>CM028378.1:136993723-137193107 GCA_013146195.2 Codonopsis lanceolata | reverse complement strand
GCTAATAGGCTTTTTCCTAATGTCAACAAACAATAACGTTAGTTGTCCATATATCCAAGTTCAATTTGACCTAAAAAAGAAATTTATTTATGTATTAGTTTTTAATCTAGTTGGATATTATAAATATGTGTTTCATTGAGATGTTCTAATAAAAAAGAGATAATAATTTCAACCCTAAAATATTGTGTGTGTCATCCTTCTCTTTTTAGTTATGATCCTGGCTGCTTCCATGACACCATTCTACTTTGATTCTTCTCTTACCTAGGTTGGTGTGTAAGTTGGTATATGGGTGGAGTCTTGTTCGCTACCCCACTATAATAAATCATCCAAAATCATTATTTTTCTTCCGCCTCGTGGCTGATTTCCGTCTTTATAATGCTAATTAATATATTAGTATTACTCCTCATTTCAAAATACCGTCTACTTTGATCCCAGTATATCGTTTAAGAGAAAGTAATTGATCTGTATTATAAATATTGGTGAAATATGTTGTTTCCTTTAATGTCCTTAAGTATGTGGTCATAATTAAAAGTAAGTAAAAGTATTTTCCTAAAAGAGAAAGTTTTTAAATAAGACAATTATTTTATAACGGATTTAAAAAGGAAAGGCAGTACGATAATTTGAAACGAATGAATTATTATCTAAGTTTACATTTGCACGAGCTAGTTCGTGGTCAAAATAATTTGTAGCAAAGTTTATATGGGTCCCAAGTTTGATGAAAAATTAATTTTCCCGATTGGAGATGTTAGATGTACAATTTTTTTGTGGTCTGTGATTTAGAAAAATACGAGATTAGAAACTTCATGGAGAATGCACTAGAAGGGGGAAAATAAAGTCCATAAGCACTTGATTATATTTTCAATATAGTTGAAGATAATGTACATGAATTTTTTTATGGATTTTAAATTAACACATGATGCGTTCAATGTTTTGACAAAGACGCATTTGAGGTAATGATAAAGTTAAGAGAAATTATTTACAAGTTTTGACGAAGAAATTTGAAAATAAAAATATGGAGAAGCCTGAGAAAGTTTCGTGAGATATATCTCGTATGAGTGATCTAGTTTATTCGATATGAAGGCAAACTGAGATATGATGTTTCAGATGAAAGAATTTTTTTGAAAATTCTTCATTCGATGACGAAAGCTTTTCAAGGTGCTGCAGAAATAAATATAACGACTAAAGATTTAAAGACATTGACAAGAGTTAATTAGAATCCGCCTTATTAGTCATGAGTTATTATTTGGTGAAAGATCGTAGAAAATGTAAGAAGATGCATTGCAAAGTCAAGTAAATTTGAAAAACGTGAATGATGAATCAACAAAGGACAATGGTGGATCAACGCATGGAAGCCAAACCATGGTGGTAAAGGTCATGGGTACAACAACGACGCCGTGGTTAGAATAATAGAGGTGGTCGCGGTAACAATAATGAAGGTGGTCGTGTCTACAACAATAGTGGTGGTCGTGGCTACAATAATGGCGGTGGTCGGGTTACAATAATAATGGTGGTGGTCGTGGTTACAACAATCGAGCCGGAGGCAATTACAACTCAAGTGGTGGACAAAGAGAAAATAATTATTGGCATGACAGATCGGGTGGAGGTAATAATTACGGAGGTAACAATAATAATTGTTGTTATAATTGTGGTAATAATAATTGTTGTTATAGAAATTATCATGTCAATAATTATGCTGAAAATAATGTTGAAAATTCGGAAACTTTGTTGTTGGTCAAGTAGTGTGAGAACTCGAGTGATAAAAATACATGGTATTTGAATTCAGGTGAAACAATCATATGTAAAAGAGCAAAGAATTATTTACAAATTTGGATGAGTCTGTTAGATATGAGGTAAAATTTAGTAATAATGTGAAAGTACCGATGATGGGAAAACAAGGATCGCAAATTCATTGAAAGATGGTTCTAAAAAATTTTGTCCCCGATGTTTATTATATTTCAAGTCTTCATAAAAATTTGTTGAGTATGGAGCAACTTTCTTTAAAAGGGTTATGATATGAGAATTTTTAATGGAGTTTTTTAGTATTAGTGATGAACAAGGAACATAGAGATGTTTTTCCTACAAGCAAATTTTGGAGGGTGAAGAGAACGTTTGAGTTGATTTATTCGATTTATCACTACTAGAAAACGTATAATTAGCGACGGATTATTAGTGACGGAAATTTCTGCTAATTAGCGACGGAAACTTTAAATTAGTGACGAATTCGCTTTCTAAATTATTATTAGCGACGAATTCTTCCCTGCCGCCAAATTCGCCAAAAGCATCTTTTAAGAATATTCTACATATCTCCGTCAATAATTTTGGAAATGTGTTAACATTAGCGACGAATTTCCGCCGCTAATATCAATATTTCCTGCTTCTTGGCTACGATGACTCCGCCGCTAATATATAAAATAGCGAATTTTAATCTCGTCATTAAATTTATTAATTTAGTGACGGAATTTCCGCCTCTAAATTTAATAAATTAGCTACTAATTCCCGTCGCTAAATTTAATAAATTAGAAATTTCCGTCGCTAAATTTAATAAATTAGATACGAATTGCCGTCGCTAAATTTACGCAAATTTAATACTTTAGCTACGAATTGTCGCTTAAATTGCCGTCGCTAAATTAGCTACGAATAATACTAAATTTCCGCCGCTAAATATAATAAAGCTACGAATTTCCGTCATAACGCATGAATTTAGTTTAAGTAAAGTCATTTTACATCTGTATGTTGTCACAATCGTATTATATATATATATATATATATATATATATATATATATACGCATTAATCATTAAAAAATTTTATTTTTACTCAATTTTTTTAAACATAGTATTTGTCAAACTTTAAAATCATCTTATGGAATTAATCAATTAAATCAAACAATATTGAAACACTCGATTTGATCATTGAACATTAATTAGTGGATTTCTATATTTCATTTGACAATATAATATCAATAATTAAATGATTAGCATCAATATAAAATTAAAATATTCACATTACAACTTAACTTAACTTAACGTAATATAACTTAACGCAACGTAACGCAACTTACCCCCTCTAACGCAACTTTAACTTCTTAACTTAACGCAAAATTCAACGTAACGCAACTTTAACTTAACTTAACTTCTTAAATTTAACGAATGTAACTTAACTTAACGTAACTTAACTTAACGTAATTGAACTTAACATAACGTAACTTAACTTAACGTAACTTAACGTAACGCAACCTAACTTAACTTAACGCAACTTAACTTAACTTAACTTAACTTAACTTAACTTCTTAACGCAATGCACCCTAACTTATCTTACCGACCATTATAATTATTGAAAACACGCTACGCTTATTGGCGAAATGTTATAAATTGACTACGATGGACCATTATAACATGAAAACCACGATACGATCAAGCGAAATGTTATAATGGAATACGATGAACCATTATAACATGAAAGCACGCTACGCCTATTGACGAAATTGTATAATGGAGTACGATTGACCGTTATAACATGAAAACATACTACGCCCATTGGCTAAAATTAAGATAATGACCATTATAACATGAAAACACGCTACGCCTATCGCGAAATGTTATAATCTTAACGTAACGTAGTTAACTTAACTTAACTTAACATAATTTAACTTATTAACTTAACTTAACGCAATCTTAACGCAACGTAACTTCAACTTAACTTCAACGTAATGCAGCTTAACTTAAATGCACATAACTTCAACTTAACGCAATGTTACTTAACTTATATAACTCTAACGCACTTCAACTTAACGTAACGTAACTTCAACTTAACGCAACTTAACTTAACGTAATGTAAATTAACGAATGTAACTTAACTTAACACGCCACGCCTATTGGCGAAATGTTATAATGGACTACGAATTGAACCATTATCGATGAAAACACGCCTAACGCTTATTATGCAATGGTATAATGGAGTATAATGGACCATTATAACATGAAAACACGCTACGCCTATTGACGAAATGGTATAATGGAGTACGATTGACCGTTATAACATGAAAACACGCTACGCTTATTGGCTTAAAATGGTATAATGGAATACAATTGACCATTATAACATGAAAACACGCCACGCCTATCAAGTAAATGTTGTAACTCAACGTAACGAAAAGTTAACTTTAACTTAACTTAACTTAACATAATAACTCATTAACCTTAACGTGAATTCTAACTTAATCCTTAACTTCTTAACGAACGCTAACGCAACGCAATCTCAATCCCTATAACTTAACGAATGCAACTTCTAACTTAAACGCAATAAGGCAATCCTAACGTAATTTAACTTAACTTAATCAGTAACCTAACGTAACGCAACTTAACTTAATGTAACTTAACTTAACGTAATGTAACTTAACTTAACACGCTACGCCTATTGGCTTAAAATGTTATAATGGACTACGATGAACCATTATAACATGAAAACATGCTACGCCTATTACGAAATGGTATAATGGAGTACGATGGACCGTTATAACATGAAAACACGCTTACGCTATTAAAATGGTATAATATACAATTGACCATTATAATATGAAAACATGCTACGTCTATTAGCGAAATGTTGTAACTTAACGTAACGAAGTTAACTTAACTCGACTTAACTTAACATAATTTAACTTAACTTAACGTAACTTAACTTAACCGAACTTAGCGTAATGTAACTTAACTTAACGTAACTTAACTCAACTTAATGTAACTTAACTTAGCACGCTACTTATATTAATAAATGGACAACGATGAACCATTATAACATGAAAACACGCTTCGCCTATTGGCGAAATGGTATAACTTAACGTAATGTAAGTTAACTTAACTTCTTAACTTAACATAATTTAACTTAACTTAACGTAATTTTACTTAACGTAATTTAACTTAACGTAACGCGTTAACTTATGGTGTAACGTAATGTAACTTAACGTCGTAATGTAATGTAACTTAACGGCGTAACGTAACGTAACCACTTGTCTCAACCTCGGCCCTCCGGGTTTACCGATGTTGGTCGGTTCGGATTTTTCTCGATTTGGTCTAGCCCAACCAGTGGTCTGCCACTCTCATCCACCAAAAGGTTACTGTCATTAACAAACTTTCTTCCTCAAGAAGTACTTGACCCAGCCGATCAATATCTTTCACGCACTTAGATCCTCCCCAACTAATGGAATACGATGGACCATTCTAACATGAAAACACGCTACGCTATTGGCAAATGGTATAATGGAGTACAATGTACCATTATAACATGAAAACACGCTACGCCTATTGGCGAAATGTTATAACTTAACGTAACGTAACTGCAAGCTTAACTTAACTTAACTTAACTTAACGTAACTTAACCTAACGTAACATAACATGCATATCTTAGCGTATTCTAACGTAATCTCAACGTGAACGTAACGTTATATATATTTATTAACTAACGTAACATAAGTTAATTTAACTTAACGTAACGTAACTTAACGCGGACAACATAATGTAACTTAACGTAACGCAACGTAACGTAACCACACTTGTCTCAACCCCTGCCTCCTGGGTTTTTCTCGATTTCGTTCCTCCCAACCGGTGGATCTAGAAAGTTCTTTCTTTGACCACCCACTTGATAATCTTGGTTTTTTTTCTCTGTATTCAAGACCTTACATTCTCGCAGATTTCTACCACCAACCACTTGACCTCAACATTTTCTTATATCCCACCGCAACCCAAACCACTCGCCCTGACCGGTCCGTCCACGCACTTTCATATATCATTAGTATTTTTGAAAGTACCATATAATTTGAGAATTAGATTAAGAAATACTATAGTTTGAGAATATTTAATTAAAACTACAATATTTTGGTAAAATGCTCATCGGGTCTAGCTTAACATTAAACCAAAGGCCCAAATTTTTCGCATTGTGCCTGACCGTGCGTAGAACGTGCTCACATTTTTTATTAAATTAAATTCAAGCAAAATAAAGACTATAAATTGAAAGTATAAATTAATAAAATATTCAAATAAAATTGTTTTGTCTATTTAATAAAATAAATTCAAGTAAAACAAAGACAATATAAATTATGTGTATTTATAAGCTGATAATTAAAAAAACAAAAACAAAAATCCTAGGTATAAATACAACTCAGACTTTTTATCTAAACCTTAATCTCACACACCACCGCAGATCGACTCCATACCCGCCTCTCAACGCATCTACGTACCCATCATCAATTGCCCCTTCTTCCCAAGTTGAACCTTGCAAGCGCCTGCTCAATCTTCTCCGGCTTCATCTCTCTGTCAAGCCGCACCAAAATGGTCGTGACCCGTTATAACCTAAAACAATACGTCAAAATGAGTTGAGTCGAATCGTCCGTCGAAGCGGATAATGAGCATGCACCACTGTTCGACCCTTGACCTGAATTTTTTTACCATATAAAAAAAATTAAAGAATCCACTTTCAAAATTAAAATATAAAATATCATTTTAATACTAATGTGCTACTAAAAATATCATTTTATTAAAAAGTTTGACTTTCAAACAGAAAATTTTTACCCGAAATGGAGGGAGTAATATTTAACTAGTTTCACACCGGTGCGTATTTATAAGTTGATAATGATAACTAAAAAAAATAAAAACAAAAACCCTAAGTATAAAATACAACTTTTCTTATCTAAACCTAAGCTCACTCCCTCTCCCTAAACGGCGCCACTCTCTCTCCAAATGGCGATCTCATCTTTTCTGCTTCGCACTCACGGGTCTTTCTTCCTTTCTCCGCCATCTTGCCGCCGCTGATCAATTCGCTCACCGCCATCGCCGCCCGATTCTTATATTCGATTTTGGTGGGTTTGAAGCAAACTCTAGGTCGGCACTTCTCTTCCTCAAAAATTTCGCAAAGTTCAAGTAAGCTTAATCTTAACGCTTCAAGCCTTCATTTAGCCTTCAGATTTAAAGGGTTGATTTATTGTCTTTGCAAAATCGGATCTTGAGTTTTATGATAAATGTAAAGAGTTTCTTGATGCATGCTTGTTGTTTGATGAAATGTCTCATAGAAATGTTTTTACTTGGAACACATTGATGTACTGATTGATAGGCTGTGGTAAGGGAAGTGGGGTCATGCGGATTTAAGTGTGAGACCAGTTAGTTCGACAACCAAATAATATAAATAGGAAAAATACGCAACCAAATAAGAAAAAAAAAAAAGAAATTTTATGTACTAGACATTAGATCTTTAGAGAAAGAAATTTTATGTTCATATTTTGACCCTCTTGAAACATTCAAACATAGTTTAATTAGTCCATTTAGCATACATATGTTGACGGAAGTTTATAAAAAATGTAGATAACGAGATTGGGTGTCTACAGATGTTTGAACTCAAATTTGTAAAATTTGAAAATATTCATTGCAATAGATCAAAAAGGTAGGTTATAGTCCCTTCGTCCCTAAGCGGTGTCATTTTTTATTTCAAGGAAATCAAGGATGTTAACTTTTTAGAAATTTTATTGGTAGATACATGTTACTACACCATGTCCACTTTATTCATTGCCAGTGTGATTCATAATTTTGCACATGATAGCTTGTGAAGGTGAATCTAGTAAAAGAATAAATACTTTAAAAGGTAACTTCTTGCCTATTTTTACAATGTGGGTTCGTATTTTTCCTATTTATATTATTTGGTAAGAAAAGTGATTATTTATTAATGTAGTTGATAGTTTTAAATTTGTGTTTGATAATTAGTTGGTAGAATTAGGGGTAAAATTAGTTTGATAATTAGTTGGTAGAAAGTGAGTATTTATTCATTGATCCTACTTGGATAAGTCCATCCAATTTTTGGATATCATTATATCAAATGTAGTCAATGCTTTGATTTTTTTAATACATTGGTGGTGCGTCCATATACAAACTATCTCAATCTGTAGATTCGTAAAAGAAGTATGTCTAGGGAACTTTTTTAGCATCGCTATAGTTTGTCCAAATATTTTGGTGGTCGTTAAAACATAATATTTTAGAAGTGAATGTTGCTTGGTTGTGCTTCAAGGGTTGTGGCGCTTTTGGATTATGATTGTATAAGATCCCTAGATGTAAATTGCTTTTGGATGGGAGGTATATAACCTTTGATATAGGTTTCTTGGCATGACTCTGAACCAGAAGTAGAGCTGTCAAAATCGAGCCCGGCCCATAGGCCCGGTCCAGCCCACCCGATTTTTAAAGGGCTGGGCCTCAATTTAGTAGGCTCGAAAAAGTCCTCGGCCTTTGGCTCCGCCCGGGCCCGTGTGTGGGCCGTGTTTGGCCCGAGATTAAAAAGCTTGGGCCGAGGCAGCCCGGCCCGACCATAAAGTTAAATTAACACTTAAACTTAATTACAAAATTAAAAACTAAAACATAAATCTAATAAGAAAAAACTATCGACATTCATTTAGACCACTTTTTTCTTTTTTTTTTTTTGTTAGATAAATTTATGACACAATATGATATATTTCCAAATCATTGTTCTTTTTTGGTTGAAACTCATATTATAAATTGATGGAAGTGACACTTACAAAGAAGAAATGAAGTTGATCTTTCAAGTTCTAATATAATTTTAGTATGGTTGTAGTTAGTAATTTTATCGAAAATGATCTATTTAATTAAGTATCTTTATATGATATTAGCTAATAAAAGCCTCAACAAGTATAATCTTGATAAAAAATAAAATTAAAATGCTAGATTGTGTCGGCGAAGCGAATAAAAAAATGAACATTTTCTAGTTAGTATGGTTTTTGCAAATTAACCCGAACCGAAAACTTTGTCTATCCTTAGAAAAACATATATTAAAAAATTGGGGACAATATGATGAACTTCAATTTGGTTATAAATTTTTTGAAAAAAATATCCTTCAAGTAGCACATGTATTTTTTATTTTGTCAAGAACATTATTGTTTTTCATTATTGTTTCGCTTGCTCAATTGTTGAAGTTACGTTTCCTTGTTTAATTTGCTTTGGTTGCACCTTTGTTTATATTTGTGTAAGTTAGACTAAAGTAAGATGTGTGTGTTTGAACATGCTTTGTATTAACATTTTATTAACTAAATTGTTAGAGTTTTTTAATTAAAAAATAGTTAATTTTTTGGCATAAGGGTGTGTTTGAAGCTTTTGAGGCCCGAATAACATTTTATTAACTAATTTGTGGCCGGGCTTTTTTTAATTAAAAAATAGTTAATTTTTTGAGCCCGATGGGCCCGATTACCTGGGCCGCCCGCCCGGCTGAAGTGGGGGTGGGCCGCCCGCTTGAGTTTTATGAGGCCCGACACAATTTGGGTAGGCAGGCCGGATTAAGCGAGGCTTCTAAGTAAGTTGGTAAAGTTGGCCGGTGTCTCCTTGCTCTATTAACGAGATTTCAAAGTAAGTCAATTCTTTATATCTCCATGACTTTAATTAGATACATGCCTTGCTCCGGTTATGATATAAATGTTTATGTTGTTAAAATAGTTGGGTTGGGAGGTGTTAGTGTAAATAGTCAGAAACTATGGGGGTGTTAGTGTAACGAGCATTTCTTTATATCTCCATGTTTAATTAGTATACAATATTATCTTGTTTATGTTGTTAAAATAGTTGGGTTGGGAGGTGTTAGTGTAAATAGTCATAAGTATCTAAACAAGGGGGTGTTAGTGTAACAAGAGTTGGGAGGTTTGGGCGAGTTATCCAGAAAAAAATTACCAAAGCATAAGTATCTAAACAAGAATTTGGGAGGTTGTTTGGGCGACATATTTTTGTGTGTGAGTTTGTTGGAATTGGGAGGTTGTTGGGCAACACCCTTGCCGTAACATATTTTTGTGGGATAAAGTTTGTTGCTGCTATTTGGGAGGTTGTTTGGGGCAACACCTGGTGATTAGGCAAGGAGAAATTAAAGTTTACAATGCTCGGGGTGAAAGTTGGTTGCTAGTTTGGGCAGCTTTTTTGAATTGTAACAAGGAGAAATCGTTTACAAAAAGCTTAAATTTAATTCATAGTTTGGAGCTTTTTTGGGAGTTTGTCCAAATTAAGGTAGTATTTTACAAAGGAAACTTTATAATTTGAGCAGATTGGGAGGGTTTGTGACGGGTTGTAAGGTTGTTGTTTTGGAGAGTTTTTGAGCACATTTTGGGACTGTTTGGTGAAGCCGATTCGGCCATAGTCGGCCAAAAATTAGCTTTATATATCTTGTTTATTCTAGTCTTTAGATGCTTTATTATTTCACTAATATAGTAATAATGATTGTAGGTTTACGCATATGGTCCCCATGTCACTCCAGCAGACGTGTTTGTAAGTACACACACTTCTACCTTCGGTGATGAACGTGATTGGATCGATGAAAAAAGAGAATCCACATTTGTAAGTATAAAAATGTTTAGTGACGGTCATTCAATATGTGTTAATCATATATTGTGTTTTAATATTTTACTTGTTTATTTTGTTATTCTAGTGCCGCTTATCTCGGAGGTGAGGGATGCTCAAGTTGAGGCGGGTTTAGTGGAACCCAGTGAGAATGGGCGAGGTTGAATGGGACATTGCGTGTTGCGTGGGTTGCCGTGCGGTGATGGGCGAAGAAGAGGGACAAAGAGTGTATGGGTTGGGGGAATATGGGGGAGAAGCTATTTCAAAGCAAAAATCCAAGGGTTCACGAATTAACCGCTGCAGGTCATGTTCGTTCGAGATGACAGCTGATGGAAGAGTGTTGGCGCTACGTGCTCACCGGTGACTAGACGAGAAGAAGTCTTGCAAAGCGAACAAAAAGAAATGGCGAGCGGGATGTAGCAATGGCGAAGCGATGCAAAGAATGGCGCAGATGAACGCAAAATTGAATGCGTTATTAGAGATGCAGATCTGCGGCACCAACCGCCCTCTTAGTACCAGTTAAATCGCTCAAGGTCCCAGAATGTTAGCTAGAATTTTGTTTTGTGATGGACATGTGACATTTTAAGACTTTGTTTGTTAATGTTTTAAAACTTTGTTTTATTAATGTTTATGTATTTTCGAGATGACAATTATTAATTGTTGTTTGTGTTAATTGTGATGCCTTTTATGCAAAATGAATTTTATTTACAAATGTAATTTGTATTTTATCGTAAAAATTTATTTTATTAAATTTAATATATTTTAAAAATTAATTGTACAAATTAGCAACGAATTTCCGTTTCTAAAAAAATTATTTTATTTAATTTAGTATATTTTTTAAAATTAATTGTAAATTTAGATGACTGAATTTCCGTTTCTAAAATTAATTTATATTTACATAAAAAATATTTTTGATAATAATTAGTGACGGAAAAAATAACAATTAGCGATTACCGAACATTTCGTTTCTAAAAATAATCAAGTTTTTATAAAAATATTTTTCAATAATTTAGCGACGGAATAATCCGTCGCTAAGTTTTTTAACTTACATTTTACCAAAACTTTTAGCGAAATTCGTTTCCAATTAGCGACGGAAACCATTAGAAACGGACATTAGCAACGGAATATTCCGTTGCTAATTAGCGACGGATTTTCTATTAGTCTCTAATTAGCGACGAAAACATGTCGTCTAAATCTAATCGCTACCAACGATTAGCGACGGTCTAGAAACGGAATAATTCCGTCACTAATTGTTAATTAGCGACGGAAATCTTAATTAGTGACGGAAAATTTCCGTCACTAATAAGCAGTTTTCTAGTAGTGCCTGTCTATGTCGTGCACTTAGAGAGCCATGCAGTGGTGATGTTGAAATTATCTTGGGTATCTTGCAATAACATATAGATAATAATGTGATTAAAGTACATACTATCGCGAGTTTCTGAATGGGATAGAAGCCTAACCTGAAATCAATTAATTAACATGCCAATTTTGTGTCATCCATCGATTAGATTGAGTGTATGTGTAATTTATAGATTGTAATGTAGGAGTGATGTCTAGTAAAGATGATCATAGTTGGATGTACAATCGGAGGTTGCCGAATCAAATGTGTATCACAAATGAGTTCATAAGAGGGTTGAATGAGTTTATTGAATTTGCTACAGCAAATCCCAGTTGCATGCTAATGGAGCTGACAGAGGATGAAATTGCAAGGTTTGGAAGCAAGGAAATTTAGCCAGCAAATGTTAAAAAAGCAAGGGCAATGAAAAACCTCAACCCAAGTTTTTTTTTTTCCAAATAAAATCTTATGACCAAAACTCATTAGTTTTGTGATGAGAAGGTGACTGGACGTCCAACGTGGCCGCCTACGTGGACTGGGCAGGAGTCTTTACGTCCATGTCATTTTCCCGTCAAAAAACAATTTTATTTTAAACTTTGTTCTATTTTGAAATTTCAAAACCACCCATTTTTTAACATATCTTTTTCAAATTTGATTGCAATACAAACCTTGTACAATTTTTAAACTTCATTATGAACCCTGACAGTTTGAGGAATTCGTTGTCTTTCCTTGAATAAATGAGTAGTTTTGGGCCACATGAATTTATTTTATTTTTTTCAATAAAAATAATTTATTTTAGGACGGAGAGAGTGAGTGACTACTCTTTTAAGAACGGTGGGACTCTCTCCGTCCTAAAATAAATTATTTTTTAGAGATTAATATATCCTAATTTTTTAAAAATAGTGTTTTAAAACTTCCCGCCTAGCTCCGCCTAGTCCCCTCTCTACTGCCGCGACTTTCTTAGTCGTCGCCTAATCGACCAAGTCGACGCCTACACCAAACCTCGTCGACCTTAATTTATTTTTGTAGCTTTGATTTTATGGCATGCGGTGACCGGAGAAGGAAGGTGGGGCGAACTGGAGAAGGAAGAGGGAGTGGTAATGGTGAGACAAAAAGGGAGGTAGAAAGTAAAAGGATTTGATTTTGTGGATATTCAATGGGATGAGAGAGGGGATAGATTAAAGGGTTAGATCTAAGAGGAAAGAGATTGAAAGATGAAAAAATGAGGAGAGTCGGTCTGTCGGAAAGAGCGAGAGAGAGAGAAGAAAAAGAAAGAAAGAAAAAAAGGTTATCGGTCTGCCAGATAGATAGAAGAAAGAAGAAAAAAAAAGATGAAGAAGAAGGGGGTTGTCTCGAGATTCATAATTTAGAATGAGAAGAGATTATGAATGATATGTTAGACTATGGGTTGTAGGGGCAGTAGGTAGGTGGAGTAATATTTTTTTTGTTTTTAGTTCTAAGCTTGGCTGGTTTATTGTTTTGAGGTTGTTGAGAATTGAGATTAATGGTAGGTTTGTATATTTTTGTTCATTTTATAAATATATACAAGTGTTTGATAAAATAACAAACATAAAAAAAAATTGTAGTCAATGTGTTTGATCTTTGATGTAAATTATAAAAAAAAATGGTAATTATGTCTTAATTCTAAGCCCCGATCACGCCCCGACTAGTCCCTTATACGCTAGGCGCTAGTGTGCCGTCTAGCGGCCGCTTAACGATTTTTAGAACCTTGTTTAAAAGAAAAACTTTTCATATTCTAAATGTATTAAAGCATTCTCAATACAACATTTAATTATAAAGTAATTAATTATGAACAATTTTGACAAAATGTCGATAAATTTGTCATGAAATCTTAAAACGTCATTTATTTTGGGACAATTTTTGTTGTTGTTAAAATATCATTTATTTTAAGACGGTGGAAATATTATATTTAATCTGGTACATAAATTTAAAAAAAATTAAATTTATCAATTTTAAGCCTCTCAGGTGACATTTAAGTCTTTAAAAGAATAATAAATGAAAAATAGAATGCATTGAAAAAATGAGGATATTTAAGTATGTGGATTGTCAAAAACTTACGAAAGCAATAGAGTTTAATTCTTAAATTCACGATTTACGAGACTTACTCAAATTGGTATAAACTCAAGAAATAATGTGTTACAAATATTTTTGTAAAATGAAATCGGTGAGATCCGGGTCAACTCGTAAAAAAAGTAATTTTTTTTCTTAGGATACGGTGGTTGTTTAATCTAATCCAACTTAATTCTGTTGATTTAAGTAATCATTGTAAACAAATGCAAGTTTGATTGAAACAAGTCAAGTGGAATTAAGAGCAAAACAAACAACAGATTCAATTGGAATTAAGAAACAAGTCTAAGAAGATATCCACCACTTAATTGATACAACTTGTATTTAGATTAATCACATCTATAACTAAATAAACGATAAGAATAATTATCAACTGGTATGGGTTGAATAATCAAATAACTAAGCCCCTAAGGGGGTGGCCCAGTGGTAAACATGGAACTTCACAAAGTGTGAGTTATTAGGTTCGATCCCTTCCTATGCCCCCCTTAGGAGGAAAAAAATAATAATAATAATCAAATAACTTGACATCTTTCTACAACTATATATTATTAAAAATTCTTAATTTATTAATATAGTTTTAAATGTGTCACGGTTTCAAATTCTTAGTTTATTTATTTACTTGACGTTTAATGTGCATCTATATATGGATATGCAGTAGGGTGAGCTTGGTCCGGTTCGGTCCATTTTTTTGGAAAAAATGAGAGAACCAGGACCAGACCAATAGTCCGGTTCTCAAAAAATATAGAACCAGGACCAACCCAATATGTCTGAGAACCAATACATTGGTCCGGTCCAGAACCAATTGAAGACACACGAGAACCAGGACTGGACCAATACGATGGTTATATATTTTTTACCTATTTAATACAAATACATAATAAAATTTAAAAGATTTAAACTTCATAAATAGATTAAAAAACCTTCAATAAAATTACATTCAACAATTAAAAATGTCGAAATCATAGACTCATAAACATAACAAATCAGTCGAAACAAAATAACAAAATATTACAAACGAAATAGCGAAAAAAAAATAACTAAAAAGTCTGAGCTTAATAAGTGTTTTGAGTGTTGATGCTAGAAATGTAAAATAACAAAAGAGTACAAAACAATCTATTGAGAGCACCAAAGGAGTATAAATTGAAATCTCCTCAGCCTCCAATTCTCCATCCCCAACCAAGCAATTCCTTGCCTGCAAAATAGATTAACAAAAATAAGAAATAACAAAACAATAAACTAAAGATTTTCTCACAACTCTCAAGTTCCCATGTCAGTTTCCAAGTTTTTCTACTTGTCCCCACACATCCATCCTTTTTGGAATCTCAAGCAAACAAAGTGTCCTAGTCACAATCACAAAATTAGGGTAGCTTTCAAATCAACAATTCAGTTGGATCTATTATCATGGGAAGGAAGGAAGGAGGGAGGGAGGGAACTGGCAATAGTAATCCAAGCCATGATCTACAATGAAGAACATAAACGAAATGGGAGGAAAGAACTATATATTATATATGTCATAAATCAAGTATGGTTGAGACTTGAGAGTTGAGACTTTGGTTTGAGGTGATTGATTGGACTCAAAGGGAAGCCGAACTAGCTTAGCTAGGCCTATTAACCAAAGAAAATGGGTTAATGAGGGAAATGTACCAGTACAATTGCTTACTAAGAATCAAATATCAAGATCTTCAAAATATGGTTTCACCATTTTCTCATAATGCACAACACCTCCTTCAATTATAACTCAAGTTGACTTCATGGATGGGGGGGAGCAGAGGATTCTCCTCCATCACATCAAGGACTCTCTCTCTCTCTCTCTCTCTCCCCATTTGTCTTTATATGGAGTTACCTCTTTGGTTTCTCAAGGAAAATGATAAAATTTTAAGTTCAATGTAACAAGGTTAAATTTGGTAACTAAACTAACTCAAACATTAAGTAAGTTGAAGTATTGAAACAAAACTCTTCAAGTCAAATATCCGAAAATTAAAAATACGACTCTTTGAGTAGACAGGAGTAACACGGTAAGTACGTTGCCCACGCTTGGCTCATCTTGATAAGATGTATTTACATCATTGATCAAGAAGATGGTATGTAAGTAGTTTAATCGAATGTAACATTCTTCTCTTACTTTCCTTCATTCTTACCATTTATATGCCACTAGTATTTTTCTAGTGTGTGGGTTTTTATTGAATTCTAGGCTTACTTCGGGGAAATACAGATTGAAGTGATCAGTATTCAGTAGGATCTTTGAACTTAGGATGCACATTGCAGAGCAGCTGCAAATAATAAATATTGAGAGAGAGAGAAAGAGAGAGAGAGAGGTTAATTACGCTTAAACCCAATCGAAAAAAACAAACTAATTGCCTAAAGATACTTTCCACCTATTGTATATGGTCACTGGTTCGAGTTTGATTCAGGAGCAGAGAGATAAGACAATGTCCACAACAGTTAGTGTAAGCATGACCCTTTGTTTGAGTCCTTAAAGATCTTATATTTCATCAAGAAATCAAATTGGGTTTTCACCAATGAAAATCTTATCATTATCTCTAATTACATCAATGCAATCTATTTCTGCACCTTTCAAACATAAACTTTGGATAGATTAGGAATTTAGGAGTAACTAAATATTAAAAACGTCCGAAAATTAGTCACAAGAACCAAGCAAAACAATAACAAGAAAAGTAATTTAAAGGAAATATTAACATATGCTCATAACATTTGCATAGCACATGACAGACAAAAGTCTGAGATGTCCACACATAATTTAGTAAATTCATCACTGCATAAAAAGGATCAACCAAGCAATACAAATAACAAAATTTTGAAGTGTCAAACTCAACCAAACAACAAATAAAAAATCAAACTTAGTACAAAATTGCAGAACCAACATTTATAAGTTGTGGATTGCAAACAGTTACAAGCATATATAAGCATGACTATCAGAACAGAACTTTCAGAAAACCTGCTCAACATATATAAGCATGACAGTTACAACATTTATAAGCTGCTCAACATTTACATGACTATTGTTGAATATGTGACTGATCAAGAACAGAACTTTTCAGAAAACCAGTGGATTGCAAAACAGTTCTGAACTTTCAGAAAACCTATCAGTCTATCACAAGCATATATAAGCAATTAAGCATGCACTAGAGCAGCAAACAAGTCAGAAAGTACACCACTATAAAGCTGCATTCCTGAAAATTCTCCACCACATATTAGATTATTAGTCCTGAACAATAAACCAGTTTTCATACCTCTCAAGTCTCAGCCATCAACAGTAATTGTGGAAGCAGTTTTCTCATACTCTGAAAATAAGAAGTGAAAATAATAATAAAATATTAGTCACAAGAAAATAAAGTAGAAAATTCAACAAATAATACAAATAAATCAAGATACAAGTTATTACCTTTTTCAACATTCTCCATCTTCTCAATATCATCTAATACATCAAATATGTCTTCAACTTTCCCCATCGACCTCAACCAATTTTGACTGCACACAAGAGCCTCTACCATCTTTGGACTTAATGAACTCCTAAAAGAATCAAGGACATGCCCACTAGTGCTAAAAGTCGACTCCGAAGCAACAGTTGTGATAGGGATAGCTAAGACATCTCTTGTAACTTGAGAAAGAATGGGATACTTTGAGGAATTTTGCTTCCACCACTTCAAAATGTCAAATGAATCGGTCATACTTTCACAACCATCGGCTAAATACCGGCCAATCTCGGACCTACTTTCAACACTTTGCTCATTTTCTAAATGTTGTGCAAATTGTGACTTCAAGAGGATAGTAGGGTCATCATTCACATTAACACTCATAAAAGTAGATGTAGATGAACGATCCAAATCAACCATTTCAGCTCGAATGGAATGATTGCTTTCAAGTGATTGGTAATGGTCGTACAACCGTTGCAATGTAGTTTCAACCTTATCAACCATTGTTTGATAACGAGAAGTGAATTTCCCATAACATTGACCAAAACAAAATATGAGAAATTTCGTTTTATAGTGGGGATCCAAAACATTTGCAACAAACAACACATAATTCAAATGACCCAAATCTTCCCAATATTTATCATACTTGGTTTTCATATTTTTGGCCATACCACTCAATAAAATTTCTTCCTCCACATTTCCCACATTACTAGCCCATGTGACCAAACTAGTTCTAATGGACATAAGCTCAACAAAGAAAAGATTGGTGGTCACGTAATTAGTACCAGAAAACCTTTTGGTGGAGACGTAAAAAATCTTCAAAAACCGAATGAAACATCTAATAGTTTGCCATTGCTCCATGGTAGGTGGCCCAACGCGACCATCAAAGTAATCCCCAAACTTACCCTCATCCTTCAATCTCTCGAAAGGCTAGCTCAAACTTTTCGACCCTCGACATCAAATAGGTAGAATTCCACCTTGTTTCAACGTCAAGGCAAAGCTCTTGCTTGGAATCTTTTTAACTTCAACACTAGCTTTAAAATATTTGGTCCTAGCGAGGAGAAGACCTCACAAACCTCACTACATTCCTAACTTGAAATCGATTCATGTTGTTCGGTTAAACCCTCTTTCACAATGAGATTTAGTATGTGTGCATTACAGAACATGCAAAAGTTGATTATCCATGATGCACCCTTCCCACCCTTTTGCTTTTCTTGACAAGTATCTAATTGCGGTATCATTGGAACTTGCATTGTCAACCGTTATTGTGAAAATCTTATCAATCCCCAATCAAGCAAACATGCCTCAATAGTCTTTCAATGGTGTCTCCCTTATGATTAGCAATCAAACAAAAGCTCAAAATCTTTTTTATTCATATTCCAATCACTATCAATCCAATGAGCGGTAAGACACATGTAGTTCAAATTTTGAATCGAAGACCAAGTATCTGTAGTAAGGCACACACGTTGAGACTTTAGGAGTTTCTTTAGCTTGGCTTTTTCCTCAATATAAAGACCCATGCAATCCCTAGCAACAGTGAAGTGAGATGGCATCAAAAATCTAGGATTTAAAGCTCTAGTGAAACGTTTAAAACCCTCTTTCTCAATAGTCCGAAAAGGCATCTCATCAATAATAATCATAATAGCAAGTTCCTTCCTAAAGTCTGCGGCAGCGTAGTGGGCCCTAAGGGTACCACTAGTTCCACCACTGTTGTAACACCTCACCTTCTCCCTCTTTCTTTACTGGCTGAAATTGAAGGGTGGTTTGGCTTTTATCTTCATGGAAGTGTTCCTTATAAGGATATTCAGGGCATCCTTTTGGATTATTGAGGTGTTTCCATAGACTAGATGTGCCATTCCTGATTGTATCTGCGTGATATTCTTTTGAACAATAGTTACACTTAGCCAAAAGCCCATTCTCATCAAGCTTTTCAAAATGGTCCCAAATTTCTGATTTTTTCCTAGATGTATTCTTTATCTTAGTTGTAACTCTCTTCCTTTTTTGAGGACGAGGGGGAACCTTAGTCAAATCTATTACATTGGAATTTGGCTCATGTGTGGGTGGGATTGTGGAATTGGGAGAAGGATCCACAATTCTGTAGCAGCAACATTTTCAGATTCCATCTACCAAAAACATGATTAAATAACACATGGATAAGTATAGTCATACTCTATTTAATACAGAATACATAATCACATAATACAGAACCATGATTGCTTTCAAGAATTAGAAACATTTAAAGTGTGAAGTAGGTAGGGTATATAATATCAGTTCATGGCATGTCTACCATCTATTTATAAAAAAACATATATATGTGAAAAACAAGAATCAATGACGAAAAGATTAGAGTAATAGGGAAACGTACCTCGGAATATTGAAATGCCAAGAAAAACGAACGGATCCTTCTGCTTTTTCAACTTAAGGTTCCTTTTCGTGTTTCCTTTGAAAAAAAAAACTCACTGAAAGAAGGATACAATGACAATCTTAGTGCAATTTTAAAAAAACTACAAATAAAGTTACAATCTTAAAAATAAAAAAATAAAAAACTACTTTTTTTGGATTTGGGACAGTAAGTACTTTTTTTCATATAGATTTTTCTTTTACACATCAAAAGTTTTATAGAGAAACATTTTGGGTTTTACCAAAATAACATATTACTACATTCGTCCCAAAATGTCCCAAAATAAGTATTCAGGACTCAAGATATGACTGTACAACATTCCAAGGGATAAAGATTTTACAGACTTCTCCTGTTCTCGTTAAACATAAAAGTTAATAGTTGGATTTGGTTGCAGACGAGACACTGGTATCAAACAAAAGCACATAATATGAACGCCCAATACTAGTATTCCATATGAGATCTCTTTAGTTTATCGACAAAAAATTACGAGAGAGAACAGACGATACATACATTGATTGCACAAGTGTAAAATTATGATGCTTGCAAAGCCCTGACTCGTGCAGTTAATTCTTTAACCTGATTCCTCAAACGCTCGGGATTGTAGAAGAAGTCAACAAAAACACGCCTCTAAAGCTCTATTTCTTGTGAATGATGCTTTACAATCTAATATTCCAGTAGGAATGTTAATATATGAACTCATCACTCATTATAAGTTGACGGCTAGTATTTGAAAGCAACGACAAATCATGAAATATTGGAGGGAAATAAAATTATACATCAGGTAGAATAGGTTTCAATCAATATTAATGCACAATCCCAGTTATCAAGTCGTGAAGAAATGTGACAAGTATTCAATCTTAAGTTGAAAAACCAGAAAGATGCAACAGTGAATTACTCTTGAAATCGTGAAGAAATTCCTAGTTCTCTTGAAGCGAGTACAAGTTCAATTTCAGACTTCAGAGATCTAGGGTTTGAGAATTGAGAGAGATAAAGAAGAAAGGAGAGAGAGGTGCCGTACCTGGACGCTGGCGAAGGGCGTTAATGGCGGACGGCCGGACGGACGGAGAGTCGAGGTCGGAGCCTCGGAGGAAATAGGAATAGGCTATGGCGTATGAGTCGAGAGAGGCCGAGCGGCGAGAGGGTGAAAGATGCATGGCGAGTAACTACGTTTACATTTCACACTTTCACGAAGGATTTAGTTTTAGGGTTATTAATTTAGTATTTATATTTATATTATATATATATATATATATATATATATATATAATTATATAAATATATATATATATATATATATACATTGGTTCGGTTCGGTCGGTTACGTGTTTTTGTTTCGGAACCGTGGACCGACCAATTCTCGATTACGTGAAAATTCAGATCCAGGACCAATCCAAAGGATTGGTCCGGTCCATTTTTGACTGGTTCGGTCCGGTTCCATTGGTCCGGTCCGGTTCCAGAAAATTTCTGCACACCCCTAATATGCAGGTGGGTGGGATTGCTTTAATTCGGAAACGGTTAGCACGACAACCACCGTATGCGTTTTCATATGCTATCCAATAGTCAGCTAAAGAGGGATATATGAATGGATGCTTTTGGTCCGACCACCAAAGCCAAATGCATCTCCTGTGATACAGCTGCATCTAAAGGTGTATTGACTTTAAACTAAAACAAGTAAATAGCGAAAATCTTTAAACTATTAAAACAGTAATAAACACATAAGTCTATCAAACAATCTATAAACTATACTTATAGATGGAACCTTATGACTAAAAAAGATTTCACTAAAAAGATTATGAGTTTTACAAAATAAATTATGAAATCAACAAAAGACCAAAAACTCTAGCAAAACATCAAGTCTGTAGAGGAAAACCCGCAAAAAACACGAGTAAAGAAAACGTGAGATTAAAAAATAAGTTTCCTATCAACTAGGAAAACAAACAACAAAACAGCAGATGCAGTTGATGATATAGCTGCATACAACGCTGCACAAAATACTTCAAGTAATGCTTCTCAACTTCTCTCTAAAGCATGCATATCTCTATATGTCTTTGTGTCATCTGTCTAGACAGTCTCTCCTTGTATATATACTTGAGTTAGTAAAGTCCTGAAACAACACAGAAACCAAATACTCTAAGGTAACATAAAATTAGGAAATAAAGGATTAGTTTCCAAAAAAGGTTTCCTTACTAAAACAAAAGATCTTACCATAGATATTTGTCAAAGTCAAACACAGACTCTTGAGAGATTTTAGAAGTATTCAATTATGTTAATTACTTACTATTGCTTTAGGTCCAAGAAATGGCACAACAATATTTAAATACAATGGAGAAAATAGGACGACCTTAATTTATCCTTAAAATCTCCTCATTTGTTAAACATTTCTGGTCAAATCAAATGACAAGTGTATTTCAACACTAATCAAAACAACTAACCTGCATTGATTAGAATATCACATCTCCCCCCGAGCTTGTGCTAGTATATAAATTCAGAGTATATGTATTCAAAATTAGAACATATATGTAGAAAGAACAGAGCATATCACTTAAGCACAATTCAGAATATTAGAATAAACTAATGATGCAAAACCAGAGTAAAAGTTATACAAAACAGATTAGAAATTGTTTTGAGAACCACAAAGCAAATATGATGAATCAATCATCATCTTTATCTTCAACAACATCATCATTTTCAATTTTAGCAGCAGGAACAGCAGCAGCAGCACTTGTCTCTCCCCTTATTTGAGCAGAATGATTGGCAAGCCAGGCTGTGTACTGTGCTTCTAACGTCTGAAGGAGGGCAATCTGAGACTTGACCTGTACAAGCTGGTTACTGATGAATGACATTGATATTGGAGCACAATTGCCTAAGGTCATAAGGTTCAGAGCAGATGGAGCAGATGTAGTTGCGGGTGTAGTTGCATTGGTTTCAGCAGCAATAGAGGGTTGTGGATCCTGAAAGGTGTATACGGGTATACTAGTGGTAAATTTTGAATCCTATCTTATTTCAACAGCTTAGGAGAAATTGGAAGGGGATCTAGAATTGGAGTAAGTCTTTCTCTTTCCACGGGAGTAAAACCTTGAGCTATCAGTAGGTTATAGATGAGGGAAAAATAGGGAAGTGCCTTTTAATCTTTTTCTGTTTCACCAAATACAAGCACCTTTCTGAATACTAAGTCCCCAAAACCAAAAGGAAGTCCTAAACCAATCTGATACATGAGCTTTGCATGCTCTTTAGTCAACAAATTAGCATTGGTTGAGGGAGCCCAATTTGCATAGCTGATTTTATGCATTACTGCAGATAAGGAAGATAGTTGGGCTATGCTAACTGTGGTTTTTCCTCCAGGTCAATTTTTGATAAGGCCTCCACTCAATTCCTTGATACAGACATCCAAATCTGTCGATAACTCAGGCATATGAACATCAGTAGATCCACGATGCTTGTTGATAACAGCAGGAGAGAAATCAATCAATGTTTCTCTTACAAAAACCTTTTCAAACAAGAGATCACCAACTTCAGTAATCCTCTTCTCCAAGTTTGCATAAAATTCCATCACCATTTCCTTAACATAAGGAACAACAGAGGTGAGGGTATACAGTAAATTTCTATCCTTGTTTTCTAAAAATCACCAGAAAGAGATTTGTGAGAGAATGTGAGAACCTTGATTCTTCAACCTGCTAGTTAAAAACACCTCACAGAACTATAAACCAGAGTGTTAGCATTTAAGGAATTAATAATGGAATATAAAGGGACCAAATATGATAAAACAGTGTTTTTGATTTTTGAAAGGGGGTTATAACTAGCAAAGCAACACTAGTTTACAACACATGTATTTCTGACATGAAGTCAGGTGTAGATTAAATGGTAAGTACAAAATTTTTGGGCTATCATAGATATTTTTCCAAAAATAATTTCACAAATAAATCCAGAAGTTTTAGAAAACACACTAAACTGTAACCAAAAATTGATCAAACCCAAGCAATACTTTAGCAGCCCATATCCAAAATTCAAAATCGCTTTATCCCCACAAAGATTAAACAACCACTAAATATTTTTTAACATGGAAATTTCAGAAATTAATTTGCATATTTGATTTTAGGACAAAAAAGTCAACAAGCTGATACTTTCAGCTACAATACATGTCCTAAAATTATGCCTAAAATATAATATTGAAATATCAAACAGACAATCAAAAAGTGCAGTCACACACAAGTGATAAAGACTAGATCAAATGATATAGTTCATGATGAAACTGCATTGGGAGGTGCATTCAGCAACAATGAAATTTTGTGCAATTTTGCATCTTTTCTTTTCTCAAACATACTTCTCTCCCAAAATCAATTTTTCATAAAATAGATTCCATAGGTACTTTATTTCCACAGGAGTATAACTCTAGTTTATTTCAAGCTACACTATTTACCAAGTGAAGTCATTTTGCACATGATCAACCTATGAAATCTAAAGATTCATAGTCCCAAGAGAGAATGACAACAAACCTTGTTCATAGGCAGCTCTTTTCCTTTAAATAGCTTTCACACTTTTTCAAGGGTATTCATTTTTCTCATGATCAACACATGAGAACCAAAGTTCCATAATACCAAGATAAGATGCTACAACCCTTGTACTTTAGGTAGCTCTTTCTTTTGTGGACTTCAAAATTTTCTCAAGATTTGGGACAGAGTGTGAGAACCATAAAACATAGTCACAACTAAATTTGAATGCAATTCTCAAGTAACAGCACAAGGCACATACATGTGAAACAATTGATCTAGAGTGCCCATTAACTACAAAATACAAGGATGCCTATTTTTTTTCTTTTCTTATAATTAACTAAGTGTAAAATCATATGACACACATACCAAGAGATTTCCTTAGATTGGAAAATCTCTTCAAAATTAAGACTTAGTAAATATATCATCCAATTGATTTTCTGTCCCAACATGTTCTATGCAAAAAATATCTTGTTCAAACAAGTCTATAATTAAGCGCTGTCTTATATCAATGTGTCATGTTCGAGAATGTTGAACTGATTTTTTTGCTATCACAATACAAGGTTAACACATCATTGTATAGACCATAATCATTGATCATCTGATTCATCCATAAAAGTTATAGAGTAATATCTAGAAAGCAAGCAATGCAAGTAAAAGACGTATGGACTCTAGAAAAAAAATTGAGATTTAAAAACTAAATTAAACTAATTACTAAAACTAACTAATCTATAAGTAACAAGGCTCCTCTAAAAAATATTATGATAAGCACACTAATTTGCGACAATCAACCTTACCTTTTTCTCATTGCGGACATGCCACCATGTACATCACATATCACTTGAGAGATTGGATGGTCTTTTTGTATATGACTGGGTACATCCTGATGTCGATCAGTCATAGTAGGTTCAGTTTCAGCTTTTCCAGAAGTTCTGACCAATGTATTTTCTGATGCAGCTGCATCAGAAGCTGCATCCAAATTTCCAGAGTTCTATAAACTTTCAACTTCTGAATTCTGTGAGTCTGGAAGAAAGACTGACTGTCCTTTAGGAACCCAAGCTTTTCTGAATTTCTTTGGCTGATGCAGCTTCGATCTTTGTTTCGCATTGATCAAGTGCGATTTAGGTAAGCATGTCTAACTTCTTCAGCAAAGTCTGCCTTTTTCTGGTAGCAAAAAGGCTGAATGTGTCCAGGTTTATGGAAATAGTGACATAAGAAATTTTTTTCCCTAATTCTAGGTTTTTCAATGAAGTTGGTATTTTGGAAGGTTTGAGGAGGCTATTTTGGTTCAAAAGAAGATGATGAGGTTCCTTCACCTTCCTTGACAAAGGTTTTTGGCTTGCACCAAAGTCCAGATTTTCCATTCTAACCAACCTTCAACATCTCATCAAGTTTGAGTTTTCCAGAATTCCATTTAGCCACAGTTTCATTGGCTTTGTCAAGCTCTCCTTTCAAAGATTCTAGCTCAACATCTTTCTTTGTGAGCAACCATTCTAACCTTGCAATGCACTCCTTTTGATTTTCATTCTCCTTCTTCAGCACTTCATTTGATTTTCCAATAACTTTGACTTGGGATGCTCTTTTCTCTCAATCATTGTATAGTTCTTTGTAAGCTTCTAACAAATCTGATTCGTCATTGCATTCAGACTCTGGAACATCTTCAGTTATGAAAGAATTAAATCAGAGAGAATCATCCCAAATTTTGTCTGATACAGCTTATGATGCAGCTGCATTGCGAGCTTCATCACACGAAACACCTACAATATTAGTCTAAACATATTGTACTGCTGTAAAAGTAATGAAATCACCTAGATCTTTATCATCACTGTCACTCATAGTAACAGAAAAATTCAAACCCTTCTGACGCAAGGTATTAGCACATTGATTAGCATAATGACCAAACCCTTGACAAGTCCTACATTGAATAGAATCAATCTTTTTATCACTAGATTGGTAGAGGGTTTTTCAGGTGTTTGGAAGGAGTCTTCTTTAGGAACAAACTTAATAGACTCAGGTTTGAAAGCAATTTTGATGTTTGAAAAATGAGATCTTTTTTTTTTTTGCTTTCAAAATATTTTCAAAATTTGTTGTTAAAAAAGCAATAGAGTTTTCACCAAAATTAGATTCCTCAATTTCTTTGTGAAATCCAATCAAATCAGAAGAAGGACGAGCAACATTCTCATATTGAGAATCCATCATGGCTACAACCAAAATTTTCTCTTAGTGACGTCAAGAGAATGCTTTGATACCAATTGAAAGTTCAACAGTAGCTAGAATTCAACAGAAACTGTCAATGCAGCTTGTGATACAGCTGCATCCAAAGGTGCATTGACTAGAAACTAAAACAAGTAAACAGCGAAAGTCTTTAAACTATTAAAGCAGTAATAAATACAGAAGTCTATCAAACAATCTACAAGCTATGCTTGTAGATCCAGTCTTATACCTAATAAGGATTTCACTAAAAAGATTATGAGTTTTACGAAACAAATTGTGAAATCAACAAAAGACCAAAAACTCTAACAAGACATCAAGTCTGTAGAGGAAAACCCACAAAAATACGAGTAAAGAGAAAACATGAGATTAAAAAAATAAGTTTCTCATCAACTAGGAAAACAAACAACAAAACAGCATATGCAGCAGCTGCTGATATAATTGCATACAACACTCCACAAAATACTTCAAGTAATGCTTCTCTCTTAAGCGTGTATATCTATATATGTCTCCGCGTCATCTGTCTAGACATCCTCTCCTTGTACATATACTTGAGCTGGTAAAGTCCTAAAACAACACAGAAACCAAATACTCCAAGGAAACATAGAATTAGGAAATAAATGATTAGTTTCCAAAAAACGTTTCCTTACTAAAACAAAAGATCTTACTATAGATATATTTGTCAAAGTCAAACAAGGACTCTTGAGAGATTTTGGAAGTATTCAATTATGATAATTACTTACCATTGTTTTAGGTTTACGAAAGGGCACAACAATTTTTAAATACAATAGAAAAAATAGGACGACCCTATTTTACCCTTACAGTTGTGTTCTTTTTTCTCCAATCTCTAGCACCAATATTAGAGTCCAGATCTCCTGTACCACTGGTGTACCATTTTTCATCTCCACCATTGTATCCCAATCATTGCATCTCAACCAATGGTTGAGATGAAAAGTGGTACACCAGTGGTACAGGAGATCTGGACTCCCAATATTATCACTTCCAAACCAATGCACTCAAGCATTCTAAAAATGTATGTGGTTGGACCATCTCTCAAGGACTATCCTCTAATTTTACCAAAGCCAAACACTCATAATAACTGTTTTTAACAAAACATCTTGATGTATTATAATTTTCCTCGCAAGTGCACGAGTCTATTGAAGTATAGATGCACGGTAGCAAGAGTCCAACCACATAGAGAATAACAATTAAACAGATTTTAATCAGACAATAAATAAAAGCAATTTTACCTAAATGGGGGGGGGTTTGATTTTTGAAATAATCAAAATTAAATTATTGACTATTTAAACTAATTTAAGAGTAATAAAATAACAACCGCATGAATCAAAGGATTATCGAAAATTAATATGTGGTGAGAATCTAGGAATTGGGATTCACTTGTATCGCCTCTTATGTGTATTTAACTAATGTATCTATCAAATTAAGGATTTGTTCACTAGTGTAAATGATTGATACTTACGGATCGAGATTTGCAACCCTTAGTACCCCGCCTTAACTGTGCTTTATTGATCCGTCCACACAGCAATTAAAAGTCCATTAAGATCACTAAAAACACACGCGAACCTAGATCTAACCTTAGCCTGATCAGGAAATCAGAAAGATTTATTTATCATTTAGGTTGGCCAATATATAACTCACGCGCGATCATGCAGTTTATTATATCCAAGAGCTTATAGATTCCCTAACACAACCATTATGCAATAGTTTCACGATAAACCAGAGATGATCTAAATGATAAACAATAATTGATAGAATATAAAAGATAATTAACACATAAGAATTGATACATGCTATCTCCAATCCCTAGATAAATGCCGTTAGTTCATTACAGACGATGAACAAATCATTGTGTAGGAAAAAAACATTATCAATCTTCAATAATCGGTAATGAAAATATATCAAATAGTGTTTTTAGTCTTGAGATTGGCTCAAGAACTGCTAAAATTCGGATCCCTAAAGCTGTACTACTAGGGTTCTATTTATACTAGGTTAGACAATTCGAGAAATTACAAAACTGCACAGGTCATAAATCGCTTAATACGTTTTCTTCAGAAGCCGACTACTGGAAAATGTGCGGTAGCTCAGTCCATTGGACTAAGAGAGCGCTTGATGTTTGACTTCACTTTTCTGCCTTGAACTTCTAGCAAATTGCACTCAGGTCCCTGAAATCTTTATTTTATGGATTAAAGGCCCGAAATTCATCGATCTTCTCAAATTTAATCTGAAACTAATAAAGCACTAAAAACCCATATCAGTAGCTTTAGAAACTCGTAGAAAAACATAATCTAAGTAGGAATATACACACAATAGATGCGTATAAAGCACATCTATCAAATACCCTCAAACTTAGACTTTACTCGTCCACGAGTAATCAAATAAATACAAAAGCGGTAAATAAACAGAAATAGAAATACAAAAATCAAAAATAAGGAAAATCTTTTTGGAGGGTGACATTATTTACACTCCTCTAGAAACTCACAAACTCAAGAAGACTCGGAAAAGCGACTTGACTATGCAGATAAATACAAAAGCAATTAAAACTAAACTAACAAAGCATAAATAAATAAATAAAATCTTTTTATTTTTATTCTCAAGTCTGAACAATACAAAAATTAAAAGGTGTCTCAAAGGATGCTCTACACATGTGTAAGGACCACTTCCATTACCAAAAGGGTTCATTCCATTATGCAAATAGTACTATGATTATTCAACTGTATGAACACCCACTCATGTAGCATATCCAAAATTAGACAGTTTAATCAAGCAAAGCACAACATTCATTCTCCCATATTCTGAAATAAAAATGTGCGTACAATTAAAAAGGAGAATCTACCGCCAACACCCGGTCATTCTACAAAAGAGAGAATATAGAGGAATAAAAAATGCTTATACATTCATCCCATGCACTTCATATGTATGAATACACTGCTTTTATCTCTTAGTTACTTGCAATAGCAAAGATTATGCTAATACATTGAGCTTTTACCAAGAAGTGTATAAGTGAAGCATGGATCAATTAACATGTATTATCGAATCAAGAAAGATATAGCATGATAAAGCGACATTAGATCAATAGAACTTCATTAAGCTTGTAATGTAAGGCCAAGGGTAAAAGGGTAGCGAAAAGAAGGAAAAGAATTCAAAGCGAGAGAGTACAACTACCAAAAATCCCCATTGCTTCCATTGCATGGACACATGCATTAGGCTACGACCTGAAAAGACAAAGACTTGGGGACATTTCCCCCAAACTTGTATTTTACTATCTATTCATCTCATAACTGAGTGCCCACTTAACATTCTTTTTTTCTTTTTGGCTATGTCATCTTTTACTTTAATTTGCACTCTTTTTTATTTTAATTTTCATCTTCTTCACTCTGTTTTTTTTTATAGGAAAGATAACAGAGAATACAACAAAAAAGATGAAACTATAGGAGGATCTTTTGCAATGACAGTCCTACGCAACATCAATTCTCAACCCAAGTTCTACTCTCTCCAAGGTAAGCAAAAGTGTATAAGCTTTAAAGGGTTAAGATAATGTGGGTAAAAGAAACGATGTTGAATGTGGGTCGATGTGTGCTTTGCACACGCCATTCTTTTAATAAAGTTCGAAGGAGATACTAGGGATATAAATATAGATAGGTCAGGAAGTTGAAAAGGCTCAAACGATCTAAAGATAGCCTAAATCATATCCTAGTGCCGAATCATCACACAAAATTTCATAGAAAATGAAATACAATTATAAATATCACATCCATATATGAAATGAAGAACTGCTCCTAATGCATTTGACATAAGCATTCGCTAGAAAAGATGTCGAGAAATTAAAGACTAACATGTAATCACGATTCAAAAGTGTGCTTGAGATATATTAGCAAGACAATTTCAAACATTCTAATTTTCATAAAAATGACCCTAAGTTACAAATCAATGTAACACTCATGTAAGGACGGTTACTCATCCTAAATAGGTGCACCAAACCAGTCTCGCGGAGAATGCAATGTATACTATCTACTAGATAAAAGTATTCAAATCCTTCAATAATGGTGGGGTATGAGTACACAAAGGGGGATAATCATAGGAAATTTACACAACAGAGTAAATTCCAGAAGTATCAAGGGAGGAGTCATGCGGGTCATGGCATTAATCATCATCGACTTAAATTCCGCACACAAACTCGAGAATAATTTTTTTATTGTTTTATAAAAAATTGGAAGATGATGCTAATTGGCTGGATAAGCAAACAGCTGTGAACTAAAACATCCATCTACTCATCCGTTTTGAAGAAACTAAAATGGTCATTTCCTTTGTCTCTGTATTTGACATCATCAACTCCTAAAATAAAAAAAAATCAAAAGCAAGAAAACAGGTAGGAGAAGAGATATAAGGGACACTAATTGTCCCATGTACATAGCAGGATCTACACCACAAGTTCCTAATTCTCATTAGGCTGGGACCTAAAAGGACCCTGGACCTAGAATCTCCCCCCAAACTTGAAATTCATTTTGTCCTCAAAATGTTGAATTGACCGATAAGGTAGTTGATATGCAAAGAGAATGGAAAACAAACGAAAGATCTGCATAACGAAGGAAGACGTTATTTAAGCGTCGGCTCCACGCAAGCCAGGACCACGTAACGAAGAAGAATGCCATTCAGGGACTGTTTCTGGTGGCATGTTGAGGTTGGAGGTGACATTTTGGCAAAATTGGGCATTCCACCCAAAGAAATAGTTTTGGTTAGCTAGACCCTACTCTATACGCTGCTCGAGCGTATCTAATCTCTGATCGACAAGCTATTGAAACGTGTCGAAGCATAACTGGACCTCTACTAACTGGGTGAAAATCTCTTCCCAAGGATCTATCTTAGGATCCTCCTTAACTTCCTCGCCTTGGTCTTCAGAGTGGCAGGCATAGAGTGGTCGTGTCCTATTTGTGACGCCATTTTTGGCGACATTAGGCATTGGCCTGATACGCTCTAAGTTGGGAGTCTATTGGATTCCCATGTTAGCATAGAAACTAGTAATAAGACTCGGGAAATGATATCTCACGTTCACGGTCTTATCAACCATGCTTCTAAGCTGCCCATTGATCAAAACAACGATATCAACGGACCCCTTTGTCAAAATGGTGTAAATTAACACCGCCCGATTCCACGTCACATCGGACTGACGTGTCATGGGCATCACCCTTGTACAAATAAATTTATAAATCCCCTTGGCCTGGAGAGTCAAGCAAGGCTCCCTAATTTAACGAGGGCGACCAGCTGTCTCCGCTCATCCATAGGTCCACTCAGACCCAGGCACGGCTATCCTATCACTAACAGTGGCCAAAGGCAAATTATAAGGTAAGTAGGATTGATAATCATCAATCCGTACAACAGGCAAGTCATAAAAATCCCGGATAGCGTCAGGACCAAAATAAACCAGGTTACCCCGAACCCATGACCAGCCGGTGTCCTCTCCCAGAACTCGACCACTGTGAGCATAAAACTCATGGACAATAGGAACCACCGCTTCGCTAGGAGCGGCACACAGATTCACCCACGCATTTCTGGTGAAATGAGGAGCCAGTTGATAGCTCTTAAAATCAAATCATTTCTTCGGAAAAATGGCTTTAGTATTAAAGCTCTCTAAGTAAACTTTAAAGTGTTCGACACTTTGAAAATGGGCCTCATCAAATTCTATTGCCGGAGCAGAAGATGGCGATGCCACGCCTGTATTTGATTTACGTCGTTTCATAGGTGCCATTAGCAATTAAAAATCACTCAAAACACTCCACTCAAATCACAAAACCCAACAATGCTTGAAAAATAAACAAGTATAAACTACCCTAAAATAACAATTTAAGCCCAAGAATAAAATCTAACAAGTAAAAATTTGCATAAAAGAGCCTATAGAAGATACATGCCCAAACGATGAAAATTTTTCAAGCTTGTTGCCGGAAAAATACGCCGAAAACAATGGCGTTTACCGAAATCCGTCAGAGTTCAAATCGCCACAAATCGTAAAAAATGATGGTGGGGATGGTGAATGTATGATGAGAAAAGGTTGAATGTGAAGTTTGGACGGAAAATATCGGACAAAATGGCCGGATCGGAAAAGAAAAGGAGGAGAGTGTTCGCCTATTTTTAGAGAAAGAGAGACACTGTTTGGGTTTCTGATCAGCCACCGAAGATTTTTAAATAACGGGACTGATCGGCCGCTTAGCCCTTTATACCAAGCGATCGCTTGGTGCAAATTTTAAGTACTCGACTTACTGGAAAATGTGCGGTCGCTTAGTGCCGAGACTGAGCAATCATTTGCTTCTAATTTCAAAAACATACCTTACTGGAATTTTCACACTCGCTCGGTCCCATTGGTGACGGCTACATAACATAAAAATCATTTTTATTTTCTTTTTAAATAAAAATTTTATAATTTAAATAGTTCAAAGGTCCTAAGATATCTTCCTTCGGTGCTATATTATATCTTTTCCTACACCAAAAACTACTTACAAAAACACACTAAAATAAAACTAAATTAAAATTAACATATAAATACAGCATTATAAAATATTTTTTCCCCAAACTTAAATTATGCTAAAGTTTTCCACTATTAAAATTCTCAAAATTAAGCAAGGGTTCAAAATAATTATTATACAACATAATAATTTAACTAAAAATAAGTGGGTTGCCTCCCACGCAATGCTTTTGTTTAACGTCGTTCGCTCGACGTTAGTCAACCCATTATTTTAAATCAAAAACGTCCATCAAGTCAACAGTTTTCACAAGTGATAGACCTTCATAGAAGGGTTTGACTCGATGCCCATTAACCTTAAATGTTTCATTTGATTTATAATTTTTAAGTTCAACTGCACCGTGGCCAAAAACATTCACCACTTCAAATAGACCTGACCATTTAGTTTTAATTTTTCCTGGAAAATGTTTTGGTCTATAATTAAACAATAGAACTTTAATACCAGGGTACAGGTCTTTGGGAATTATTTTCTTGTCATGGAATCTTTTAGTCTTTTCTTTGTAAATTTTTGAACTTTCATAAGATTCCAATTTATGTTCTTCCAATTCATTTATTTGGAATATTCTCTTCTCACCTGTCAAAGTCATATCCATGTTGAGAGTTTTAATTACCCAAAACGCCCTATGTTCTAACTCAACTGGAAGATGACATGTTTTTCCAAACATAATTCTATTAGGGCTTAAACCAATTGAGGTCTTATAGGCTGTCCTATATGCCCAAAAAGCATCATTCAGCTTCAACGCCCAATCTTTCCTATTTGGCTGGACAATCTTTGCCAACACTCCTTTAATTTGTCTATTAGTTATCTCCACTTGACCAGATGTCTGTGGATGATAGGGAGTGGATAACTTGTGTACTACCCTATATTTCTTCAAATAACTATTCACTAACCGATTGGTGAAGTGAGTTCCTTGATCACTTATGATTGCCCTTGGCATACCATATCAACCAAAAATATTATCATATAGGAATTTAATCGTAGTCTTGGCATCATTATTCCTTGTAGCTATTGCCTCAATCCATTTTGACACATAATCTACTCCGACCAAAATGTATTCAAAACCCTGTGATACGGGAAAAGGTCTCATAAAATCTATTCTCTAAACATAAAAAATTTCAACCACTAAATTACTAATTTGAGGCATCTCATTCCTCTTACTTACCTCTCGATCTTTGACATTTGTCGCAGCACTTAGCAAATATATATGCATCTCTAAATAAAGTGGGCCAATAAAAACCAGATTGCAATACCTTTCTCGCAATCTTTTTTCCACTAAAATGGCTTTCGCAAGCAAAGCCATGACAAAAAGATAACACACTCTGATGTTCCTCTTCAGGAATACATCTTCTTATTATTGAATCTGGGCCACGTTTAAATAGATAAGATTCATCCCAAAAGTAATGCTTAACTTCTGAAAGAAATTTCTTTCGCTCATGATATCCAAAATTAGGGTTTATGATATCAACTACTATAAAATTCACATAATCAGAATACCATCTTCATTTAAAGGAACATTATCATCAAACAATTACTTTTCAAAATCAATAGATGCAATGCGATTCTAAATCAATGCATCGCGATGTCCTTCACTCTCACCACTGTACTCGTCCTTCTCAATATCCATTTCCACAACCATGAATAATATCCTTAGAATTTCCTCTCTGATTACTTAATCTCTGGCCACTCTCAACCAAACCCACTTCCAAGACTGCCTTGGGTAAAACCTATCCATCGTATTAATTATTACTACTTTGGAAAAGAAAGAAGAAAAGAAGTAAAGGTTGAAATTTTGGAAAAGAAAAGAAGAAAAGAAGTAAAGGTTGCTATTTGGTCAATCTCCGGTCCACTGCCTAGAGTAGTGCAATTCTGAAATCTCGACTCACGAGGGTTGCCTATTGCTTTTCTGAAATCAACAACAATCTCTTCTATTAAGTTTGCAAGTAAATTACTTTTTTGTCAATAGCACTACTCTCGTCGAATGTGGACCCTAAGATGAATGCATTTGTTGAAGACATGACAGATAATTGAGACCAGTGAGGGAAAATGAATCATGAAAAGGCGAAAGTGTGATGATTGCAACTGTAATAAAAGGGTGAATCGAGCACTACTAGCTCGTTGTATAGTTTGGTGGGTAGAATAAAGCGGAGAACCATCTTTTCTCCGGTATCTTTATCGTCTTTTGCTCGTAGAGGTATTTTAGGACAAAAATTAAAAAAGTGTCATTTTCAGATTAAAAAAATAGGGGAGTAAACAAGTTATAATTTTTTGAAAAATGTACCGGCCTCTAATTATATCCAACAAATTTATAACCAACTAGTTTGTTTAACCTGTGCGTTAAACGCACGTCAATTAAATCGTACATAAACAAAATAAAGAGGATAAAAAATCTTAATTAAATGATAAAATAAGAATAATCGGGTTATTAACAATTACACATAAGTATATCACTAATCATTATAGATTCTAAAAAAATTCCGTATACACAACATTTGTTATCTTATTAATTGGTTTTTCATTTTCACCGCATATCAATATCTAGTTTCTTCAAAAAGAGACCTACGTCTACGTGTAATTATTGACTTTAACACTTGTTAATTGTTATTACATATGATACCAACAATGGTAATTGTCTTCTTTGGAATATGAAAGACAATTTTACATCGGATGGAGTTAATGACAATTTTTGGATAAAAACCTTTTCTCCAACATTGCTTCCTTTCAAAAAAATTATTTCAATAATATGATCCCCAAAATTTATGATAATTAGTCGTGTTCCATTGCACAACCCTGCAGCATGGTCAATATTTCTCAATATCATTACTGGAATATTAATTTTAAGTGTCAGTTTATAACCTGACAACCTTGAACACTTTATACTATTCAAAAACTATGTAGAATAAATGTCTTCGAACAAACTTAAATTTTGTCCACCCTACAAATAAAATCTGAACTCAAATAAGCTCTTCATTTTTAATGATTACTTTTATTAAATTATATTTGTATTTTATGAATAAATAAATTACTGATAAAAAAATAAACTAAAATAAAAAAAACAACGAAATTATTTTAGTAACCTCAGTTTAAATTGTTTTTGTTTTATTGACTCCGTAACTATTTTTTTGTTCCATCAAATATTTTTATTTTATTAATGTATTTTTGTTTTACTTTTTTTATAAGATTTTCTTAAAAAAACTTTTGTTTCGTAAATTATTTTATTTTACTAACCTCCGCATTAAATTATTTTTGTTTTGTTGATTCTGTAACTTATATTTTTATAGTGGCTTGTTCCATAAATTATTTTTATTTTACTAACCTCTTATATATTTTTTTCTTAACTCCGGAACTATTATTTTTGTTTTAGTTACTATTTTTTTTAAGAGAGAAATTTTTTTAAACATAATTAAAAGAGAGGAGATGGTGGTGATGATAGAAAAAATATGGAGAAGACATGAGAGAGAGAGAAAGAGAAATATAACCAGAAGAGAGAAGATATGAGAAAGAAATAGTGGAATGGTCACTCAAAAGTCAAAATTTCAAAAGTGTGATTTTGGAAGGATAAATATACCCTTGCCATTATATATATACTAGTTATTTAGCATGTGCTCCGCACGGGTACAATGTGGGATATATATTTTTTGTAATAATAATATAACTTTTAGACATTATAATTAGATTGTTAATTTCTTCCATGGTTATAATTTTTTTTCTATTGTTACTAATATTAAATGATTTTTTTACCTAAACACTTTTAAAATTAATATAAGTTTCTAGCTAACATGAGATACATATTTTGTATTAATAATAATAGTAATTTTTTTTATCTAAAGTCTTTTAAAATTAACATTTAATTTGATAATAATATTAGAAGTCATTTTGTTAAAAACTTTTAAAATCATAATTCATTTTTAAACAATGTGAGATACTTATTTTATATTTTTATTGGTAATGAAAGTTTAAGTCTTTTATCTAAAGACTTTAAAACCAACATCACATTCTAACCATGTGGTATACATATTTTTTATTAGTAATAATAGTAGTGGATAAAAGACTTTTTAACCAACATTCATTTCTAAATAGTGTGAATACATATTTTTTATTGATAATAACAAAAGATGTCTTTATCTAATGACTTTTATAACCGATACTCATTTCTAAATAATGTAAGATACATTTCTTTGTAATCAACGTGAGATAAATCATCTAAAAACTTTTTAAACCAATATCACTTTTATAACCAATGTGAAATACTTCTCTTCTATTGCTAATAATTGTAGACTTTTAAAATCAATATCATTCTCTAACCAATATGTAATACATATCCTCATTTGATAATAATAGTAGAAGTCTTTTATTTTAAAAAAATTTATAACCAACATCTCTTTCTAAATAATGTGGGATATATCTCTTCTAAAAGTAAAAGTCTTTTATCTAAATACTTTTTAAACCAACATCATTTTTTAACAAACGTATGATATCTCTTCTATTAGTAATAATAGTAAAAATATTTTATCTAAAATTAAAATTAACATCATTTTCCAACTAATGTGAGATATACATATTCTATTGATAATAATGGTAGAAGTCTTATATTTAAAGACTTTAAAACAAACATTACCCTCGACTAAATGTATGATACATCTATTCTATTGGTAATAATAGTATTTTTAAAACCAACATTAATTTATAACCAATGTGTGATACATTTTTTCTATTGATAATAATAGTAGAATACTTTGTAACCAATGTGAAATACTTGCATCTATTCTATTTGTAACAAAAAGTCTTTAATCTAAAAACTTTTAAACCAACATTTATTTTTAAACAATGTGAGATACATATTTTTTATTGGTAATAAGAGTAAAAGTATTTACTATAAGACTTTTGAAACCAACATCTTTTTATAAACAATGTGTGATACATCTCTTGTATTGATAATAACATAAAAATTCGTTTATCTATGAATTTTATAACCAATATATGTTTCTTAATAATGTAGATCTCTTTGTAACCAATGCGATGTACATTATCTAAAAATATTTTAAACCAATATCACTTTCCTAACTATTGTGAAACACATATTTTTTTTTCATTTGGCATTAAGTCTTTTATAAAAAGACTTTTAATATCTACATAATACATCTCATCATTTGGTAATAGTAGTAGAAATTTTTTATCTAAAAAAATTATCAAAAACCAACATTTCTTTCTATATAATGAGATATATATCTTCTCTTCTATTTTATTAATGATAAAAGTAGAAGTCTTTTTATTTAAAGACTTTTAAAATCAACATCACTTTTTAACTAATGTAAGATTTATCTCTTTTATTTGTAATAATAGTAATTTAAAGCCAACATCAATTTATAACAAATGTATGATATATACCTTATATTTCTAATAATAGTAAGTCTTTTATATAATCTAAAATAATTAAAAACCAACATCATTTTTTAACCAATGTTCGATATACATTTTTTATTAGTAATAATGGTAGAAGTCTGTTATCAAAAAACTTTGAAAACCAACATCACTTTCTAACCAATGTATGATACATCTTTTCAATTAGTAATTAATAATAATATTTTAAATACAAATATCAATTTTTAACCAATGCGTGATATATCTCTTCTATTGGTAATAATAATAGAATATTTTGTAACCATGTGAGATACATCTCTTGTAAAAGTGAAAGTCTTTAGTCTAAAGACTTTAAAATCTAACATTTTCTGTTTAAAAAATGTGTTATACACCTCTTTTATTGGTAATAATATAAAATAATTTAAACTCAACATCATTTTCTAACTAATGTGAGATATATATTTTCTATTGCTAATAATTGTAAAAATCTTTCATCATATATATATATATATATATATATATATATATATATATATATTAAAGTTGGTGAGGAGCACTATGATTTTGCCACCTCACCACCTTTGGGATAAATCTTCATTCTAAATCATCCATGTAGAAGCTTTAAAAACTTTTAGTTTTCTAGTGACTTTGAAAATCAACATCACTTTTCAACCAATGTAGGATGCATTTCTTCTATTGGTACTTAATAATACTCCAGTATTTTTAAAATCAACATCAATTTTCTAACAAATGTGGAATGCATCTATTCTATTGTTGAAAATTGGTGTTTTTAGTGAAAGAAATTGTGTAACTTAAAGCTCGAATACCTTTACGTGTCATTTGTTTGTTGGCAAAGGTAATTGCGCAAACGTGTTCTACTTGGTGAGAGCATCAAAATGATATATTTATCTGTCCAAATTGAGTTTTGGATAATAAGATATCAAGACTTAAAGTATAATACTTGTTAAAAAAATTAGTGTTTTTTGTGAGAGAAATTGTGCAACTTGAGACACGAATTTCTTTACGTGTCATTTGTTTGTTGGTGAAGGTAATTGCGCAAATGTGTTCTACTCGGTGAGAACATCGAAATGATATATTTATTTGTCCAAATCGAGTTTTGGATAAATAAGATATCAATAGTTAAAATATAATACTTATTAAAAAAATGGTGTTTTAGTGAAAGAAATTGTGTAACTTGAGACACAAATTTCTTTACGTGTCATTTGTTTGTTGACAAAAGTAATTGTGCAAATGTGTTCTACTCGGTAAGAACATCGAAATGATATATTTATTTGTCCAAATTAAGTTTTGGATGAATAAGATATTAAAGTTTAAAGTATGATGTTAAAAATGAGTCATTAGTAGTAATATTTAACCTTGAAGACTTTTATCCCACATTGGTTAGAAGTAATGTTAGATGTAAATTTTTTTAAATATAAGTCTTCTATTATTGATAATAGAAGAAGTATATATACTAATTAGAGCTGTCAAAATCGAGCCTGGCCCATAGGCCCGGTCCAGCCCACTCGACTTTTCAAGGGCCTGGGCCTCAATTTAGTAGGCCTGAAAAATCCCGGGTCTCTTTGGCCCGGCCCGCTAGGCCCGAGCTTAAAAAGACCAAAAAGCCCGGCCCGGCCCAATCATAAAGTTAAACACTTAAATTTAATTAAAAATTTAAAAACTAAAACATAAATCTAAAAAGAAAAAAACTTTCAGACATTCATTTAGACCACTTTTTTTTTATTTTTTTTCTTTTGGTTAGATAAATTTATGACACAATATGATCTATTTCCAAATCATTATTCTTTTTTTGGTTGAAACTCATATTCTAAATTGATGGAAGTGACACTTACAAAGAAGAAATGAAGTTGATCTTTCAAGTTCTAATCTAGTTTAGTATGGTTGTAGTTAGTATTTTTATCGAAACTGATCTATTTAATTGAGTATCTCTATATAATATTAGCTAATAAAAAGCCTCAATAGTATAAACTTGATAAAAAAAAAAAAATTTAAAATGCTAGATTGTGTCGGGCGAATAACAAAATGAACATTTGCTAGTTAGTATGGTTTTGCAAACTAGAACCCGAAAAACTTTGTCTATCCTTAGAAAACACATATTAAAAAATTGGGGACAATATGATGAACTTCAATTTGGTTATAAATTTTTTGAAAAAAAAATCCTTCAAGTAGCACATATATTTTTTTCTTTGGTCTGTAACATTATTGTTTTTCTAGTTTATGTTTCGTTCAATTGTTGAAATTACTACATTTGTTTATATTTGTTTTGGTTGCACTTTTGCTTTGTAATTGTGTAAGTTAGACTAGTAAGTATGTGTGTGTTTAAACTTTTGATGTGTTATATAACATTTATTAGCTAATTTGTGAGTTTTTTTTAATAAAAAAAATTTTATTTTTTTGGCCCATAGGCCCGAAATGCGCATGGACTGGGCTTGAGTTCTATGAGGCGCGATACAATTCCGGTCCGGCCCACTGGTAACCGAGGCCCGGTGGGCCCGGCCCGTTTGACAGCTCTAATACTAATATTAAATACCCTTATCATATTGATTATTACTATGTATTATTATTAGCTAATAATTTACCACTTTAATCCATTATTTAGCTTTACACGGTTTGATTTGAATCCACAATTCCAACTAAATTGAGCAATCTCCGTAAACTACGGACCATGCGCACCCTTTGTGAAATGCTATTGCTACTAATTGGGTTTCTAAATAATCCAATGGGGTGCTGGTAACCCAGGTAGAGCTTATTGTGGCCCAGCCCATCAGGTAGGTGCATTTGAATATTCATCCGGCCATAAATATCAATATGTTAAAGTAGAGGGGCATTACCGCAAGCTTTCAAGGAAATCGAAATTATATATCACTTCAATCTGAAATAGGAATATTATTTTTAGCAAATCTTGTCTTGCTTTCAAAGAAATTGAACTCCCATTGGCTTAGCGACCGGTAAAGCGTTTGAGTGATAAAATTATCGACCATGGAAAGGCTACAGAGGATGTTCGCCGGCGCCGGTGGTGCTTTAGGGCATCCGCCACCGGATTCTCCCACACTCGATTCTTCGGAGCAAGTTTACATATCTTCCCTCGCCCTCTTGAAGATGCTCAAGCACGGTAATTTTTTGTTCCTCCAACTCATCCTCTCTCTTTCAATTCTAAGATTTATTGATTTCGCGTTTTCGCACAAAACAAATTTAGGTGCTTTACTTTTATTGCAAGACCTAATTAGGTTTTAAGAACTTGTGATGTGAAATTAGGGAGAGCGGGAGTTCCCATGGAAGTTATGGGATTGATGCTCGGGGAATTTGTGGATGAATACACTGTTCGTGTGGTTGATGTGTTTGCTATGCCGCAGAGTGGTACTGGTGTTAGTGTTGAAGCTGTTGATCATGTTTTCCAGACCAACATGCTTGATATGCTCAAACAAACCGGACGGTTCGTACTATTTACTGTTCTGTTCTGTTATTTATTGTTGATGTTGCAACTTTTTTTTATAGGTAAGTGTGACCTGTTGTTAATATGTGGATTGGAATCAAGTACCCAACGGTCTTTCCTGAGTGCCCTTGCTATCTCACCCTCCCCTTGGGGTCAATGTTGCAACTATGCATTCTCAATTTATGTTTTGATGGAAATTTAAATTAGTACATGGATGCTTCGATAAGTTTTTACATTGGTCGTGTGGAAATGTTTCGCCTATTCTCTCCATTTATTACACCAAACTTGTTTCTAGAGAACAAGTTGGGTTTCGATTTTCTGTTTTTTCAACTTCACTGTGGGATACCAGTAGTTCATCATTGTTACTTAGAAAAGAAATTGTAAAACAAATGATATCATGTTGACACCTAATCATGCCGTTGGAGGATTGGGTAGTCCTCGTCCAGCTGCTAGGGCGGTTGGATAGTAAACTGATTGTGAACTCCTTGTAGCAGTAGCAGATGGTGCTGTATGCTTGTAACTTTTGCAGCTTGGAGGTTAGGTGGATCTATGCTTGTTTGTTTTTCATTGAAACTGGTAGTCCTAGATGACCAAGCTATGTTAACTAGTGCAAATTTAACTTGAAATTTGGCTAGTTGGTACACATGACTCTTTAGGGTCTGTTTATTTAGTATCTACACATATCCCCGTGCATGAAAGAAACAAATCAAGTAGAGCTTCCCATGTCTTTAGCTAATGTGTAATACATCTTAACCTACCGTCCCTTTAGTCATGGCTAATTTTTTTTTCCGCTTATATAGGAATCTTAGCCGCAACTAGCTTTAATTCTATCATTTTGATAGTGTCTGAAGTGACCCATTTTGATGTTGATAAAACTTGTTATTTGGGGACACGACAAGTTCAATAGAATGTCTGCCTTGTAGACTCGTGTTGAATCATGTTTCTAGTGAGGCAGCACGATTTCTCATAATTGGAGCCATGAATTTACTAAATCAAGATCTGTTTAAAAAGTAAGTAGGAATGCAATCACTGTAGCTTTCACATGCAATCCTACTCATCTGTGCTTTATGTCTCTCTGGCTGTTATGTAAATATGATCATGTCCTCGTGTCTTGTCTTTTGAAGGTCGCAGTGTTTGACATCGCATGTATATGTTAACACACATATCCATGTCCATGGAGCATAGGATAAAAGTACGTCTCTTTTGAGAGGTCAATTCCATAGGACTTAAGTTCTAAAGTAGGTTTGAAATCTAACAATTAATATATTGTGGTAAAAAAATAAACTTCCTATGGATATCTATATTATGCTCAAGGATATTTGACAAAAAGCTATGGATGATGTATAGTTGTGATTACTCTTTGTTCTTATATGTATGCATATGTGGTTCTTGATAATACTGCCTATCCCACGTGGGCGACACTTGCTAGGACACACTCATATGAATGTGTACGTCTTCTTAATTTGAAACTGTTTTTTGCACGTTAATTTTCTGAATCAATTGTACCATCTTTTTTCCATTAACGAGCTTCTTCCTCTGCTTGATTTAGTTGCTGGTATAGTTGACTTATTGTTTGGCTTGGTGACACAGACCTGAGATGGTGGTTGGGTGGTACCATTCACATCCTGGATTTGGTTGTTGGCTCTCTGGTGTGGACATCAATACTCAGCAGGTTCTGGCTTTACTTTTTTTTTCTTCTTTTTCCATCAAGTCTTCTAGTGCGGTATGGACATTGTGGTTTGTGATGTACCTAATTATTTTTCCTTGGTGTGTGCTCTTAGTATCAATTATATGACACCATTGAATTACGGTGATTTGTAATCTGCTCTTACAAATTTGTCTGTGTTGTATTCTTCATGAATTTTCCTAGCACTTTAGCAACCATATGCGATCATGAAAATATCCTTCCTCAGTTATCTGCCAAACTTCTCAACAGTTGATTTGATTCTTTTCGTCCAATATAATTATTTTGGAAGCAGATCATGAAGGGTGTGTGGAATCTATTTTCTTACTTTGTGTTGATGTTTATGTAAGTTCTAGAATTCCTGGATTATGCTGCTTGTGTATAAACAATTTTGCTCTTTGGCTACTTAGGAACGAGTTGACATTTAGTCCTATTTTCCTGTATTTTTTCTATGTTCATCGGGGAACAAAAGGAATGAGGGGGCTTAGAAAAGTCTTGGAGATCCTAGTTTTCTGTTGTTTGTATGTGAATGGAAGGCTACTAGTTTTGAGCTTTCTTGGAGGATGTTTTTCCTTTAGCTATAGGCATTGGGATTCCAGTCTGTCATTTTAGCGTTGCTTTTTGCAAAGGCAAGCATTTTAAGCCACATGTTACTGGAAACTGATGATTGTAACAAGATCTTCTACCGGTATCCTAACTTTCCCTTTTGATAAAGAGATTAAAGTTTTGACACCATGGAAGTTGTAAACTTAATTTGGAAACGTATTATCTAAATGGGTCACATGTAAAAGAAATAATAATTTGTTTTCAGTTCGGTTGTATTATTCGAAGATGGTTGGGAGTGACAGAAGGGCCTTCACTTGGAAAGCCATTTGGAAGATCAAAGCCCCTCTTAGAGTAGCTTGTTTTATGAGGGAGGCATCGAACGAAGTCTTACTTACAGGTGATAATCTGCGCAAACGTAAGATTATTCATGTCAATTGGTGCTTCATGTGTGGCGAGGCATCACGAAAGGGTGGAGCTCTTTTGAAAGATTCATTGCATTTGAGGTTGGCAACGGGGTCTCGGTGAGATTTTGGGAAGATAGATGGTGTGGGGATACATGTTTGAGGGCGGTGTTCCAGAACTTATTCGAGGTTTCCACGTATAAGGATTGTAGAGTTAGTTCTGTTTTGTCTACGGTGGAGGGTAAGCCTATCTAGAATCCCACGTTCAGAAGGAATTTTCATGATTGGGAGATTGAGTCAGCTGTGCAGCTCTTAGGGAGGCTGCAAGAGCAGAATACAGATAGGTTGGTGGATAAGGTGGTTTGGAAAGGTATAGGGAGTCCTCTTTTTAAAGTAAATTTGTATCATCTCAAGCTTCTCAACTATGGCAGAACTTCCTTCCCTTGGAGAGCAGTTTGGAACTCTATAGCCCCTAAGAGAGTGGCTTTTTTCATGTGGGAAGCGACTCACGAAGCTATCCTAACCGGGGACAATTTGCGGAAACGTAACATGGTTTTTGTCAATAGGTGTTATTTGTGCAAGGCTAGTGAGGAGAGTGTAAATCATCTGCTCCTACACTACACTGCCTAGTGGCTATAGAGTTATGGAATTTTGTGTTGGGAATGTTCAAGATGACTTGGGTCATACCGAGATCGATTATTGACCATGTTAGGGGCTGGTCTATGGGGTATAAGAATAGGAGAAACCGTTTTTGGGAGACAACTCTTTTGGGAGTGTGTTGGACTCTATGGAAGGAAAGAAACCATATGGCATTCGATAACGAGGAAATGTCAGTCCCGGATCTGAAGAATTTGTTGATTCGCACCCTTCATTTTTGGTGTTCCGAGGCTGATCACTCCACTTCTAGTCCTAACACTGCTGTTGTAGATTTTGTAAATAGTATAGATATTGGCTAATTCTTTTGGTAAGATATACTCCTAGTGTACAAAGGACGCATCACCTTTTTTGATGCTTTTTTATATAATTATTACTTATCAAAAAAAAAAATTTGGTGCTTCATGTGTAAGAGCAATGGGAGGGCGCTAATCACCTTCTGCATCACTGCCCTGTAGCAACGGAGTTATGGAATTTCATCCTGAGTCTGCTCCACCTTTCGTCGGCTTTTCTTTTCTCTGTTAGAGAGCTCCTTCGTAGTTGGTCACTCTATAAGAGAAGGAGAAGAAGTTGGGTTTGGGATGCTGTTTCTTTGTGTATTTGCTGGACTTTATGGAGAGAAAGGAATTGCAGAGCCTTTGAGAATGTTGAGCTGCCTGTTTCTAAATTAAAGGAAAACCTGCTCTACGTGTTGTTCTTTTGGTGCAAAGACTCTGTTTCCTTGTTCTGATTCTTTCAGAGAATTTATGGATAGTTTAGCTATAGCCTAACTCTCTTTTGAGGTATATTTTGTGTACAAAAGACGCGTCACTCGGTTTGAAAATGTCTTTTGTAGAATTTGTAAATAACATATCTAGCGGATAGAAGCTCTCGAGCTTTGTATGCTTCTAGTGTACTGAGGACGCTTCACCTTTTTTGACGCTCATATTTATATACACTTTACTTATAAAAAAAAGGTATTTAAAAATGGGTCGGAAGAAGTAAAAATCTATGTACTTGAGGCTTATCCACAATGAAGTTAGAATCGGAGGGATTGGTTGGAAGAGTTCTTCCATGTGTATAGACGAAGAAAGTTAGGCAGAATTTTTGGATCCGATGAAGACAATTACTTGGTCGAGGATTGGGTTCAGGGGCCTTGACTCTTCTATTAGAATAATATTTAACTTGGTAGAAATGAGATGGTACATTCTTTATAAGTATAATGATCACGGAACTGGTATTTGGTAGCTGATATAGTCCAGATTCATGAAATTTGATAAGTACTTGCACTGGGTTTTGGTTTCTCTCTATTTTATTTTACATTCTCTGTGTCACTGCCTTAATAAATTTTCTTAATTTGCTCACATCTGTGATACTCTGCAGAGTTTTGAAGCTCTGAATCAACGAGCAGTGGCAGTGGTCGTGGACCCAATCCAGAGCGTTAAAGGAAAGGTGGTCATTGATGCCTTTCGCCTGATTAATCCCCAAACAATGATGCTTGGCCAAGAGCCCCGCCAGACAACATCAAATCTTGGGCATCTCAATAAGCCATCCATACAAGTGAGTGATTAACATGCGGTGCCTCAGTGTTTAGAAGCTGAGAGGTTGATCCTTGTCATCTTATATGTGATCTGTTTTGCAGGCATTGATCCATGGTTTGAACAGGCACTACTACTCAATAGCCATCAACTACAGAAAGAATGAACTTGAAGAGAAGATGCTACTGAACCTTCATAAGAAAAAGTGGACTGATGGATTGACACTTCAACGGTTTGATACTCATTCCAAAACCAATGAACAAACAGTTCAGGTATGCGTTAAGGTTTTTGAAATTTGATAGTTAATTTTATTTTTTTTGATAAGTAAATAAATTTATAAATCAAAGCGTCAAAGTACACCACGTGTCCTAGTACACCGGGGGGGGGGTATACAAGATAAACGAAAATGCTAATAATGAGTTTTGTTTACTATTTCTACAAAAGAGTTCTCTTCATCGGTGTCAACTACTGAACACCATAAACGAAGAGTCTGAAACACCTCCGTCTTAATTCGAGCAACATCAGACTCCATGTTCTCAAACACCCTTCGGTTCCTCTCCTTCCAAATGATCCACCAGATCTCCAAAGGTGGAGATTCCCACCAAAAATTCCTATTCCTGCATTTATTTGAAAACCATCCTCGGAGAAGCTCAATTACTGATCTAGGCATCACCCACGACTCACGAGACACCTACTAGGAGGAAAAGCTAGCTCCAAATCTCCCTCACAATGCAGTAACAAATGATTAGTAGTTTCCTCATCTTGCTTACACAAAAAGCACCTGTTGACGTAGATCTTACCGCGGGCTCTTAAATTTTCTCCCGTTAGGATAGCTTCCTTGGCCGTTTCCCAAGCAAAAAAAGCAACTCTGCTGGGCACTTTTGCTTTCCAAATTACTTTCCAGGGAAAGAGAATGTTCACATCTTCATCAAGCTTCGCATAAAACGACTTGACCGAGAATTTCCTATCCTTAGTACCGTTCCAAACTACTTTGTCTTCACCAGAACCTTGCCTGCATGCAGAATTTCCAAGAGAATTTCCAAAAGCTGGACCCCTTCCTCAAACTCCCAGCCTTGGAGATCTTGACGAAAGACCGGGTTCCATGAGTCTGCCCCGTTAGAGTTTGTAAGAATGGAACTCACCAATTCTTCCCGATTGTTCACTATGTTGTATAAGTTGGGGAATCTGTGTTGAAGTTTATTTTCCCCGCACCAGTGGTCCTGCCAAAATCTGATTTGATTCCCATTCCCTGCCTCAAAAGAAATGGAACGATTGAAAACATCCCATCATTTCATGATGCCTTTCCATACGCTAGAGCCATGAGTAGATACCACTTTCTTGGGGAACCAAACATGTCTGTCTTCCCCGTATTTCCCAATCACTACTTTCCAAAGCGCTTCTTTGTCTACTAAGTACTTCCATAACCATTTTCCTAGCAAGGCGCCATTGAATTTCCTTCAGGTTTTTTATGCCCAGACCACCCTTTCGCAGGTTGGAGCACACCGACTCCCAACCCACTAAGTGATATTTCCGCTCCTCCAAGCCCCCTTCCCATAAGAAATCCGTTTCCAATTTCTCTAATCTCTTGACCACTAATAGGAACCACGAAAAGGGATAGAAAGTATGTGGGGAGATTTGAGAGTTTACTCTTGATCAAAGTTAATCTCCCACCTTTAGATAGAAACAGCCTTTTCCAACCCGCCAATCTCCTCTCAAACCTTTCTATGACGGAGTTCCAATTCCACATACTGTACTCTTGAACGGCGCCCCTAGAGGAAGTCCCAAATATTTCGTTGGAAGGCTAGTTGTTCTACAACCAAAAAAAGAAGCCAGATCCTCTTATGTTATTCACCCCTTCAGGCCTGACATTGCTTGAAAAAATAACAAAACCAAATGGAGATAACCCAATTGAGTTCTGTTGGTATCACAAAAAATTAAAGTATCATCTGCAAAGAGTAGGTGTGAAACTCTAATACTTGGGAGAGGAGCTCTGCTAACTTCGAAACCATTGATGTAGCCTCCTGCCGCAGCTTTATCAACAAGACAGCTCAAAACCTCCATAATCAAGATGAAAAGAAAGGGGGAAAGAGAGGGTCTCCTTGTCGCAGTCCTCTTGTACAAGGGAAAAACCCGGCTGGCTCCCCGTTTACTAAGACTGAAAATCTCACCGTTGATATGCAAAAATAAATCCAGTTCCTCCACTTTTCCCCAAAGCCCATTCTCTCTAAGACATACATCAGAAAATCCCATGTATCAAGCTTACAAAGAATCCCTGGAAGCCCACCCCTCTTTCTGGAATCAATCAGCTCGTTTGCTATCAAGGCTGCATCTAAAATTTGGCGATCACCCACGTAAGCATGCTGAGAATCAGAGACCACTCTCCCTACTTTCCCTGTTAATTTTATTTAGCACCCACATACATGTCACAGTCACATCTTTGTCCCACATCAAGTTATTGAGTGTCTGGCACTGAATCTGCTTTAAGACCTAAATAGTAATGCGACAAAGACATGATGTTTGGCATAGGTAAATGATTCTAAGGTAAGGCATCCAATATAATCTTGCCCATCATCTAGTGTCAGTCTACCTATCAGGGTTGGAGAGGATGGAGTGGTTGGACGAGTTGTAGAGCAAGAGCACATGTACGTAACAGGCCCCAGCATCTGGAAGGAAGTGACTGTAAGCGAGACTCCCCTTGTGTTGTATTTGAGCATGTAGGAACCTACCTTTATATAGTGTAGAAGTTAGCACCACAGTAAAAAAAAACCCATTAAAATCAAGACACAAACCCAATTGACTCGCTATAAATAAATACATGTCAGGTGTGTGAAGGATATGTGTTGATCTTGTTCGGGATGATGGGTGGGTTGGGCTCTGAATGGTTTCTTGTTTGATCATTCTTGCAATACAAACTTGGGTCTGTTAAGGCTTCAATTTTGTGCCACTCGTTAAAAGTTAGTGGTGCATCATCAATATTTGAGTTAATGTTCATGGAAGCCCTTATGCATATGCTGAGCCTTGTTTTAGTTTTGCAAACTTGATCTCAAGCAGCCTGTATTACCTTCTTGCCAACATGGTACCCTTTTCATTATTTTAGGTCAAGAGTAATTCTCAGTTGAAAAAAATGATGAATTACTCTTTTGTCTTGGTTACCCATCCGGTGGGTGATCTTCATGTCGGTGAATGATTCTTAAACTTTTGTGCATAAATGGGTGGAGTTATGTGTGTGATTGCTACTTGTTGGGATGCGCAGGAGATGCTGTCTCTAGCTGTCAAATACAATAAAGCAGTACAGGAGGAGGATGAATTGACACCAGAGAAGCTAGCAATTGCAAATGTGGGAAGGCAAGATGCCAAGAAACATCTTGAAGAGCATGTCTCGAACCTGATGTCCTCTAACATCATTCAGACTTTGGGAACCATGCTCGACACTGTTGTCTTCTAGAGAAATTGTTATTTTGCTTTCTTTTGTACTGTGACAAATCTTTTCTTCTTGACCTGTATGCTACTAGAACCAAATATTGTTCTTATATAGTTAGAACAGTTAGCGTCTTTAAAGAATTTCTGATTATACTCAATTCAGCTTTCATATGTGGTTTGGTGTCTGGAGGAGATAATTTAGTACTATTTTGTTTGTTTGTTTCACCTGCTTTTTCTCTATCTTTATCTTATTTTTTTAGCTTAACTACTAGTCTACTAGAAACAAAAACTTTAAATTTCAGAATCTAATTACTAAATCGTGGAGGCTGAAGCTGAACACACCCTTTAAGACTACCATTCTGAACTTTTAACATTGTGAATGGAGAAACAAATTAACTGAAGCAAAGCATCCACTATCACCACCATAAATAAACAACCTTCAGACACAACTTGACTATAAAGATTCATTGTGGACCAACATAAAAAACAAACATTCACTCACTCACTCACCTGTAAAATCCTAAAATCGCACTCTCATTCTTGATTTATGAAAGTAGCCAAGGCCTTGATCATACTTTACAGCCTTTTCACAATTGGGATCAAATATATGAAAGACGTGGTCTTCCCCATCAACCTCCACCATCTCTGCCTTCCCTTCCCATTTGCTCTTCACTAGTGCCTCGTAATAAAACCTCCCTCTGTCCCTCAGTATATCCTTCTCAGCAACACACACGATGACCCCGTCACAACCCAGATTTGAAATATCCGGTGATCCATCTGCAAACGGGTTGATAAACGGATCATCAAGTCCTTTCTCTGTTGTACACACAAATTCCCACCACTTGTCCACCATTGACTTTCTAAACACGTCTGTCACCTCCACCCCAATCGGATCTTTCCCCCAAAAATACGGGTGAATCATTACCATACCTTGAATCTTAAACCCGATATCTTGACCCGGTGACGCCACCCGGATTCCTATATGGTGTGCAATTGTTGCGCCAGCACTATCCCCTCCTATGAAAACCCGGTCAAAGTCAACGCCATCTTTAAGCCAATCTTCGGTACCACCTCCATCTGAGCTAGCATGCGCCGCCACCCACCCAAGTGCAGCCCAAGAGTCATCATATGCTGCCGGAAGGGGATGTTCCGGGGCTAGCCGGTAATCAACAGACACGACTACGATTTTAGCCGCGGCAACCAATTGGTTGAGGGAGTTGTGGTATTTGGGTTCGGCGAAAGAAGCGACACAAAATGCGCCACCGTGGAAATAAACAAAGAGGGGGAGCTTTTCGGTGGTGGTTGTGGGTGGGAGAGTAGGACGGTAGAGCCTGGCGGAGACGGCGGTATCCGGGGAAATAAGGACGTCTTTGGAGGTGACACCTGTTTGAGAATCAAAGGTTGCCGGGACAACTTCATAACCAACAAGCCTCTCAATTGCTCCATCTTTGTACACCTTAATCCAAGGTGGAACATCATGGACTACTTCTCGTAATTCGGTTGTTTCCATTTCAATTACCGTGTGTGTGTGTGAGGGAGGGAAGAAAATGCCAATGCTAAGAGAAAGTAATGGTTATAGCGAAGCAAACAAAATCATTTGAGCATTATATTGACCGATGAGCAGTAGATTTATTATATTTTATGATCTATCCGGCTATCCGCTCCTAAAAAATAATGATAATTTACATCAACGATCAAACACATAATCGAAATCAAACACTTATATTTGTTATACAAACCTTTAATCTCATTAAAAAGATTGTTTATAAAAAAAAAAAAAAAGACATCCACACTTCTTGTCTAAGAAAGTAAGAATGATAGTCACACTCGATTTTATGATCTATTATCCTCCTAAAAAATGAACCGACTATCGAAAATTAGTTAATTTTATTAAAAAGATTAAAAAAATCCACACTTTTTGTCTAAGAAAGTAAGAATGATAGTCACACTTGACTTTGTTTGATCACATTAATTAAATACTATTGACCAAAGACTATAGAAATTTATGTTTCCTTATGAAATTTTAAAAAATATGAATGATAACATTTTTAATATTTTATCTATGATTAGAATTTTATTGCCAAAAATAAAAGGCAAAAATGCAAAACCCCTCTTTGGGCCACCCAACTTTTCAAAAACTTGCAAAGCGGTCATCGAAAGTTTAAAATTTACAATTTTGTCACTGTACATTAGTTAGGCTAAAAGCTAGCCTATTTTTTGGACGGACGTTAGTTTCGTCATTAAATTAGTCAAATATCTTTATTTTGTCCCTTTAAATTGAAAATTATTCCCTTTGCGTGATATTAAAAACCTAAAGGGGTCTAAGTGAAAAAATTACATTGTCTTCTCTCTCTTGGCTGACCTAGTTGAAGCCTTGAAGGCTTCTCCTCCCCCACCTCCTTTCTATTGATTATTTTGAGAATTTTCCTCTATGGTCCTCAAAATTCAAAACCACTCCTTAATTTACGATACCCATCAAACCCAGATGAAAATTTGGGAAGAACCCAAATAGAGGACCCAAAGATTTTCTGGAAAATTTCCCCCATCGATAAAGATTTTGAATTTATGAGTTGGAAAATGATTTGGGTAAAGGGCCGGTGAGATCGTTGTATGAGAGACGGAGGTTCTACAAGTTTGGGAAACTCAAATATTTCTGGAATAGTACCGATAATGCTGGAATGGTTGATGGAAAAGTGGCTAAGCTTCCACTCTGAGTTAGTTTGGTGGGGATTTGCATTGGGGATAGATTTGTGTTGTCGCCGATGCTGAAGGTTTGTAAGCTGGTGAGGCCGAGGAAGAAGTCTGGTGGGATGGAGGTGAAATTGTTGGAATCGAGGTAGAATTCTTGGAGGAAGGTGAGGTTGGAGAGGGAAGGTTAGTCACCGCAGAGGGAGTTGGGCTGGAGGGCTAGGGTTCTGAGGAGGGTAAGTTGGTTGAGGTCGGTTGGTTCCGGAGCGAGATTTTAAACGAAGATTGATTGAGGTGACTCTTCTGGAGTAGTCACATTTGATGTCGTCCCATTAGTAGTAGTCGGATCCTGACCAATCTGTTCCGGAGATGGCAGAACGAAGATTTGTCATTACTGCACCGTCGTCGGCGGTGGAGTGTGAGATGAGGGAAATGAGAGAGAAAAGGAAGAGGAGGAGGGCTTTGAGATGAGCCATTATGGTTGGGATCTTGGGTTGGTAGTGGGGTGTGGGCGAGACCATATAGTGTGTGTGTGTGTGAGTGAGAGAGAGAGGGAGAGAGAGCTTGGTTTTAAGCTTTGCTGGTTGTTGTCATGACGGGGGATATTTTCCACAAAATCTTTTGAGTCCTCTATTTGGGTTCTTCCCAAATTTTCATCTGGGTTTGATGGGTATGGTAAATTAAGTAGTGGTTTTGAATTTTGAGGACCAGTTAGAGGAAAATTCTTAAAATAATCATAGAAAGAAGGTGGGGGGAGGAGAAGCCTTCAACTAGGTCAACCAAGAGATAGAGAGAAGACAATGCATTTTTTTCACTTGAACCCCTTTAGGTTTCTAATATCACACGAAATGAATAATTTTCAATTTAAAGGGGCAAAATATAGATTTGACTCTGATTTAATGACGAAATTAACGTCCATCCAAAAAATAGTCTCGCTTGCAGCCTAACTAATGTATAGTGGCAAAATTGTAAATTTTAAACTTTCGGTGGCTGCCTTGCAAGTTTTTGAAAAGTTGGGTGACCCAAAGAGGGGTTTTGCCAAAATAAAATTTTAAACTTCATGTAATGAATAGAGGTCTTTGTGCTCGTGCTCACAATATCTCTGACACCGGATTAAGGGATGATTGCTCAGATTATTGATTATAGGAGGCAGGTGACGTTGATTCCTTGTGATGAGAAGAGAAAAAAGACGAGTCAATTGCTCAAAATATTAATTGTATGTGATGATTTTGTAATGGGGAAAGGAAAACACGAGAGATAAAAAGAGAAAAAAGAGAGTTGAAAATTGAAATAAACATGTCTACATGTGTGGTGAATTCCAACCAGATTAGTAATTACATTTCTTATGTTACCTGTCACTTTTTAGGAAGTATCTTCCTATCTATTTTTATGAAATCTCATTGTTCGTAATCGATTCCGTGGAATTGATTCCCTTTTCGTCAATTGAGACCTAAGAGCTTTGATAATTTTAGTTAGATGTTGCCACTTTACTTTAAATCATATTTAATTAACTGAAGAATCAAACTATAAATGTTTAAGTGAATGAAGTACGGAATATTTAAATCTTCTATCTTACTCTGTTACACTTCCTATTTCATTGAATCTTAACCATATACAGTACACGTGTCCTTATTATTTTACCTAACCTTCTATTTATAAAGACATGCGTATAAGATTAAATGAAATGAAGAATGTGACAGAGATGAGATAGAAAATTTCAAGCCAAATCGAAAAGCTCTAGCTTAGCTGGTACTGCTCACCTCTCTTTACCGATAGGTCGGGTGTTCAAGTTTCAATAGAGGCACTATTGCTCAAGCCTCACTAGAGGCACCGTTGATCTAGTCACATGGCTATGTTGCTTAAGCCTCACCATATACACCATTGTTCTAGCCGCATACACTGTTGACCTAGTCAATGACATTATCTATATACTTTGTAGGCAAAACATACAAATGGGCCACCTAACTTTATCACTTTTGGTAATTCGGCCACTGAAAGTTTAAAATATCTATTTTGGTCATCCAACTTTAGTTATGATGCAAGCCACCCCATTTTTTGGATGGCATTAGCCCAGGACGTTAAATTTAAATGAAATCCCTTTTTGCCCCTGTAAATACTAAAACTTTGTGTGATTTAGAAACCCAAAAGGGTCCAATAGAAAAAAGAAATTTCATGTCCTTAGTTTAAAGAATAGGGGTCAAAATGAAAACATCTAAACATGCTGCAGACACAGAATCCAGTTGCACCCAATCATTCCTCCGACCTATTTCATTTCAATTCAAAATACGCTCCCCACTTCACCCATTGTCGTCGGAGAAATGGAAGACAAACAAAGTGGTCAGTTGGTGGCTCTTAAGAGTACCTCGATACCGATCTTAAAAAAATTGTTGATTCCACCGCAAGGGCCCCAATCCCTCTCCTCTCTATCCCTCCCTCCCAAATCCAGTCATTTTTGTTCCAATTGTGCAAGGGCATCACTCACTGCCATGGCCACGGTGTCCTCCACATAGATTTGAAGCCACATAATCTTCTGGTAGATAAAGACAAAGGAATACTCAAGATCGTAGATTTGGGTTTGGGGAGGGCTTTCACCGTTCCTTTCAAAATTTACACCCGTGAGATTGTAACACTGTGGTACAAAAATCCTGAGGTACTCTTGGGATCAACCCATTACTCTACTGGCGTCAACATGTGGTCCATCGATTGTATCTTTGCTGAAATGGCTAGAAGGCAAGCTTTCTTCCCTTGTGATTTTGAGTTTCAACAACTACTTCATATATTTAGGTTGCTAGGAACCCCATCTGAGAGGCAGTGGTCATGGTCTGGAGTGAATTCTTTGGGGTGGAGATGAAGATTAGCTCGAGAAGAGAGAAGGACGGAGGGAGAAATCGGGGAAGGAGAAACAGGTTCGTCGGATCTAAATCAGGGGCAGCGATTATGGTGGATGATGGTGGAGCTGGGTTCTTGAGCTGTAGAAGATAAGGAGTCGGTCGGAGTCGAGCTTGTTGCTTCTGTGGGACGTGAGAGGGAGATTGTGAAACCGAGAATATACGTGTGTGAGTGAGAGAGAGAGAGAGAGAGAGAGCGAGAGAGAGAGAGAGAGAGAGAGTGTGTGTGTGTGTGTTTGATTTAGTGAAAATAATGGATGGTGTTCATGGCAAATGTTGTGGGAAGATGAAGATGAACCCAAATCTGTAAGCAAAGTTTTATTATATACAGTTGGACCCCTTTTTAATTATAATTGTTCCACCCTTTTGTTTTTATTTTCAGTTAAAACCCCCCAAGTTCTATTAATTACAATTGAAACCCTTTTTGAATATAATTGTTCCTCCCTTGATATTTAGAAGGATAAAATAGATATTTGACTTAACTTAATGGTTGAATCTAACGTCCATCTAAAAAATGGACTCGCTTGCAACTGGACAAAAGTTAGATAACCAAAATAGATATTTCAAACTTTTAATGGTCGAATTACAAAAATGAAAAAATTGGGTAACCCAATTGTATGTTTTGCCTACTCTGTGCCATTTCAAGTCATTCATAACAACATTAAGGTTGGGAAAAAGTCAATGTCCCCTCTGAACTTTAAACAAAAAAACGATTTTAATGCCAATAGTAAACATGTAATACTCTTTTTGTTACTAAATAATTGTCATACTTCTTTTTTTATCTGTTTTAAAAAAAAATTAACTTGTTTCTAATTTTTTTTAAAAAAAAACATTTCTACTACTTTATCCTTATTTTTTTTCCTACTTTAATTATGACACATCCATAAGAACTTTAAAGAAAATTACACATTATACTAATATTTTTATATAGTCAATTAATTTTTTTATGTACCCAGTCAAATGAAATGATTATTTAGGATTGGTGGGAGTATTAGAGCACACCAATATAATCGTAGATTTATTTCTATGTGGTCATAGGTAATTAACACACTCAATTATATGTGATAATTTTTTCCTTTTTCATTAACATTTAATTGCAAATGTGGATTTGATCTTATGAGGCATGCGTGTCACCACTAAAATGAAATTTGACAAATTAAAAAATAAAAGAAAAAGGAACTATCAATATAAAGATTTTTTAAAAGAAAAATACCGACTATGATGTATTTGCATATTCAAGTAAAATGTGAAAAACTGATATTATTATTCACCATAAAAAATTAGTTGACCTTAATGTCCACACCATCGATCACTGTTGCATAGAAGAGATTTCCTTCAAAAAATGGTGTAATACCTAGGTGACATGTGATTTCTTTCGCATTCACTTGGCATATATATATATATATAGACTATAGATTAAATAATTAAAAGGGTAAGAACTCATCTAAGGAAAGTGAAGACAGTGCTATTAGAGGTAAAAGTCATTTTCAATATGTCAACCAGAAACCCTATGAAATATCAGAAGGACGAAATTATATTTAAATCCAACAGAGAGTCATTAATTAGTCATGCTGGAATGTTGATCACTGATTAATTAAATTAATTGTCATGTGGCGTATATAGACATTAATAATCTTCTCACCAACCATCCATTGCTACTTGCTGAGTCGTGGATTGCTACTTGTTGAGTAGTATTAGTTGAGGGGTGACAATGACTGGCACGATACGATTAAAAAATATGATTATAGAGATAAATAGAACGATCAAACCAGTACGACACGAAACACGACATTAAAAATACGATATTGTTAATAAATTCAAAATAATTTTGATTATTATATTTATGATCAAATAAAATAGATAACATGAAAACACGAATTAAGATCCATAAAACGGTGTCACAATACTTTTATCAATAAGTCTATATTTGAAAAGTCAAACTATGAAGTTGGTTATAATTACAACTATTTTTTACCATAGTTAAGTTATTTTATTACATGTAAAGTGTTAAGGTAAAAAATTATAGAGACTGTGAACACAATTTTTTTTAAAATAGACTCTTTAAATGAAACATTTAAAACAAAATAGTGACAGTTTGCCTAATAATTCTTCCCTCCGTCTTAGACAAAGCTAGAGTCTATATATTATTTTGAGATGTTTCATTTAAAGAGTACACTTTCAAAAATTATGTTTACAAATCCCCTAACATTTCAAATTTACCATCCACATATGATGTTAATATATTAATTTTGCTCAAGTATTTTTGTAATTATAATAAACTGTAATACTAATTATATAATCTTCCCTCCGTTTCGGGCAAAGAGTCCCCGTTTGAAAGTCAAACTTTTTAAGAAAATGACATTTTTAGTAATTCATTAGTAATAAAATGTCATTTTTATGCTTTCATTTTTTAAAATGGACTCTTTAAGTGAAACATTCTAAAATAGAATAGTGAACTTTTTGCCCGGAACAGATGGAGTATCTCTTAATTATTTGACTTTTCAAACATTGACTTTTTAGGTGAGATGGAAGGAGTATAAAGTAATTCTTAAATATACACTAGTTGAATATACGTGCGTTAAATGTACGTCATATATCTTTTTTAAATAAATTATATTCAAGTAAACTAAAGTTTAAAATAATTAAAATGAATAAATTAGGAAAAAATAATATTGGAGGAAACTATTTACTTAAAATACATATTTTTTTGTGGGGGGGGGGGAGAACAGGGACGGTCTCCTCCTAGAATTTATTGATGAGAATACTTAAAATATATCATTGTATCCTTCATATTATAAATTTTGAAAAATTTCCTTATATAATAACTAATATACGATAATTATTAATTTACATTAAGAAAAAAAAACAATTTTTTAGCGACTACAATATATGAAAATTAAACAAATAGTTAAAACGTACCACCAAAAAAATTGTAGTTATTTATAGATAAGTACATTAATAAAAAAGTTATTGTACAAATGTAACAAATCTATATAAATAAAAGAAGATTACTTTAATTAACAGAAAAATATAATAATATAATGGATAAATTGCAGGTCGGTCCACTTTCTCAAATATCTAGCCTCTTAAGTACCTCTTTTATTTTTTAAACCATATATGACCACTTTCATAAATTTGTTCCAATAACATCCTTAAGCTCATCGCATCCACACTCTAAATATCTCTCATCTACAAATCGCTTCACCTCCTCTTCTACAATCCCTCTTGTGGTTCTCCCTCCAAAGCTGGCCATATTCATTCAATTCCACTCATAAAACAGGATCTTATTTGTGAGCGTGAACCGCAAAACCTAGAAATTAAGGATTTTGGTTTATATCACTTTTTTTCATCCCAACTAAAACGAATAAAGCTCATGAAAATTTGATGTACGAGCCCGACTCAAACAAATAATCAAGCTTAACCCTCAGTTCATGTAACACTCCATCAACTCATAAACCCTCCCTTCTTCTTCTTCCTTTTTTTGTTGATGTTTTATTATAAGATATTGAAGAGGTTTTGTCTAGAGTTTTAAGGCAATTGTTATCAGTTTCAAGTCCTAGTCTCACGTAGCTGTTACTTGAGCAGGTTTTTAGCTTTTATATAGGCTATTTAATAGCCAAGAATTTTCATTCATAATATGCAACCACTCCCAGTTTATTCAAACAAATATTTTATAGATATATCGCTATTTTCCCCCCAAAAAAAATGCATTCAATGGTGGCCATTTATTGGAATATCCGGGAACGTCCATGATTAAAAAAACGACAGTAGCAAGAAAAACTCAAGTGTGAAGTGAAATGTCCGAATAAGATTTTGTTTATTTTTGGACATTTTTTTAATCACGCTACATCAATTTTAAATTGTTATGCAGTGATTTAGAATCAGGTCTAATGAAATCGAATTTTTAACTTCTAGATATATATACTTTTTGTTAAAAAAATTTAAATCTCGATTAATTGCTATAACAAAATTTAAATCTCGATTAATTTAAATCTCGATTGTTAAAAACGCAGATTACGTAGAAGACATCAGATGTATATATCTTTCTTTGATTAATTGCTATAACAAAACTGGGTTTTTTTTTTTTTTTGATATGGTGTTATAAATCCAATGAAGCGGTAGACAATGTGCAAACCTAATGTAGATAGATAAATGGAAGTGGTTTTGATCTCCCCAATTAAGAAACGCTTCACCTTTTGTGTTTTATTTGATATGCATCAAACATACAATCTATTAATCTGTTTTCAAGAAATGAAGAGTTATGTCACCAAAACCAAATTACATGAAAATTTATATTTACAAGGTAGGGCACGTTTTTCAGCAAAAGAAAATGTGTTCTATTTTTTTGCAAGTACAATTTGACGGGAACTTGCTATATTTGATTGTGTTAGAATCACATATGTCATTATATAGATATAGATATAGTAAACTCTTGAAACATAACTAAAAATCAAATTGTAATGAAGATTCTCTAACAAATAAAACTAGGGGTGATTTCATCCTTGATCTTGGTCCAGTGAAGTACTCCTTCCGTCCCAAAATTATTGTTATATTTGACTTCATTATTAATATTGATTTGATGTGTTATTTATTTTAAAGTCAATGTGTATATGACTCATATTTAAAATAAAATGAAAATGTAAAATTATAAAACTATGATCCTAAAAAGAAAAGTTTTAAATAAAACAAGGATTAATATATAATTTGGTCCCTAAACTTGCCAATTCCGATTTATATGGTAATTGATGTTAAAACTTTCATATGGTGGTTCTTCAACTCAATTTTGGCCTTCATGTTAGTCCATAGTAGCGTTATCTTTGGATGGAACGTTAAATATTCTGTAAAAAGACCAAATTGCCCTCACTAATTCTAATGAATAACTACTTTGTCAATTTATTGCTAAGTTGGAAATTTACCTAAAATAAAATAAAGAAAAAAGAAAATTCCTTGACAACAACTTACGTTCCTAAGGAAATTATCTTCCTCCCAAGTTGAAGTGTTGAACTTCATCCTTTTCTCTCTATCCTTCCTCATCCTCATCATTTTCACCACCATCTCAGCCTAATCTCTCACTCTTTCCCCCGACATTGCAGCTCTCCTAGCCTTCAAGGCCTCAATCAAACCCTCCACCATCTCATCCTACTCATGCCTTGGCTCCTGAAATTTCTCCTTCGACCCTTGCTCTGTTCCTCACTTAACCCACTTTCGTTTATGGTCTCTTCTGTAACTCCAACCGAGTCACCCAACTTACCCTTGACCTGGCCAGTTACACCGGCACTCTTTCCCCGTTCATCTCCAAACTCACCCAACTCACCACCCTTGACCTCGCCGACAACAAATTTTACAGCTCAATTCCCGTTTTTCTCTTCTGCCCCCAAATCTCCAAAACTTAATCCCCCGATCCAACTTATCCTCCGGCTACATCCCTCCCTTCATTTCCAATCTCAAATCGCTTCAATCCATTGACATGTCTCGTAATTCTCTCTCCGGGTCATTTCCAAACACGTTGAGTTCACTCACCGACGTAAGACGGCTCGACCTGAGTTTCAACAAGCTCGTCGGGTCAATAAAAGCCAATTTACTGTCCGAGTCTCTTCTAAAATTGTCCTTCAACGGGTTGAACCAGTTGGAAGTGGTAGAGGAGACGTAATGGCGGAGATCGTAAATGGAAAAGAGGTAAAGGGTTTCGATGGTGTTTAAAATGGTGGTTTCGATTTCATGAAATGAAGGGCATATAGGTGTTTTTAGAGAGGGTTTCGATTTCATCTCTTTCTCCTCTGACAAACCCATTTCTGAACGGATCAGTTTCAATTGTGTATGGGTTGTTGTTTGGTACATTCACACAGAAAACAGAAAAATAATAAAAATAAAATAAAGGAGGAGGCAGTCTTTACATGATTAAAGCTCATAAAAGCAAAACCCAACAAATGTAAAAAATATTAAGGCTCAGTTTTGTTGATTCCTTCCGTACCCATAATTCCAATAGAAGTCCATATGATCATCATACTTTTTTATCACATTCGTCTTTGGATTAAACCCATTTCTGAACGGATCAACGTCAATTTCAGAAATGGGTTTGTCGGAGAAAGAGATGGGTTGGAAAAAGGTGGGTGTGATGGGAGTATGTGTACGCGTGTGTATGGGGAGGAGGGGGTAGGGTAGCTGTCGGGTGGGTTGGCTTTATCCTTTATTTTTTATTTCTATTTCTTTTTGGTCAATTTTCAACTCAGCAATAAATTTACAAAATATATATTCATTAGATTTAGTGAGGGCAATTTTGTTATTTTACAAAAAAAAATTAACGTTTCTTCCAAAAATAACGTCACTAAAGACTAACATGAAGTCTAAAGTTAGATTAAAGAGCCACCATTAAAAATGTTCAAACATCATGTAACGTATCAATGATAGAGTACTTCATTAGTTTATAAAAGAAGAAAAGGGACTCTATTTCCGGAAAGAGACGCCTTCCAGCTTCAAATTATAGAGATTAAAAATAGAAGAAAATAATGTATTCAGAATTTCAGATGACCCAAATCATTCCACTCGATGTGATCTTTTGACAAATGATGAACAACCTTCTAGAAAGTCGTCTCTTGACTCTCCAAACTCCAAAGTCTTCCCTACCGAAATTATTTGTCTTTGTTGTCATGTTTTACTTTATTTATTTTTTATTTTTTAATTAACAAAAAAAAACTAAAAAATTAGAGCAGAGTTTTTTTTCTTTCTATTTTTTTATTAAATCACTCTCCATCTTTCTTTTATATAGTAGAAAACTTCCCTTGGAGTACGGACAGATAGACGTAGGATGATCACCTTAAAGGGGTACTAAACTAATCCATCAAAAATTGGAGCTAGCTAACCATTAACCAAGCTCAAAATTATTTAAGAGGCGTAGTCTAAATATGCGAACCTTCCGTCCAAAGTAAAATATTGCTACTCTCATAATTTAAGACGTGTATTATTTTCAATTTTGTTTGAAAATAATAATTATTTTTATTTATGATCATCAACAAAAGTAAATACTCATTTTAATACGTGGATGTGTTCCTGAGATTCCGGGGGCCCTAGGCAAACATAAAAATTGGGCCTCAACATATATATGTAAAAACAAACCTACAATGTAGAATTAACGACTTAATATATATATATATATATATATATATATATATATATATATATATATATATATATATATATATATATATATATAATAAATGAAATAGTCCGGAAATAAAAGTGTCACCGTGTTCGCATTCTTCATCCACTTCTTTTTTTTTTTCTTCTTAATGGCTTCAATTTGACAATTATATTTTTTATTTCATTTCATGGGGGCTGCCTACATGCTTTTTTTACTTTTTGTTTGTTGCCTCTAAAAGTTAGGGAGTAAGACATCCGCACGTCTCCCAGCTAATTTACGGTAATAACATTTCAATTTTCAAATAGACAAATTATCTATATATTATACACTAACTGAGATTAGGATTTAGGGGGCCTTATTTTGGGTTGAAATTTTGGAAGCCCTAGGCGGGTTGCCTAGTCAGTTTAGGGCCAGGGTCGTCCCTGTATTTCATGAATAGAAAGTGTGATACACTGTTTCGACAAGTGGTTTATTTTGTGGTTCGTGGTTTTGTAATGATTGAATGTAAAAGTAAAAGATAGACAAGAGACACTTTTTTGAAAAGGCGAAATTCGAACCAGTCCCCTATGGTGAAATTATAACCAGAAAAATCCTTGATATTTTTTTCAATCGCTAAAACACACTTTTTGGGATAAAATGATAAAGATACACTTAATGAACAACAAACGCACACATAAAGCTCACGCCCAAAATTGGGCATCGCAAAGCAAAAGCCATGCATCGCAATGGACAACTGAAGTCCCACCAAAATTGGGCATCACAATGGATTGAAGTTCCTCCGAAATTTAGTTTTCAAACTAATGCACTAGCAGAAATCAAAAGGTTGAGGACTCTTCTATCAGCATGACCAAAAAACGTTGTTTAAAAGCTGTTTTGGGCTTCGGAAGTTTTGTGATGCCCAAATTTTGCTTCGGAAGCATTACGATGCCCAATTTTTACATTGTGATGCCCAAATTTGAGCTGAGATTTTTGTTTTCTGATGCCCAAAATTTTGACAGTTTTTAATTATGCATTGCGATGCCTAAATTTGAGCTGAGATTTTTGCATTCCGATGCCCAAATTTGGGCATGGGCCTTGTCCTCCGACGTCTTTTCTTCATTAAGGGTATCTTCATCATTTTCCCTCTAAAAGTGTATTTTAACGATTTAAAACAAATATAGGGGGACCTAAGCAGTTATAATTCCATAAAAAAGGATAAGATTAAAAGAAAAAAAATAGAAAAAGTAACCTCTTGGGTGACCTAGCCTTCATTCATGTTAAACCCGAGGTCCAATTGGTGTATGTTAATTTCTAAGAAAAACACCACTTAAAAATGAAAATAAATAATTACGGGCCGGTATCATTTGGTGAAATTGTAACCTCTTAGCTATCCTTTTATTTTTTTAACTTCTAAAATCCATTTTCGTTAATTTCTTCTCAAAATACATACGCATACACCGTCCTCTCTGTCTAACAGAGTTTTCTCTCTTCTTCTTCCTCATGCTATTTCTTTCTCTTCTCTCTGTCACGCTCTCTTTCTCTTCTTCTTCCAGTTTCGTCTTCATCTTTCTTTTCTCCATTGTTGATCTTTTTCATCTTTTCAGACCATTTTCTTCATAACTTTTGATCTCGGATGAACCACATGACCCACCACATATCAAATCGAAGCTCTCGACGAGATTTACAAACTCATTGGGTTTCATCCAGTGAGCACTATTTTGGGCTTCGAAAGTTTTCTAATGCTCAATTTTTACACACAGATTTAGAGGCAATGTTCAATTTATTCATTATGATGTCAAATTTGTCCATTTCGATGCCTACCTTTGTTGATATTTGGTGGCATTGATTAATGATTCATTCTGACGCTAATTTTGTCCATTTTGGTGACGAAGAAATCACTTGCAGACAAATCTATTATCAATGCGCACAACCCTATGATGCTGCTTAGTTTGGAATCAAACAAAATGTCGAGTGTGTGCGCAAAATTTGAACAGGAAAGTACACTACAGCAATGGCTCCTATGTGGGCGTCATTGTCTATGAAGTGGCGTCGTTGCCTATGATATGGCGTCATTACCTATGAAGTGGGTTATGTTGTTTATGATATGGGCCTCATTGCCTATGACATGGGTGTCGTTTGGGCTGTGGCCAATGTTTTTCCTTAGGCTATAATGCTTAGTTTCCTTGGGCTATGATGTGGGCATCGTGTGGGTAGTTGCTTATGTTGTGGGCGTCATTTGGGTAGTGGCCAATGTTCAAATTTTGAGCGATGCCTAATGTTTTGAGTGATGCCCAATGTTTTGCCCATGATGTGAGCGTCGTTTGGGAAGTGGCCAATGTTCAAATTTTGAGTGATGCTTAATGTTTTGAGTGATACCCATTGTTTTGAGCGATGCCCAATATTTTTCATTGTGAGACCCAAATTTGGACAGTGACTTTGTCTGCCCGCCTTTCCTTCATTAAGGGTATCTTCGTTATTTTTCCTTCAAAAGTGTATTATAGCGATTTAAAACAAATATAGAGAACTTTTTCGATTAACATTTCTCAACATGGGATTGGCCCGATTATCACCCAAATGAAAAAAATGACAAGGATACAAATTCTTGTACGATTTTTTCATCTAAATTTAAGTAGATAATATGTGATTAATTAAATGGTAACAGAATATATTAAGTGATGTGATATTTGACTAATTGTATGTTTGCTATCTAAATTGTGATGAAAACTATAAACAAAATATTACCCCCTCTGTTTTTTTTTAATTATTGTCTTTTTTGATTCGACACATCGTTTAAGAAAAAGTAATTGATTGTATTATAAATATTGGTGAAATTTATGGTTTCCTTTAATACCTTTGAATGTGGTCATAATTGAAATAGGTAGAAAAAGTAAGGGTAAAGTGGTAAACGTATTTTCCTAAAAAAAGAAATTTTTGAAAGAGGATAATTATTTTAAAATGGACGAAAAAAGAAAGAAAAAGATAATTTGAAAACGGATGGAGTAGTATCTTTATCGTTTCTCTTTAAAAGATACAATGTGTATGTGATGCCTAATGTAGTTTTTATTTACTGTTAATGAGTAGCAAATTAGCACCAATGAAATTACGTAATTAGAATTTAGAATTAATACTTTTTTCCACTGTCTTAAATCTTTTTTCTCTTTGATATCCACATGAATGAATTGTACATGATTAATCCAATAATTCAGCTCTTTGGTATCCACACGAATGAATTGTACATAATTAATCTAATAATTCGGTACTAAACAATTGTTGAATCAAAGTAGCAACCCCCTTCGTGACACGAAGAATTAGCTCCTAAATTATCTCTCTACAATTTTTGGTGTTTCACTAAATCCAAAAATCTTAGGGTATCAAACCTTTTGACAAAAGAATTCCTATATTATGAATAATTGCAGGCCGGTACCATTTTCTAAAATTATAACCGCTCAAGTGTCTTTTTTTTTTCAACCGTATAAGTCTATTTTCGTTATTTTCTTCCTTAAATGCCCTCATCCTTACGTTCTTTCTAACTTGCTTCATCGACTTTTAGTGCTATCTCGTGAACCAGATGATTGCGCGTAAGCTTCAGTCAAAAATCTTTTTCAAGCTGATTGTACCCGATTAGACTATACTTCTTTGGCTATCCTACCAACTTTGGTCCAGCAAGCTGTAGCCAACAACATATCATTATTTCTGACCATGCTTATGTGTTTTTCCCGTGCTTCTATGCGTTTCCTGTGGTATACAAAACAAGAAAGATGATATATAAGAACAAGAAGACCTACATGTGTGTAACATGACAAACAATGATGTTATTGAATGAGCAGTTGAAAGAGAGAAAGGAGAGAAATTGTGGGCATCATTGTCTATGATGTGGGTATCGTTGTCTCTGATATAGGTATCGTTACCTCCGATGTGGGTGTCGGTTGTTGCGAATCTTGGCCAAGATGGTGCAAATGGGTGTATTTTCATATCGGTTGCAACAGCGAAGGCATACTTTCTCGACTCAGGAATGAATAAAAAATAAGAAAATGAAAAAGAAAAACATGTGTGGATGAATCAACCTTTTCTTCTTTGGATCTTGATTCAGCAATGAAAAGTCTCTTCACAAAACCAAACCAACTCCCTCCTTTTTCCATCGGGATATCAAAACACGTTTCAATAATCGAATACGAAGAAGGAGGTCGGAGTGGGAAAGGGAATCGTCAAAACTCGTTGTATTCAATGAAATGGTAGAAAGCTTTATTGCCCTCGGGAAATTGAATGAAAGTTTAATGAACCAAAGAGGCAAAAAGAAAGGAAAGTAGATTGGGAGAGGGAGATAGAAATACTATCATTATTAATTTTCATTTTCAAGGTAAATGGGTGGTTTGAATTGAATGGTGTAAAAAGCATTGATGACAAGTCCTTGAATTGAATCTGTAATTATTACCAATGTCCAAAAATTTTGAACGATGCCAAAAAATTTGAACGATGTCCAAAATTTTTCCTTATGATGCCTAATTTTTTTCCTTACGACGTCCCAAATTTTGAACGATATCCAAATTTGGGTAGTGGCTTTGTCCACGTGACTTTCCTTCATTAAGGATATCTTCATCATTTCTCCCTCAAAAGTGTACTGTAGCGATTTTATAAAAAATATCGCAAACTTTTGGGGTTATATTTTCTCTACGGGAGACCTGCCCGAATTTCTCCCTATATATTAAGGAAGAGGAAAGTGAGGGCCACTATAGTGACATAGTCCTATTCTAAGCAGGACTATGTGTAGTCGTGTAGTGTATGTTCATTTAATTATTTTATTTGAGCTCACTAATCCAATTAATGATTCAAATAAATTTTATTTTAATTTATTTTAAGTATGTGATTCAATAAGTTCCTAAATTATGTTGACAATAATAATTATTATATCAAATATATAATTAATTATAAACAATGAGCGACAGCCGACATGTAGCAATACATGATTGTTAATAGGAATTATCAGTGATTACAAATAACTGATTATGACCAAAATAATTCTTTTCCCTTTGTCTAAATATTTGATTAAAGGCATGGAACGTGTCATCCTTGTTATAGTTTAATCTAGATTTCTTAATTTTCGCGTAAAATTATATAATAAACAAATAAACTCAATATCTCATATTGATTTATTTGAGTACGACCATACATTTACTTAAATCTCACTCATCAAGGGGCCCATAAATATTATACTTCTGTTACGTAAAAGGGATAAATTTTATCTACATTATTCATATCCTTCAGCATAATTCGTGGCATATCCAATATCCGACTTCATAATCACTTTGTTACAGAATAACATTTATCGGTATCAAATGTATGAATCCTCATCTAGGGAATATAACGACTTTAAGTGAAAGGACAACGAACAAATTTGTCAATATGAGAATCGCTTATGACACTAACGTAACGATCCACATAGTATTTTCGTGCGGATAAATCAAGTATGTCGTTATATTTAACATGCACCCATATGTAGACTGATATCAATTATATGAGTCTCAACACATACTAGTCTCTATGTATTTTTATTGCTCTTATTAATAATAATACTTGACCAGAGATATTTAAGAATAACATATTTATTTTAAAGGTTTTATAATGCATTACTATGAATAAACAAACAATACATGATAAATAAATGACTTAATGAATAATTATACATGGAAAAATAGATCGATTTATCTCTAGGGAATAAACCAACAATACGTTGCAATGACATTTGTTTAGATTAATGTTTTGATGATGATATTTAGTTTAGAATTGTCCCTAAAACATAAGAATGTAATGTAAACGAGTTTTCAATCTTTTTCATCAAGAAGAGTAGTTGTGTTGAAATAAATAAGTGTTGGAAACAGTTAGGATCTAAAAACAGTAAAGATTAACAAAAGTTGAGAAACAACAAACAATTATGCTTAGAAACAACATACAGTTGACCATAAGAAGCTATGAGCAAACAATTATGACAGAAACATAAGTTATTTCAGAATGCTGCTACTTAGAGGAAACCTAGTTAGGGGCAACACCAAAGTTATGAGAGACAAAAAGCCTATGTGAGACAGAGGGAAATAAAATATATTCCTAACTGTCATATGAGCTGGCAATCTGCAAGATGATGGAGTGACATTTTCAAGTTACAAATTAGTCATATAATACTTGTTTCTCTTATTCAATTCACAGTGCCTTTAACAAGAATCACTCTCTATGAAGCTTTTAAGCTCTTATGCATCAGAGTTACAACGTACAACAACAACAAAATTAGAACTACTGATGGATCACATCAACAAGAGTTTATATAAAGATTCAAAAGCCACTTCAACACTGAAAATCAATGATCTAGCTGCAACATCGCTTTCATTAGACTAGCTAGACTCATCATCTCAAGGAAACAAAATCATCATCTTTTTAAAACTTTGTAAAGAGTAGTAGTTGGGTTGCCAACTAGTTGAGGAAAAATCAAAGAGGACTTTTTGAACAAGTATAATGGATTATTGTCTTACAATAGCCAAGGGCTGGAGCCTGGAGGTGGTGGATGTACGATTGGAGAAAAATTCTTGTGTCAATTTCTCTTATCCCTAATTCTTTTCAATATTGCCTTGCATATTTAATCTATTTAAAACATCTTCTATTACTGCACTTTACATATTCAACACATTTTTAATCACTGTACAACCTCTCAATTTCGCTGTATAAAATTCTTAATTATTAACAGATCTCGGTACTATAATTCAATTATAGGGGTAGAGCTAGAAAAAAAATTAGTAAATTCTAATTACTATTTTTTTTGTGTGTGTTAAAAGTCAAACTAGACATATTTTTGAGGCTGAGAGGTTATTTTTTTGTTTGGCACGTTAAATAAATACTCCCTCCGCTTCACACAAAGAGTCCGCAATTCTAGTTTGAAATGTTTTAAATAAAGAGTCAATTTTTTAAAAATCATACATTGTAATATCTACAATCTTCCATCTTTACCATCCACTTATATTATAAGCTTATTGGTTGTACTTAAATATTTTTGTAAGGGTAGGGATAATCACACTCCAAAATCTTATTTCTACACCCCACTTAAAAATATTACATAAATACCATCGAGTGAAAAGACGTAAAAACTGACCTCCCACGCTCCATTATTGTTCGGTCATGGAGTGATGAAATGGCCGAGATTGGTTCGGCCACCATGAGTCAAAATGGATGAGGTTGGTTCGGCCACCATGAGTCGAACAATCTCATTTGTGTTCGACCAGTGTGAGATGACGCGGCATCGGAGATGGAATTTTCAGGTGGCCGGCGACGAAGAAGACGACCGAACTGAAGGGACGCAGAACGGAGGTGGGAAGGCGAGTGACGCAGAACGGAGGGAGGAAGACGAACGGAGGTGGGAAGTCGAGGGATGCAGAATGGAGTGAGGAAGACGAACGCGAGGGAAGCGAGGGACGTGGAATACGAGGAAGAAGGAGGTTTGCCGGACTGAGGGAGGAAGACGATGGGGAGAGATGTGGGAAGGGTAAAATTGGTAGATGGTGGGGGTGTAGAGTGAAATGTTGGAAAGAAGTGGGGTGTAGATATAAATGAGGTGTAGAAATAGGGAATTGGGATGTTGTTATCCCCACCCTTTTTGTAATTATGACTAACACACATACTACATATATATCTCTTAATAATTAGCATTTTTTTTCTTTTCAAAAATGAACTCTTTGAGCGAAACGATGTGAGTATTATCTTATATATATATATATATATATATTGGAAAATAAAAAATCTTCATATTTATACTTGGAAATGCAATTCTCTTTTTGGATAAATTCAAAGAAATATAAGAATTTTTAAGGGCGGAAGGGTGTATGTTAGCGGAAACAATTGAACAGTAGCAATCAATATTAAAAGATCAATCAAACGAGAAGAGAGAGAGAGAGATTTTGGGGTCAACGGAATATAGATTCAATATGTTATTAGAGCGAACTATATACATGTTCTAAGGTTACAATTATATGTATGATGCAATATCAAACCCTAAACATACAAAGGAAATGAAACAAGAGACTTGCCACATCGATGCAGTTGGTTCAACAAAAGTCATGCGACTGCCTGGATTCAACTTCATGCGATCGCATCGACTTTTGGAAAAACAAGCGAAAACAATGAGTTCGCTCCAAGTGGCCGCTTCAAGTATTGGGCTTCTTCAGAATCCTAACGTGAGCGTTTCACTCCATCCAAGATGATTGTTCAATTCGACACGATTGCTTCACCAGGCTTGATGCAATCACTTCGTGTCGTAAAGTCCAAAAGTTCATACACTCCCTCCACTTATTCACTTAGGAAGATTTGACATTTAGCCTGAATAATCAAATCATACTATCCAACATATATAATGGATGTGTTCATTTTTTAGAATGAATTCCGACTCCTTATTAATTGAAAGCATTTCTAATTTTGGACTACCGATAACTGTAGTGAATAGTTATTCTCTATACTATTCAGCTAAAAACATCCTTCAACACAATGCACTAAGCATAATACTCCTTCCGTGTCAGAAAAATATTTTTCGTTTGAAAGTCAAACTTTTAAGAAAATGACATTTTTAGTAGGGCATTAGTAATAAAATGACACTTTATGCTTTAATTTTTGAAAGTGAACTCTTTAAGTAAAACATTCAAAAATGAAATATTTAAATCTTTGCGCCGAACGGAGAGAGTATATAATTATATTAAACTATAAAGTATTTTGATTGAAAAATAAGGTGAGAATGACGATAAGCAAAGCCTTAAAAATAACTAAGTTTAACAATTGGAATATGATACGTTACCCCTAAAAAATTCCTTACGGACGAGGACAACCATAAATAACAATAATTAGGAGTGTTTACATTTCCGTTCGGTTTCATTTTTTAAAATAAAAATATAAGTAGAAAATCAGGACCATGACCAAACCAAAAATGTGAAAACAAAACTTTGATCCCAATTCTATCATGAAAGTGGGAAGAATTGAAACTAGAACCTTGCGGAGGGCAGATTCTGATGTGAGAATAAATAAGCAATTCATCCAAAAACTTAAGTTATTAGAGAGAGATTCAATAATGTATATCAACATACTTGGGGTTTGATTTCTTTTCAATTAAATCATTACAAACAAAATATAAAATCTAACACTTCAAAACAATTCCTCTAAATAATTTAAAAAAAACATTAAACAAAGATAAGCAAACATTCAACAATACTACAAATTGTTGAAAGTACAATTCATTATGATTTATAAAATGTGTTTAGATTGGGTTTAGAATGATATTCTAATAAAAACCCAAAAAAAAGAAATATATAAACATTTTTTAATGTTTTAAGTATATAGTTACAGACTTAGGGTTGAAAATGTTTAGAAATACTCTCTTCGTTCTGCACAAATAGTTCACTATTTCATTTTGAGGATGTTTCATTTAAAAAGTTTACTTTCAAAAATTAAGATATAAAAGTGATATTTTATTATTAATGAGCTACTAAAAGTGTTAATTTTAAAAAGGGTTAACTTCATCAGTAGTCCCTAAAGTTTGGGGTTTCTCACCAGTAGTCCCTCATTTCAAACTTGTACATCACTAATCCTTATTCTTTTAAATTAATTTACACGCCATCAATCCTTACGTTGGATGTCGTTAACTTCTTGTCGTTAAGTGAGTATGTGCACTCAACGTGGGGATTTTTCTGAGGGCAAATTAGTATTTTTCATGATAGATAATTTTTTCCATTTTCCCCGATCCCCACAACCCCCCACAGACTCTCTCTCCCTCTCTCACACACCTATAATTCCCCGTTTCTACTCCTTCCCACTACTGCCATGACAGCCACCACCGTCGTTGCAACCACAACCTTTCACCACCACCAAAATCAGAACTCTCCCCCATCTCTCTCCACCCACCTACCCACGACGACCTTTATTTCTTGCAATTTATCGACGACCTTTATTTCTGGCAATTCATGGTCGTTGGCTTCATCGTCGGCTCGGTCAAACACACGTTCACGTACCACCAGGTCTCCTGATAGATCGAGATCCTTTGAGACATCGATAACCTCAACGTAGTCATAAATTGATTCAGTCGAGCGCGACATTGTTGTTTAGCAACTCAAATCCAAAACTACAAATCGAGCTATATTGTTAGGCAGCGCTAGAATGAAGTTGGGTGTTGCTCACGGTCACCGATGAAAGATTGAAATAAATTTAAGGTGTAGAACTCATCATTGGTTTGAGTAAAAAATGGAGGTCTTGGAATGTTAAAAGTTTCATTAAAGTCTGACGATGCTGGATGGCGGCTAGCTAAAACGTAGATATGAAAATGGTTGTGTGCCATTGAGATCTAGCTTGATCGCAATTTTCGGGAATTGAAAAATAAGGTTTGGAATTGCTTGTTGTGAACTTTCTTGTTCATGCCTTTTGAATTCTCCAAGTTCTTTTACATGTCTTAGAATTTGAATTTTTACAGAGATGAGATATATCATTCAAGTGGAGTGCTGATTAATTTGAACTCGAGTTGGACGTCGAAGCCATTGTTGGTAGTTAAGTATCAGTTTAAACAAGCCAGGGGATAGTGTAAACAGACTTGAGTGGGAATGACGTTGTTGCCCTTTGAAAAAGCCACACGTGGAAGGCACATGATCATTTAACGGCTTCAGTTTGACGGCATCAACTGTAGGGACTACGTACATGCAAATTTAAAAGCATAAGGATTAGTAATGTACAAGTTTGAAATTAGGGACTACTGGTGAGAAATCCCAAACTTTAGGGACTATTGGTGAAGTTAACCATTCTTAAAAAGTTTGACTTTCAAACGAGAACTCTTTACCCGGACCAGGGGAAGTGTTTAATTACTAAAACATATACTTCTTTCGTCCCAAAATTATTGTCATGCTTTTCTTTCTGATATGTCTCAAAACAATTGTCTTGATTGTAACTTTCTTTTTTAGAAGAATACTTTTACAATTTTACCGTTACTTTTCCTTCGTACTTTGGTTATGAGCCACATGTATATGATGCATAGGAGCTTAAAAAAACTACACATTATACTAATATTAATAATCAAGTTAATATTTTTTCTCAATCTGTGTATCAAGTCAAACATGACAATAATTTTGAACGAATGTAGTGTAATATATATACTACATATATTGATCTCACTCGGTTATAACTGATTCTATACTTTTCAAAACTAGGACCAAACCAATCAATCGGTTCTACTAAAACTTAAAACCTGGACCAACTCGTAACTATTGTTTGGTCTAATTCTTTGATCAGATCCAACTTTTGAAACAACATCGTTAAGATAATACTTGCGTTGAAATGCACATGGACTTTGCTTAGATTTAATATAATTTTTATAAATAGGAGAAATTGCACGTCGGTCCATTTTTTAAAGTTTTTAACCGCTACAAAATCCTATATTTTTTTAACCGGAAAAGGTAATTTTGAGGACAAAAAGACATAATTCACCCAATGTACGTTATGGATCACTTACTCAGTACATCGTGTTGCATTAATTTGTGCATTGAGATACACGGAATTCAATTGCGATACATGATTTTGATGAATGTTTATGTGCATCGCGATGCACAAATCATGAATCGCAATGCACACAATCATGCATCAAAATAATAACTATGCATCAGGACTCAAAATTGATGCATCTGGGATTCAATCGATGCATCACAATTGAAATTTGATGCTCTAGTTTCGAATGCATCTCCCACGCCTTCTTTTTCCACCTCCACTTTCATCCCTTTTGAAAAAATTTGCAATCCAGCTCAGGTCGATTCCAGTATTGTACTTAATGAATAAGAAAATTCATTAAATACCCAAACCAACAAAGGGTTCACACTTACCTATTAAAAAAAATCGTTTACCTTTTGAATCCCTATGAAGGGGCGCTGGCCCCTCGTTCCTTGTAACCTAACCGGGCAGGTCGATCCCCGTTTCATTCCTGCAACAATCATGATTTTTGAATTATAAATTATTGGTCGGAGTTGTGGAAGAAGACGATCTAGTATTTTAGAAATAATATTTCAAAAATGAACTTTAGCAGATGAAAAAAAAACGAGGAACTGAAAGGGCTATAAATTTAGAAAAAGATACTGGTGAGAAATTCACCCATAAAAATATTTGCACAACCCTTAACAATAACAGTGTGGCAATCTCACAGTCTCTAGTGCTAATATATTCTCTATGGTGTCGTTTGGTAGTTAGGATTAAGGCCAGATAAGATTAACAAGTCGAGTTGCCTGATGTTTGGTACGCAATAGGTGGTCGGGACTAATAGCACGAGTTATACGGATAAAATCATTATTCCCTCACTATTAATACCAATAGGGAGGGTGGTATTATTAGCGCCCTCACTAAAAAATTTTGGGATTAACATTTGTAATCTCAAAACTACCCCCGATATACAAGTGAGGATTAATAGCGAGGGCACTAATAGTACTGGGATTAATAATAATGTTTATCCTTGTCCGACTACCAAACAAGCCCTATCACTTTTACTAACGAAAACCAGGTCAACTGGAAAAATTACCCATTAATTTCCCCTACTATCATTAAAATGCAAATTGTCTTAGAACAATGGGTGAGGAGCTTAAGCATTTACTTTGGTAAAAAAAAAATTAAAAGCAAAGCTACTCATTTGATAGATAATGGTGGGAGCTTTTGAAGAGCTTACTGATTTGAAGAGTGAGAAGTGATGAATATGGAGAAAAGAGGAAAATGAAGAAAAACTTTAAAGAATCGTAAAAAATTAATATGATATCCAAATGAAGCAAATCAAATCTATAACTATTTTCGTTTTTTGTGACGGGATAAGTCAGATTGTGTCAGTGCCTTTTTTTTATTTTGGACAGAGCAAACTATATAAATGTTTTTGTTTTGAACTCTTCAAGAGTGAAACGATTGTGTTTTATTCTCAAGCTAACTAAGCTTCTAGAGCTTAACAAGCTCCGCAATTCTTTCCCTTCATGCTCCATCAAAAAACTCTATTATTTCTTATGCTCCCTATTTGATCTCTCTAAACTCCACCCTTGTTCATGCTCTACTCTTATTTCGGGGTAAACTTCAAAAAGCTTCCCTGAACTATGAGTCAATTTTAACACGATACCACAATTTTGGTTATTTTACGGTTATGGGATAAAAATGGAATTTGATGGTACCTGAAGGGGTAAATTTTCATTTGGCCATAAAGCTCGTCCCGAGAGAAAAGCTCGTTTTGATTTGCTGTACTTTAACTGACCAGCAGTCACACACACACAGAGGCACAAAGGCACAAAAACAGAGAGGGTGAAATGGAGAAATTGGCGAAGATGAGATCATTGCACCGTTCGATCTATCGCAAATCCCGATGTCTTTCTGCCCCAGCTGCTGCCGGTGCCACCGCCTTCAACCACCATGATCACCAGTCCCTCGGCCGCCGCTACTTCCACTTTTCTCTTCCTTCATTCCCACCTTCCACCCAACGCTTCTCTTCTTCGGGTACTTTTTCTTTCGCGTCTTTTTATACATTTTTCATTTTTGCTTATGAAACTCGTATTTATTTTTGTATGGACAAATATAATGATAGCTTAAAAAAAGTAGAATTGTAGTTTTTATCAGTCAGATTGACAACTTTCATTGGATACGATTTTAGGGTAAACAAAATAAGTATTTTGAGTTGATTTTGAATAGAGCTATGACTTGGAATTTGGTTTTTTCTCCTCATTTTGTACGTTGAGGAGACAGATGACTAGGGCTTCGTATGTGTTGTTCATAAGGAGGCATGAATTACGCTCTAGAAAACGACTAAAGATAACGATCTTAAAATTCGTTTGCTCAAGCTCACAATATGCTGTAACTGTGTGGGATCATAAATGATATATGTTGAATTGAAACTAAAGGAATCAAGCAAACATGAAGGTGTTTGAAGAAAGTATTGAGAGGGAGAGGTAGTGGAGATAGATAGGATTACAGAGGAAAAGGCGAGCTGCGAGCCATCTTCTCTTTATCAGGTGCCACCCGTACAATGACTGATGTGTTTGGGAAGTGGAAGTTCATTGTGAAGTGACAGATGGCAAGAGCAAGAGGGTGCTGGCGACTGATGGGAAAACAGTGGAAATTACCAGCTGAAAAAGATGGGGGATGCGCATACTACTGAGGAAGGAAGGACAACTAACCCATCAGGTGGAGTTGACAGTAAAGACAGATCTCGGGATGTTATCGCCATAATAGGGTGCCTTGTTTCTCTCCTTTTCCTATACTATTGCGAGAACTCTAACCCAATCCAGGGATTCTTAGCTCCTAAAGCTTACCCAAAATGCATAATGTTTCTCTTTGCTAGTCCCTAGTTTGATTCATTGTTTCCCATGCCTCTCTGTTTCATGATGTATGTTCCCCAAGAACTCGATAACTTCGATTAATGGTAGAAATGTAATAATGGTGTTGAAGGCCATCGATGTCTTACTGGGCAGTTTCGTCAATATTTCAAGCTGATTATGTTAGGTCGTAGGGGTAAGAGTTTATCTCAGCTGGCATCTAGAGAGAATCAAATAAGGAAAACGGCAACTAGTTTATGTGGTTGTGTGAGAGAGATCTGGCAGGCATAAAAAAAGTGCCTTACCAAATGGGCAACACCACAACAGGCACGGAAGAAAAAGAAGATGCACTATGAACAAAGTCTGGGCCATTTTGTCATTCTCTGTTTCAAAAATCAGGTGATGTGGAGCACCTCAGTTGATCACGCTGACATCAAGAGAGAATCTAAGAAGAAAAGGGGCAATTACTTGATGTGTTCGTGTGTGAGAGAGATCTTCCAGGGCAACTAGGAAAAGTGCTTTACCAACGGGCAACAGCCACTGAATCAAAAGAGGATGCACAGGCTGGGTAATTTTGTCATTGTTTAAACCCCAAGGGGTGAGAGAGATGGCAAGGGCACTCAGGCAAAGAACTTGACAAAAAACTTGAGGTCCTTGGTTCCAATCCCCATACCAACAAGGGGTCACACTTACCTATCAATTTTTATTTTTTTTTTGTCATTGTCTGTTTCAAAAATCATTGTGGAGCATCTAAATTCTTTTGTGTAGCGCAAACAGCTCTCGTTCCTATTGCTAGTCTATTTACTTGCCAACAGTTTTGATCTCTTTCTTTACTATGCCTTTCCTTAATTAATTCTGTCTAGTTACTATAAATTCCATATTTTAATTTCATTTTGCATTTATATGATTGAATCCCACTCTGGTTGTTCTTGTTACTAGACCCCAGTAATTGTAATTCTGTTCCCATAAGATAGTCTAAGTGCGCCTATGCCATGATATTCCTGCCGCTCTGCTATCCAACTTACAATTTACAAGTATATTGGATTGTAGTATGCTTTCAGCAATACACGGTAAGGGATTTTGGAACCCACTTCTTCAACCTTACCTTTTTTACAACTGAAAACTAGGAACACTGCAAAAGGATAATGGGATGATATTGCTAATCGCCTATGCTTGGTACATTTGGGTAGAATTTAATCAGCGTCAGTGCGTCACTATGGAAGATTTGACAGGTCCTCTATTCTGGACACTTAAGGTTCCTACTTTCTTTCTTTCTAGCAAGGGTCTTTGAATATTAGGAAGGGTTCTCTGAATGAATTTCTGGTTGAGATGTTTGCATGATAGTATCTAGAGGTTTGGATGGGAGGATGATTATTTGGAACAAGTATATGCTTTGTTGGTCACCCTTGTTTCCATTCTTTTAGCATGATTGCCCCCTTTGGTGTTTTTTTCTGCACCAATTTATCTATCAGGACATACATACACACACAAATCTCCGAGTTCGACCTTCACTACTTACAATCACAAAAGAGAAAAAAGTTTCACTGATTGCTTGTTAAGCTGTTTCATTGACATTTCACATGAGCAAAATAACAATAAAAATCTGCTTAACAGCCAGAAATAATTTCTCATGAAAGGAAAAGCTCTTAGAAAATTTTAGAGCCCGAGTGTACTGGAGTTACACAAGCACGATGGATAAAAAGCCAGAAAGTAAAGACACCCTTATATTTTTCTCCTTCAATTCTTTAATGTGAAATGTAATCAAGCAATGCAACTGACTTGCTCATTTGTCGTATTCTGATTTTTCTACTGCATCTTTTTTCATACGTGTTTTGTGGTTTCCAAGGAGGCTTATGCATTCTTCGCCATGCCAACCATGTGTTTAAGTCGTTTGTTCTCATTTATGACAGACAATTGTATAGTCAACACTCAACAGTCGTTAGCTAGTAGGTAATATGCACTATAACGATACAGATGGTACGCTGGTCTTTTTTTTTTCTTTTTTTTTTTTGGTTACAAGGAAAACGAAAACAGGACACAGATTATGACTTAAAAAGAGTCATAAGATCTGCAACCAAGAGAGATTCACACTCGACTGTAGGCTCCTGTAAAATTCTCAAGCCAGCATTAGTAGTCACATCCTTTTTTGCAAGGCAAGCAGCCACCTTGTTTGTTTCTCTCTTGCTAAACTTCATCAAACTAGAAGACTTTCTCAACAACTTCTTGCAATCTTTTACAAGACCCAACAAAGGATGGAAATCATCTCTTGGACCATTTAGTAAATTTACTGCAACCGAAGAATCAGATTCAACTTCCACCTCCTTGAGATCCATCTGGTTGATCAATGACAGTCCCGCATAAATAGCTTGTAGCTCCGCTTTTCAATGCTGGGACATTTATGGATTTTTCCATAGAAACCCTTAATCCATTCCCCTCTGTCATTTCCTAGCACTCCTCGATGTCCGCTTCATGTCCCTCTTTCACGTTTCCATTCGTGTTCATCGTTAACTTCCGTGTCACAGGAAAACACCAATTAGCATGGGTATTAAGAGTTGAACCTCTTCCCCAACTGATTTTTCTATTACACTGCTCTTCAAAAGCTGTCTTAATCTCTTGGGCAAAATCCATGATAGAACTCAATGTAGTTCAGATGGGGAAGTTGGTTCGAAATCACCTCTTTGTTTCTATTTTTCCAAATGTGCCACATAATAACCAAGAATACAATATACCAAGGGATGTCATTAAAAGTCACATTTTTCCTTTTATTCATATTAAAGCAAAGCCATTCAGCAGGTTGGAGATTTCTATTAAAGTCGAGCATATTAGTATTCATAAACTTCTTCCAAACCTCAATCGCTTTGGGACAATCCCTCGCAATATGAATCGAGAATTCCTCACCACTATTACATCTCTCACATAATGCGGAATTGGTAATATTCCGATCCCTTCTCAGTTTTTTAGAATAAAGTTTAATGTGTTGAATCAGCCACATGAAGCTCTTAAGTTTCTGAGGAATGTGGGATTTCCATATCCAACCCCACTTGTCAGGACTTTGGGCCGAAACTCTCTCCTCTTCATAGATCATATTGTAAGTGCTCTTTATGCTGAATTTCCCTTTGCTATCTCTTCCCATCCCCAGTAGGGATGATCTAAGAGATCACTATGCTGGGGCAGACGAATCACCTCAATATCTTTGGTAATATCATTATGAAGTTCGATCCCCAATCCCTCCAAATTCCACTGACTGTTTCTAATAATCTTACTAACTTTCCAATCTTCCGTAAAATTAGGAAAAGAGTTCTGTAAAGGAGCTCTCCCACACCACCAGTCATCCATAAGATTGACACCATGTCCATTTCCGATTCTCCATTTAATCCCCTTCGACAAATAGTGTCTCAAATTAACAATGTTCCAGATGTGAGAGCTTCTACGTCTATTGACATTAGTAACCAGAGAAGATTTACATGTGGGGTTTGACATTAGTCATGTTAAGAGACTATGAAAAGTAGATAACCATGGCCGGAACTTTGTTAAGTAATTAATTTATTATTTGGTTAAAGGGCTCTTACCACATCCTATGCAAAGCCTTGGCCAATAAATGTAAAAGTAGACAAACTGTTTCAAAAGAAAATGTATGGTAACCCCTCATACTTTTTCTTCTTGTCTTTTTTTCTTCTCTTGTTCTTTTGATAACTGAAGAATTTGTTATGATTTCTGGACGCGGACACGAAATAGACTAAGTGGTGTCGGATACTATGACCTTTGATATAGAAGACATGAGGACACAGCCCGATATACAACATCAAAACGGATATATAAGACAGCTGGATATATGTACTTCTAAAAGCTCCATTAATTACTTTGATACCATCTTTCCTAAACATATCTTCATTTGATTTAAATAACCATATCTTTAGGGGAATTTGGTATGAAAATCAGTTCTCTGCACTAAGCAAAATACTACTATTTTTCAAAACCCTAATTTTGTTATCCACACATGGTATTTGTGTCTTAGGACACAAGGGTGTATGGCACAGCTATTTTTATGGAATCAATGTCCCCCAATTCAAAGAGAATTTGCAATACGAAAAGAAACCAAAGAGGGGGCACCATCCATGGCCTGAACTTCGTGGTACTACTATGGAAAATGATGGAAACTTAATACCGGGTCTGAGTAATATCTAGCTTGGTTTATTTCTTTATTATTTATCAAGATATATAAACTTGAACTTGATAGCATAATCCGACAAGTCACTTGATTAACATCTTTTAAATGACTCCCACTATGTTGCTTTTACATTTGTTATGCAACTGTGCAGTGAAATATATTTAGGTACATCTAGGTTTCATCAATAATCTTAGATGTCACGGTCACTGGTCAGATTTATCTTTCCTATTTGATTAAGTTTTTGTTATTTACTTGTGAAATAATATTTTGGATTCTGGCATTGCTCATTTACAGATAATCGGTCCCCTTTCTCAATGGGGATTGGAAGTATGCGTTCTTTCAGTGAAGATGTGGCACACTTGCCTGTCATTAAAGACCCTGAGATTAAAAATGCCTTTAAGAGCCTAATGGCTGCAAGTTGGGATGAGCTACCAGCTGCTGTCATTCATGATGTGAAGAACGCATTATCGAAAAATACTGATGACAAGGCTAACCAGGAGGCATTGGCCAATGTTTTCCGTGCAGCGGAGGCGGTCGAGGAGTTTAGTGGGATCCTTATCTCTTTGAAGATGGAACTTGATGATAGTGTTGGAATGAGTGGCGAGGTGACATAAGCTCATGATGTTTTTACTTTTGTAATTTCTCACCTTCTTAGTCTAAGTATCTTCTTTCTTTTTGCAGAACGTAAAGCCCTTGTCAGATGGTTTTGCTAATGCAATACGCATAGCCTTTCAGCGGTACAATGCGTACTTGGATTCATTTGGGCCGGATGAGGTCTATTTGCGGAAGAAAGTTGAGAATGAGTTGGGAGCAAGGATGATTTACTTAAAGATGAGATGCAGTGGTCTTGGTGCTGAGTGGGGAAAGGTATAAAACCTTCTTTATCCATCCCTTGTTCTCCCTCTATGTGTGTGCCTTACCTTCTAAATAGACAGCACTAGTCTGGTAGCCTATGCTGGTCTTATGTTTCTTGCAACCAGAGTACAAGCGACTATATCATGCAAACAGCTGGAATTTAAATAAGCTAGCAGTGGCATACTTGACCTTTTCTTTAGCTTCTTTATAGAAACCAAGAGGGAGTAGCTTCCCAATCAACTTCAACTAGACATGTTGCATACGTAAATTGGATAGTCCTATTTGCTTGGTTGTCCTAGGATTTATTTACTTTGACTCTAATGCTTATTCTGTGGGGTGGGGGGTGGCTAAGCTTGGTCCCAAAGCCTAATGTGGGGGGTGGCTAAGCTTGGTCCCAAAGCCTAATGTGTTAATATCCTCGATCCTGATCCTCAGTGTTACTCCTTTGGCTCATGAAAGGGGGTTCAATTATTACACGCTAAGGAGTAGGTTGAGATAAATACCAACAATAATGAGATTCCAAAAGCTTCCCGGCACCATTGTGTAATGTCACTTTTGTAGTCGCCTGCAAAAAGAATTAGTGTTTAATACTCAAAACTATTTACTTTACTGGTTGCAGATCACTGTTCTGGGGACATCTGGACTTGCTGGGTCTTATGTCGAGCACAGAGCATAATTTTGGAGAGACCAAGGGAAATATCATGACTTATTCTTGTTTTGTTCCCTTGAGAAACTCTATCCATGTAGGTTACTCTCTTAAAAATAATATCAAGGCTATGTATTGTTGTTCTTTCTGCGTAATGTCAGTTGATGTCATAGGATCTACTATAAGCACCTTTTGATGAAACTAGTCATACTTTTTTAATGTTCACAATATCTGAAAAGTACTGTGGGAATCAGTTTCCTTTCAATCAAAAGTGTTCACTCATCCATTTGTTTATAGTCAATTCGATCCAATCGAACCATGTGAAGATAAAGTAATGACATGTTTTCATGTATTTTCAGCCACACTTAAGCTTACATTTTTTTATCTCTATCCTGGCAACAAATTCCGATATCTGAGTATGCATTATGAGAGTTGCTTTTGAACTGAATTGCTTGCATTACAAAAGCACAATGTTCATATTAATCAAGGTAACTTGATCATCCTGGTGCTTTTACGTGATAACCAAGATTCGGATGGAGATTTGGGCAGAGGAGGAAGCAGAAGAGCTTTCCTGCAAAGGCCAAATGGCCAACCCTCACAATGACAGAACTCTCGAATGATAGAGTGCCTTCGAAAATCTGGAAAGGTGAGACTGCTCAAGCTTGAACAACGAGAAAGAGTTGGTTTAGCAGATAGAAATGCTTCAACACTAGTAGCACTTGAACTACGAGAAAGCCTGTTGTCAGCTGTGTAGAAGTCCTCTCTTTCTTCTCCATCAGTTTCCTCCAACTGGTCCATTTCTTTTGAAGCGAAAAACAATCTTTCAGTGGTTGGGGAAAATGTCCAACTGCAACTGTCCAATGGGTAACTAGCTTTGCGTCTGGACTTCACTTCCATGTATTTACTTCGAACAGCTGAAACGAATACCTGAAGAGAAACAGAGAAAATGAAGGGAACTTGAAGTAGACGCAACCTTGAGATAATAAAAGGGAAGAAAGAAAAAAGTAAAGAAAGTTGAATTCAGGGAGCCAATTTTGTGTATAGTGAGTACTTCTTCTTCATGGTAGTCATAATCGCTGGACAAATTGCTATCTTTTTCCAGGCTTGGAGAAGAACCTTTTCTTCCGCAAAAAGTGTGGCAGTTCTTGAGGGTTGATCTGAGGAATTTGCATTTCTTTGAAGGGTTTGGTGACTGAGGCTCTTGATGATGAAAGAAGCTCATGATGGAAAAAAATAAAAATGAGAGACGATGGATAGAAAATAAAGTTTTAATACCGACTTGCCACTGATGTAGACAATGGTAGTAGCAGCCTTTGAGCTAATCTAAAATCCTGGAAAATTTTATCCTTTGGGGTGAAGACAAAGATAAAAGAGGGTGAGAGAGCTTGATCGTTGGATTCCAGATGGATGGCCACAGATCCCTATGAGGTCTCTTTAAGTTTGTTGATATGCTGCAAGTAACTTGGTTTTCTAATTGATAGTGCTCGATGCAAGATTTGTAGTGTTTTTAAGTAGTCACTTCAACCTCAAGTAATGGTTACTGGGACATTACACCAAACCACGATTACTAGTACTACTAAACACAAATTTACTAAAAATGCATGACCAAGAATCGATATTTGGCTCTCCGGATGTTGGTAAATAGGTAAAAAGAAGTTTAAACACAAACATATACAGTTGCGATTTATCGATTACGATTTCACCAAAACGCTTGCATGTACGTGTACGAGAGATGATCATTATTTCAACCATTGCAGTTGCAGCTTCTCAAGTTTGTTCGACACACGGGTAACTGATTAATTGTAAGCACAAGTTGAGTAGCAATGCACAATCAGCCTAGTAAGCAAGATTATCTGAAATTACTGAAAATAAGTAATTGCCTATATACAAGTTTAATGGGTCAAAATGAAACAAAATTTTATTGATTGAAGTAATCAATCTTGACATTATAGTTTATTTTTCTCTTGTTTGTTCGTCCCCTGAGGTGGGTAAAGACTAAACCATCCAAGTGAAGTGATAATAATATTGTTAAAAGATTCACATAATCTTCACATCCACCTTCACCATAAAATATAAAACTCCAATTCATGTGGACATGCGTCGCAGGAAACTGCTTCCTGAAAATGAATTGATAAGATGTACAAAAATATTCGGATTTGTGGCATATGTATGAGTTATAATGAATCCAGTGAGACTTGCAAGAACATAAACACTTGCACAAGCTCCCTCCGTTTCTAAAACCAGTCTTGGAAAAAGTGTTCACACACACAATCTTCCTTTTTCAAGACAATTTTATCTATCTCAATTTGATTCATACTTTAATTGACGGGTCTCACTTTCACATGAACCTTGTTGACAAGCGCACAAGATCCTAATATTTATAGTAAAGTCAATTATTTTTTATTAACATGTGCTCCGGGTCAAACAAAGTTCTCTTAAAAAAAGCGGAGGGAGTATATCTCGACATCTGACCACAATCTACTTGTCCATCTCGATTCTTAAATGACATTTGTTCATGTTTTCCAAAGGTTTTACTTCATTTTCTTTGGTTGGATCGAGCGTTTGCACGTCTTGCATGAAACTTTGACCAAGACTGAAATTGAGAGAATCAAATATTGCAGGAATCACTCAATGAACATTCAACCAAATAAGACTCTGTTCATTACCACTTTCATTTTCCTACAGACTGGTTCCCTTCAACTTCAACACACTCGTTCGGACTCCTCATTTTGACCACAACCAATCATTCGAGTTTAGCTTCCAACAAGAGAATTTCAATACTGAAGGGACCCGACCTAAAACCCCCCACGTGGTCGCCAACATGGCCACAACGATCCCATATAAGCTTCAAGCAAGACACCCTGGCCGACCTTCCCATGAGATAGATGATCACGAGCAAGCAAGTCGAGGATTGTACATGCTCGGCAAATCAGCCGACAAATCACGGAGCAACAAGGCTCAGTCCTCAGCGTCGTACTAAGCCAGCCAGGTGGCACTACTTCATTGGAAGGACGTGGCATGTTCTGTGCGAGTCGCACTCCATTCCACTAACCCACCTTCTGATACAGATAGTACATCAGACAGAGTATGGATCCAATGAGTGACTTCCAGCTAGCCAACCAACAACAGGTTGGTCTCCACAATTGACCACCAATCTTGGCTTGGTGCTCAAGCCAGGAGCTATAAATAAGACCCTCATTCACCTTCTATAGGTTACGCTCTAACTCATACCAACAAGCACACACGCACTCCATTACTGATTCTCACACCGGAGGGCTTTAGCTGGGAATACCCCCCCCCCAAGCTCCCTAACGGTGCTCTTTCTCTCTCAGGTCTTCACCACTACCGGCTTTCAGGAGAACACCCAGATTCCCAGGACAGCCAGATTCACACCGGTCTCATCTCCAGAAGAAACTCAAGCCGATATCCTATTCATCTCTTACACATCAGCTCAAGTCTAGTACATGGACTTCCAGCGTAGTCACCCATTTATTTGGCGTGATCAAATACGTATTCACAAACTACAAGTTAACACAACTGAATTCACCTGCAAGCGCACTAAAACTAGGCATTTGGGGAAAATTTACCACGAACATTGATTACCAGATCAAGATCAAAGCTATCGGCAGCTTAAAACTATCAAAGTTTACTGGAGACTTCTAATGATTCTAGAAAAGAGAACAAAGAAAACCTTCTTAAAAAAAACTCTTCCCTAAAATTACTTCTCTGAAATCTCTAGGTTTCACCTTTTGAGTTTTGGCAGATTGCAGATGGCATGGCGCCCACTGTAGTCTCCAGCAAAGTTAGCCTATAAAGTTGGGGGTCATTAGACCTCTGCTGAATTGGACATTCCTTGATGAGAGATGAATTATTCATTTTTGGGTTTTTTCAAGTCTGCAAAAACAGCAGCATTTATAAGAAGAATGAAAATAGTCCTTTTCTTTTACACAATTGAAACCAACTTCACTCTTAAAAAATGGAAAGCAAGTGTGATCAAATAATGAGAAGGTGATAATAAGTTTCAATAAAGTCAAGCTATCTTCAAATGAAACTAATTAAATCTAATACACATAAAATATAGGAAACTAATGAGTAGAAAGTACCAATGAAGTCAGGCTGGAGATTTCTGAAGGTGGTGAGACGTGAGAGAAATGAGGGATTGAAGCTTAACAACAGCAGAGGTCTTATTCGGAGGGCACTTGGAGAGAGCAATGTTTAAGGTAGTGATGGCTTCATCAAGCTTGCCGGCAGCCAAGGATGCCAGTCCAGCCTTATAAGCTTCGTCTGCCATTCGAGCATCATATTGAGACGTTGAATTTGAATCAGCACTCTTGTTCTTTGATTGGGGAGAAGATGGGGACTGTAGGAGCTTAGTAGCTTTAGAATACTCAAAAGACGAAACAGCAGAATTGATCTCAGACATGAGAGCTTCAGGGGCTGATGGAATAACTTTGAAACCATCGAAGACATTCCAACAATGCTTCCCAACTCCAGTACCAGATCCCATCCCAAACTTTTAATCAGCTACACATTGAAGTCATAAAAGCAAAGATATTAATTCAAAATCACAGTATTCGTATTTCATTACCATTTTGCACCATGAATATCAAGAACAATACAATCACAAAACCGCTCTTTATGAGCTAACCGATACTTCTTCAGCTGAAAGGGTCCTCGTAACCCTTTTTCAGCAAAGATTCATAAAAAAGTTCAAATAAAAAAGACCATTTAGAGTTCTCAAATTTCGGAATCCACTCCATTGACTAATAAAAGAATAGCTAGCTATCCATTATTCACAGTCAAGGGAATTAATGGAAAACACCCAATTGATGAACACTAGTTCCCAACGAAAAAAGAAGCACACACGGGCGCGCGCTCAATAAAAGTAAACAACAATTCTGCCACAAGTTCTTCAATTTGGCAAAGTTATTCCAAAAGAAACACACACAGTTATTACCAATTTGGAAAAACAATTCTGCCGCAAGAAACACACACACACAGTCAGGGGAATAATGACTGACACAAGTTCAAAATCCCTAGCAACCCATATAACCAATTTGGCAAACAAACACACATATATACATGAAAATTTCAATGATTAAAGGTTACCTCTTTGCAATGATGGAAAGGAGAAAAAGCAATTGAGGTGGGGTGTTTTCCTTTACTAGTATCATCAAAATTCTCTCAAAAAGCTTCTCAGTAAAGTTGTTGGTTGGATTGAACAACCCAACCCACCTCTTCTTTCTTTCTCAATTCTTTCTTTCAATTCTTTCTTGAATTCTTTCTTCTGATGAGTAGTGTGGCAGTGGCACGTGTGTCTCAGTATCCCTCAGTTCACTACCGCGCTCCATGAATCTCAACACAGGCCGCTTTTCAAATATGCGTTTATACAACTTTATCCCTTATACTTCACCATTTTGTCTCCTTGGTCCTCTGATTTAACTGTTCAACTACTCCATTTTGTTAGTTGTATTCTATTTTTCTTTACCCAAATCCGACAATATTAACATTTAACAAACAAAATGAATTCTTGTTGTTGGATTTGCCATCATAGGTTCCACAATAGGATAACCCTCCCCTCCTTTTCATCGCATTCAAATTTGCTGAATTTTATTTATTAAGTCAATTCTTGATTTTAAAAAATCAACGCTATATAACTCAACAAGTGTTGCATTTTAAAGAAAATTGCATGATTTTTTTTAAATGGAGATAATTTATTTGCCTAATAAATCAAGTTGCATGGATATACCACTCTAGACTAAAATTGCAAAAATAGAAATTGATTCATTTAGTTTGGTAATCAAGTAAACTATCATCTCATATGCACTATGAACTGGGTTTCGCGAGCTGGGAAATTCATTATAGGATCCTTTTCTACAACTTCTTTTTGGATCATCAAATTAAAAACAAAATAAATACATCATCCGTCCTGCTCATGTGCAAGGTACAACACCTCAATACGTGTGGTTGATTGATTCTACTATTAATGTAGCACTGCTCTTTCCGAAAAATTGTTACAAGTTGCTGATCTACTATCATCAAATTAAGCAGTCGGTTCTTTTTTGCCCAAACTACACTTTCATATATCCACCACACCAACTGCTCTACTTTGCTGTCTGCTCAAAAGTCAAAACCTCATACCAGTAAAACAGAAACAACGTTAACCATTGTAACAACAAATTCTACAAAATTAAACAATAGAAAAAATAAATCCTCCTCTCATTGTACCTTAAGCAATTTTCGTTTCTACATCAAATTTCAATAGGAACTTCCTATGATTACAGTCCAGCATTTCTCTCAGGCTACAACTAATGTTCCTCTTCTTCAAAAATTTGTGCCTCACCTCCAGTCTCTTCTTCAAACCATGCCCAAAGAATTCAGGATAAGCAGCAATTTCGTCCATTCTTCTTCCCATAACCTCCACCAAAAACCTGATTCTTGGTTCTAAAGAATTCTTTACGCTCTTGATTAGAATAGGTGGATAACCGGTCACCAACGCTGCTACCTGTCGAGAATCAAACCCACAAGATTTCAAGTAGTCAAGATTAAGTCTCAGTATCTTGTCAGCATCTCGACATAAAACTTCTGGATAGTTAGTTGCCACTTTCTGAAGATCGAGTTCCGTTAGACCTGATGATAGCAAAAACTCTGAGGTTGGGCGTAACCTTTTCTCCACACCATAGCCCATGATGGATGGATGTTTCACCATAACTTTACCAGATGTTTCTTTGGTTAAGCCAATGCTAGAAAGAAACTCCACTACCCCAGAAAGCTTTGATTCAATGCTGTAGCTGATGATTCTTGGGTTGACAAGTAGCATCTTACCAAGTTGATTCCCAGGAACCCCGAGAGATTCAAAAAAAGCTAGGAGTGGACAGAGCTTCTCTTCAACACTGTGGGAGAGCAGGTGAGGGAATCTGGTTATGGCAGAGGCAACCTCGCTGGGTTTTGTACCCAGTGTTGCAAGACATTGTACCATGGGGGCAAGCTTTTCATTCAAACTAAGGGTCAAAATTTTGGGGCACTTGGTAACAACTGAAGGAAGTCTTCTCTCTTGGATGCCAATGCTTGTCAAGTAAGCCCAATTTTCAGACAGTATTTCACTTTGCACTCCTTCAAGACGCTTGCACTTCCTGAACAATTCATGAATGCCTTTGTCATCGAAACCTCTATCCCTGAAGAACCACATAATGCTCTTGTTGTGGCTGTTCCCGATATCCATGTTTCCTGAAAGTATCAACAAAATTTACCCAAATATCGAATATAATTACATAAAGAAATGAAAGGTAATTCATGTGATTTTGCAAAAGTCATGAACAATTTACGAGATGAGATCACGAGGTTGGGGGACTATAATCCTAATAAGATGCTACTTTTGGAACTACAGTTAGTTGTGTCCTTTAACACCTATTTTACGAGAAGCAAACCCCAGCAATGAAGTATCTTTGCATAATTTCTGCTGAAATTGTAAATTGCCAAAATCAGCTAAATGAAGAAGAAAATGAAGCTTTCTCGCATTGTAGCTGAAATGCACCAAGTACATTTGACATAAGCAATAATTGAATAGCTCATCAGTGTGTAATAACTTGGTTTCAAGTGTGGCAGAATAAAAGAGATTCAAGGACGGGGTAGTGAAAAATTGTCATCGTTTTTTTTTTTCTTTCCAGTTAGGCTCTAGTCTATTCTCTATCATGCAACACAAATGAAGGAGAATAACAAGAGACACATTTCTGGAAGTGAATTGACGTATGAAGCTTATGAAAGGAAAGAGCCACTAACCTTTTCCAGAAAACAAACGCTGATAGAGTCAATGGAAAAAAGCAAAGCTTCTACTTTTACAATATAAAAGCCACCATCTGCATCTGAAATCTGAATAGAAAAAGGTATCAACTTAAGTTTGGACGAAGGATAATCAGTGACGGGGAGTGATAATGTGACATATATAACTAGCCGGTCCAGCCCAACAACAGCAATCAATAACCACTTCCATACAAACTTTATTCGGCTATAGAAATGAATAATGACAAGTGTTGCCACCCTTTACCATCTTTTTTCTTCATAATTTATTAGGAAATTTAGTCTATCCCATCTCCACATTGTTGGCCTCTAACCTTTAAGATGACTTAATATATACGAGGTCATTCCGTATTAAGCTCCCCTGTAGATGTGTATAAGTTCCATCAACATTGTTCTATATCCTCTTCTTTTTTGGTTTGTGAACAGACATCCTTCTGTTAACATAATTGTCCATCTATAATTTACTAGTCTTCTATCAAGATTAAGCTACACAAATGAAATGAAGTTTGAAATACGAAAACTAGTACATTAAGGCTATAAACAAGCATAGATAAATCAGCATTTACTATCAAGTTGAAAGTGTTTTCTAGGAAGCAGACAGCAAGTAACTCAAATAACTATTTTGGGGCTTAACTTCGCAACAGTTAACATAACTAATTCAAATTTGATATTGATATTTTCAAACCATGTATTATCAATTCTTATAAAGCACCAACATATTTAAAATAAAATAAAAAAGTGTGGAACACTTAATTTTGCAGCAATGGGAAAATATTGTGGAAAAAACGTAGACGAAGTCCATTTGTTCTTAATTAGAAGTGGAAATAATTGGAAAATAAAATGCTTTAGTTCTCAGTTATAAGAAACAAGTAAAGCATACAACAAACAGAAGAAGACGCATTCGGGAACCCTAATTGAGAGAGAGAGAGAGAGAGAGAGAGAGAGAGCAAAACGTACCTGTAGTCAGTGAGGCCGCTGGTAAAGAGACTGAGACTGAGACTGAGACTGAGACAGAGAAATTATTACAGTAACAAAGAAGGGGAACGGTAGCAGCGAATCAAGATAAGGTTCTTCTTCTATTTCTACTTCTATCTTATATTCTTATGGGCGCCAAACGAAACGGGCCGGACCACCAGTACCTTACCCCCGTGGAGGGTATTATCAAGTATGGCCGAAAAACCCATCCATTTATCTTTTATGGCCATTGACTAAAAAATGATATATATTTCCCAAAAGACCCTTCCCAACCTAGATACCCTTTCTCCCATCCTCTTCGTTTCTCCCTTCGTTTTTCGCCATCTCCCTTCGCTCCTCGCCATCGTCTCGCCATCGCTTCGCTAATCGATCTGATTATTTATATTGGTTTAATGTGTAGCATTAATATCCATTATATGTAAAGTAGAGTGAAAAGTAAAGGTAAAAAAATGATGTTCTAAAAAGGTAAGTTTAAGTGGACAATTATTTTGGGATTTAAAAGGAAAGATGATAATTTATGTGTGTTTCTGAGTGAGGGAGTAATATATAGTAATACAATATCTCTATTTTTGACTCTTAGCAGCCTACCTTACTTATTTGGGGGATTTACAAAAATTATAAACCACTGATAAATCACGATTGGTTTATCGGTAAATCAGTAAAAATACACCCCCTCAATATTCGAAATCACTGGTCGATAGTATGGTCAATGTGATCGATGGTTTATTGATAAACGACCACTTGATCGACAACTGATTTATCAATAAATCGGTGTAAAAAACCACTTGGTCGACAACCTGGTTTATCTAGTCGAAAAGGTATATATGTTCATCAATAAATAGTCGTATTATTTGACTAATGTCACTACTGATTTCTCAGCTCTCTCTCTCTCTTTCTCTCTCTCTCATCAAGCACGTATCTCGTTGATAAGTGTTGTGTTGTTTTATCTTAACCATAGGGTCTCGGGTCTAGGCAGAATTAAAGAGGAAAATATCAAGTAGAGTATTATGACACATGTACTATACTTTCATAATCTTTAACTTTGTTGAATTTCAAAACATTTGAAATAGACAAGTATACCCTTCAAATTTTAAGATAGATTAACTTGACCCTTGATCGACCCAAAGGTCGAGTTAATCGACCGTTGATTGACCTTGAGCACACTATATTAGTTTTGAAAGTCAAAAGAATATTATGGACAATTCGTCGTAAAAGAGGCTATGAAATAATATTTTTTGAGAGTTAGGTTAGTTTTGAGTTTGGTAGGTTTGAAAAGGTTATTAATAAATATACCCCAAGAATTGAATGTCATCTAGCTTCAAAGCCAAATAAATGTATGTTTGAATCTTGATTTGATAAATGCTCATCTAGTCATCTTGCCCTTTAAAGGCAGTATAAGATAGAGGGATGATTTAGGCATCAAGCCATCAGCATAACCCCCACTGGCAACAATTCTTAAACATGAAGTTCCATTTTTTATTTTTGCTTAAATTGTCAGGTATTTAAAAAAAGGTGAGGCTATCTACTCTATTTCCTGTAATTTACAGCACAATGTACAATACTTTAATGTAAAAAAGAGGATGTAGAGAACAAATTTTGGAGTATGAATAGATCCACCCTTTAAAAAGTTTAATGAAAAATAAAAAGGTAATGAAAGAAAAGTGGCTTGTCTAAACCGGAGACTAATAAGTCTTTCAATTGGAGGTAGTAATTTTTTTTTAAAGGGGATCAAACACCCCTTAATGACTTGAACCCACGACCCGTTACCACTAAGCTGCACTTCGTCATGTTGAAAGCAGTTGCTTGGATACACAGTTATATAACATACTAGTGGTACAGAGGACAGGACTCAGGCTCAACAGCAAACAGAATATATATAAATAGGCCCATGTTAAATTGTTAATGATCAAAACTGGATTGCATCTAACTAATTGGCTGACGACAAACAAAAAACCTCTTGGTTGATAGATGCTATCAATTCAGAAACCTTGTCCTCCATTAGTTCCGCTACAAATCCAGTGCATATATGCAACCAAGAAGGTTCTTTGATTACTTGACCAAATACTTGCAATGCGATGAAGCAAAAATAACAAACAACTAACAACAATTAGGCACATCAACATGCAGAAATAAAGCTCAAAGCTTGTATATTACAAAAAATTAGTAAAAGTGTTCAAATCATCCATTTCATAGTTAAGGATCGTGATTTTCAAGCCAAGTATCTGAATTGATCAATAAACGAACTTTCAGAGAACAAGAACCACAAGGTAAAACAACTGATGCTTGAGAATCATTTGGTGCCTGTAATGAGATCTTGTCCCCATCACTCAACAGCTCAAATCCCATCTCCCCCAAGTCCAGGGAATCAATCGAGAAGTAATCACCACATCGGCACTGATGGAAAAACTCCACAATGTCACCAACATCTTCCACTGTCAAATCCTCCAAGGTAATATCATCTGCAGTTACTTCATCTTGTCTAGATGCTTGAAGCTTGCTATCATAAACCTCACGTGATTTTGAGTCACCAAGGATTTCCCAAGCCCTCTGGATCTCCAAAAATCCCTCTCTTGGCTCAGCTTGGTTGAATTTCGATGTTTCAGATGTCTTTTGCAATTTGTCTGGATGGGAATTGAGGATAGCAGATCTGTAACTAGAACGGATTTCTTCATGTGTAGCATCTTCCTTCACGCCCAGAATGTCATAGTGAGTTTTATGGACTGAGGCATTGGCAAAGAGCATGTTTGAAACTTGGAACTTGGACGCTGCCTCGGGTTAGATAACTATCCCTGTAACTGCACTATAAAACACAAGTGACGTATTTTATTACTTTTCATCATAAAGAAAGTTCACAAAGCTGAAGAATCTCAACATTTATACTCGCTGAAGATGAGCAAAATGAGCGAAGTTACAAGTTAACATCTAAAGAACCTGTTGGGATGTCTACACCCACACCGACTCCTACGTGAGTTTGCCCCAGTAGAGGTCTTAAATAACTTTCCCAGCCATTCACTATTATTTACAGCCAAATCATGCTAGCAATCTTTTAGGTGAAGAGTGCCCACATGATGCAGATAGCAATGCCAATATCTGATCTGCAATATAGGTATACACACTCCCAAATCATGGAATTGTTATATACAAGATGCTTTTCTGATAACTTTTATATAGACTTCTTCAGTTGAAAGAAAAGGCAATCAAAAACCTTAGCCCAATTAAAAATTGCAGCATAACATGCTAAAGGTATAAAGGATACCATGTGGATAAGTTACATATAGAGAATGACTCGAAGCATCCAAGAACTAGTAAAAACTTCTACAAATACAAACAAGTAATATGATACTCCCTCTTACCCACATTAAATTCACTTTCTTTCCAATAAATAGTCCTAGGACTAGCATTTTGTGCAACTATTGGCATATGCTCATGTAGAGAGTCCCTTTTCTCCCTTTTCAGATGCCCTAATTAGAGAGTCCATCTTCCAAAATTAAGCTCAGATCTTCAACTCTATTAGAATATTTAGCCCATTCGAATTTTCAGCCCTCGCTTAACCAAGAAACAAAATAAGATAACTGAGAGATAATGTCATAATGATTACTCCCAAGGGTAAAATCATTTGCTATATTTATTATCTTTTTTTAAAACTTTTAGGAAAAGGGACTATTCAAATGGGACACATTAATATGTAAAGGAAGAACTAAAGAAAGGCCTTAATCCAACGGCACCTGCTTTTCACTATAGCATTCTTTTTTAGTTTTCCTCACTAATTGTGTCTAAGCATGTTCTTCAAACGATCTGCCACTCATGTCTTCACAATTTTTTCCTTTTCCAACACATTTTAGCTGAAACGGTACAATTATTCTAGGGGAAGCCAAAAGGCTAAATAGGCACAACAAAACCATCTTCGTAAACTTGGTCTAGTTCGTGATCACTGAAAGCTCTAAGTCATTAGATACTTCATTCAAAATGTTATCCTTGTACCAAGGAGCCACACTTGCCTATCAAAAAAAAATGTGGACTTTGGTTAGGCGTTTTACCATATTACTCAATGAGCTCATTATAGTAGAGCATTGATTCTAACAAGAAAATTAATTTCCATTGGCACCTAACATTGACTTGAATTATCTGATAACACATTTTAACATTCTCAAAGGCCTATATCAATGGCAAAATGCAAAACTGGGTCTTTTGATTCACTCATATTTGATCTCTTGCTAGAGAAGAAGTATAACAATTATTCATTCTGGATCTTCTAGAACTGATCCCCCTCTCCTTTATCAATTACTTTTTCCTTAAATTCTTATTTTAAAATTGCTCACAAAGAAGCCTTCCCTCCTCCTATGACTTTTCCGTGGCTCCACCTCTCCCCAACTTCGTCTCTCTCAATTTTTGCTCTAATTAAATAAGACACAGAATTCAATTTTTTGTGATTCAATTTTTGCGGGAGAAAGCAAATAGAAGGAAATCAAAAGAAAAAAAAAGAAACACATAATTAAATATGTTTAAGAGAAGGAAAACAAAAATGAAACACAGATTTTAGAGAGATAGAAATATGAAGAGAGAGAAACTTACAGTGGGAGAGAAAGGTTACACAAGGAAATAAAACACAGAGATGCTGGCAGTGGAGAGAAACAAATCGAAAGAGGAGGAAGAAATAGAGAGATCCATAACAATTTTCCAAATAGAGGAAGGAATGGCAAGAAATTGGGGAAGGAGTAGCAGGCTCAAAAGGCAGAAGAAGGAGCTGCCGGTAGAAACATTCGTTCACACATGTGAACATAGAATTAAATCATGTATCCAAATAGCCTCAGTCAATTGCACAAGTAACTGAGGTCTATTATAAAACGTGGATGACGCAGTGTCTGGATGGTTGGTTACAATAACCTTCTAACCTTTATTTCACAAACTACAAATATTTTTCATACTGGATTCAGTGCTCATAAAACTTTTGAGCAATCACAAAGCTACAGATATCTGGTTCCATCGAAATTTATAGCAGAAGCCAAACTCAATCATCTTAATAGCATTGATATATAAACAAATATCACACGTCTAGAAAGAGCAAAAGAAAATTTTAAAAAAAATCCACCACACTCCCAAATACACCAAGCCACCGCCAATTAAAACAATATCATTATATCACCATCCAAGAATCCGCAAAAGATTCAACAGTGAAATCAAGGGCAAAGTGGACAGAAGAGGGCTCGACTATCGTACCTGGAAGAAGAGGTCTCTGCCGGAAAAGAATGGAGGATGCGATTTGAGGAGAAGAAAAAACAGGGTCGGATGGACTGGACTGGAGATGTTGATTTGAGAGAGGGCCTCGGATCACAATAAAAGAGTGAATCCGGGCATGTAAATAGTTTTTTTTTTTTTTTAAGCAAGATTAAGGAGATTTTAAGTTCACCAAAATAATTATTTATCCACTCACTTAATTTAGCTTATGCTAGGGAGGAAAACCAGCAATAATAATATGTTCCATTCATTTCTAAATTATTGTCTTGTTTTATTTTAATTTATTTTGAATCAAATTAATTGTTTTTAAATAAAAATTTATCTATATTTTTATATTTTTTCAAAATCATAAAATATTATAAATTACATGTATTGTGATTTTGAAAAATTATATATATATATATATATATATATATATATATATATATATATATATATATATATACACACATCATAATTTTATTTGAAAAACATTTAGTTTGAACCCTAAAAAACTCAATAATTTAGGCATAGAAGGAGTAGCATATTTTTCAAATTACTTCTATTTCATTTTTTGTTTCAATTATAAGGGAACTATTTTTTAAGATGTAAAATTATATTTAGTCTTTTTAGAATATTTTTTTCTTTCGATAATCAATATGCTTGTGTGTAACTACAAGATATTAGTGCAATGGATGAATAATATAAGAGCTGACATTATACTAACAACCAAGAGGAAAAAAGTTAATGCGACATTTTTCGTGTAACAACATATAATGTGATTTTTAAAATCTTATAAGGTGTATTTGGATACTTTAATTCCATAGCTTGGGATTGGAATTGGAGTATCGAAAACAAATTATGTCATTTCGAAACACAATTAAAATTTTGAATTGGGATTGAGTTGGAAATGCAAATGTCTTAATTCCATAAAACTAATTCTATACTAAATTTGATCAATTTGTTATCTATTGCTTTACACAATAATAACTCACTTTCATTTTACCACCACCACTATAATGTTATTTATTTTTAAAATATAATATATATTTTTTTATAATTTTGATACTTGACATATTATTGAAATCTTATTTTAAATATAATGTATAATTACAATTAAATTCCACACATTATTCTAATCATAGAATTGTTGTGATTTTGAACACAAATTACATGTTATTTAAATTATAATTACTGAATTCAAAATCAATGTATCCAAACGGATACTAGAATGATTTTTCAGCTTAGATATTGTAGATTTGTGCATCATTCCAATAACGTACTAAAATCATATAATGTGATTTATAAAAACAGAATATTAGTGGTAAAAAAATACATGAATGTAACTTAACCAAATATAGCTTTAAACAGATTTATTGTCCTGTCCATGAAAGAAATCAGAAATCTTCAAGGAGGCTTTCTTGAATTCCATCCACCTGGTCCGGTTAAGAAATCAGAAACCAACCAACATAAATACAATACATGTAATAAATAACGAAACCACCTTCTTGTATATTATTACTACTTGGTTTCTGGATACTTCCCATCCCCAAATTACAATCAAACTGCAAACGCTATATGTTTCAATGTCTAACTATTTAACCCTACGCCCTCTTTCCTCCTTCCCAATTTGGAAAGAATCGGCACCATGCCTACCAACTAATCTTAATTAACAAAAAAGTTTTAAAAAATAATAATAATAATAATAAGTGGAAAAGCTCCCAAGGTTCTGAAGGTTGATGGCACTGAGCAATTTCAAGCGCAGTCAGCTTCATGTTGGTTTTCTCTCCATGATACAAACATTTTTCTCTTAAATGTCTTTAGACTAGTTTTCATTTTGCTGTCCAAACTTTTTTATGAACCTTTTATAACACCCGACACCCAAGGAACAACTACTGGTGCCTTCGGGTGGGAGTCTCTGTAAGATTCAGAGTACTTATCCTTGAAGTTCACTCTCGGATTTTCTGCCTGCATTTCAGCATTAAACATAAGTTGGTGCATAAATTGTAAGACAAAAGAATACAAAAATAAGGGTGACTGAAAAGTGAAAACTTACATATTTGAGCCAGCACTCTTGAAGTTTGTGTTGGTATATATCTGGGGAGTAGCATCCTGTCTCAGACGGGCAATAAACCCATACATTACATTTCATTTCACCTGGTTTCGCATTTTTTGCATGATTCAAACAAGCCTGACAACACTCGTATGCACTTTCTTTGGGGTGGGTAAGCCCCCATCTAACAGCAACACCATCGTAATCCGTGTGAAGTTCAGCATTACATTCAGGAGGAAGCTTCTGGCCAGGTAACATTTCAGTGTCTGCAGAGGAAGGATGTATCAAATAATCGATTTATCCAACAATATACCGGGCGTAACAAAGATGAATGGGAAAACCTTCCAGAAAAGAATAACGCATAATCGCGGTCAACTAGGATACTGGTTTATTACCAAAATCTTCTTCGCCCTCGGGCTTGTCATCATGAACATTATTGATTATCTCCACTGGTATCCAAAGACCAATTTCTTGGGTTACCTCGGCCCAGTTAGATTCCAATGCTCTTGCAAGCATGCCTACAAAGATGCCCCCTTATCGCATTAGCGCAGTGATAGATTTAAACAAATGTCATAACAACCACTCACAAGCAAAAGAAACTTGATATCCCAAATAAAATAATCTTTAATCTACTATTATAAAGCGGAAGGGCTCAAAATGAAGCCTTGTCAAGTTTTTTTAATTAGTCAAATATACTAAAAATTTCATTACGATTTATAGATCATAAAGTTACCTACAACTCTTAACAATAACCACCAACTTCTTACACTATTCAAGAACATAACTCCCCAAGAACCACCAAATATTTAAAAATAAAATAAAATTCATAAAAACAAATTATAAAATGAAATAATCAATAACCAAAGATAATAAAAATAACAATAAGCACACGCATGACGCATGCAAGTGTCATATACTAGTGTCAAGAAAGCAATCTCTTCAGATTAAAGGCAGTTGAAAGATATGTAAAACCTGCTTCTTCCAGCGGGATAGTTGAATTTGAACTCTTCTGCTGTGTCACCTCTTTTACTTCTTTTAGTTTTTCCTTTCGCCAGCGTTCAACTGCTTCTGCTCATCAAAGAAAGTATCAGCATGACACTTAATGGAATGCCAAAAAATTGGACATCAGAAAAATATGACATATGACCTAGTATTTAGGATCACCATTATTGTTCAACATATTTCATATCATTATTGTTATTTCATCTTGTAAACCAAATACAGATGAGAGAAACAAAACCTATGCCTAAATGAAAAGTCAACATACAAAATCTAATACTCCTTTGATGGAATGCCAATTGGACATCCTCACATCAGAAAAATATGAAATGTGTCCTAGTATTTGAGATCACCGTTATTGCTCAACATATTTCATATCATTATTTTTTCTTGTAAACCGAACACGGATGAGAAAAACAAAATCCTATTCTTAAATGAGAATTCAACATACAAAATTTAATACTCCCTCCATCCCAATACAATAGTCCCTCTTTCATCTTTGATTTGTCCCAAAAAAATTAGTCTCATTTCTAAAAGAGGAAATATTTCCATTGTAATTTAGAGGAGGTACAAGCAAATAAATCCACGGTCCTAAAATGTTTGACTTGTTAAATGAGACTATTTTTTGGGATGGAGGGAGTACATGAAATAGTAAGAACTACAGAAGCAACTGTCATACTAAAAAAGGAGTTGAACTCATGGAAAATAAAGAATAATGAAGAATTCAGAATACCTCGATGTAGGGTTTCACGCAATGTGATACTGATAACCATATTGCTATCTTTCCTAATAGCTTATAAAATATTTTGTGCATGAAAAGTTTACAGCAGCGGAAATGTGACATTTTTCAATATATAATGCTAAACCAGCCTATATGCCTCAATTTTCACGTATATACCAAGTGGGTAGATAAACAAATACCTTCTACATAACAGCATTCAGAAATTAAAAAGTCGTAAGAAAATTCAAATAAATTCTAAATAACTTTGGACATAACTAGTGCATTGCATTACACTACACATGGCACTAATTTGAGAAGATATTAGAGACCTTATGAGAGCATGGATGTGATACAAGTGTGTGCATATGTTTGGCAGGTGAGCGAGCAAGATACGCAAGGGATGTGAAAAATAACGATAAAAGATTACCAAAATATGTCAAAAACACTAACAAGCAGGACTTCTGTCTATTTCGACATTAAAGGAAAAAATATTCATACGCAATAGACTAGGACAATATTTTTCCCATCACATTTTGGCACTTCTCAGCATGTCCATAATTTACAGAGCTTGGTACCTGAAATCTATGGACAGTGGACACAATATTGAACCTTATTGGACACTCATTAACACACAAAAACTCCCTTTGGTGACAAGACATAAATGCAAAGGAAGGTGCGCGTTGAGAGAACACCAAATAGAAAAGTTAATGTTCAGTAATAAAAGAAAGACTCCACTAAAAGTTTACCTGTGAATAATTATAAATAAAATACAGAATCACATGATACATCATAATTGCGTGATGGCCAAATTTCTTCTCTTTGGTGCATATTTTTTATCCCGCGTGGTGAAATAATCTTGTTGATGTATTTCAACTGTGTCAGCATCCTAATTGTGTAGATGTTTAGTGTCAACCACCTTAACGAAGAAGTGAGTTTTATCCATCTCCATGTGTCAAGCGCACATGTGATAAGAGTAGACTATACTATGGTTAGTCCTAGCTCGCTTGATTTAGCTTGATGTATGTGCTTCCTCGTATTAGGATCTCATAGCCCATTTGAATTTATGTTCTGAATTTCCTAATGTTAAAGCTGGATTCGAGTAGCTTAAGGTAAATTAATATTCAGTAGAACACGAAGTTTTAGTTCCAAATTCAAGGCAATTCCATGATGTGGCATCCTCAAATATAGGTGATTTAACCACCACATGAGAACTCGGGGTGAAATGGACTATGGGGTTGGAGAATAAAACATTGAGAGACAATGAGCAATATATGACAGCAATTGGGGGGGGGGGGGAGGATGACAGGAAGCTAAAACAAAGTCATAAGATATTTGCTTCACTGGTTACTGCAATTTAGAAGCACAAAATGCATTTTATTCATTCAATCGCCTAATATCTTAAGAAGATAAGTTACTGCTTACATAAAGCAAAGCCAGGTCAACCGACAGTGAAATCATCAACCTTGAAGCAACATATTAGGTGATAAGCTGCTCAATACTCCATCCGTTCCAAGCAAAGAGCCCGCTATACTATTTTGGGATGTTTCACTTTAAAAGTCCGCTTTCAAAAATAATGTCTACAATCTCCATAACATTTCAACATTACCCTCCGCAACATTTCAACATTACTCTCCGCATTTGACATTAACATATTGATTATGATCAAACATTATTATAATCATGACCAACTATAATGCTAATTATATACTCCTTAATAGTTAGACTTTTCAAAAATGGATTATTTGGGTGGAACGGGGGGAGTATAATAATAATAATATAATTATAGTGCCATATGTTACTATAAGAGACTGATTCCTCGACCACAATATGTCAAATCGACAGTAAAATTTATTTGAATCGTACTCTGTTCAGTAAGATTAAGATCACCTGCAGATGCATACAACTGCAAGTTGGTTCATATTAAGAAAAGGGAATATGGATGTGGATATATGATTGGCATGTCAGACATCCTGTGCACTGGTTTATTTTAGCTTCCAGAATCTAGGTTTCTTGGTTCAGGCACTTGAGGTGATGCTTGGCTTTGACCCAAAAACTTTTTTCTAATTAGTTGGACTAGATGATCATACATCCTGAGCCCTCAAGTCTGTTAACACTATTTACCTTAATTTGTACATTTCATTAACTCTTATTGTCTTCATAGAAGTGTTGTAGCTCAAGATAATATCTATGGAGTATAACGCAGATTTCACTTAATGGTAGCAGGCTGGCAGCACAGCAATCATTTATTTCTTCTTATTGCTGTATTTAACTTCTGTACAACAGTGGCGCTGGTTGCACAACCAGCCAGAAAATATATAGCAAAGGGAAAGGAGGTCCACCAAGTTAAGACATTACAGGGGAGAGCAGATGCAAATATGCAAATCAAGTCAAATAGAAAGGGCAGAGGATCAGTCTTTCTACTGAGTTCCAACTCGATCAAGCAATATCCAAGGAATTCAGTTCAATCTTTTTTCTTTTTTTTATAGGTAAGTATGACCCCTTGTGGGTATGGGGATTGGAAATTTGGAACCAAGGACCTCAAGGTCTTTGCCTGAGGGCCTTGCCATCTGTCCCACCCCTTGGGGTCATAAATTCAGTTCAATCTCTTACAACAAAAAAGTACCTTCTGGAGCTTTTGACATTTTTCAATCAGCCTAAACTCGTTAAAATACATGTTACATTTCAGTTTGATTTATTGCACCCTTAAATAAGATCACACCCAGCCAGCCTCCGATTAAACCCTCTATGATGGGAATGTTTTGTGCATTGACTGGTAATATTCCTGCTCAGTTTATTGATCAAAGAGCAAAGTTGGCTCGGAATAGACATAACAAAACCATGGTGAGCATTGTTACGAGCACTGACATTTGGCGGTTATGAATAAGTTTTATATCATTTTACAAATACCATAAAATCAATGAATGCCCCTCCTTGACCTCGATTACGTACAAAACAGAACCCCATGCCTATCACACATAATTCAGAGATGCACACAGTGAATAAAATAAGATTGAAGGTTACCAACAACTGTCTCTAGATGTATAACAAATGGAGCGAAAAATCAAAACCATGGCCACAAGGGACCAGTGAGACAACAAAAGAAAAGCAAAAAAATTGACACCATGAGTTGATTGACTAGAAGATTGGAACAGCATGGAAATAAGAGTGAACGCCTGGTTTGAGATATATATATATATATATTAATTTTGTAGGCATTTAAACAGAAGTTCATTCCGAAAATACATTAAGGGCTTTTTGAAGTTTGCAATTTAGAGCTTGTAGCCATTTCTCCTACACACGCCTAAGCGACGTTCAGGCATTTAAACAGAAGTTCATTCTGGAAATACACTTATGGCTCTTTGAAATTTGAAATTTAGAGCTTGAAATCATTCCTCCTACACACGCACAAAGCAAGGGAGGAGTAAATCAATCTATTATTGGACAATTATTTCTAATGATTCTGGTTTGACATGATAATAGTATTTTACTTTTAATATTGTGAAAATCTATCTTCTGCATATAGTGCTAAAAATGCCAAGGTGTGTTGTCGTCCTACATTACAAACTGTCATGTCAGCATGTTTGCTGGAGTAGCGTTGCATCCTGTGTTGGTGTCACGGGCTCTATAACGACAAAGATCTAAAACAGCATAGATGAACCAATATTACTTTTGAATTTTCATAAATCCTGCATATCGAAATATAAGAAGAATAATTTTTATTTATGCTCCATTTCTTTTTTTTTTTTTAAATAATTCCTTAGGAACCAGAATCCTTCCAGCCATGCTTTTTATTGATATCTCTCATTGGTCCTGTCTAAATGAGGAGCTTAGTATGTCCAGGACCTTTTTTTTTTAATAAGTAAGAGTAATATGAATACGCACCAAAACAGGTGGCGCAGCCTAAGTACACCAGAAGTATACAACCAAAAACCTAGCTAATCAGAAATCTGTCCAAAAATTTTACAAAAGAGATGTCAGAAGCCGGATCCGACTCATAGCTAACCAGGACCATATTATCCAGGTTGAGGTTCTAAGATATGGGGATATCGTCAAAGATACTAGAAAAATAATATTATTGATAATATTCCTATGAATACTTATTAGTCAAAGAAATTGATTGCTCAAAATGGAAAGAAAAAAACATCAATGCTAACTTGTGTTTTTCAACTGTTCATGTTTAATGCGTTCAGACAGAACTAAAGTTGTAAATTATATAACTGGTAGCAGAGGCATTGCTTCCTTCTCCCTTAGAATCGATTCAATATAAGTAAAAAAGCATGATTCAATCAGTCATAAGTTTTAAAAAAATGGAAGCTATCTATTAATGAGAAGTTGAATTGCTTGAAGATATCTTGAGATAAATTGATAAAGCCAAACTCATGGATTGAAACATGTTCTGTTAAGTACATTTTCTTCAAATCTTATTGTGCAGCTCTTAATAAAGTATTTACACTGGATAATCAATTTTGAGACAAATGAGCTATGCCCCATTTTAGCAAATTTATTGCATAATATATTATACCAAATGGTCCAAATTTAATGGTTATAATTGGAAAAGGTGTGACTGAAACCATCTCGACGATATCGTGATTGTGAGAATCCTTACACATAAATGTGTCTCACAATTTAATACTTCCTCTTTTCAGCTAAAAGCAGTCCATATTTGACAGTCAAGCATTTTGAGGAATAAAATAAAATTCCATGAATTCATTAAGTTTTAAGGATTAGTTTTTTTTTTTTTTTTCCAATTTTATGTCTTATGTAAATTTTTTTGATAAGTAAAAAAACAAGTGTAGAGTGTAATTTCAAGTCTTATGTAATAAGGATTAAATCTATAAAGCTTAGTTTTTAAAACAAGACATTCCAAGTGGAACGTCCCAAATTAGAGTGTAGGACTCTGAGCAGAATGGAGGGAGTATTACCAAGAAGAATTCATTTTCTTCCACTTTCTCAATGAAATGGCAAACCGAAGGCATTCACACGTTTGCACTCCTGCAAGGACTTATTCACTTCACCAAAAGACGGTTCATTCTACGAGACTCCTAGCCTAACAAAGTTCAAAAGATATAGTCACCCTTAATGTAACACCTAAAACACTAAACGTAACACCATTTAATAGCTAAAATGACAATAATACCCTTACTCCAATTAAAACAAAAAATAACGCCTAACTTCAATTAAAACAACCCTCCCCCAATTCATTTCACTATCATTTTCACTATCAGACCACTCTACTCTTCATCATCTACATCCCTCCAACAAAAAGCATCATTTCAACAAAAAGGAAGAGAGTGATTTTCATATTTGAACTAAAAAACTAAGCACCGTCTTCAGCAAAAAATATATATATTCAACATCAATCTTCATATTTGAACCAAAAAATAATCATTTTTCAAAAAAAAACAAACATCCGCGAATAGGAAACGGATGTTTGGCCAAACATCCGCCTGAATACAGCGGATGTTTGGTCAAACATCCGCCACCACCCAGCGGTTGTTTTGCTCAACATTCACGTCTTTCCAGTGGTAGTGTGTGTGCAGTGTCGCCGTGCTCTAGTGGCAGTTGTGAAGAAGATCTGCTACTAGCCCAGAAAACGAGGGCGGATCGGTTGTGGAGTCAAAGTGAGTTTCGAGGTCGAACTGAGTGGAGAAAGAGATCTGTTGAAGATGCAGCAGAAAGGAGAGAGAGAGATCTGAGCTCTCCCGGTCGTCATCCACATGCAGCGACTGTTTCTTCAACCAAGTTTGCAAGCTCAACTCAAATTATCTCTGATTATTCTATCCGAGTAGCTTCAACTTCAATCCTTTGTTCCAGTCTTGTTAAGTACTCTCATTCATCCGGGGGGGGGATGACGGTGGGAGAGTTGGGAAGAGGGTCTCGTTCTGCTGGTTTGGGGGGGAGTTAGAGGGGTTGGGAGTAATGGGGTTAGTTGAGGGAGTAATTGAAGGGTTATGACATTTAATGGGGTTGGTTGTTCGAAAATTAATGTTGTAGGAGCTAATGGGTTCAAATGAGATAGAGGGTAATAGGGTAATTTAACACATTAAATGGTGTTACGTTTAGGTGTTCTGAAAGATATAATATTTGAAGCCTTACCCCCTCTCTCCCCGCCCACACGTGAAGGGGCTATTTTTATAATTCCAATAAATAACACCTAATCACATTGACCAACATTGCCACTGCTTACATTAACATTTTCAATTAGCTATTTGCCTAGTTCCCAATTTTCATGGAAGAAATCCATGACTAGCTAGTAAAGTCACATTGAGAACCCTAAACAAGCTTTTGAGGTGGTATCAAGGTATCACGAACACCTATTTTGAACAACTTGACCTGAGTTATAAGCAGAAAACTTCCATGAATCGCCAATATAGAAAGACAAAACTCGACGTCAACTATTACATTGTTTTCTAGTTTCGATCACCCGAGTGAACCCTGGTAGTAGGGGTTAGCATAAGAAGAATAAAACATTAACACGTATGACTTGACAATCTCACGATGCAGGTGAACAAAAATGATGTCACATTTGTTGGATAATTAGAAATAATTAAGTTATGCAATGAGCTGAACATATACCCACCATGCTTTACAGTTGCATTTGCACTAGCATTCAAGCCTCTCAACCTCTCTAAGATTTCAATGGTTATCTTCCTTTTCATAAGCTGCGGCAATTCAACCATCACTTCTTCGCTACTAAACTTTTGCTTGATTTGTTTAACCTTTAACCACGAAAAAACAAAAAGCTTGTACTGATCAATTCACTAAATAAAAGAGTTGATGTTATCCAACTAACCACAGACAAAATTCAAGAACCTAGGTTCCAAAAGAGGCATTATTAGTGTTAAGCTTAACAGTACACAAAGAAGCTAGCAAGTCATAAAACTGAAATAATCTTACCAGGTTAATAAGCTCTAAAGGTTCCGATGCTTTCCGTATTTGAATTGATTCTTCCATTTTCCTAATTTGATCTGGTGTATACCTATTATCTGTACACACACAACACTACAGTTAAAACCCAATCCACAATAAACTACTATTAACTTTGTAAAACACAGCAAAGTTCCCTATTTGGTTGATACAAACCCCCACCATAAACGAAAGACAACAATTCGAACATAGTAAAGAAACAAAATTGGTGAAATGGATGCCTACAGAGAACACCCCTAGCAAAATTCTTGGAAATAACACTAAAAAGTAACTTAAACAATGCAAAGGGATTTAAGCCTATGAACAAGAGAGAAGTGAAATTACCGTTTTGGGAATCGTGAGAAGGGTAGGTGTAAAGGGAAGTATAGAGAGTATGAAGAACATAAAGAGCAACAGCAATGTTGATCGAGCATATAACAATTGTTGTTCGCTTGTACGAACACCATTTGCTGCCTCCCCTCCCATTGTTGCTATTACTATTACTATTATACCCCCAGTATGCTCTGGCCATCTCCCTTCTCTTTCTTCTTCTTCTTCCTCAACTTCGTCTCCATTCCATCATCTCCCTCCTACCCCCCACCCCTTTTCTCTTTATTTTTCTCTCCTCACTGTAATATGGGTACTTGTCTTTATCTAGAAATAAAGAATTAATTGGCTACGACGGATCAATCGATGGATACTGCAAATTATAAACAGGTTTTTGTTTCTAAATATGGGTCTGTCGAATCTAAAAAGAGAAACTGCGGTTGTCTCAAAACAGTTAGGTAAGTAGATTTGTGGGTTTTGTTCTTTCAATTCCGGTAATTTGTTTGGTGCTAAAAAGTGTAAGAATTTGGTTTATGAATCCTAAAATTTAAGAAGGGTATGGTAATTAAGCAGTTCTGTAGATTTGATTTTTACGGCCAAATTCTATATGTGGCCCTAAGTATTTTACTATTTTTAGTTATGACCTTGTAGATCTTCTTTTAGAACAAATGCCCCTTTCAAGTAATTCGTCGAAATCAATTGAGATTGAAGTTTGGCCTAACGGTAGGGGTTCAATCTGTTGCATGTTGTTGTTGGTTCTAGTTCACTAAAATGGAGGAATTTAGGGAAGGGGGAAAGGTACCCATCTTAGGTGACTTAACATCAACAAGAAAAATCATCATAATAACTCCAATATGGACAAAACTTCTACCCTTTATAAACTAAGTTAACTTGGAAAAATTGTTAGGGGAGGGAAATATGATGTAATATGGATATGACTTATGAGAACAAGAAACAATTTTCTTAGTAAAGTTATTATTTAGCAAATAAAAGGTCACGATGATATTATGTTTTTGTTTTTGTGTGGTGGAGGGGACTGGGGACAGGGAAGGAGCCAAGGAGGTAGTATCTAACCTCAAATTCACTTTCTTGAGGAACACCATATTTTGACATAACATTTTTTATGCATCTTTTTGTTTTTGAATGGATAACAGTAAATAAGATAACTAGTTCTTAAAATTTATTACAAACTAAAATGCTCCAAATGAACTTCCAACTCATAGATTTGGCCCTTCAATATTCAACATTTATGTTTTATCCTCTTTTAAGATACTAGAATAAAAGGTTTTTGGAATCTTTAATAAGAGTAGCCAAATAATGGGAAGAGGCACTTGATCCTTTTGGCGAGGTTAACTGTAATAAGAAAGAATTTGTCTCAATCACGACCTTCTTCATAATAAGTGGTCTGATTAAAGCTAATCGAATGCAAATTAATTGAACTTTGTATTTGATCCTTTAGCATGTATGTATCATCCCAAAAAACACTTTCATCGGCTATCCCATTTCATTCATAGTTATTAATCCATTGATGCCCACCCCCTCCCTTCGTTTGAATCTATTTGGATCGCCCATCTTTATTTTACCCAGTGAATGAGACTTTGATTACGATTAGACACATAATACTTATAATTTTTATCTTATTTGTCTTGACAACATCTCAAACCTAATACACTAATGACTTAACAAATTGAAATAGGTCACAACATCGTTACATCAAAATGCATATAAGCCCGAGTTTTAAGTAGATGGCATTCAAGCTACTTCTCAAAAGAAATCAAGAAAATAGCTAGCATTCAAGCACTTATAAGAGACTTTAACCAAGCGACTGTTCCTAAACCCAATGGAAAGGTTCGGATCTGTGTGGACTTTCGCGACCTTAACAAGGCATCGCCCAAAGATGACTTCCCTCTACCCAACATCGATATTGTGGTAGACGATGTGGCCTCCCACAAGATAAGATCATTTGCCGACGGCATGCTGGGCTACAATCAAATTAAAATGGCAGTAAAAAACCAAGAAAAACCTTCTTTCATTTCCCCCTGGGGGACCTACTGCTACAATGTCATGCCGTTTGGACTGAAAAACACTGGGGCTATATATCAGAGGGCCGCCACTACCCTCTTCCACGATATGATACATAAAAAAGTCGAGGTGTATGTGGACGATATGATTATGCATTCCGACGATACAGACGGTGCCTAAATCAGAGACCTTCGAAAGTTTTTCGGAAGGTTAAGGAAGCACCAAATGAAGCTCAACCCGACTAAATGCACATTCGGAGTCACCAAGGGCAAGGTCCTGGGGTTCCTGGTAACCGAGCAAGGTATCAAGATAGAGCCAGCCAAAATAAAAGCCATCATAAACATGCCACAACCGAAAAACCCAACAGAAGTCAAAGGGTTCCTGGGCTGATTACTAGGGGTGGCAATTTGAGGCACGACACGATTGACCGACACGAACACGACACGAAATTATAGGGTTTGGGCTGGGGCTTATTGGGTTCGGACCGTTATAGGGCCAACACGATAAGACACGATAAAAAATGGGTTGTTATCGAGTTGACTTGATAAGCACGGTAAAACACGATAACTAAAATATATATGTTTTAAAAATATATTTTTAAAAATTTACTAGGGGTTATTCACTTCTTTCAAACTATTTTCATGATTATTTCATAGTTTTATCATTTGAAAATTTATGACTTTTAAACTATTTGACTATTTATATTGATAAATTTTCAAAATATATATGTATTAAAAAATCAAAATTATATATTTTATAATGCTTATTGGGCTTAACGGGCTTAACGGGCCTGACTAAATAAATCGTGTTTTTTTGCTTATCGTGCCTATCGTGTCGTGTTTTTCGTGTTTTTATCGTGTCGTGTTCGGGTTTTAATATTAGGCACGATAAGCTTATTGTGCCGTGTTCGTGCTTATCGTGTCAGTGTTATCGTGCTTAGGCGCCAAAGACGATTTGCCACCCCTACTGATTACAATATATAATTCGCTTCATCAGGCAGTTAACCTTCATATGTGAGCCACTATTCAAACTCCTGGAGAAGGTAGGGGTGTAAGTCTGAACCACCGAACCGAACCAAACCAAATCAAACTTGACGATTTGGTTCGGTTTTAGTCTAAGGCGGTTCGGTTTTGGTTTGCAAAATTGAAAAACCGACCAGTTTGGTTCGGTTTATGGTTTTTGTATTGGAACCGTACCGAACCAAATCAAATCGAACCGAGCTTATTTTTATTTATTTTATATAATGTATATTGTGTAAATTATTATTAGCCATTGATATACTTCAAAAGTCAATCTGGACCATTAATTTCACTATATATCTAGTAATTCTTTCTTACCCTACACAATACACCCAACTCTTAATTCCGGAAGGAATTCCCAAGCCGTCTTCACTTCAGTTCTTAGTTTGTGAACTACTTCTCAAATCGTGAACTCCCTCTCTCTCAAATCCAGATCATAGTATAATCATAATGGTATGCTCTTTTTCTCCCTCTCTCCCTCCATCTCTCTCCCTCTCTTTCTCTGTTCGTGAAATCGTGAGTCGCTGACTATGTGGTGTGTGCCACAAAAAGTGTTTATAATTTTATATTGACTTATTGGGTATTGTATTAAGAAATTTTTGAAATTACCTTTTAAAGCATGAACAATTTTGGTAATTTCATTATATTAATTAATGTTTTGGTGGCTTTTGTTATTTATATTTATCGATACAATTTTAGTTTAGTTTAGTGGGTTGCGGTTTGGAATTTGGATGATAGATAGATGTTATGAACTGCATTTAGGTTTTTAAAATTTTGAAATTACCTTTTAAAGCATGAACAATTTTGATACAATTTTAGTTTAGGGCAAGGAAAAAAATACATGGTTATGATGGAGAGAGCTTCATGCAGTTCCTCTTTTGCAGCCTTCCACTAATAGAGTAGAAGTATCAGATATTTGGTTATCTTATAGTATACAAATCTGTGGCGACCCGACCCGGATCCCAAGACGAGATCCCGAGGTCGTGCCGCTTTCAAAAGGCACATAACAAAATCAAATAGCAAATAGTGGGTAAGGCCATAACGGCGGTACGCCAAAAACTTTAACACATGCGGAAGCGTATAATAATTAAACAGTGGCGCCCGAGCTAACAAGCTCAAACTAACACAACCTTAGAGATAATGAATCTCTTGGTCCAAAAATAAAATCATGTGACGCAACAATAGGCACACATAACAATTTATAGCAATTATATATGAAGTCATCGGCGACGCTACGGCCGGAACCCAACATTAAACTAAGTCTAGAACTTTAGTCTAGCATGCTTAACGGCTAAAAACATGCCGGATAATAAACATATTAAACAAACCAATACATGGTTAAAACAACTAAAGCATGAGCATTATAATTACATAAGGCACGACTAACATATGTCGGCTCTCAAAACATTAAGTACTAATAAAAAAAGTATTAATAATCAAACATATCAAGTCTTGCTACCCCACATAAAGTTTATATAACTTTATGTTCCCGTCGTCCTTGCCAAAAGAAAAAGGTACTAAAATTAACAAGGTAGCAACCTCGTCACAAGCTTCACCAACGTATCATGATAATCACTTCGAACCACTTGCACGGCTCGGATCTAGGGAAAACAATCAAAACAAATAGGAGTAAGTCATAAAGACTTAGCAAGTTACTAACATAACTTCCTGTCATGGCATCATGCTCAACAATAATAATTCATGCAATTGGCATAATATACATTTCATAAATAATCATGTCAAGGCATTCATACTTAACAATCTTGAATATCATGTTATCAACAAGTATAACATTTCATTAATTCAATCAACCATCATTTCATATCATATCATATTCACGTAGCACATTATTCACATATAAGCACTCGTGAGTCAATTCATACAAAAGGGAGGTGATATCGTTACCCTTTTTTCCGCATTTTTCCGCAAAAACATGTGCCAAACTTATGTGTCCTCGATATCCCTTTCGTGGATATCGACGTCCCCGAGACATTTCCGCCGAGTTCGATAGTTATCAAAGTCATGTTTCCATACTACAACGAGATCAACTACTTCCCTACCGTGGCCATCGATAGAGGGTGTGTGCAATCCGCGCGGCGATCCATCAAAATCACGAATCTCACAATTCGTGAAGATGATGCATCGTCCCCGCCCAAAAACTCAACAAACCGACTCACTGGACTCAAACTTCAAGCACACGTAATACATTATCATATGCTCAAATAAGTAGGCATGTACTCTACAATCATCTAGTCATGCTTTTACTTCACAACTAGCACATAATCACATTAGAGATAAAATCAAGGCTCTAATCATCAAGTGTTCTTCATACACTTTAAAATGCTTGGAGGCTTAACCTCCATTAATACTACCCCAAAATTCGTAGGACTTAGGCATATTACTCCTTAATGTCATACTAACTCCAATGGTCAACTCCGTTGAGTCATAATCAATCTTTCAAAAATTAGGGTATAGAAGCCGTTGGCCTCAATACTCTCCTATGTCCATACTAACATGAATAAATAGGTTACTAAGGTCATTAAACCCATAAGACCCCAAATCAAACATTTAAGTATGCAACATAGAATCACAGTCACAAGTTAGGCATATATATTCATTCACAAGTCATCAAACATGCTCCCAACACTTAAACAAACAAGATAGAATGATTTATCATATATATCTACCCTTGAATATCATCATAAACATACTTTACAATCTGTTTACTAAGGTTATTAAACCCATAAAACTCCAATCAAACAATTAACTAGTCAACATATAATAGAAGTCACAAACAAGGCATATATATTCCTTCTTTCTATTTCATCAAATACGAGTCTAACCATTTCATCAAATATGCTCCCATCACTTAAACAAATAAGATAGCATAATTCATAATATATCTCTACACATGAATATCATCATAATCATACTTTACAACATGTTCATCCAACCAAAATTTCATCATCTAGCATATAGTGAAACATGGCATCTCTACAAGCATAACCATTTCATCAAACATGCTCCCAACACTTAAACAACAAGGCGAGTGATTTATCATACATTACTACACATAAATGACATTATAATAAGGGTTTATAATCTGTTCATAATCTATTCATACAACCGAAAATGCAACATTTAGCATATACGAGAACATAGCATCTCTACAAGCCTAACCATTTCATCAAACATGCTCCCAATGCTTAAACAACAAGGTAGGGTGATTTATCATACATTACCACACATAAATAACATCATAAACATGGTTTATAATCTGATCATACAACCGAAAATGCAACATTTAGCATATACGAGAACAAAGCATCTCTACAAGCCTAACTATTTCATCAAACATGCTCCCAATGCTTAAACAACAAGATGGAATGATTTATCATACATTATCACACTTAAATAACATCATAAACATGGTTTATAATCTGTTTATAATCTGATCATACAACCAAAAATGCAACATTTAGCATATACGAGAACATAACATCTCTATAAGCCTAACTATTTCATCAAACATGCTCCCAATGCTTAAACAACAAGATGGAATGATTTATCATACATTATCACACTTAAATAACATCATAAACATGGTTTATAATCTGTTTATAATCTGATCATACAATAAAAAATGTAACATCTAGCATATACGTGAACATATCATCTCTACAAGCCTAGCTATTTCACCAAACATGCTCCTAATGCTTAAACAACAAGATGGAATGATTTATCATGCATTATCACACTTAAATAGCATTAAAATTATGATTTACAAACTGATCATAATCTGTTTATACAACCCAAAATACATCATTTAGCACATACAAGATCATGACATCTCTACAAGCCTAACTATCTCATCCAATATGCTCCCAATACTTAAACAACAAAGTAGAATGGTTTGTCATGCATTACCACACTTAAATGACATCAAAATCATGGTTTATAATAGGTCTATAATCTGTTCATACAACCCAAATTCATCACATAGCATAAACTAGAACATGGCATCTCTACAAAGTCCTAAGTGCTCTCATTGACCTCATATAGCAAGATTGTTTTCCCTAGGGTCAATGAGGCTAAAAGAAATAAGAAGAGATGTTGTAACTCACCTTAAACAAGCTCTAAAAGAAGTACAAAAAAACGTCCATGCAAAGGTGGGTACGTGATCTCCTTGACCCCCTCTCCTCTTCTATGGTTGGGTTTTGGAAATGGCTTCCTCAAGACTTGGCCACCATTGTTGATCACCCAAGAACCTTCAAGAACTCCTCTCTAACCTTAGAGAAATGATCAGCCACGTTTTTGGAAAGAGATGACAGAAAATGGAAGGCTTAGTGGGTGTATTGGCTTCCCCAAGGCTTGCAAAGGTGAGTGGGAAGAGTGGCCAATGCATGTAGTGCATGTTGATGTTCTCTCCTTGCCAAGTGGCTTGCATGCACTCAAAGCTCCCAAAACTTGTCAAGAATGCAGAGGAGGATAGATAGGTCAAACTAGGGTGGTTTAGGGTGGGTTAGGTTGGGTTTGGGTAGGTTAGGTTGGCCAAATAGAAAGTCTAACACACAATGAGTGGTCAACTATAGTAGACCAGAATTTGGGTCATTTTACAAAATGGTCCTGTACCGAAATAAACGTCCTAAAATTACACAAAAGGTATGTTTAGAAATCTCTATGAGTCTAGGTTCTAACACATCAAACGGATCCGAATTCGAGTTTCTACACACAAAGTTATGGCCAAAATACTACAGACCTATCGTGGCCTTCGGAAATACGCGAATTTCCGAAAATCAAACTCGAGCATGTGTAAACGTTTACATGACCACTCAAAAATAATTCTAAGTTAATTCCCCAATGTCCCCTAGTCATCTAGGGTCAAAATAATACCAACCGAAAAATTTGTACAAAGAAGAAGAACGACAAGTAGCAAAGTAGCAATCAAACCATCGATTCGACAAGCATTCAAACAAGATTTAAATCATATTAAGGATATTATGAATGATATCTAATACTTACATATATGCATCCTATTTGAAGTCTAACACATCTAAACATGTTATTTAATCATCATGTAAAGATCTAGGACCAAATCGAGGTCAGAAACACAAAAACCCGAGTAAACTCTCAATCGCGTCGCATTTCGATTATCGTCGAGTTACGACTTGTGACTTTAGCAAGTTAACAACTAAATGACATCTCTTAAAAGTATTTTGGTCTTAATGTGATCTCTCATACACATCTAGACTCTCTCAGAAATCAAATAAGCGATCCACAAGGGAAGAAGTGCGAGCATTGCATGCAATTCAAGCTAACCGGGAATCGGGGTCTTACAAAATCCATGATGAAATTCCAGCTCCTCAGAACCACTTGAAGGGGAAAAAATGTGAAGATTAACCTTATCCACTAAGCCAGAGACTTTCTTGTTAGACCTTAGTGAGGACACCACAACAACTGTCCGCTTTTTATTACGTGAAGCTGCAAAAGAGGGAGAAAGAGAAAAAATAAATTAGGCCTTGTATAAAGCTAATATAGCCAACGACTCTAGGCATAAATCGCCAATAGGAAAATCAAAACATGGTTATGGTCTGGGGGAAAAAAATACCTATCGAGTACCAATGGCAATAGTATCTAAAAAAATGGACTAAATATATAATTATATATCCAATATACAAGGGCTGCCTAAAAGACAGGCAACTGATGGATATGAGAGCCAGACAAGAATGTTATGGAACTGTAGACAAGCAAGATCAACACATTAATAAAAAGAGAGACTTAATATATGAGAGAAATGCAGGTTTTGGCTTCTTTTAGGCAACCTATGATAAGCTTTAACATTCAGGGACACTTTCAGGGAATATAGGAATAACTATCTGTAGACACTAGACACCCCAATCTCACATTTTGGTTTCCCTTTTCTGATCAATGATCGAACCCTACCCAGCAAGATTCATTGTGTTTCCGCGCCATATGTAATTATAATATTATATATACTGCATTGTTTTCTATATATAGGCCTTTAGTCTTAGAATATGAAAATGGTGTGCCTTTAATTGTTACGTTTTTATTTTTTTTCAGGCTACTCAAGGATTTCAATTAGAATCAGATAAGATTGTTGATCTAACTCCAGGTGCAAGTGCAGCTTCAGCTTCAGCTCCATCGAGTCAACACGGTACTTCAACTACTATTCCGTCGATTGTAGCCCTTGTAGAGTCGAAGATTTCAAATGTTGTGGTAAAATCTAAACTATTAAAGTCTGAAATATGGAATCACTTTGGTCAGATTTATACAAATCCCGATGATAAAAAGTATCATCATTGTGTTTACAAGTATTGTAAAAAGGAGTATGGGTGCAACACAGTCACTGCCACACTATGGGGTCATTTAGATAGGTGTTTGAATTGTCCTTTAAATAAATCAAGGAAGAAACATAAGACATTAGAATCATTCAAGAATGAAGAAGGGGAGAGCAAATTAATGTCTTGGAAGTTTGATCAATTGGAGTGTAGAAAGGCTTTAGTAAAAATGATCATTATGGATTAGTTACCTTTTAGCTTCATAGAGCGTGAAGGTTTTAATTTATTTTGTAGTGTTTATGTGCCTAGGTTGCAATTAGTAACTAGGGTTACAATTGATAAAGATTACTTGAAATTGTATGTTAAGTTGAAGAAAGAATTGAAATCCGCATTGTCGTTTAATGCTCAAAGAATTTGCCTCACCACTGACACATGGACGTCCTTGCAGAATCTGAGTTAAATGGTCTTAACAACACACTTTATTGATCATAATTGGAAATTGCCATCTCATAAAGGTGCAACACTTGGAACTATTATTGAGTCATGTATGTTTGATTGGGGAATACAAAAGATCTTTACATTGACAGTTGATAATGCGCCCGCTAATGATACGTGCATTGCTCATTTGAAGAAGAAACTTTCCAAAAAACATGCTTTTGTTTTAGATGGTGAATTCTTTCATGTAAGGTGTTGTGCTCACATTTTAAATTTAATTGTGAAAGATGGAATGAAAGAAGAGAGAGGTTCAATTGAGAAGATTCGTTTAGCAGTTCGATATATTAGAGGTTCTCCACAAAGAAGTGAGCAATTTAATAAATGTTGTGAATTAGATGAAAATCCTTATAGAAACAATTTGATTCTTGATGTTCCAACTAGGTGGAACTACACTTATTTGATGTTAGACACAACACTTAAGTTTCAAAAGTCATTTGAGAGGTATGAAAAAATGGATCCAAATTTTCTTCATGAGCTTAAAGATAAGGCTCCGGGTGAAGATGATTGGAAAACTACTAGGATATTTTGCAAGTTCTTGAAAAAAAAATTATGAGGTTACCAAAAGTTCTCTCGGTTCTCTTTAAAAAAATTATGTTACCAAAAGGCTCTCGGTTCTCTTTATGATGTGATACATCCTATTTTCATGAGTATTTTCATGATGTGATCCTACTTTGCAATTAATGGCTTTGAAGATGGAAGAAAAATTTGATAAGTATTGGGGAGACCTTGAAAAAATAAATATAATGCTTTTGATTGCTGTGGTGGTAGACCCTAACTTCAAGCTTAAGTATGTGACTTTTATTTGTGGAAGTATTTACCCTGAGCACGTGGTTGATAAGTTGGAGAACAAACTAAAGGAGACATTGAATCGTTTGTATGCTTATTATGAATCCATTTCTAGTTTGCAAAGTAATAATGTTGGTGATAACTCGATTGTCATTGAAGCTGAAGAATGTATGGTTGTGGATACCTTCACGGCTCTTAAAAATCATTTTGCAAGCAAGGAAGAAGGCATAGGGAATTCTAAATTTGAATTGGAGATGTACCTAGAAGAAGTGATTTTTAAGAATAATAATTCAGGTGGGAAGACTTTTGATTTCTTGGCTTGGTGGAAATTGAATGCTTCTAGGTTTCCAGTTCTTTCATTGATGGCACGAGATGTCTTGGCAATCCCTGTTTCAACTATTGCTTCCGAATCTGCCTTTAGTACAGGAGGGCGGGTTCTTGATCAATTCTGTAGTTCGTTGAGCCCTAAGATAGCGGAGAGCTTGATATGTCGCAAGATTGGTTACGTGTATCACCCCTTCCAATAGAACTTGAGTCAAGATTAGATGATGTGATTGACATTGAATCATGTAAGATTTTAATCTATTTTTCTATTTATTTGCTATTAATTTTAGTTATGCGTTTAAACTAATCCGTATCTTATTTTTTTGTATTATTGTTAAAGGTATTACAGATGATTCGGAAATGGCGAATGGTTTTACGGGTCCCTTGACTTAAAAAAATTTGCTTCCGTGTGAGTGTCTATGCTTTATTGTAAGTTGCTTTATTGTAAGTTGTAACATACTTTAATTGTTTTTCACTTGTAATGTCTAAATGAGATGTTGATGCTGCTAGTTTGTTAGCTGCTGCTATTACTGTGCTGGAGCAACTGAATTATGTGCTACAGATGTTGTTGTTGATGTGCTACAGATGTTGTTCTTGCTGTGCTGCAGATGTTGATGTTGTTGTTGTGCTGCAGTTGTTGCTGTTGATTGAGTTATTTTCATTTGAAGATGTCGCTGCAATGTTGCTGTTGAAAATAACCAGTTTCATTTGAACATGTTGTTGTTGTTGTTGTTGTGTTGTATGAACTAGGAAGCCTTGTTGATTGAGTTATTTTCATTTTATTTTGCTTATACTTGTGCATAGTTTCATTTGAACAATGTTGTTGTAGTAGTGAATGGTGATGCAGAGTTGCAGACAGTGTGATTTGGTTAGGTTTGTTGATCATTTGCAAATTGTAGTGTAAAGTTAAGGTTATTCTCCATTTAATTTGCAAGTTACAAGTTTGCTACTTTTATTTCTATTCGAACCACTAAACCGAACCAAACCAAACCAAACATAGTGGTTTGGTTCGGTTCGGTTTCAAGCTATGGTCAGTTCGGTTCAATTTGAAAATTGTGGAACCGAGGAAGGGCGGTTCGGTTTATGGTTTTGGTCTAAACCAAACCAAACCGAACCACTTACACCCCTAGAAGAAGGACACTGATCGAGTCTGAGACGAAAAATTTCAGCTAGCCTTTGAAAAAGTCAAAAAATACCTTGTCAACCCAACAGCTAGCTCCTCCCCATACACATAAACCCCTCCTCTTATATTTAATCGTCACATACACGGCAGTAGGGGCTATGCTCGCACAAGAGAAAGAAGATTCCTACATTGAAAATGTCTTATACTTCATAAGTAGGAAAATGCAAGGAAGCGAGCTAAATTACTCGGCCTTAGAGAAAAGTTGCACTGGTCTAGTCTGGGCAACACAAAGGCTCAAAACATATTTGCAAGCCCGGTCCATCAAACTTATCTCCAGGATGGACCCCATAAAATACATCTTTAGAAAGCCATCACTCTCCAATCGACTGGCTAAATGGTCGTTTCTCCTCAATGAATTTGACATCACCTCTGTCACGCTTAAATATATCAAAGGCAGCGTGATCGCAGACCATTTAACTGATCTACCACTAGAATCAGAAGATGTATTAGAACCAAGTTTCCCAGACGAAGGTGTCCTGGAAATTACTGATCACGACACCAAATGGCAGATGTTCTTCGATGAGGCTGCCAACAAAAGAGGTTTCGACATAGGAATCCTGCTAATTGATCTAGCAGATTCCCACACTCCCTTGTCCATAAGACTGGAATTTAAATGCTCAAACAACACTGCTGAGTATGAGGCTTGCATTGCTGGTCTAGAAGAGGTTCTCCAAAAAGGAGCCAAAGACTTGGAAGTCTTCGGTGACTCTACCCTGATCATAAACCAGGTCGAAGGAAAATGGAAAGCCCAGGATCCCCGGCTAAACTCTATCATGCCAAATTGACAGCCTTAGCAAGCGAATTTGATAATATATCGTTGCATTATCTACCACGAGATATAAATCAGTTCACTGATTCTTTAGCTACTTTAGCCTCATTGGTCAAAAAGTTCCCACAAAAATCAACGTTCAACCATTTATAATCGGGAAAAAGACCAATCCTACCTATTTGCTTCAGAATCGATGCCACTCCTGAAAAGGATGACAAACCCTGGTGCCTAGATATTATAAATCTGCTTCAAAAAGGGGTCTATCCACCTAACCTAGACAGAAGAGGGAAAATCTCCCTACGAAGGTGGGCATCGCAATTTGTGATCAGCGGAGGTAATCTATATAAAAGGCACTACCAAGGTTTGAACCTACTATACATCGATCAGGCTAAAGCCGAGCAAGTTATGGACCAGCTGCACGGTGGAACTTGTGAGCCACACATGAACAGACATATGTTGTCAAAGAAAATAATCAGACAGGGGTACTATTGGAGTACGCTAGAAACAAACTGTATTCGGTGGATGCGTCATTGTGATAAATGTCAGCGCTTCGCAAATCTGCAGCATGTTCCCTCGCATACACTATACAACTCCACAACTCCTTGACCTTTCTCAACATGGGGAATTGCCATTATTGGTCAAATTCACCCAAAAGGATCCAATGGCCATGAATATGTCCTGGTGGCCGTCGACTACTTCATAAAATAGGTAGAAGCCTCTTCCTACAAAGTGCTGAATGCCAGAAAGGTGTCTGAATTCATCCGAACTAACATCATATACAGATACGGAGTCCCTTTCGAAATAATTTCTGATAACGGTATGCACTTTGAAGGAGACGTGAACCGTTTGCTCGATGAGTTCAGAATCCATAGACACAAATCTTTCCCATACCGACCACAAGCAAACGGTGTTGTCGAATCAGCCAATAAAACATTAGAAAATATCAATCAGAAAAATGGCTAAAACAGGAAAATACTAGCCAGAAAAGCTACCGCTAGCACTCTGGGGCTATCACACTTCAATCCGTACACCTACTGGGGCTACCCTTTATTCTCTGGCATACGTCATGGAGGCAGTGCTGCCTATTGAAATTGAAGTCCCATCATTAAGGGTTATGATGAAATCAGGTGTATCTGAAATTGATTGGGTCAAACAGCGCTACGAAGAGTTAGCCCTGTTAGATGAACGACGATTGTTAGCTTTAGAGAATACTCGGGCATATCAGAAACGAACAACTCGAGCTTTCAACAAAAAAGTCAAAGGCCGTGATATCCAAATAGGAGACCTGGTACTCCGCGAAAAACCCCTAGCTATGTCGACGCTAGGGGAAAATGGAAGTCTCCTTGGATGGGACCCTACATCGTCAAACAAATCCAGTCAGCTGGGGTAGTGTTCCTCACCAACCAAGATGGGGAAGACCTCATTCAGCCCGTCAACATGGACAAGCTCAAAAGGTACTATGCATGAGTTAAAATATCTGGTAACTGTACCTCTCTCCAGCTCGCTAGATTGAAAACCCGAAAGGGTGATCTAGGCAAAAGTTAGGGCAAAGAGGAAAAAAATATACAAGGAGAATAAGGGCTCGCTAGGTTGAAAACCCGAAAGGGCGGCCTAGGCAAAAGTTAGAGCAAAAGAAAAAAAAAAACAGGAGAAGGAGAGAGAAAATAGTTTCTAGCATGTTATCTCCAGCAGACAGTCTCCAACATTTAATCCCCAGCAAGCAAGAGTCCAACATGAGTCCGACATGTTGACCACATGGAAAGAAACTTCTTATGACAGGGAAAAGTAGCTCATCTCGGTTTTTGACTGACCGAGAGAAAAACCACGACAGGGCCCAAAATAAAAACACACCAAAATATAAAAATCCATAAGGTGCAACTCATGAATAGGTCTAAGATATTTAGATTATCATTTATTTATGTACATGTACCTATTATATATTGCCTACATCCCATAGCCCCATAAATCCCTCTCTCTCTATGCAGCTCAGGAACGGTCTCTCAACATCTGCGACGTCCTAGCCGAGACCAGATACTTCTGCGAGGTGCAGAGGAAGCCCCAGCCTCACCAGCACAGGAACCTTCAGAGGTGTTCTCCTCCTCATCATCAGCATCGCCATTATCCTGGATAGTAGGACGACTCGGGCCAGCACCATCATCTCTATGAGCAGTGCTCCGTCTGCCAGCTTCATCATTCCGCCGGGGATTACTCCGCCGACTCGCATTGCTCAATCTTGGAGGCGCATTACTGGGTCCCGCATCGTCAGGATTGCGTGCCATATGAGCACCAAGGCCATGTACTCGCTGAAACTCCTCCTGCAAAGCCTGGGGACCCACCAACCCTGAGCTCTCCAAATCCTCACTGATCTCCATCAGCCGGGCATCTATGCCACTGGTTACCCGCCTGGAGAGGATCCGCCTCAGCACGTGCCTAATCACGTGAGAGTGCTCCTCAGCAGCAAGCAGCACCCATGACAAATACTTATGGGACAAGAGCATATGTTCAGAAAAATCATAAATTGAGGCCCGTAGGGGATAGTCAATCTCCCACATATCCTGGATGAGATCGCCCACCTCTCTCTCCCCGCAGAGCACCGGGAAACCCCATTTTTAAATCCAACGGTGTATCTCTCCAAGCCTCCATTCTTAAACTGCAGTGTGCCTTTACCTTAGATAATGGCTTAGATTTCTTTTATTTTAGCATCTCTAAAATAATTGAGTCTTTATCATGCATTATAGAATAAATATAAATTGCATTGCATCTAGAAATATGTACAGAGTCTAGTACAAAAAATAAATATATATCCATAATAATACAGGTAAAAGAAGGCTAGCGAGCATGCGAAGATCTACTCCTATCCAATCCTCCGCCCATGACTCGAGGACCGGTCCCACCAATTCTGTATCCACGTCCTCCAGCTCGAGCATGATTGAACCCATCGATTTCGTCATCATCATCTTGGCGCCTGGCCCGATGCACATCATCATTTCCCTGGTAGGTGAACTTATCCAGCAGCCTCTGATATAGCTTGGTGATGCCGAAAAAACCTTTCACCACCTTCCGGTACGATGAAGCGTCAACTTGAAAAGAAGAGGGTGTCAAAAGAGAAAAAAAAATATCAGTCCTGAAAAAGAAAAAAATGGTGCGGCAAGTATGGAAAAGAAAAGAAATAAATAAAAAGAAAAGTATACTTGTAGACACCCTCAATTTCGTACCCCTGTTATGTAACTCTGGTATATGATATCAAAAACTGTTTAAACTTAACAAAATGTCAAGTTACATGGTTGAAAATGCAAAAGGAAAAGTAGGATGCATGAATAGTGAACTGCAGGGGGGAAAGTGTCGAAAATTGGAGGAAAATGGACAGTTGGCGCCGCGCCCACCATATCTGGCGCCGCGCCCACCATGCTTGGCGTCGCGCCCAAGAAGCTGCTTGTCCGCGCCAAGGTCCTCAACAGTGCCCGATAAGTTAACGCATTGTACAAAATGTCAAGCGCGCGGAACAAGCCGATGAAGCACATATCCAACTATAAATACAGGTGCCTGGCTACGCTTTGAGACACAATTTTTCGACGAAGGCTTGAAGCCCATAATTACTCTACGTATTTTTAACGCAGTGAGCGATCAGTGAGCGAGTGATCCCTGCCCTCTCATAAAGCCTCGAAACCCTGTCCAAACCTCCTCCAAACACAAATCCAACCGGTTAAAGTGATCCATAGCCCTTTAGTTAGGTATCCACCATATTTCCTTGGCCCAAAAACCATAAAGTAAGCCGTTACTTTGCCCGAGTAAATAGGCTGAAATCACCCGAAATAAGCCATTATTCCGCCCAACCAAATAAGTCAAAACCACCGAAACTAAGCCGTCATTCTGCCCGAGTGAGTGAGCCAAAACTACCACAAATAAGCCATCACTCTGCCCAAATTACATCAACAACAGCAATAAAAGCCTCCCTTTCCCGAGAAGGATAAAGCGAGCACACTCCGCTCTAAAAGGTAATAGCCTTTAAGGGCATTATTTTTATAAAAATTGTTATTTAAATCCGGCCAAATGTCGCCAATATGATCCGTTGTGCTGCCCGGATGTAGTTAGAAATATTATGTAAAAATAGTCGTTATAATGGCCAAATATTTTTAAATATATTTGTAATTATTGTAAGGAAATGGCTGCAAGTCCGTAAATAATGTAGCCACGGATGTATTTGTTTTTATTTTCCTGTCTTTTAATGCTTTATTTATTTGCTAAATAAATATAACAATAAGCATACTTTAGCCAAAAACTATTTTGAGACCGAAAGGGCGAGTTGGGTGCCTAGCACCCTCCCAACTCGTAACTTAACCTCTGAACCCGTTTTCTATCTCTGGTTTTTCTTTATTTTTCTTTTTCTGGTTTTACGTTATTTTTGCCTTAAAATAAAGATGGCGACTCTAAAATTTTTTGGATCCAGTGGGGCCTCGCAGCACTCCTTTCTTGCACTTTTTCGTTTTCCTCTAAAAAAGGGAAAATGGGAATGAAAGAGTGGTGTATTCCCATATCCTGGTATCCCATAAAAAATGGATAACTTGATGCGGGAAACTCAAAGCTCCCATAGTGATCCGAAACGGGCCATAAGGCTATTTTTATAAAATTCATAGTGGGGGCGTCGCAACATCCTTTTTTGCACTTTTCCGTTTTCCCCTAAAAAAGGGAAAATGGGAATGAAAGGGTGGTGTATTCCCACATCCTGGTATCTCCTAAAAAAAGGGATAACTTGATGCGGGAAATCCAAAGTTCCCATATTGGATCAAAAATCTACTAAAGTCAACCGAGGCGCATTCCAACGCGCTATCTTAGACAGCACTCCTCTCGTACTTTTGATTTCGTCTTCCCTTAAACAAGGGAGGGTGGAACGAGAGCAGTGGTGTCCCGCATCCGCACATACGCGCACCCCTACCCAAGGGCGCGCGGGGCGCGGGCGCACGCTGGGCGACCCACACTACTGCGCGGGTCCGCTCGGGAATCTGAAACCACTCTGGAACCTCGACATCCTGTCTCGCATCATAATCTTAGTCAGGCTACGACCATCTCGGTCCTCTTCCACCCAGTTAGCATTCACAAACTCAGCCAAGAATGGTGGCTCGTGAATGCGGCTGTGTAATGGGCCTGGAGTAAAGTGAAAGATTGAATAGGCCCAGACCTGTAAAAAGAAAAAAAAATTCATCAGCCAAAAAAAAGGGGGGTGTATATGATGAAAAAGAAAAAATGCTATCAGAAGCAGGAAGAAGAAAATATCTCCCAAGCCGGAACAAAGCCATTCAGGACCTGAGAATCGTTGCGGCTGACCCGATCCATAGATGCGTATAGCTCAGCCAACCCTGCTTGCCCCCAGTCATAAATAGAAGCCTGGTATAAATCCCGAAGACACCCAGGAGAGAGACCCACAGAGTGGTCGAATAGTTGACAAAAAGTGACATCCCCAGTATCAACTTGCCCCGCATGCTGCTCCAGCCAACTTTTGACACTGCCAATACGGATCTCATCAGCAGTCTTGTAATCTGGCTCGAAGCCCAGAAGGTCTTCGACCACGTCATGCTGATGCCTAAATGGTATAATCCGACTTTAGAGGCTCGCCGATGCCGGTGGGGATGCTTGTGATCGCGACAAAGTTGCAAAGGGTCATAGTGGCCTCGTCCCAACTGAAATGGAAAGAGTGGGTGGTATCTCACCAATAGTCCCGCAGAACCTAAAAAATGGGCATATAACTGTGGAAAGGGCGGAAGGCTCTCAGAAACACTCCAAAGCCGGAATGCTCGACCAGAAGCTGCGCCTGCAAAGGCATTGAATTATAAATAATGACAACTTTGTCGCAGTTAGCTCGAACCCTGGCAAGACCCTTCGCGCGCCTGAGAAAAGGAAAAAGCAACACCTCAAAAGGGGGGGGGAAGGTAAACTCTTATCTTTTATCAGCCATTTATGCATATCGTAATTATGCCATGCTCTTAAATAAATAAATAATATATATATATATATATATATATATTATATTGATATTTATGGGCATGGCATAATTCATGTTGCATTTTCGTATGCATTTATAAAATAAATATGCTACTTTTTTGCATGTCCATCAAAAATAAAATAAACACATATCTTTTGTTACATTTTGCACACATTTAAAGAAAAATTTCATATTGCATTTTAAAAAATGTTGCATTCTCCAAAAACAAAAAAAAAAAAATCCATGTTACATTTTTTAAATATCTTTATAAATGCATTCGCACTTGCATTTCATGCATAATAAAATATATGCATTAATGATAAAATAATGTATATGCATGTTTTAGCATATGTCATGTGCATTTTATCTCTAAATATTTGCATATTGCATTATTAGAATAAAAATGTTGCAAACATGGAAAATAAAATATTTTTGTTGCATTTTGCATAAGAAAAATATACTTGCAGCATGTGCATTTGTCCGAAAAAATATATCTGAAAAAAATACAGCATTTGTCTGAAAAGTCTATTGCATGAGCATATATCATCTAAAAATATATATAGCACGAGCATGCATTATTAGAGCTAAAATATATCAGTTACATGAAAGATGCATCACATAATCAAATAGTGTCAAATGTATAAATATGCATCGCAAAATTAAATAGAATTTCATATTTTTGTTATGTTATAATTACCAAATTGCATCATTTTAGCATAAATATTGCATGTATAAGCATTAAAATCAAGAGCATGTATATTCCAAATAGCCCAAAACAGTAGAAATCCAAAGCATTCAAGAGATTCAACCAAATGGGTTGAAGAAAAAAGAAAACTGGATCTAGAAGATTAGAGACATGGGTATGACGATCTCGGAGTATGTTGCTCCAATCGTCATTCGAATACCAGTATTTAATAACATTCCGGCTAAGAGTTCTCGACGTTCTTCGCCAGATTCCGGATGCATGGGTGCCTTCCCTTTCCTGAATTTTGAGGAAGAAGCCATCTGTCAAGAAAAACAATTAATTTGGCGAAAGAAAATCGAGAAAAGCCGAAGAAATGAATAAGAAATGGCCGTCGGCAATGGCAGAAGTAAGAAAGGAACGAAGAAGAAAAAGGAAATGGTGAAAGTGAGCACTGCTCACTCTCTGCCGAGATTATGAAGAAAGAAATTGGGAAGTTTCACTTTCCCCCTCCAAAGTTCAAGTTCAGCACCTAAACTTCCAAGTTGGCTCAAATTGCAAAATGGCCCTGGAACCGTAACGGAAAGTTAACAAAGTTAGCTTTGTTAACCAAAAGTGAAGGCCATCCATCAAAAATCAAAGGAAGACTTATATCCCCAGCAGATTAGCCGCAAGAAAGGCAGAAAAGGAAGAATTATACCATCCTGATCCCCAGCAGGATGCCATCAACAAAAAAAAAAAAGGCAGCGAAAGAAAAAAAGAAAAAAATGAAGAAGAAAAAAAATGAAAACAAGAGCAAAAGAAAGAAAACAGAGAGAAAGAAAAAAACAATGGAAGCAAGAAAGCAAAAGAAAAGAAAAAAAGGAGAGCAGAGCAAAATAAAAGCAGAACAAAAGCAAGGTAAAGGAAGGAAAGGTAAAGTATTAGTATTTTACCTGCTGCATGTATTTTATCTGTGGTTGTTGGATCATCCCCTCGAAGGGTGCATACCTCGGGACGTGGAGTAATCAAATTGAATCTATCCCACCTTGAGTTGTTGGATCATTCTCCTCGAGGGGTGTATACCCCGGGACGTGGAAATGATTAATTGTAGTTAGTTAAGACTAGCTTAGTTGTAGTTAGACTAGTTTAGTTTAGTTGTTGGATCTTTTCCGCAAGGGGTGCATACCCCGGGTCACTGAAAGGAAAAGGTTGGTTCCACCATCGTATTCGACGAAGGGTCCTACCCTGAGGATACGATGTCTTATGATGATGTCTCACCATCGTGTTCGGTGAAGGGTCCTACCCTTGAGGATACGATGTCTTATGATGATGTCCCACCATCGTGTTCGACGAAGGGTCCTACCATTGAGGATACGATGTCTTATGATGATGTCCCACCATCGTGTTCGGCGAATGGTCCTACCCTTGAGGATACGATGTTTTTGTGATGATGTGTCCCACCATCGTGATTCGACGAAGGGTCCTACCCTGAGGATGCGATGTTTGATCATGTTATCGCACCGAATGGTTGTTGTTTGTTTGCATAAGGCCGAACTACGTTTGGTCTGATTCCTGAAAAAGGGATACGTAGACAGCCTATTTTGGTAGGTGCGACCATCAGAGCATTTTATTGCATATCTGGTTATCTGCTTAAAAACTACGATAACCTGCTATAACCGACTAAATATGTCTAGGGTATGTGAGATTTGAACTACACCCTACACTATCGCATCTATAAACTGCCTATTTGCATATCTGCCCATTATAATTTCCATGAAATTTGGGAGTCTATTTCTTATCAACGATGTTCGTTTACTTGGTAAGTTTCGGTTTATCCGTAAACTCCATCGTTGAGGGGCTCTATATACACCTCAATTTCGTACCCCTGGTACGTAACATGACATAAAATATCAAGACCTGTTGAAAAACTAACGAATGTCAAGTTACAGGGTTGAAAATGCAAAAAGCAAAAGCAAGATGCGTAAAATAGTGAAATGCAGGGGGCCTAAGTGCCAAAAAGGACACCAGAAATGACCACAGGCGCTGCCCATGGTCACTCCTGGTGCCGCGCCCAGTGTGGCTATGGGTGGTGCCCAACAGTCCCTTTTCCCCTATAGCAGTTTGTATTTGGTGCAATCTCTCAAGCGCGTGGTACAAGCCGATGAAGCACAAAATAAGAAAACTTAATGACGAGGGAAGGCCTGTCCCAGCCTATAAATAGGAGGCCCCGACTTGTGAAATTCACACAGTGCGCACATAGTTCACACACCGTTCACGCAGTTATGCAGTGAGTTTCTCCCAGAGCGCTGTGAGATTTATTCCTTTAGCACCGAAGCTCCGCCAAATTTCCCCCAAACACTAAAACCAGCTGGCCAAAGTAAAACCTAGTTACCTTGCTATGATTCCACCCTATTGCCCCGATTCTAAAATCCCAAAAAGAACAGTTGCCCTACCCGAAATCAGACGCCAAATCAGCAAAAAAAACAAGCAATTACTCTGCCCGATTTCCGCCGTCAGCAAGCAAACAACAACAAAAAAGCAAGCAGTTGCTCCACCCGGATCCTGAGGCTAAAAAACAACTTTCGGAAGCAGTTACTCTGCCCGAATCCCCGCACAACAAAAGCAGCAAAAAAGACTCCCTCTCCCGGAAGGACAGAGCGAGCGCACCCTAAAATCTACTAGAAGCTAGTTGGTACGAGATAAAACCCCCACGCTTCAAGAGGTAGGCTATTTAAAGCTTTATTTATTAAAAAGTGCTATTTAGATCAGCCCGATGTAATAAAAATAAACGGTTATGCTGCCCGAATTTCTATAGGAAAATAGCACTAAAAAGAACCATTATTATGACCAAATTTTATAAATGTATTTGTAACTCCAAGAAGGAAGTCGTTGCAAGTTTGTAATAATATAGATACAGATATGTATATTTAAATGCTTTATTTCATATGTTAAATAAATATAAAAAAGCATATTTTAGCCAAAAATCTATTTTGAGACTAAAAGGGCGAGTTGGGTGCCTAACCCTTTCTCACCTCGTAACTTAGCCTCCGAACCCTATTACAAATCTGGTTGCATTGGGTTTTTCTTTGTTTTTCCTTAAAATAAAGATGACGACTCTGTTAATCACACTTTGAGTCCATAATTGAGGCCAAGCATATTCCACGCGCTTAAATGTTTTGAAACCATCCGCTTTCTCACGCAGCGGGGGGATCGGTCGAAAAACGGGGCACTCACATCAGGCTTTACTCCAATTTCTTGATGAAACGAATTCATCCTTCTTCATCATCTTCAACCCTACAATTTGTACATGTTGAGCCCAGAGATCCCAATCAGTTACAGTTACACTCTGTTTCAGAAGCACGCCTACAACCACTGTAACAACTTAATTACCGACGTACGACACAAAAACCTGTTTGACATGATGGTAGACGTTGTCGTAGTAGCAATGACAATATTAGGGCACGAGAATATTCCAGTAGTTGTGACGGAGACCAATTGGCTGAGTTCAGGTGGGATTAACGAGGCAAACATGAGTGCGATTTTATGCGGGAATGTATCTGAAAGGATTGATAATGCATTTGAGGTATGGATTTGGAACATCGTTGATGAGAGAAGGTGTGGCTGAGAGTTACATATATGAGTTGTTTGATAACAATCACATGAATCAGCAGCCGATGGAGCTCTAATAGTACAACTGGAATAGGGAAGAATTGGCGGATTATGTATCCTAATATGAGTATGAAGTACAAAATTGGGTTTGTATCCAAATCAACACAGACTGGTTGCCACCGTAGTGGAATGGCGGTGCAGATGGTTTTGGGTTTTATTTGTGTGGTTAGTCTTCTGATATAAGTGTTGTATTGAGGTTAGTTTTAGTGTTGATATTGAATTTTTTTAAATTGAAGGATGAAGTGGTTAAATGATGTTCTTATTCTGGCGGTAAAATCTTGATTGATCAGGGTTGTTGTTGCTTTGTTTAGGGTAATGGCACTTTCGTCATTTGAAGGCTGATAAGGGTACTTTGGCCATTTTTCAAAAATATTTGACGGAAATTGAAACGTTAACGGTTCCAAGGGGGAGTTTAATAACAAAATGCAACATGTAAGACCAAACAAGTTTTTTTTTTTACAATTGTAGGACCAAACAAAAAAATCAATGCTAGTCGAAGGACCAAAAAAATATTTTATACTTGATATTAACATATTGATTATGCTCAAACATTATTGTAATTATGATCAACTTTAATGCTAGGTAGAGCTGTCAAAACGGGCCTGCTTGGCGGGTTTGTTCGCGGACCTGAAAAGCCCGCTACGAAACGGGCCAGGGCGGGAAAGCCCGCGAACATGACGGTCCTAGAATCCCTTGGCCCAACCCGCCTCGTATAGGGCCGCGGGCAAAACGGGCAAAGGCCGCAAAAAATTAGTTTTTTAAATATTTTATTTATTTATTCTAATCCCTATGGTGGGAGTTTTGTGGGGGAATGAAAGTTTGCCATGTGTCGTTGTGTACATCAACACACGGTTGATATAGCATGGGAAAGTAATTTTACAGGATGTTTGTCAATTTGACTCTTGACGACATTGGCACTAATGGGCAGGACAGTAATTGAGTGTCCAGGGCTTGAAGCAAGGCTCAGTCCAGCATGTGGACATTGCAGCGCAAAGGAACAAAGGTAGCAACCAAACGACACTTATGCAAGCATGCATGCGGGCAGGCTGGGAGCAGGAGTGTATGCATGCAAGACAAGTGGCAGGGTGGCAGATGTTTGGCAAGGCAAGTGTATGCGTCCAGCTGATCAGGTGCCTGAGAGCTCGCCATCTCTAAGTACAGATCCTCCTGTCAAAGCTCATGAGAAATCTGTCCCTTCTTCCCCGAAAGTTCTGGCCACCTCCACCTTCACCTCGCTGCATGGCGTCCACCAAGAGGTTATGCCCCACCACGAAGTCCACCACCCAATAATAGTGATGACGAGAAATTGATAATTGCAGCTATTACTGTAACTACCGTGGCATCATTATCCCTTTTGGCACTCGTCTTGTTCTGCTTTCTTAGAGGTAGGAAGAAAGTTGAACCTGGAGATGGACAAAGAGACGGGAAACCCCTTCTTAACATTACATCAGGCAATATATCTGGTAACTAACTTTTTAAAATTTCAGTTTACAATTAAGTATGAAAGCAGACTAGTGTCATGCATGTTCAATCGGACATCTACAGTAAACCCTCTTTAGTCTTTAGGGACTGCGGTTGAATCGTAAATTGAGGCTTCCAATCTAAACCTCTTGGTTTATGGAGAGGACATTCTTTCAAGCCGGTAGCAAGTCGTTTGAAGTTTTGTCAGATTGGGGATATTAATTACAGTTGTTTTCAATTCTTAGTGAAGCTTTATGGGCAAAGCCCGCAAAAAAATGATTATTGATGAATGATGATATAAGTTATAACTTAGTAACTTACAAGTCAAGAATATGCGGGCTGTCTGCGGCCCGCCCCGTACCGCGAAAGCCCGCGCCCTGCACGGGCAAAGCCCGAAAAGCCCGCATCCTAACGGGTATTGAATACACTAGCCCAACCCGCCCCTAATAGGTGGCGGGCGGGCATGCCCGCGGGCTTTTGCCCTATTTGACTGCTCTGATGCTATGTATATATCCCTTAATAATTTGACTTATCAAACATGGACTTTGGGTGGAACGGAAGGAGTATTTTAGTACAAATGCAAAAGGATCTTAACATTTTGATATCTACGAAATTTCATAAACCCCACGACAAATTAGGCTTCATTTGTTTCACGTCAAATGACTTCCGAAAAATATTTTCCTAATTTTCCAGTGTTTGGTAACCCTTTGAAAATGTTGTCAACGGAAAATAAAGCATTATTTTCAAGAAAATGACCTACAAAATTATTTTCTGTAAGTCATTTTTCAAATGTTTGAGTATCACTCTGCCCCCTTTCAGGCTTCAACAATTACAATATTTACACACACAATATTACATTCAATAAATAAGATTTTAAGAAATATAAATTGAGTTTTTTTAATTGTATTTGTGTCCACTATTTATAAATTATAATTTTAATAAAACTCACTAAGTTCTAAAATTAGTGTCCACTATATTATGTAGAGACATCCCAAACATTATCTATTTTATTTTTTAAAACGTTTTTTTCATATCAATTTTTAATTTTGTTATTCGTATTTGTGAGATTGAAAATAGATGAACATTATTGGTTTGACACCATTAATGATAAATTGATGGGTTACTAAAGGAAAATTACTTAAAATATGACACTATCTTAAAAATCAGTATATATTCAATGGGGGCATTAATATTAGAATATATTTTTTGTATTTATTCATAAATTGTTTTTCGTTATATTTTTCGTATGCTTGCCAAACACCCAAAAATGTTCAACATATTTTCAAAAGATTTCTCAGACACTTGAAAATGAAATCATTTTATTTTCCACAAGTTATTGTCTGGAATCATTTTTCATAAATCAATTTTTGTGAAACAAACAGAGTCTTATATTCAAATTAGGGCAAATTCCCCAAATGGTCTCTGAACTTTTTTGTCATTTTGGCGATTGGTTCCTATACTGAAATTCAAAAAAATCAAATCCTTGTACTGTACCATTAAACGTAGAGGTGACAAATGGGCAGACCTAAATGGGTGGCGGGCTCAAATGGGCGGGCAAGTGAGTGCCCATTTAATAACATGGACATATATGGGCGGGCACTAAATAGGCATGAGCGTTCATTTACTCATTAACATGCACTTATCAAATAAATACAAAAATTATAAAAAAATAGTTTTCTTTTACAAAAAATTATCAAAAGTTACAACTAACCATATATATATATATATATATATATATATATATATATATATATATATATATATATATATATATATATGTTACCAAAAAATATATTTATGATTACAACCACAATAATTGGAAAAAACCAACATTTTTTGTAACATTGTAATCTCTGTCACTATTTCCAATGCAACCAAATTTCTAAAAAGAACTAAAAAACTTTACATGACGTGTTAGTATTGACAGAACCACTAATAATATCAAAACAAGAACATATTTTCACTTTTGTCGTATGTTAATTGAAATAAAATACTTCCTTAGTTCCCTAATTTTCACGTCAAATCGATTGTTTTTAAATGAAAATATGATATTTTTTTTATAGCCAGAAAATACGTAATTGATCGTATATAAAAAGTAATATGATATCGAAAAAAAAAACGGGTCAATTTTTTATTCTTAAAAAATAAAGGTTACTCCTACCATTACTAACTATTTATTTGGTTTTGAAAACCAAACCCGAAGAACAAGTAGCAGCCATACATCTCTCTCTCTAGATTCTCTCTCTACCCCCACACTCTCTTTGTCTTAATGAGTAGTTATTGATAGAAATGTAAATATATAGAGAGAAACAACTTTGGATTATCAGGTATACATAAAAAAAATTGATCGTGAAAGTGAGAGGTGAAAATATGAGCGCCCATTTGTGCCTATGTTATGCCTATAAAACTTAATGGTCTAAGTGAACATGCCCATTTGTGCCCAGATTAAAATTTAAGTGTGCCCATGCCCATATTTTAGTGGGTGGTCTGGGCGGGTATATGGGCGTGTGCAGAATTTGCCACCACTAATTAAACGCAATTGGTCCTTTTGTCCAATTTTGTCAGATTTGTGTCGTTAAATATGTACATGTGGCTCTTACATGTTTTTACACATGTATAAAATAGTCCGCTCTAAATTAGTGTAGGGACTATTTCGTAAAAGTTACATTTTTTGTCTTCTTCCCTTCACACCGTTTTCATCGCTCGGCATGTACGAATCTAAGCTATTGACTCTCTTTCCAATCTCATGCATATTTATATATTCTTTATTTGTGATTAATTTTATTTTTTCGCTCTATTTATTACAGATGGAGAAAGTCCAAATGGAGATTGAAGAGAGACGCAAAAGAAACTCGAGGCGTATTATTGCTGCAGTAGAGGAAGAGATAATGAAGAGGCTCAGAGCTAAGGAAGAGGAAAGGGAAAAGATAGGTAAATTGAATTGGGCGCTTGAAGAGAAAATGAAGTCATTCTGTGTAGAGAATCAAATATTACGATAATTGGCTCAAACAAACGAGACCACAGCTAACTCTCTCCGTAGCAATCTCAAGCAAGTGCTTGCACAAGTTCAAGACGAGCACCACTATCACATTGTCGTTAGACGTGTAGAGGAAGCCGCAACGTTGTGTTGTGGAAGTAAATTTTGAGGAAGGAAAAGAGAGAAAAAGTAGAGCAGGATAAAGGTAATGATGAGTGTAGTAGCTATAACAAAATCAACAATAGAGGCAACAATAGAGCTTGAAAAAACTGTAGAAAAAAGGAGTCATGTGTCTTGTTGCTTCTTTGTAGGTGGATGTGGAGCTTGCAGAAGCGGGTTTTGATGGATTTCGTGGGGGTGGAGGGAGAAGCATGATACGAAGAGGATGTTGGGGCGTTTGGAGGTGGTGGATAGGTGGAGAATGATGGCGGGGTGAGGCAGTGGTGGTCTGGAGAGTTAGTCCCCCAACTTTCTCCTATTAAATTACGTTTGTACCATTTCAAAAAATTCACGTGTGAGGCACGTGTTCAAACTTAACAGTTAAAAATGGATGAAATTTGACAGAGGGACCACTTCCTTCAAATAAGTGGTATAGGGGCCATTTAGGTCGATAAATGATAAATCGCAAAAATAACAAAAAGTTCAGGACCATTTTTGAATCTGCCTTCAAATTACTATATAATTGATCATGTCACAATACGTTTTCTCTCTTTTTTTACTGCAAAGATGGGAACATGGCTCGTACAAAATGTCCTTTTTGATCTTTTTGGTAAGGGCAAACTACCCAAATGGTTCATGTGCTTTTTGGGATTATCGGTTTTCGTCCTGGAACTCAATTATTCGAAATTTTCCTCCATGTACTCAATTTTTTAGCAGGATTAACCCTTCCATCAAATTTTGTTAAATTTATACCGTTAAGTTCAACCACGTGCATCTCACATGATTTTTAGCAAGGGCAAGTTTGACAGTTTAACTTATAGGGACCATTTAACAAAAATCTTATTTCAGGGACCTAATTAGATATATAACAAAACTCTTGTTGAGATAAGACCCAGAAGGCATTAAAGAACGGGGTTGTCCGAGGTTTATCGCCGACGAGGTCATGTACTCGGAGTCCGGCCAGGAGCGACTCGCCGATGTCGCGATTGCTTCCTAGGAAGAAGAATGTGACGAATCCCGAGCCCTTGATTTTTGTTCATATTTTTGTGTTGCTCGGTTTTATGGATCCATTCTAGGTTTATATATCATAATTGTCATTGAATCTGAAAAAGTAAAACATTATATGGTTGAGGCGTGCCAAAGGCAATACAAGGATAAAAAGATAACGGAGCCAAAGAGGTGGCAGAACAGAAGGAGTTAAGGTGGCAGAGATTGGCTGCTGCCAGGGGACAAAAAGGCTGTGTCAATTGGATACGTGGTCAAAACTTTTAGCCTATCACTCAAGCAGGGGAATTGCATGGCAACCAAAAACTTGTTGATGTGCTCTCCCTCTTTTTAATTCCCGTTTAGGTTTCCTTTTTGCCTAATCATTGAAGATATTAGGCAAAGCAACAAGAAGTGTAATTTTAGTTGTATTAGTTAATTTTGTGAGTAATATGCTGCAACAGATTAAGAATGGTTTGTGATGGATCTCATTGTATTTCGTCTAATTTATTTTTCCTCTATGAAAAGAAATATTTCATCCTTGTGTTTGTAATGTACTGTAGTTGCAAACCATTTCCAAAGTTATTATTTTCTGTTTGTCAATATTAGGAGTTTTCCCTATTCCAACTAAGGGGGAGATAGGGAGAGAAGAGATGATATGAAAGACAGGTGGGGTGGATGGAAATGGGTGGCGGGTGGGGAAGGGGCGGAGGAGCTGGGTATGTAGAAGGAAGAAGAAAAGGTACAATATGAATTTTTGTTCCATGTAGAGGTTAATTAATTACATAACTAATTCATGTTCTTTCTAATTTGATATGACCATTTTACCCATGTGTAAAATCACGTGACACGTACGTGAGGAAACTTAACTGACGGTATTGGACACAAGAACTAAATCTGCAAAATTTTTTAGCTTAAAGACCAATTTTGAATAATGGAGACCAAAACCAAGAAACCTAAAAAGTACAGGACCATTTGGGTAGTTTGCCCTTTTGATCTCGTTGACACTTGACAGAGATGGCAAGTATCAATTATGGTCTCGAAGAAACTTCTGGATCGAGCCCATGTAATAAAATGGACAACACAATAACAGGGCCAAGTCCACCCCAACTCACACTCACGTGTCACAGGCTCACAGCAGACTGCCTCAAATGGAAAACCGCGGGAAAACTAATGAAACTAGGGCACACATTATACTAATTTGCTCTGCCGATTCTGTTACCGATTTACCAGAAAATTCGAACTATGGAGCCTACCGAGAACGAAGAAGATGAGTTTGAGTTCTCAAGAAACTATTTTCTCGCAAAAGAGTCGGCAGCTTCCGGCAAGAAATCCGCCCATAAAGTATCCGACATCGATCTCGTTGACGAACAGGTTCTTCCCTCTAATTCCCAATAAAACCTATTTTTTCTTTGTCCTACATTTCTAATGTCACATTTTATATTTATGAACGTAACGTGACTGTTAAATATGGAAACGCAGGAGCTCAGAGAGGCAACATCGAAGCTCGAGCCGAAGCACGAGAAAGAAATTTCTGCTTTAACGAATAGTTACAAAAGTCTGTACTCTAAGTGGGTTTTTGAGTTAAGGTATGTACATTTTATACAAGAAAAAGTAGGTTTATTTTCGACTTTTCAAAATCAACGCGATCATTTTCTGAGTGGGTGTCCAAGTGCAAGCTCTCTAAATTAAGAGCAGAACACTGAAATAGCAAATAGATTTATATGAAACATAGATAAAACCCGCCTATTCAACTTAATGAGATAGTACCGAAGGAGCATGATTCTTACAATTTTATGTTTTTAAGTTGTTCGTCTGGACACACATGTATTACTTAGTGCATGTTATGGGCGCTGTTGAATTCTCGTTTTAATGTTTACAGATTTTTATCAGGTGTGGTTTTGGTCTTTTGATGTATGGATTTGGTTCCAAGAAGGCTTTGATTGAAGATTTTGCTTCAACAACCTTAACTGATCATGGTGTGATCGTAGTTAATGGCTATCTTCAGTCAATCAACCTCAAGCAGGTATTCAATTCATGTGTAACAACTGCAAACTTACTTGAGATTTCACTTTTGTACATGTTTGCTTGCTAGTATAAAAAAGGTACAAGCAAGGAAAAGCAAGGTTTGTGGTGTTTATTTGGAGGGGGCATGCTCAGAGGGATTACATTTGTCTATGTTTTTACACATAGTTGTTTGCTTTTTAGCTGGGCTGTGCTTGTAGTGTTTAGGTGGAGGGAGTATGCTGAGTGGGCTGCTGTGCTGAAGTTAGTGTAAAGATAATTTTGGATAGTCTGAGAGAAGAGTGGTTCTAGTTAGGAATTGAGTTTGATCAGGTGTTACTGATGGTGTTTTTTATGTTTTGGTTTTAGCTCTGTAGAAGGTTTAATTTTAGTAGGCTCCTTGCCTGCTGTTTTGATTTGCACTCTCTCTAATTTTAATCTACTTTGGTTTGTCTTTTAAAATATAAATTATAAAAAAGGTACAGTACTAAAAGGCGTGATAACAGTTTCCAATTTAAAGGCTCATACTTTTTGACCTTCGCTTATACCTAATGCTGGAAACAGTCATTCATGCTTCTGGAGCACGTCAGATGGGTGTGCACCTAGTTATGGGTTGGTTGCTCGTGGTCCTTCATCTTTAGTAAAGAGTTCTGAAGGGTGAAAATTTTGGAACCCATGTGTGAACTAAATCAAATTATGTGAAACTTAGCATTTACTAGTACTCCATACAAAATGAGTGTCCATTTTTGTTCATGATCATGAATGAACGAAATTGGGCATTCATTTTGGGACTGAGGTAGTAGTATTTATACTAAGAAAGGCACTAGCGACGTGAAGGAATTTAGACCCATTAGCTTGGTTGGAGGGGTCTACAAAATCAATGCGAAGGTGCTTTCCCATAGATTGAGGAAAACTATGGATAAAATCATCTCTGATTCCCAGCACGCTTTTGTCCGTAACAGGCAAATCTTAGATGAGTCGCTGATTGCAAACGAAGCAGTGGATGCTAGAATCAAAGGCGGAACCCCGGGCTTACTATGTAAGCTGGAGAAAATGGGGTTTGGGGTTAAGTGGAGAAACTGGGTTCAATTCTGCATTTCAACTGTTTTCCGTCCTTGTTAACGGAGAACCTGCTGGATTTTTTGGGAGTTTGAGGGGTTTACGTCAAGGAGATCCCCTTTCTCCTTTTCTCTTCATCATAGTTATGGAGGCTTTGAGCAACTTGGTGGATAAAGCAATGCTGGGAGGTTATTTTGACGGATTCGGGGTGGATAGGGCAGGTGGTCTGGCAATTAAGGTGCCTCATCTCTTGTTTGCGGATGACACCTTGGTTTTCTGTGGGGCGGATAAGTCACAATTTGGATTTCTTCGCTTGGTGCTTTTATTCTTTCAGGCGTCTTCGGGTCTTAAGATAAATATTTCTAAGAGCGAAATCATTCCGGTTGGAGACGTCGAGAACGTGGGGGATTTGGCTTCTTGTTTTTGGGTGTAAGGTAATGAGAGTCCCTGCATCTTATCTCGGATTACCCATTGGGGCTCCTTTTAAAAGCAAGGTAGTGTGGAATGAGGTGGTTGAAAGGTTCAAATGTCGACTAGCGGGGAAGAGACAATGCTTATCCGAAGGGGGGAGGCTTGTTCTAGTAAAAAATACTTTGTCCCGCATGCCTACTTATTATATGTCGCTGCTTATGATTCCATTTTTGGTTAGGAACCGTTTAGAAAAGTTGGAAAGGGATTTCCTGTAGGAAGGGGGCTCGGAGGGGAAAAAATTCCATTTGATTAAATGGTCGATAGTTTGTTGGAGTCTTATGGCAGGAGGGCTTGGGGTTAAAAAGTTAAAGCTGTTCAATGAAGCCCTTCTTGGAATCTTACGGAGAGGGAGGCTTTGTGGCGTAAGGTGGTAGAGTGTAGATATGGTAAGGGAAATCACTCTTGGTTTCCTGCTGCCATTAATGAATCTTTTGGGGCGGGTTTCTGGAAAGGTATAAGAAGAAGATGAGATAATTTCGCTAGACACATCTCTTTTATAATTGGTGATGGCTCTTCAGTGAGGTTTTGGAAGGACAAATGGTCTGCTGGAGGGGAGTTATGCAGATTATTCCCAAATCTGTATGCTTTGGCTAGAGATAAGGAGTGCTACATAAATTCTATGCTTTATTCGAAGGAGGGTAAGTCTATATGTAATCTTTCTTTTTGTAGAAACTTTCAAGACCGGGAGATTGAGACAGTCGCGAGATTGTTTGAGTTCTTATACGCCTAGAAAGTTGGCCTTCCAGTGGGTAAAATTTTATGGGACGATGACAAAAGTAGAGTGTTTTCGGTGAAAGGGTTTTATTCTAAACTGGACAGCAGCAACAAAAATTTGTTCCCGTGGAGATCGATATGGAAAACTGGGGTTCCAAGTAGAGTGGCTTTTTTGGCGTGGGAGGTAGCAAACGAAGCCATCTTAACAGGTGACAATTTGAGGAAAAGAGGCCTTCAGTACACTAATCGGTGCTATCTGTATAAGGGGGATGAAGAGTGTGTTAACCATTTGATGCTACACTACCCGGTGGTGGGGACTCTATGGTCTGTGATTTTTGGCTTGTTTAACATTTCGTGGGTGCTCCCAAACTCTACCAAGGATCTTTTTTGGAATTGGTCTTATTTTAGGAGGAAAAAGAGCAGGAATAGCCTTTGGGATGTTGCCCCATTAAGCATAGTTTGGACGACTTAGAAAGAAAGAAATCGAATGGCGTTTGATAATGAAGAGGGTTCTATGAATGCTTTGAGGAAATCGCTTCTCTCGAACATGCTTGAATGGAGTGTAGGGGCTGATCATACCTTGAATCTTAATGATAACATTAGTGCAGATGCTGTGAATATTTTCCATATTGACTAGTGGGTATATTTTTGTGTAGTGTATACTTTTATGTCATGTATAAAAAAAATATTTCTTTATACATGGTGGTAACAGTTCTGGTTTTCATTTCTAACTTTGTAATACTCCCTCTGGTCCACTCGATCTAAGAGTGGACTTATGAAAGTCATGAACAGTTTGAGGATTAAAATAGCTTCTCCGGAAATAATCACAATCTTAATGATTAGAACAGTCTTTCTAATTTTATGTTTAATGTAATAAAGATAGGATCAGAAACTCATATAATTTATTAGCTTAATTTTCAAAACGTGACTTTTTGAGTGGGAAATCTCAAAATAGAAAGTAGGACTCTTAGAGCAGAATGGTGGGAGTCCGGTTTCAAATATTCACTTAGTTGAACCAGAATAGTTATTTGATTGAGCAAGGATAATGGTGTTGCTATGCTGCCATGGCTGGTTGTTTGATTTGAGCACCTAATTCTTCATTCCATTTAATGTAATCAACTGTCATCCTTATAATGGACATAATAAAAATGTTTGACAATTGTCCAACCTGAACGTTGAAGTATATCTTGGGCTTGTCTATTTGTGCTCCTTGTCCCACGATGTACATAAAAGTGGCAACTCTTTCCTCTGTAGTTGAATGACTAGTGAGTTTCAAACCATATCTAACTTTAAAATATTGCACAAATCTTCAAAAACATGTGGCAACATACGTGAGTTTTCTTGACACACTCTGGCGCTACTACCTAGTTTTTCATTCAACCAATCTTGGCTAGATTTGGATGAATTCCTAGAGGGTTCTTTATGGAAATGCTTAATGTAATATTTCATCATACCTTCGGCAGCCGTGAGTATTTCCATATCTTCATCACAGTCATTCATAAAACGATTAAGAATGTCTTGGTAATAGTTGTCTCCATCTTCATCACCGCTATTACGTTATTACTTGAGTTCTCGCTATTTTGCATTTCCAATTCTTGCACCAACTTAACCCAACTCTCTAATTCATCAATTCATCATCCATTACATTGTAGGATAAGGCCAAAAAATTCATCAACTTGTAAAGATATAATGGTTGGCCTAGTTGGGTCACATTTTACTTGGAACAAATTAAAATTATTTCAAAAATTAAAATAGCAAAGCGCTTCATCATCATGAAAATCAATAAAAAATCAAACTTACGTTACTATTTTGAAAAATCAATTAAGAACACAAACTTATCATCAACCAAACAACCCAAAATGTTAACACATACAAAATTATCATCCACTCGACTCAACAAAAGTAAAACCCAGTACCAATAACTTAAAGTTCTAAAAAGAGTTAGGAGGGGAGTGCAAGAATCCTAATCAGGTATAGACGGCAAGGGAGCCAGGATTCAAAGGACTTTGTAAGTTTTAAACACCCATGGATATAAAAATTCTCAGCTGGAATGTGCCGGGATTAAACGATTTTAGAAAGAGACAGGTACTGAAAGGATCTCTTAGACGATGGAAACCTACCATCGCTTGTTTACAGGAAACAAATCTGGCAATGTAGATAATTGTATGGTGGAAAGTGTGGAGAAGTCGCAGTTTCGAACGGGCTTATCTTGGAGCAGAAGGGACGGCGGGTGGTATTCTGCTGGTGTGGGATAGCAAGATAGTCTCCAAAGTAGATATGACTCAAGGCTCTCATTCCATTTCTGTCCTTTTTCAAAATGCAGAAGACATAAAGTATTGGTTTTTTTCAGGGGTTTATGGCCCGTCTTCTGTAGGTCAGCGGAATGGAGGGTTGGGGGTTAAAAATATTAAGACTTTTAATATAGCTCTTTTGGGTAAATGGTTGTGGAGGTCTTGGTGGATAGAGGTTTGTTGTGGAAAAAAAGTGGTGGATGGTAAATATGGGTTAGGGGGTCATAATTGGTTTCCAAAGGAAGTGTCTTATCCACATGGGTCGAGTGTTTAGAAGGGTATTTTGCAAGGTAGAGTTTTCTTTGAGAATCTGGTGTCTTTTGAAATTGGTGGGGGCGAGAGGGTACGTTTTTGGGAGGATAAATGGTGTGGGGAATTACCCCTGCAAGGGTGCAACAAGAATTCCCCAATCTGTTCAATATAGCTGTAAATCAAGATGAGATGATGAATTCTGGAGTGGTGGTTATGGATGGGAGAGATGTTTGGAACCCTATGTTTCGTAGAAATTTACATGACTGGGAGGTTGGAGACATCTCCAGGCTATTCGAGAAGCTTTATAAGGTTAAAAGGAGAGATTTGGGAGAGGATAGACTTGGGTGGGAGGGATCTAGATCGAAGATCTTCTCGTTGAAGTCTCTATTCTCTTGTTTAAGGAAGGAGAGCAAAGGTCAGTTTCCTTGGAAAGCTATTTGGAGGACAAAAGCTCCTAGCAGGGTGGCTTTTTTTTACTTGGGAAGCGTCTCGGCAATATTAACGGGGGAAAATTTGAAAGCTAGAGGGTGGATCAATGTCAATCAGTGCTTCATGTGCAAAGAGGAGGAGGAAACTGTTGGTCATTTGCTGTTCAGTTGTTAGTTGTTAGGGAGCTGTGGAGTTCCTTCTTCCTTTGTGTTGGTATGCACTGTGCTCAAATCAGTTGTTCAGCTTCTAAGTGGGTGGGAATCCTTCAACTGAAAAAAGGAAAGAGAACAAATGGGGAGCCATTCCTTTGGCTATTTGGTGGAATGTGTAGAAAGAGAGGAATAGGAGAATTTTTGATAACAAAGAGCTCATTGTAGCCCGGATCAAGAGGGAGGTGAATCAGTCCCTACTGGAACGGAGTCACAGACCCGGAGGAAGGGGATCTTTTGGTTAAGTTTACGGATAGTATATAGCTATAGATATTGTATACTCCCTGTGTACATGGATGCGCCTCCTTTTAGGCGTTGTGTTTAATACAGTTATTAATTATAAAAAAAGGTGATTTCCGTGGTGTGTGTGGGGGGACTTTAATTCGATTTGGTTTCCCTATGAATGTCTTGGTACTTGAGGGTTCTCTCAAGCCCTGGATAGTTTTAATGATTTCATTAATGAGATGAATTTGGTGGATCTTCCTCCAGAAGGGAATTCATTCACATGGTTTAGAGGTGGGGACAGTCGGCAACGATCAAGAATTGACAGGTTCCTCCTTTCCTCGGATTAGGCAGATCACATGGGTGATTTTTCCCAACGATCTCTTCCGAAGGTAGCTTCTGATCACGTTCCTATTCTGCTGGAGAGTGATGGAAGTCATAGGAGGAAATCCCCGTTTAGATTCGAAAATATGTGGCTTGAAGATCCTGGTTTTATGGATTGGGTGAAACAAAAATGGGATTCGTATGAGGTCGAGGGGAAGCCGTGCTTCAGAATCGCCAGAAAATTAAAGCTGCTTAAGGCGGATCTCAGGGAGAATTTTGGTAAGATTGAAGTGAGAATTAAAGGGGTTATGGAGGAAATCAGTAGATTAGATATTCTGGAGAGAGGGAAGGCTGGGAGCTGCTGAGGACAGAAGAAGAGTAGAGTTAAATCTGGAAATTAAGAGACTTTTGCCAAGTGAAGAAATCAGCTGGAGGCAGAAATCGAGAAGCCTATGGCTGCGGGTAGGAGACAAGAACACCAGATTTTTCCACCGGATGGCTAAGGCCCACAAAAGTTTCAATAAGATAAAAAGATTAAAGGTTAATGGCACTGTGACGGAAGACTACAATCTTATAAAGACAGGGACTGTAGAGTTTTACCAGGAGCTTTATTCGAAGGGTGAAGGATGGAATCTGAAGCTGGATGGAGTTACTTTTAAATCTCTTCCGATTGAGGATAAAGAGCAGTTGGAGAAGGAGTTCATAGAGGAAGAGGTAGTAGCAGCTCTGAGAAGTTTAAAAGGGGACAAGGCCCCAGGCCCCGACGGCTTTTCTTCAGCCTTCTTTCAGCGTTGCTGGGAAGGTGGTCAAGGTATACATTATGGAGGTGTTTCATTCATTTTTCATCGAGGATAGCTTCGAGAAAAGCCTTAATGCCTCATTTATAGCTCTTATCCTGAAGAAGAAAGGAGCAGAAGATTTAAAAGACTTTAGATCGATTAGTCTTATTGGGGGAATTTACAAGCTGATTGCAAAGGTTCTATCAAATCGACTAAGGAGGGTTATTGGTGAGGTGGTCTCAGATTCTCAGCATGCTTTTGTTGGTAACAGACAAATCTTAGATGATAGCTAACGAGGTCGTTGATACTAGAAGGAGGCACTGAGTCGTCTTCTTGACAAAGCAGTGGATGGAGGCTTTATACAAGGATTCAAGGTGGGTAGTGAGACTGTGCCAAACTCTCCAGTGACTCATTTACTGTTTGCAGACGATACTTTGGTGTTTTGTGAGCCGGAAAGATCTCAACTTGGTTACCTTCGGATGGTTCTTCTATTTTTTCAGGCCGTGTCAGGGCTGAAAATCAACATCTCGAAGTGTGAAATTATCCCTGTGGGTGCGGTGGACAACTTATGAGACCTTTCTTCTTTCTTTGGCTGTAAAGCAGGTTGTCTTCCGACTACGTACCTAGGCCTCCCTCTTGGTGCTTCTTTTAAGAAAGTAGACATGTGGAATTCAGTCATAGAGGGCTTCGAAAAAAGGTTGGCAAGGTGGAAGAGACTTTATTTGTCAAAGGGTGGCAGGATGACTCTAATTAAAAGTACCCTTTCTAACCTCCCTACCTACTTCATGTCTCTCTTTTTGATTCCTGCCTTAGTCACAAAGAGAATTGAAAAACTGGAGAGGGGCTTCTTATGGGTGGGAGGCAATGAGGATAGAAAATTTCATCTTGTGGACTGGACTTCCGTTTGTTCAAGTATTCAATGCGGAGGTTTGGGCATAAAAAGCTCAAGGAAGTTAAATAGTGCCCTGATGGGTAAGTGGCTGTGGAGATACATTATGGAGAAAGAGGCTTTGTGGCAGAAAATCGTGATTGGTAATTTTGGACTAGGTAATCAGTCGTGGTTCCTTGTGGTTGTTAGATGCCCTTATTGATCTAGTGTATGGAAAGGAATTTCAAAAGGCTGGGAGGAATTTCTTCGTGGCATTCTCTTTGAAGTAGGGAATGGGGAAAATGTTAGGTTTTGGAATGATAAATGGTGTGGGGAAATTTCTCTCCAACACGAGTTTCCTAGGCTTTATAATCTGGTGGTTAATCGTGAGGCTATGGTGAGCGAGATGTTTGTGAACCTTGATGGTAGAGATACATGGGTCCTACATTCAGAAGAAATTTACAAGATTGGGAGGTTGGAGAATTGGTATGTTTTATTGAGAAACTCTACGCCATAAAGAGACAAGGGCCTCTGGAAGATAGGGTGGTTTGGGTAAGATCGAAGAGCAGGAAGTTCACAGTCAAGTCCTTTTATTCAGCCTTATGTGATACGGACAGAAACTCTTTCCCTTGGAAAGCTATCTGGAAACCTAAAGTGCCCAGCAGAGTGGCTTTTTTTATGTGGGGGGTTGCTAAGGAGGCTATCCTTACGGGGGATAATCTGAGAGCTAGAAATAGGGTTTATGTCAATCGGTGCTATATGTGTCAATAGGACGAGGAGACAACTGATCACCTTTTGCTGCACTGCTGTATAGTGAGAGAGGTATGGAGTTATTTCTTCCTCTTAGTTCGCATATCTTGGGTTATGCCAAGATCATTAGTCGAGCTCCTCTGTGGCTGGTCGCTGTATAAAAGGAGGAGGAGGAACAGGGTTTGGGATTCAGCTCCGCTAGCGATTTGGTGGAGCATTTGGAAGGAGAGGAATCAAAGAGCTTTTGATCATGTGGAAGTTAGGTTGGATAAGCTAAAGTCTAAAGAGGAATGTGCTTCACCTCCTTCGCTTTTGGTGTTCGGAGACATCTCCGAATGAATGGAATCTTTTTGTGGACCCCAAAGGGTGGGAGAGATGGAAACGACACTCGAGCAATAACCTTGAGGTCCTTAGTTCCAATCCCCATCACACTTACCTAAAAAAAATGTAATCTTTTTGTGGATATGGAGGATAGTTCAATCCAATTGTAATTTATGTTTAGTATACTTCCCGTGTACAAGGCTACACCTCCCTTTGTGGCATCGTAATTAATACAATCTTTACTTATCAAAAAAAAATCCTAATCATAATCGACAAAACCCATATTTGGGCACCAAACTTTTCAAGAACTTGCAATGCTGCCGCCGAAACTTTAAAATTGTTATCCTTGCCACTGAACTAAAGTTATGTTGCAAGCGAGCCTATTTTTTGACGGACGTTAGACTCAACCCTTAAATTAAGGGGCTAAATAGGAAAACAACAATAAAAATGTGAAATCTAACTTGACCAAGCCTCTCTCTCATGACTCATGAGACAAACCCAGATAAAAATTGGGGAATAGGGGAAGAAGAAAGAAATGAAGCCATGAGTATCACTGCCGTCATCCTCATGTCATCAAGTTGCGGTTTCATCAGATCAAAAAAATTAGGGTTCATCCCGCTCTCTCCTCTTCATTGGCATTGCAGTGTCGTTCCTGTGCCTCACCGGCGAGTTCGAACCTTCAAGCTGCGGTTTCATCGGATTTAAAAAATTAGGTCTTCATCGCTGCCATCGATACAGTCTACCCTCTTTGTCTCAAACCTTAGTGTATCATACCTTGATTGTCTCAGTTCTTGGATCACTAATCGACGTTAAAGGATGTTCTCATCAATATACATTTTTGATTGTGCACTTAGTCCTTCATGAAAATTCCCATCATTTGAAATTTCATTGTCACCAAAATTGCAGATCTCAAAACTCCCAATTTAGTTGGATTTGTTCTTTTCGGCTTTTGAATGACCGATGGAATTACCCAATGAAATCAGGTAGAAAACCGACGAAGAGTGATGACTGATGGTGATGGAAGTCTAAAGAGAATTTATGATGGTGAGGTTACCTCCACCAGAGACTAATCTACCCAAATTGATGATGTGCAATCTGTAAAGGTCGACAAAGTGCCTCCAACGATGAGTAATCAGGATGCGGCTGAATCCGATGAGATGACATCACCCTTTGGAAGTTTGTTAAGGCCCTAGCTGATTTAGATGATGGTTTGGACAATGTGGGGAAGATGGATGTTCAGAAAGCTCATTCTGTGGATGATAGAAAAGTGGCAGCAGCATGGCTCGAGTTGGGGGAAAATGTTAAAAAAAAGAAGCAGCCAAAAAGCTAGGAAAGATAGAATCAAAGACTTTTCAAATTTATGATTTAATCATAAAAGAAATCACGTTGACATGACTTGCTAAATTAGAAGGGTATATTTTACTTATTTTTAAAATAAAAATAAAGTGCTCAAAATAAATACACATGTGATTTAATATATTATTTTTTTTTCTATTCATTTTATTGTCAATATAGAAGGGCAAAATAGACATTTGACATAATTTATGGGCTAAACCTAACGTCCATCCAAAAAATGGGCTCGCTTGCAACATAATTTGAGTTCAGTGGCAATGATAACAATTTTAAAGTTTTGGTGATCGCATTGCAAGTTTTTAAAATATTTGGTGGCCCAAATATGGGGTTTGCCATCTTAATTATCCTAAGCATCTGGAGTGGAATGTGTCGATGTAAACGGTGTAGAGAACTGATTAACAAAGACACCAGAGGATGGCTATCTAAACTGAGTGAATCCACCATGGGGTCGAGTAGTTAATCGAGAAACTCCACCAACAAACTGAGAGAATCCGCTAGGGGCTGCGCAACTTGAGGGTTGACCAAACTGTAGCGAAAATGTACTAGGGGGACTTGAGCGAGTAAATGAGAGGTACCACTGGAAAACTGATGCGGAGGGTAGATGGGTGGCTCTCTTATTTCCATTCCCTTTAACCAACTAAGTCTTTGGTCGTCGTTTTCAAAGTGAATAAACAACTCCTATTAAACAGTTTGGCAAATAATCTACAAGCCAAATGGTATAAAGGTCTCCCTATAGTCACACCTGGCACTTGATTCAAAATCTTAAGAGTCTCTTTCACATGACCACCATTTAGGATAGACAATGTAGCATGGCGTTCCATATGATGCACCATATGATCAAAGGAAGCACTAGTCAACCTCTTACCTTTACGCACCAATCCAGAACTCCCCTCATTTGTTGCTTTTTGTTTATGCTTACCAGTTACCACTCATAGTAGCAGGTGTCATATCAGGAATTGGTGAATCTTCATCAACCGGTGAATCATTTTCAGCCGACCCTATTTCTTCACAATTATCATCATCATCATCATCATCCTCTCTTATATTTTCATCGATTGCAATGTCATTGTAGCCAACGGTCTCATCTAGAGGTTGTGGTACATATACATTATCTTCATGCTATAAACCTTGACGAGGTATCCATGCATTAAGCCCTCTTGCTGTAGCCCGAGAAAACAGCTCTTCATACTTATCCTTGTGCTCTAAGCCTTAATTTTTAAACTTCAATACGAGCTTGTTTACCTGCAAAACCAATCATTAACATTAGAATTAAATAATTTCAACTTGAAGCAAATCTAAACATTAATTAGACAAAAAAATTTAAAAGATATACCTTAGCCATTTCATTCCACCATGCCTTAGACGCCGCAAGTGTTTTCTTTTGAGGATCCCAACCAAGGCCACATGTTTTTTGTTTCAAAAAGATCAAAGCCTGCCATTCTTTTCTCATGCTGTCCGAGTGATTTTTAAGTTTCCCTCGGTATACGCTTTCTTTGTTTCTTGATTGAAAAATATGCAAATGTATTCCTAGCCTCTAGTATTAAAGTGAGTAGTTGGCATGTTTCCCTTCCTTCTCTTGTCTACACAAAGTTTCACAAAAATAGCATGCGATTCACTATTCCAATTGGCACTCTCGGCGTTGTCATCTCCATCAACTTCACAAATTTCCTCCCTACTATCTTACTTCTGTTGAACCCTCTTCGGTTTAGCTTCAGGTGCCATCTATCACAGACATAATTAATTATTTATATTATGCTCACTAATGAAGCATTATACCGACATAATACTTAAAAATGAAAAGAAAGAAAGAAAAAGTAGAGAAAACATTAATATCACACGTAGAGACCACTGAGTTTGGTGTTATCCATTGCTGGTAGTTGAGGCATCAAACGTAGGAGTGGTCTCAGGACTCAATTACTGGCCTTTCTGCCTCACTTTATCAAGGAAATCTGTTCTTGAAACCCCTACAAGGTCCGTATCTGAAACCTGTGCCCCAACCTGTTTTATTATGTATGAAAATGTGAATTATGTTTCGATAAATATAGAATTGGTAGTTTTACATGATGGATTCAAGTGGTTGTTCAGGGAATTTTGTAATACTCCCTCCCTTGCACTTAAAAAGTTCACATCCGAAAGACAAAGCATGTTAATGATTAAAATAGTTGTCCAAAACTACACTGATTAAAATAGTTTGTCCTTATACAACGGGTGCAGACGTGATACGCGAAAACATGGAACTCTAGGTGTATTTTTTTAGTAGATGCCACATTTAGGAGGTGTCTTCATATTCTCACCGTAGGACTAATCTTCAGAAAAAGTAGGTGATTGCATCTACAAGATTGTTATCTTAGATAATCATGTAGAAATTTATGAAGATTGAGCATACAACAGTATACTAATCTATCATAGATACTGCTACTAATAGAGAAAAAAAAACTGGATAAATGTTTCAGATTGCCTAATTTACTGTTCTGGAACAGAAGTGGACTATGTTGGGGACGTTGGCTCCAGTAAGCAATTTGCTGAGGAAGTAGTTTTTCCTTGTTACCATATACCATGACTCTTGGGCGTGGAAATTCTAGAATAAAAACTGTGTCTCAGAGAGTATACTACCTTAATGCTTTCTGCTGATAGCAGCAGTAGTGTAATAGTTATTGATAACTATTATAAAGTTTGTAAGATTTCTTGAAGAAAGCTTCTGTATAAGGATAGTTTAATGCAACTTTTTGAAGGGTGATAAGTTTTTGCTTTCCACAATAACTGAGGCTATAGGACATACATGATAAAGGGCACTGAACATGTGACTTTTGAAAGAGGGATTTCAACTGAAAAAAAAGGCAATGGAGAAACATCCAAAGGCAATTGAGAACATGCGACACTCTTGGGCGTTTCTTTGAGCAGTTGTATAAGCAGAAGGTGGATAGAATCTTAGAAATAAGGAGGATGCAGTGGTGTGGGTGTAATACCCTATCCCACATCGGGTAGGTGTGGGAATTGTGTTTGATTTATAAGGTGGCTACACACTACCTCTAGGCACCAACATCATCCATGGACTTTTGGGTCGGCTTGTGGTGGCCCTGATGACCCAAGGTGCTGCGTGCTCAGTGGGTCAGTGTGTGGGCTACACGTAGCGGACCGGGCTCTCAGGCTCGGGGCGTTACAAATGGTATCAGAGTGGGTCCCGGTCAGAAATGTGGGAACAAAGTGTTGTGCGGGCCAAAGTGCTACACCGCAGAAGGTGGGAGCTACGTCTTGATCCCCGTACGAGCCACCTCTTGATTCCTGCATCGCCCGGGGTATGATTCGGCCTTGACGAGGACGTCAAGGATTTAAGTGGGGAAGATTGTAATACCCCATCCCACATCGGGTAGGTGTGGGAATTGTGTTTGATTTATAAGGTGGCCACACACTACCTCTAGGCACCACCATTATCCATGGACTTTTTGGTCGGCTTGTGGTGGGCCTGATGACCCAAGGTGCTGCGTGCTCAGTGGGCCAGTGTGTGGGCTACACGTAGCGAACCGGGCTCGGGGCGTTACAGTGGGAGGGTGGAAAGAGCAGAGTATTTTCAGTGAAAACCTTCTATCAAAATCTTTTGGGAAGTAATGACACGTTTCCTTGGAAGAGTATGTGGAAGTCAAAGACTCCTACAAGGGTGGGTTTCTTTGTGTGGGAAGCTGCTAATGAAGCTTTATTAACAGGTGATAATCTCCAGCGTCGAGGGAAAACTTATGTTAATAGATGTTACATGTGCAAGTGCGACGCGGAAAGTGTTAATCAACTATGGGAGAAGATGTTATATGTGCAAATGCGACGCGGAAAACTTATGTTAATAGATGTTATACTGCCCCATTGGTGATATGTTGGAGTATATGGAAGGAAAGGAATGATAGAATTTTTGAGAATATAGAGAGGAGCATAGAGAAGGTTAAGGAGCTGATTCTGAACACTCTGCTCTTTTGGTGCCATGAGTCGCTAGCTCTTGGTGCAAACCCTTTTGTAGAGTTTGTGGATAGTATAGCTAGTAATTAGTTCTTAATTTGTATAGTATCGGTGTACAGAGGACGCGTCACCTTTTTTGATACTTTTTATTATATATTATTCTTACTTATCAAAAAAAAAAAAAAACACCCAAAGGAGCCAGGCAAGTTGAACTTGCTCATTTATTTTCTCGAGTTTATCTTTCTAGCTGTTGATATATTCCTGATAAGTTGCTGACATCTTTAATGATCTCAATTCTTCAACTCTACTCTATGAGTGCTTATATTTGCTTAAGCGCAAAGATTTGTGTTTTAATTATTAAGTGTTACGTCATTTTGGGTATTGCAATTTCAACTATTGAGATTAGCCACTGTTTGGAAAGTAAGCCAGTGGGTTCAAAACTAACGTTTGAGAGAGCCTAGAAACGAACATAAACCAAGTGGATGCGTCTAATCTTGATGCAATTTCATTTCTTTAGTCTTCTTCGTGGGCATCAGTTGACTGACTTGAGATTCTGATAGGTCTTTTGCCTTTATTTTTCTTTTCCTTGATATGAAATTTTCTTTCAGTGGCAAGGAGAGAATTAAACACCATGAATTCCCAATAATCTTAAGCAGCTACTTCAATCTTGTTCTCAAGCGGGAATGAGGAGGTGTACACTCCATGGATCATGCAATGATGCAATAGCCCGTCATAGAGCTTGAACGCTATTTATATCTATCTGATCCCAATTTGTCCAACGCAATTTAGTTTAAAGCTTTCCTAAGCAACTACATAACTTTTATCTATAATGACACCCTTCAAAGAGTATTGACAGAACTGTATCATTTTTTAGCCTAACCCTGCTCACCAGTCACCACCTATCCTAGAGTTCAACAGGACAACACTACTCCAAACGGATAAATTACTTCGACCCAATTAAATTCTTCAAAAACTCAGAAAAACCCACAAAGGAATTCGTCTCAAACCAACTCGATCTTGCACAATCAAATATTTCAAAATAGCAAAATTTAAACTGAAATCTTTCAAAGATGTCTCAGAGAATATCCATCAACACAAACTCACTTAACAATATCTACAGAAAATAGAAATTATACAATTCGGAGAAAAACAATCAGCGTCTTTCTCCGAAGATATCAACCAAAACTCAAACCCAAGATATCACAACAAGAGACATGTCTGAAGTTGAAGATGCAGCAGCTTGCTATATTGCTGAGAGCCGCACAGCTATGGAGAGAAGATGCAGGGGAAGGAATGAGAAGAATTACAGTTGGAGTGCCTTTATACTTGTGTGAGGGTAATATAGGAAAATAATTTTCAAGCATCGTTCTAAACCCTGTGTTTTCCTCCACCGCTCCAATTGGGAGCGTTTCTAAACGTAGCATATTTTTGAAGCACTGCATTTAAACGCTCTAAAAGAGAAAACACTGCTAGTTGGTCAAAATGCTCCACCAAACGAGCTCTAAATTGTAGCTTGTATGTTTTTTGATATGAATTCAGACATTTGGATACCTACACCAAACATGACATGTTATGTTCCAAAGACATTGTTAATTGTATTACGTCATTAGTAATCGAATTAAGTCTTGTATCCTGCCACCACCGAACGGCAGGTGCAGGGCTCTTCCAGGACCTTAAGTGTGTGTGTGTGTGTAATTTACCCCAGGAGAAGTTCATTGGATAGTTCTGCTCTGTGAGTCTAGTATTAGACCTTGATGTTTATTTCATATGAAATAGGGAATGTTCTTCAAATTTAATGAGCGGACGTTATATTACATATGTAAAAGTTTTATAGCAGCAATGACCTGCATGATATGAATGCTTCTTGTGTTGATGTTGTAAAATACTAGGAGCAATTGCATAAGTTTTACATTTTCACTGCAGACATTTGGATCCCATGTATTTGAGTGGAGCCTTGGACCTTGCCTATTTGTGTCACTGGGAGGAGATCAGCAATACTATCATGTATCTACCTTTTTCAATTGTCAAACTGGGTTCTTGTTTTTGGTCAGGTCTGCTGTATAAAGGTCTGAAAGCATACTTTCATTCAGGCTCCTTCCTCCTCCAAATTTCATCGTTATCACTTCTAATGCTTATCAATCTAAAATGTTAAATATTTTCTTATCTTGCTTAATGATGAATCATACATATTAAATTGCAGGTTGTCATAACCCTAGCTGAAATACTCTGGGATCAACTGAAAATGCAGCGAAGGTCTTATGGGAGCTCGCTCAAAGATCTACAACCATTTAATTCCCGGTCCATGGACGATCTTCTTGCTTTTCTTGACGGGCCACAAACAGAGGAAGATGAATCTTTTGTTTGTCTGATCATCCATAATATTGATGGGCCTGGGTTACGTGACTCTGACACTCAGCAACACCTTGCCAGAATTGCTGCTTGTTCTTATATTCGTGTGGTTGCTTCTATAGACCATGTGAATGCACCCCTTCGTAAGTGAAGTCTATCCTTGATGTTACAAGACAATAATCGTACCTTATTTCCATTGCTCCAACAATTCTTTAAACAAAGTTCACAGTAAGTTTTCTTCCAAAGCAAGGTTTCATCATATGAAGAATGTTCGCATATCCTGATTTAGTTATATCGAGATGGTAACTGTCAAACTGATATTTCTACGCTGAATTTGATGGACAGTGTGGGATAAGAAGATGGTTCACACGCAGTTCAACTGGTGTTGGTATCACGTCCCAACCTTTGCACCATACAAGGTTGAAGGAGTCTTCTTTCCTCTTATTCTTGCTCATGGCGGCACAACTCAAAGTGTGAAGACAGCTTCAATAGTCTTGCAAAGTTTAACGCCCAATGCACAGAGCGTCTTCAAAGTTCTTGCAGAACATCAGCTTGCCCATCCTGATGAAGAAGGCAAGTGGCTGCATCTACTTGATTTTTAAGTTCAATGTTCTTTTTCATTTTTCCTTCATCTCATGTTGTGTTTTTACTTTTACAGGAATGCCGATTGATGTTCTGTACACAAGCTGCCGAGAGCGGTTTCTGGTGAGTAGCCTGGTTACACTTAACTCCCATTTGACAGAATTCAAAGATCACGAATTGGTCAAGCTCAGAAGGCATTCTGATGGGCAAGATTGCTTGTATATACCTCTCTCAAAAGATGCTCTTGAAAAAGTGGTACTGGAGATCAGTCAATAGACCATAAAATCAACGTAGCATATCAATGTGTTTGCTGACATAGATAAACGAGCGAGTCTGGCATCTGATTTTGGGTGCAAATCAACCAGACCAATGGTTGTATAGTTGTATGATCCTTGAGGTTATTGAGAAAGGACTAATATGAATTTTTTTGTTGAGTTTATGGAACACATATTAGCAGTAGAGTAATGATATCCTTAACATTAGTGTTACCACTAGTGTTACAACTTGCATATTAAAAGGTAAAGTTGAAAAGTCAATTATGCATTTCTCAAGACAAGTTGTAACACTAGTTGTAAGGCTAGCATTATTCTTAGCAGTAATACACAAAATGTTTGTAATTGTAATTATTAAATGAGTGTCGTGTTGATGAACAATGACAGAATCCCACAACGAGAAACAACAAAGAAAGGGACTTTTTAATTTTAATATTTGTGTTTGTTTTTGGATACATAACAGCATCAATGTATTAAGTAGTGTAGTAATTAAACAATGGACACTTGGATTATTGAATAACGTAACTCGTGGGGTTCACTTGAGGTTCAGGATAACGACTTAAAACAACCCGAGTTATGAGATATGAGTTATGACTACAAAAAAAAAAAAAAAAAAAAAGAAAAAAAAAAGAGTTATGACTACGACCTGTTCATGTTTGTCTATGTGACCGTGAGTTGAATTAAGGTCTATTCAATATTCAATATTGTACCACCGTACCCGTAGTAGTAACGGTCCGAGGGAAAAAATTAAAATATAACAGTAATAGCAATTGCAAGTTGCAACAGGGCATGCCAGAACTTGTCTAGTCTATCAGTACAATCAATAAATAGAAACTACACACATTACATGTTTTAAGATCAATTCAAGAAATATATATTAGCAAAGCAAACTAGTAAAGAGGTTTAGCTTCACTATAAATCTATAAGCTACATTTAATTTTTTGGTTGAGGATTAGCCTTCTTAAGTTCTTATTATTTTTTAATCTCCCCCCTTTTCAATAGAGCTAAATATGAACCCGGTCAAAATTGAACTTTGAGTAATCTCGAATCAAGTTAGTGTCTGATGATGCAAAAAAAATCACCATACCCGGGGTGCCGAACGTCGTTGTTGTCCGGTGAATGAATTGGTGGTCGAATTGTTGTCTGATATGTTAAGAAAGAGATCCCCATTTATAAGTTAGTGGGAGTTATTTATACTCGGAGAAGGTAAGATTAGTCAGTCGTGTTTGGACTATGCCCATACCCTTTAGGAGTAATATGTCGTAGAGTGACCTTTTGCAGTGGAGCCCACCCGCTATTGAGGCCCAAACGCCCATGAGACATAAAAAATATGCACATCAAGGACATTTTTAATTATATAATATTAAATTAAATTAAATATGTGCTCATACTCATAATTTGGTTGTTTGACTCTCCTCGAGTTATACATATGCATAAGTGTGTGTATAAATGAAGATATTCATTAGAAAATAACTTTCAGAAAACGTTTTCCTCATTTTTTGGTATTTGATAACTTTAGGAGAATGTAATCAACGTAAAAGTCCGAATCAACAGAAAATGAAGCCTTATTTTCTAAAAAATGATTTACAGATTTATTTTTTGTAAGTCATTTTCTAAATGTTTGATCAACTATCCACAATTATACACATATATATACACGTACAAAAAGTGTCAAAATATCAAATAAACCCATTATTTCATTGTTTAATCCACCAACACACAGTGAGTTGAGTAAAGATGATCTATTTTATAAAAAATGACGGTAAGACGAGTTCAGATCTCCTGTACCACTTATGTGTACCACTGGTGTACCGTTTTTCATCTCCACCATTACATCACAATCATTGCATCTTAACCAATGGTTAAGATTAAAAATGATACACCAGTGATACACACAAGTGGTACAGAAGATCTAAACTTCGGTAAGATCGTCTTATTTAAGTTTTTACCTAGATAAAAAAAATCAAAACAATGAAGGAATAACCCTAGTTTTATGGATCTTTTACCAAGAAATTTAGACAAAACTTTCCAAATGCCTCGCAACAAGATTGGGAATTTGATAATAAGACGCCTTCGCCGCTTCGCATCACGGATCCCGTCTGCACTTTGACTTTCCCAAAAACACAAGAAATTTCGCCTTTCCAAGCCAAGACCTAGTTCCACCACTCAAAACCCAGCACATCGTACATCAAGGGCAGCCACGACCAACAATAAAATTATTCAAGGGTATTTTCGTCTACTCATTTTCAGAAAACAACAGGCAACTGATGATTTGGCACGCATTTCATTTCATTTCATTTCAGGGCTAGAGTACAGTGCTTCGCAATGGTAAAACTTTCTCAACTCCAAACTCTCTCTCTCTCTCTCTCTCTCTCTCTCTATATATATATATATATATATATATGTACGTATATACTACAATAACTTATATATATATATATACACACATACATATATATATTTATATAGCACAACGACTGATATGAATAATTGAATAAATCCCATACCTCTTCATCTCCTCTCTCCCTCTCTGCAGATTTTCTTGATAAAGCTTCAAACAACTCTTGCTGCGAATTGGTTGTTTATCCGGAACTGGGTTACTCAAAATAGTTGGTGGGTAGTTGTTTTCTTGGAAATTGGAGGAGAGAGAGATGTGGGGATTTGGGGGAAGGCATTATTGGGGGAGAAGAGAAAGAGAAAGAGGGAAAGTAGAGGGGATAGTGGTGGTTTTCGCCTGGATGTCAAGTCAGGATAAGCACTTGAAGAGTTACATCGATCTCTACTCCTCTCTTGGTTGGAATTCCCTCGTTTGCCATTCCCAATTTCTCAACCTGTATGTTCCTCACACTGATTTTGATACTTGTTCATTAATTTTTGCTGGGTTTTGCGTAAAGACCTCTTTGCTGTTTGGATTTCCGATCTCTATTTATTATAATTTTTTTTATTTTCTGTTTTTCTAGTTACAATATGGCTATGGGATTGGAATTTATTGTTCGATTGTTCAAGAATTCTTGGGCTATCATAGTTTCTGGAGAAAGTTTAATTCTTGAGCTATAGCCTTGAATAGATTGAACTAATGAACTGGGGAAGTATTTGGTTTAAACATCTGGAACTGAGTTATTAGCTCATAAATTAGGTGGGTGTAGGGTGGCGGGTGTAGAGATTCACAAGTTTTACTGGAGTATGCACTATGATAAAGAAAAATTCTCTTGCCTGAACTGTGAAATAAAGATTGAATTGCCTTCTAAATAAAAACGGTGCAGCCTTTTGAATTACATTTAATTTGATTGGTGGATTGTTGGCTCCTTGGCAATTTTCTCTCTATTTTTTGTTAGTTTGAACATTGTGTACTTGTACTACTAAAATATTATTTTACTTTCTGTGGTAGTCATTGATATTCAGATGCAAGATTGAGTTTCTGTTGGATTCATTTTGCTTATGGTTGAATGGATGTGAAGTGAAATGAAATATTAATGTTCAATATATCAAACTATTGGTATTTATTTGTATCAAATATTACTTGTATGGTCAACCAAAACCTGCCTTATTTGATTTTGAACGACCCTAAACGTAACACCGGTATCCCTAAACGTAACACCATTTAATGCATAAAATGACGCAAGTACCCCTTTTAACATTTAATAGATACACACCCTTCATTTACTCCCCCAACCAACCAACCCCTCCAACTCAATGATATATATATACATAATATACACATATATTACATAAGAATTTTATTAAAAAACAGATTTTTATAAAACAGCCGCTACACACTTGCGGTACTAATATAAAACATCCGCTAAGCCCTAGCGGCTATTTTGTCCGATACCGAAAAAAATGCAAATGAATGGTTTTTTGTTTGTTATTGAAAAGAAAAAATAAACTGAATCAAAACCAATCCAATTCATAGGTGATATCATGCCTTAACAATGGAAACCGAATTAACAATGACAAGCAATCAAAATTACGTGAAGGGGGGAGGGAGGGAGGGGGTGTGTCTTTGTTTCAAGGAGTTATTGAAGGGGTAGTATAGTTTAAATGTGGAGAGGGGTAGTGAAGTAATTTTACTCCTTAAATGGTGTTACGTTTAGGGATTTGAGTGTTACGTTAAGTTATTCTGTTTGGTTTTCACTAGTGCTACAATCTTATTTTTCAATGAGTAACTTTTGTCCTTATGGAAAGTAGAGATTGTAACTTGAGATATTAGTTTTTGGCAATGTGCTTGTATGTTCCAGCTTGCTCCCATATTTGGATTTCTCAAGGCTGACACACTCTTTTGCTTGTAGGAGTATTGTTTAGTGCACATGGTGGGCTAGTGGTTTTGTTTAATGAATCTATTGTTTAAAACTCAAGGGGAAACATTAAGATGAGGCATTGCATGAAGCAATGAAAAGTTACTCCCAACAACTTAAAACACAATAGGAAACCAGAACTGTGTTCGGTAGGCGGTAGCATGCTACATCACAGTTATGCACAAGTCTGCTGACTGGTAGGTATTGAGACTATAAAAAGTGGGCTCCTCTTAAGCCCAATTTTACAGACAAAAAAATTATTAACTAATGCCTTGCTTTGGGTAATTATTGGAAAGTAGGGATTAATTTTTCATTTATGCAGTTTTTTGGCTCTGCTAAAAGGAATTTAGATGGTAAGGGGTACTACATATGATATGCCATTATAATGTAGACATAAAGTAATCGTGAAGATGAATAGCAAATTAGCAATGAAAGAAAATTGTGATTTAAAATGGAAAATGAAAATAGAAGCCATAGAGTAATCTCACTGGCTTTAAAAGTGAATAGGCAAGTAGAACATATTGTTCTCTCTGTCCCAAATACATAGTCCTATTTCCTAATATGAAAGTCACCTAGGACAATATCTGAACAATATTTTACATGTATTTATTAGGTCTTAGGCTATGAAATTTCAATTATGGATACAATATTAAGAATACTATCAATAACAATTTTTCAGAATTTCTTAAAAGTAATTGTTTCTAAATCTTTAGTCAAAATTTAATCAACTTGACCAAAAACAGTCAAAGTGGGATACTTTTTTCGGGACAAATGGAGTAGAATGCCCTGGGCATTGTAAACTTTATACTGCTGGAGAGGTTGAAATTCTTGGCTTTTGATGTATTTAACTTGATGGAATGAAGTTTCAACAATTGGCCTTATGCTTTGAACATGCATAGTTACATAAGTTGACCTTACAAATCTCTACTTTCTGCACATTTCATGCAGTGGCTTACTCGGCATATATTTGGTATTGTTTCCAATGTACAAAAGAGCATTAGGAAGTTATCCGGGTTGAATATAAGTTCATATTCTGGGCAGTCATCTTTAGAAAAACAGAGAAAAAAGGAAGTGCTTATCTACCGGCAAAATGCTTCATGTCAAAACTTAGCATATTTATAAGTGATTTCGAAAAGACTGAACATCTGTAAAATGGTTGATGTTGGAAGTGCATGCTATGCAGCTTATTTTATGATGATTGATGAAAAAAATGGCCAAAATATACTTTGTTTTTTGTAACGTTGCATCTGTTCATTGTGTAAGCAAAGCACCTCTTCAAAGTGTGAGTGTGCCATACTATTTTTTTTAATTTTTTTTTTGATTTTGAGATACTTGTGTTATAGCACTTACCATAGGTCCATAGATCTCTGTGAATCTATTACTTGGTTGTTAGTGTAGGAGGGAACTGTTTATGATGTGTTGATGAAAAATGTCTTGCAAACTTAAGCAGTGGCGATTGAAAAGTTGCAGACTTTTGCAGTCACAGAAGAATATCACGTTCAACACATGCATGATTTATTTTTTACTGACGAGTTGCCATTATATATACCTTTATTTAGTATTGATTAGTCAATTCTCAAGATTTTCCTTATCTACATTATTTGTTAAATTCAAGTGGTAGAATTATGGTATGACCATTGAAAAGGTGTAATTAGGTATAATTGTATAAGCATGAAATCAAGTAGTATTACCTCTGTGGGGGAGTTCCCCACATTTTCTTTTATTCAGAGCTCTTGCCTTCCCTTCATCGAATGCAAAATTGTTCTTACTGTGTATTTGCATTTTGGCTTCATCATGCAGATTCTTTTCTGAGAAGGCAACATCATTAGCTTCAACTATTGTAATTGAGCTTGTTAAGGTCAGGCCACTTTACCATCAGTCACATGATTGTTTTCTACATCTGATTTAGTGGATAAATTTCCATTCACTAAATCATAATTTAAAACTGTAAAATGTGAAAACTCTGCAATTAGGTTTCTGTTGTCTTTCAAGTAATAGTGGAGACATATTAGTGTTATGATTTTGTTCAAAAGGTTGATAAATGGTGGCTAATGCTTCGTTTTCTATGTAAAGGAGTTAAAAGTCAGGCCTTGCCCGTTGTCTTCGCATCTTTTTCCGGTGGCCCCAAAGCTTGCATGTACAAGGTTCTTCAGGTAAATGTTAGCATTGATTGCAATGAGATGCAGTTGATGAAGATTCACATCTCCATTGTATTTTCATATAACTGATTCTGGATCTTGTAAATAACCAAATTTGGGATTCAATCTTGTCAGTTATTTAGTAGTTTCGTTTTCTTGCAGATAATTGAAGGGATATGTGAGTCAAATGTGAATCTGGTGAGCCTTTATTTCATTATTTGTATTTTTTTCATGCGTGGTCGGTCGTTTAATTGCTATAACTTTTGTAATGAGAAAATAAGGAGCTTACTTACTAAAACAAAAGTGGTTTTTTTGGCATAATAAAACTGCCGGAAATAACCTTTCCCTGCACGTTTTCACCACTTATACCAGTGCCTACAAGTGCAAAGGTCATGCTGGAAATACTTCCGGCCCTTTTAGAAATGCCGAAAAGCTTTTTCGGCATTGTTATTTGTGCAGGAAACAGAAGTGCCGGAAAATTAAGGCACTTAGGTAAGTGCTAGAAAGTTAAGGCACTATATAACTTTGAAAATGTTTTGGCCCATCAAAAGTGTCGAAATATTGCTGGCACTAACTGAAATACCTGGAAATGGCCTCACTTGTAAATGCCGTTGAGCATCAACTCCTTGGCACCCGCTTAAACCCAAAGTTTTTTTTTTGATAAGTAATAATTAAATAAATAGCATCAAAACAGGTGACGCGGCCTTTGTACACTAGGAGTATACCTAGCCAAAAGAATTAGCCATTATCGATAATATTTACAAAATCTACAAGAGTAATGTTAGTACTATGAGTGGATTGCGCTGCCTCGGGACACCAAAAGTGAAGGGTGCGAATCAACAAATTCTTCAAATCTGGGACAACAATTTTCTCGTTGTGAAAGGCCCTGTGGTTTCCTCAAGAACCATGTGACGTTTCCTCAAGTTGTCCAAGGTTAGAATAGCTTTGTGAGATGCTTCCCACATGAAAAAAGTCACTACTCTCTTTGGGGCTAGAGAGTTCCATATTGCTTTCCAAGGGAAGGAAGTTCTATCGCAATTGAGGAGCTTGAGGTAATACAATCTGACTGGGAAACCAAGACCCCTTGTACCCTTATCCTCCAATCTATCTGTGTTCTTGTGTTCTTGTGTTCTGCTCATGAAGCCTCTCTAAAAGCTGCACGGCTTACTTGATCTCCCAATCATGAAAATTCCTTCTAAACGTGGGATTCCAAACAGGTTTACCCTCCTCCATAGACAATGCAAAACTAACTCTACTCTCCTTGTCCGTGGAAACCTCATATAAATTTTGAAATTCCACCCTCAAACACGAATTTCCACACCATCTATCTCCCCAAAAGCTCACGGAACCCCCGTTGCCAATCTCAAAAGCAATGAATCTCTCAAAAGAACTCCACCCTTTCCTGAAGCCTCTCCACACTACCACCCCGAAAGTAGAATTTACCACGTTTGGAACCAGCAGTGGTCCCCTCCCCCGTACTTACAAGCCACCACTTGTCTCCAAAAAGCTTCCTTGTCTGTGAGATACCTCCACAACCATTTTCCCAACAGTGCCTCGTTAAAAAGTTTTGAGTTTTCTAACGTTTAGACCTCCCACTTGAACCCTGGAGCATACTTTCTCCCAATTCACTAGATGAAACTTGAAGCCTTCCGACTGCCCTTCCCACAAGAAATCTCTTTCCAGCTTCTCTATTCTTTGTCTGACTGCGGTCGGAATCACAAAGAGGGACAGGAAATAGGTCGGTAAATTAGAAAGAGTATTCTTGATTAAGACTAATCTCCCTCCTTTAGAAAGATGTTGATGCTTCCACCCTGCCAATCTCAGCTCCAAGCGCTCAATCACCAATGTCCACAATGCCCTACTCTTCGACTGTGCACCAATGGGAAGACCAAGGTTAGAGGAAGGAAGATAAGCAGTCTTGCACCCAAAGAACGAAGCTAGATCCCCAACATGGTCCACAGCCCCGACACGAATAATCTCGCTCTTGGAAATATTAACACGAAGCCCCAAAACTGCTTGAAAGAATAGTAACACTAATCGAAGATACCTCAACTGAGATTTGTCTGCCCCGCAAAATACCAGCGTGTCATCAGCAAAGAGAAGATGGGATAACGACATCTCCCTCTCCCCTCTCTCCCCACCTTGAAACTACTTATAAAACCCCCCAGCACTGCCTTCTCCAACATATTATACTCTTGTAGATAGAGAATATATATATGAACTAACTTGAACACAAAGTTGAAACAGTATTCATAAAAGAAATTATTATAAACTTGGAAAAGAATTCGTACATAGGAGGGTTGCAAATATGATGTCTAAAACGAAATTTCATGATTGTCATCTCAATAGACATTGAATGGTTATCTTTGATATTTTACATGGAAATACACATCTCTAGGCCAAGTCTTCGTATATCAATTGAATATTTACTTTCTCTCTTTGACTGCATCTCTATACTACTGCAACAAAGTACAACCTTGACGAACTAGATGAGAGTTCTCAAATCTTTGTCTGAAACTGCCACCCAATTCATATCTTCATGAGCTTCAACAAATAAAGAGTTGACCATCCTACAATAGAGGATTCATATCATATGAATATTAATGGCACAAATGATAATCAATACACTTAAACATTAGTCTTTCCTAAGATAAAAGGGATTATGATAAATGATCCTACGAAAAGATAAGCGTCTAGTATCATTGATAATGCATACAACATGAAGAACTAGACTAGAGTAAGGTAGAGCATTTTGTACCTGCGTTACTGCATAATATATAAATAGACAAAATAGATTTACATGGCAGAAACACTGATCTGTTTTACAAAATTTCACAATAAAGAGGCCAAAGATAATCAAGAGGCCAATATATGCACACCATCTATTTAGCCTGAGAAACCAATGAGCACTTAAAAAGACGACAAACTGAATTAATTCAGTCTCAATTCTTTTTAAATATAATATAACAAGATTGATTTTTTAGAGGAGTAAATCGGTCTTCTCTCGGTTTAATATCTTATTTGATACATTGTGTGCATGTGACACGTTAATACAAAGACCAGCTTCCTTGGTGCTCTCATTAATTGATTAGCTTACAAATAAATAGCTGCCGTTTAACCAACTTAAAACTGAGAAGGAATCAGAAATGGAGAGGGAATTAGCTGTGAGCAGGATTACTAATGTAGAGAAAATTTGTGTTTTAGGCTTTTAGCCATCAATTTCATTGATGATCTCATCAAGGTGAACTTCACTTAAAGTCTTAAACCACTCGTCATCAGCTTGTTGTAGCTCATCAAATGTTATCCAACTGTTAGAATCTTTGTCAAGAAAGGGATTGCTGCTTCCAAACTTTCCTCTCTCCAATTCCTTCAAGTGCACTATATTGCCACAAAACACGCCATAGTTTAGGTTTAACTGTTGTCATTGTCTGCAGATTACATAACTAAAATGTCATGGTTTTTAGTGTCAATCGAAAATGATGTTCTTTAAGGGTTTTGGTTCCATGGAATAGGTAAATAACAAAACAACTAACAAGTGACAGGAAAATATTGAAGAATAAGGAAAATTTTGTAAATGGAGACTGCAGTAGGGGTTATGCCACGTCACTCGAGGTGATTACCACGTAAATACCTAGTTTTCCTCGAACTAAGACCTACCATACGAGAACGTACTAGGCTTCGGGAAATAGCCTAAAGGGGGGCCGAGGTTGAGTGCTTTTAGCCTAAGGGTAATGATGCCCAGGCCTCTACGGCCGCACCCCGACTTTATTAATGATCTCCACGAGTAAACTGGTCGAACGTCAAAACGCTCTGTCAGGATGACATCTTGCTTGAGCCTTGCTAACTTTATGGCTAAGGTAAGGGGCAACAACTTTCATCCAGCATTTACATCCCTCATGGATGACCTGGCTTAGGGCACTGCCAGGCGATCTACTTTAAGTGCAACGACAGGTTTAGGGTCCCTGAACCGTCAAAAGGCCGAGTCGGTTTTTGGGAACCTCGGGGTAATTGTTTTGGTGGCTGAAGTCAAGGGAAGGTCTCACCCGTTGTACGCGTGTGATACCACGCACGTGCGACGCGTGTGACCTGATCACTAAAAGAGAAAGAGCTAATTGTGGTCCCCACTTATGGACACTTGTCTTATGATCATTGTATGATCAATGGGACGATGACACCTAACAGAGAATATTTCATGTGTCATCCTACATTCACTATAAATGGAGGTAAAAACCTCATTTTCAAGGATCGATAATCATTTGATAGAATTCACTTGATTGAGAACTTAGTGAGTACTAGAGAGAAAACTCTCTGGCATCAGCCTTTGCCCTCTTTCTCTTTGTCTGATCAATCTTGGCTTCTACCCCGATCCTTTATTGTTTGAGGTTTTTTGATAGCAACGTGTCATGCCTAACTCTTTACCCCAACACACCTCACATCCTCCGGGACACTCACACACACCCCTAACTGTGGACTGGTTTTCCTAAAAATTAAAAATCAAAACCAAATTAAATCAAATGTTACTGTTTTTCAGTTACTAGAAGTACATTTTTGGTTACAGTTACGGTTTCAATTTGTTAGAGTTACAAGTAAGAAGACAAACAAAAAACAAGCATGCTTGCAAAACAAAGTACTTAATTAATTTTGAATATCAACAATTAAAATTCAAGATTATAATGTACATCTACATTTTTTAATTACCAAAAGACTCTATTTATAGACCAAAAAGTGACTAACCAAATGATTTAAAACTCGGTCCTCACAACAGCAGCCCAAATGACCATCCCTGATTTGCATCATTTCTAATCATATACACCATTTTTGCTATCATACATTAGGCAAACATCAACGCCACACCAGTACACCACAAAACCAAACTTGAGTCACCTACAATAAGATAAAATCTACCTTCAGTATTTGGAAACAAAAACACTAGACACCACTACTTGAAAAACAGCAACGGTTCCTTGAATAAATACCATAGAGCTACAAATATTGCATCTTGATTTCTACTCTGCATCATCCCATGGTGGGATTCCCACCAATTTTGCCTCAAACCCTAATTGCTTAAATCCCCCCCCCCCCAACAAACCACACACACAGGTATAGGCATAGTTTCATAAACAACAAATACGAGTGCGAAATTCCAAAAATAGAGTTAAATAGAATTAGCATAGAAGAATAAGAACCTGGAATGGAAGAGCTTGAAGCCTATAATTCATCCGAAGGAATGGATCTTGAGAATCTAAAAGATCTAACTAGAATACAATGAGTGCTAGGGCTTCCCCTTCTCAGGACAGCCTCACACAACCTTCGATTTTGGTGAGTAAGGTGACAATACCATAAAGAGAGGAGAACAATGAGTAGAGTTTTGTCTTTCCTTTTGATAAATGCACGAGAGAGGGAGAAAATGGTGATTGGGATCGACATTATAGAACTAATACCAAGAAGAAAACTACGCTGATTTGGGGTAAGCATTTTGTCCTCTAACGGAAATGAAAAAATTAAAGGGCTAAGGTAACCAAAAGTTCAAAAAATTAATGAAATCAAAAGTGCTGGTATCACGGTATGTGAATATAAATGCCGGTGATTGACGGATGTTAGTTTAGTGCCGTTAAGGAATGTCTATAACATACGACACTAATAGAAGTGCCTAATGTTAACGGCAATTATAAAGTACTGCCATTAAATTAACCGGCTAATAATTGCTGGAAAAAAACCATATTCGTTGTAGTGAATATTGCATCCTTTGATTTTATTGTTTGCTTTTCGTCTGTGAAGGATGAGTACAGATTGGTTAGAGACTGTGTTTCTGGTCATATTTTTGATTCGACCCCAGTGGATTTTACAAGTGATCTGGGTACCCGGTTTTTTCTTCACCCAAGCGTGCTTAAAATGTCCCGTCCTCCACCTCTAGCATCATGGATTGCCGGTGGCATCTCTTCCAGTTTGGATGCTCTATTTCTAAGCAGATTCGAGTCACAACGTGCGGAGTACTGGCAAACTCTGTATGCAACAGTAGTAAGTATCATTTAACTTCTCAACAATTGGAATATAATGCTTTCAATTTCAACTTCAGCATCATTCATTTGTTTGTTGTTGTTCTGGTGTAGAGCATAGGAGCTCCATATCTCATTTTGTGCTCAGAGGATGATAATCTTGCTCCCTTTGAAATCATCTCCAATTTTGCTCAACGGTTAGAAGGTCTTGGTGGTGATGTTAAATTGGTGAAATGGAGTAGATCTGCTCATGTAGGTCATTACCGGCATCACCCAGTTGAGTACGCTGCAGCTGTGACTGAGCTACTTGTGAAGGCTGCTGTTATATATTCAGAAAGAATTAGGCAACTGGACGAGGAGAAGATGGGGTTGGATGGAGGCCAGGATGAGTTATCAGAGCCACTACGCTACTTAAGGGAAGCTGTAGCAAGTTCAAATCAGAGCTTCCGAAGTATCTCTCTTGAGATGAATGATCACTTTATAGTTCCAAGTTCAATGGCATATCACGAAGGTAGAGATGTGGGGTCCATTCAAGATGAACGTAAAGAACATGTTATCCCTCTATCCAGCCCACCAAGCATCAACCCTCATGGTGTTCTTGGTCAAATACTGTTTGACGTTTGTGTACCCAAGAATGTCGAAGATTGGGACATAAGGTCGGCTTCTTCCTTGAGAAGATCATCTTCTTTGTCTACACGAAGGAATTCACATTTCAATCCAATTAAGTGCATTCTTCGATCCAGGCTTTAGTGTTTCAAACTGCTTTAAGTCCTCAATGCCTCTCTGTCACTTGGGATATGATGGTTTTCTACCGCCACTTTTGTGACTGTCCGACCTCTTCTTCCTAACTAACGTGTTAAATGTACAGCTATTTTACTGCATCAACTTTAACTAAGCTTCGGAATTTTGTGTATTGCCCCCTCTCAAGAGGTTTGTTGACCAGTATCATGATCATGAATCATGAATCATGAATAATAATGCACAGTATTTCAACGACATAGTCATTAGTTTTTCTTCTCTCAATTTGTTTCGGAGGATAGAAAAAAACTGTGATCTATATTTGAAGTGAAGTTATTGTCCAAGTTAAAGCCGAATCCTCCCTTCTATATATATTTTTTTATAAATACAAAAAAGTTAGTCGGAGATTTAATCTCTTGAACATAATAGGAATAAAATCCTTTTCTTAGTGTGAGTTTATAAATATGTAAGTGTATAAAATTACATTTTTTAAAATTTATTTTAAATTTTGTTAAAAGACCATCATTATTTTTATTGAAGGGAGTATTATTATAACTTTAAAATGTTTGAGTTTCAAACGCGTTGACAAAGGAAAAAATAAAATAAGATGGGTGAAGTTAACCACACACCACAATCCACTCTCTAAGTCCCATCACAAATAATTACACAAATGTCATTGTGTAAAATGACGAGTTTGGACAGCTACATCCACAATTGTGTGGTAACTCACAGCTACACACACCATATTGTGTGCAACAACTCACAGCCGCATACACCCTATTGTGTGCAGCAACTCCCAACTACACTTCTACCGATGTGTGCGTATAACCAAGTCTGCACACTTCCATTTGGTTCCTTGTTTGCGACGACAATGGATAGATGAGGCGTTATGGAGCTTGGAGAGGGAAGGAAGAGAAATGCGGAGAGAAGGGGTGGTGACGGGATAGAAAAAAGGAGAAAGTGAAGAGGTGATGGAAGGGAAGGAAAGAGGGGAAGGAGGAGCGTGCTGCCATGGGAGGGAGGAAAAGAGAACGGGGGAGGGGAAAATAAAAGTAAGGAAGGGAAGAGAGGTAGGGGAAGAAGGGTAGAATATGTAGTTTAGGTGAGATATAGAGATACGGTGTGAAATTTAATTTAATGGGTGGGATGCAGATAAAATTGGGGGCTAGGCTAACCACACACCAATATATACTCTCTACACTCCATTAAAATTGCAAAAATGCCATCATATCAATTTACTAAATAAACCTCCAATTTTTCTTCCATTCTTCATCTGCTTCCTCTTTCTTTCTCTTTCCTCCATTTTTTTTGATGAACATTTTTCTTCTTCTTCCTTTATTCACTCTTCTTCTTCTTCTTTTTCACTCTTCTTCTTCACTCTTCTTCCATCATTTCCTTCTCACTTCTCTCCTCCCCCTCACGTCTCATCATCTCCTTCCATCTTCTTCATCCTCTCTTTCTTTGCACAAACATTTTATGGGCGACATCGTGTTGGTTGTTGTACACTTCAGGGGATGTGCGGTTGGTGTTTATCGCACAAAATGGCCGAACACGATGACATAGATTTCCAATGCTTTTAACGACAGAAAAGAGAAGAGGAAGAGAGAAGATGATGTGTAGGTGACAGGAAAGAGAAAGGGGAGAAGGTATCAATATAAACGAAAGAGGGAGAGAGGGAAAATGAGGAAGTCTATGAAAGTAGGAAAAAGAACGTGAAAGCAAGGGAAGTACGGGAGAACGATCGAGGGAGAGAGGAAGAAGGGTTAAAGTGGTTAAGGGTAGAATAGGTCGTTTAGGTAGGGTGTAGAGTGTAAGGTGAGAAATTTAATTAAATGCATGGGGTATACAAAGTAGATGATGATGTGTGGTTAGCATAATCTTAAAATTGGGGTGCGATGAGTATGTTTTGGGCCCCACTCAAACAAAATATATGAGCTACTTGAAAATAGAACAAATCATAAAATCCATTGAGTTTAGATATGTTAATTGGGTTGATCCTAATTCTATAGGGTCAAACCTATAGGGTTGTGACCCTATAGGACTAGCCCTGAAACTAATAGGGTCACATTTTTTTGATCCTAACCCTTTTCGATTTTGGTTTGATTGGGTCGATCCTACGGTGCTCAACCTTTTAACATTTATACTTAGATAAGTTAATTGGATTGCTACTATCTTTACTAGTGATACACCCGTGCATTGCACGGTTTGTACACAGATATAAAATCATATACTCAATTACAGTTGAATAATATACAATTAAAAACTTTAATATAAACAAAATAAATAAACTATAATAAACTAGTAAAATAAAAAAAGAAAATTACATAAATTTGAAAAAAGTTATTATAAATTTGGAATACTTCTTTATATACAATATTTATCGTTGAACATGTACAATTATTACGACTATTACTAACATATAATAAAATTCGAAGTAAATAAAATAACTAATACGTTGATATAAATAAAAATAAATAACAAAATTAATGATACCAAAATAGACAAATAATTGTAACTAAATATTATAAATTCGATATATATATATATTAGTTATATACTTTTAACGCAAAGATTAAAATTATGATATATATGTTACTGTTAGTCCCGAAGGGCACAATAATAAGCTAGAAGAGGGGGGGGAGTGAATAGCTTATTAGACACTTAAAACTTTTTGTATTAATTCCTAAAATTAAACAAGCACTTGCAATCTATTGAAAAGATTGAAGTAGCGGAAGTCTTGTAAGGAAGACAGTTCAAGTCTGCTGGTGAAGCACTACCGATAGACTTTGCTGAATACTCAAGTCTGCAGTTTGAAGCGATAAGTTAAGAGATGAAATAATGTAAATCAGTAAGCAACAATAATGAAATAACACAAGTATTTTGAGATGATTCGCACTATAAAGAGTGATACGTCCACCACCAAGGCAGTCAACCTTGGATTTAATTGTGCACTATGTTTTCCGCTAGTTCTATTACAAAGAGTTCCAATGGATCGTGTACAAAATATTTGACTTGTGTTTGGGGGTTGAGAATTGAATATCTGGACGAACAGAATATTCAATGGTACAGAAGAATAGTTAAAGAAACAACAATAAGAAGCAAAAGATAAAGTGTTGATGCAGATCTTCTTGTTGTTGTTGAGGACTTCGCTGATTAGTTTAAGATCTCTTGAATGCACTGAGTATATAAGACTTTATGTTGTTGGAGAGATTCAGAGCATTATTTTCTTCAGTCCTTTAATGGCAGTATTTATAGTTAGGGCATTCTTGAGACCATTTGGAGAAGACGAAGAGTAACAACTCTATTAGGTTGAATGCATTAAATGCATGGAGCTGACTTTGTAGATTTCATCTTCACTGATACTGAGAAGGGAATGGTTGAATAGTTGTTGCAGCAGCTAGTAGGTGAGCAATCAGAGTTGCAGTCCTGCAATAGTTGGTACAGACTGTAAGTGTCAGTCTGTTCACCTGCCCTGTCACTTTTAAGGAGGCGAAAGTCTTCACTTTTCGGAAAGCTAAACAGGCGTGTCTGAGAAGTCAAGAGTTGAAAGAAGATTGTTTTAATTCAAATTCAAACTGATAAAGTTCGAATTTAATTAATCAACTAAAACTTGATGACTGGACACGTCATGCTTGAGTAGGTGCAGACAAGGTCTGCCGTTGGATGCTGTATGTCGTATGAAGTCTTTCGGTGAAGCCTTCAGCTGAAGTCTTCCGCTGAACCTGTGAAGCATATAAAAACTATTCTAAGGCAAAGTTCTATATACAGTTGCCACGCTAATTGATACGCAGCCCAATTAGCCACTAAGCATAGAACCTAATGTAATGAATGAACAGATGTAAATCAAGATACAAATGAGAAACAACAGTTACCTAGCAATATTACTGAAGTTCCAACATTCATTCAACACGTGTTTCACGGAAAATGATTTCTGGAAAATGAAAAGATTTCGTTTGCAAGTGTTTGGTAAATCTTTTGAAAATATGCCGAAAAATATTTTCGAGTGTTTGGTAAACGCATGAAAAATGCTACGGAAAACAATATATGAATAAATACAAAAAATATATTATAATATTAATTCACATATTGAATATATGATAGTGTTGAGCTTTTTAAGTAATTTTTCATTGGTAACCTTAATTATTATTAGTCGTGTCAAATCAATAAGTTATACTTCCTCCGTCCCTAAATTATCGTTCTCTTTTCTTTTTTCGTCCGTTCCAAAATAATTGTCTAGTTTGAAATTTACCTTTTGAAAGCATCACTTTTACCACTTTACTCTTCTTTTTTCTCCACCTAAAATTTACTAGTTTGAAATTTACCTGAAAGCATCACTTTACCACTTTACCTTACTTTTACCAACACACACGTTTTAAAAATTATGGGTCACAACACATGAATCAAGTCATTTATTCAAAATTTTCAATAATTACCAAACCAATCATAAATTTAGAGTCACGAGCTCTTTGTCAATTTTTCTTAATCCGTGTGCCTGGTCAATTAGGACGATAATTTAGGGACGGAGGGGGTATCTTTTTTCAATCTCACAAATACAAATAAATTTTTTGATAATTTATATGAAAAAAACATTTTAAAAAATAAAATGAACAATGTTTGGGACGTCCCTAAATAATATATTTGACACTAATTTTAGGATGTAGTGAGCGTTTATTAAAATTAAAATTTATAAATAGTGTACACAAACTCTGTTTATATTTCTAAACAATTTATTTGTTGAGTGAAATATTATGCGTGTATGTAAATATGCGTACTTGTGGAAAGGGCGGAGGGGTGCTCGAACTTTTGGAAAATGAATATGTAAGTCATTTTCTGGAAAAGAAGTCTTCATTTTTCGTTGACTCGGAAAAGTTTTTACGTTGACTACATTTTTTTAAGGTTACCAAACACCGAAAAATGAGGAAAACGTATTCCGGAAATCATTTTTCGTGAAACAAACGGAGCCTTAATGAACTGAACACGTGCGCGCAAAGTATCATTTTATGCATCGATTTTGCTTCACAATGCACTAATCGAATCCTATTTGTACATCGGGATTTTAGGCATCATCAATTTTGCATCGCAATTCACAAAATAAAATCCAATTTAAGGATCGAGAATCCAATTCGTGCATCAGAAGTTGAACCCTAATTGAAACCAATTTATGGATCGTAAATCCAATTTGTATATTACGATTCAAATTAATGCATTGTGATTAAAAATTGATGCATCACAATGTGTTGAGTAAGTGATCCTTAGCACGCCTCTGGCTCATTAATAGCATAGATATAGATATTAAATAGTCAAATATCAAACTGTTTGTTATATCTAATAAAAAAAGAATTGAAGTTGAAATAACAGACCCTAAACAGAATCTCTAACACTAAAATGATAGGAATAATATATTATGCAACATAATTTTTATACAACTATTCAATAACAAAAGTTATTGAGTCTAGATTCTTAGTGTGCCTTGGGAGAAGTCCTATAACAGAAAGTTGATATTTCGCTACGCCCTTCCCTTTTTCGGAATATGTAGCAACATCATCCCCAATAAACCATAACATTGAATACCTTCAAACTATTTCACATTTATGTTTCTTATTTCCTTTTTATTTTTTTAAAATAAAATTTTGAGAGAAATTTGTATGATACAAATTTGAATTTCGATTATTATTAAAAAATTGAGAGTTTAATTTAACTAAGTATGGAAAACATTCATATCTTATAGTTAATTAATTATATCAAAGTACATATCAATATACATCTTTACTTTTAAAAAATAGTTTATAAAAATAGAAACCTAGATCTATCACATCTAATAAAATTTTTAAGCATATGTTTTTTTTTCCAATTTGTCTTTCAAAATGGATAAAAAAAATTCAGATCCCAACTTTTTATGTTGGACATTTGTTTTATAAATTTAATTTTGACAAAAATAGAAAAATAAACATCAGTTATGCACTTTTGACTTCGGATCTGATGAAAATGGAGAAAACCATCATAGATCTGTATATTTTGGTAAATACTTGTAAACTTAAAGTTCAAATTAACCTTGGTCTATTACCGATTAAGTTGAATAAATATTTATCTTTTGTAAACTAACTTTAATAGGTTAAAGTTTTTTACAAATATTAGACCTGAATTTTTAAACATGTAGGCTGGACAAATATACTAAGATTTTTATTTGTTAATTTAGGTTAATTTTTTTTTTCATATATTAGACCTAGATTTTTAAATATGTAAGCTAGACAAATATATTAAGAATTTTATTTTTTAGCTTCAAATTTGATTAAAATGGAGTAGAAAAAATCTCATATATATATATATATATATATATATATATATATATATATGTAAATATTTATTTATTTATCTATTTTTTGATAGGTAAGTGTGGCCCCTAGTCTTGCTATCTCTCAAGCCCTTGGGTCAGATATATATTTATTTTCTTATAAAATTTTCAATTACTTGTTCAATCTAACCTTAGTCTATGCCTGATCTATATATTTTACATATAAAATTGCTTGAATTTTTATAAGTATTCGATTGTTAAACACAAAATATTTGAATGACAATATGAGTAGTGCATAGGCTAATACTTTATATAATAATTATTTTTCTAGACTATTACCATTATCGGTGGCAAGTAAATGTTAAGAGTAAATTTATTGTAGATACTCAGTTACTAATTTGTCTTTTCTATTTACTAATTTATATGAAATTGTCCTTAAATTTCATAATATGTCATAATTATATATGTTTATATTACTGTTGTATTGAGTAAATTATTTGAAATCTGATTATTATATAATTAATTGATATTATTGATATATAAACTTGTTATAAAATATAGAAAACTTTTTTAGAATAATAAAAATACCTAAACACCTCGAATAACAAACTGATTCTAAAAATATTTAAATTTTAGAACTATAAGAATCTAAAATTTATAAGAATGAAGAAGAATTAAACTTTTCATAAACTACTCATATTACTCATAAATTAAGATTCAAAACATCTAAACAAAATGATTTGTTTCAAAATATTTATTTCATTTAGTTTATACACTTCATACGGTTGCAAATAACTATGGTTGACAATCATTTTATATACTCCTTAAAGAAACATTAATTTAATGCATGTGTTCTTTTACTAATTTGTTTTTATCTATTAACAAATTTATTCTGACATCCATCTTTTATATTTCTTATTACATCGATGAATAACTTTTAAATAAAGTTAGTTAAAATATTAAAGATTTCATGAGGTAATGATAATATTCTATGTTGAACAACACATTATTTAGTAAGTTTGTTAATATAATTCATTTTTTACTAAACGAAAAAAATATTATCATTATTTTGGACGTTTACCAAAAATATTTATTTAGTAAACAATTAACTAATTCATTAGTGATTGGAAGTAACTATGTTACTTTAATTTATGGTTTTAAACTGATTTGAATAATACTGCATTGTAATTATTTGTTAAGACTTTTATTAATAATAGTGACAAATAATTTATATTGAATCGACTGTTTCATCATTTAATCTTATTTCTGGGAGTTTGTATTACTGTTGTGAAGATTTAGAAGCTAATATGCTAATTACAAATACAAAAAAAATATAAAATTAAAAAAAGCAAATGTGAAATCGAATATAGAATAAATTATTAAATATTTGATATTATTTTGATATTGTTTTTGCAATTTCGTAAATCATATTGATCTATATTAAATGTTATATAATTTGTTTACATTAAATAAACTAAAAATATTTGTAAAGTCATTTGAATTCAAAGAGTTGTTGTTAACTTCATTAATTGATTTTTATTCCAATTTCTAAAAAAAATATAACAAATATACAAATTATAAATATTTCTAAATTTAGAAAATCACTTTTAATGAAATATTTTTATTATTTACTCATGCTTTTATATATCTATAGATATAGATATAGATAAGTTTATGACTTTAAAAGACTAGCTCTGAATTTAATAGGTTACCTATACATGACCTTTATGTTACGGTTTCGGCATCGGTCCTTTTAACATCACTAATTGAGTTGAATCATGGCGATCTCAGTTGACTTGTGAGAGCCTAAAAAAGTTGCACCGGAAAAGAGAGGCAATAACACTAGTGAGGCGTGGCAATCAGTATGAAGGTGTTGGTGACAGGTGCTTCCGGGTACTTAGGTGGTCGACTCTGCTTCGCTCTACTCGAACACGGCCACTCCGTACGAGCTTTCGTCCGTCGAACCAGCGACCTCTCCTCCCTTCCTCCGCCCTCCGACGGCGGTGATCTGGAGCTCGTATACGGTGATGTCACCGACTACCGTTCACTCCTAGCCGCATGCTCCGGCTGCCAAGTCATCTTCCACGCTGCCGCTCTCGTCGAGTCTTGGCTTCCAAATCCTTCTAAATTTTACTCTGTGAGCAAAATATCCAAATTTGGCTTCAAGATTCATCGTATTAGATATTGATGTTCAGTCAAATTCATATCTATTGCTTGCAATTATTAGGTTAATGTTGGAGGTTTGAAGAACGTATTGCAAGCCTACAAAGAGATTGGTACTATTGAGAAGATTGTATACACTTCGTCGTTCTTTGCTTTAGGGTCAACGGATGGATACATTGCAGATGAAACTCAGGTAATGGAGTATTCTATTAGTACTGTACTTGCATTTGTTTCTTTAAGGTTCTCATTCTTGTGTGTTGGATCAAATGTGCTGATAGATTCATCCTGGCAAGTTCTTTTGCACGGAATACGAGAAATCAAAAGCTGTTTCTGATAAGATTGCATTAGACGCAGCATCAGAGGGGGTGGCTATCTTGCCAGTCTATCCCGGAGTTATATATGGTCCCGGCAAGGTCACTGCTGGAAATGTCGTTGCTCGATTGGTAAGAAGTTCACCTCAATATCCCGGAGCATTACCTATTAGACTTGTTAGAAAATGAGGCTGGTTGATAAATGTCTGTTAATTAGTGAATATTTTGGTTCTAGTGTTTGTTTCCTCCTTCATGCATAAGTTTCCGTACCCAAACGGGTGGCCAGTGGTAGAGTTGAGGCTTTACAAAATGTGAGGTCTCAAGTTCGATCCCTTTCAATATCCTTAGGGGAAAGGTCTACAAAAAAAATAAACGTATATAAGTTTCTTCTCATTATGAAGATGGTTAGCACTCCACGTCAATGCGAACTCTGTGAACAGGACATGCTTGAAACTGTTGGAATTATCTAACCCAGTTTAACATTTCTAATGACTGCGGCGAAAATGATAATGCTCAGTTAGATGTGACAAGGGGGAAAGATAAAATTCAAAATGATGGTAATTGCTTAAGAGTGTTTGGACACATACAAAGAGCCACTAAGCGCATTAACTGTGATAAAATTAATATCATCAAGCCTAATAAAGGCAGGGGAACACCAAAACTAAGATGGAACAGTGGGAAGGATATGAAGGAATGAAGCTTGACTGATGATAGCCTTGCATGGTGGAAAAGAATTCATGCGTAATTGGGACAATAGTCAAAGGCTAAGTTGAGTTTAGTATTACTTTCCTCAAACATTGTGTGTGTGCTTGTTAGAATGAATTAATGAATAACATTTTCGTTGGAAAAATGAGCTTTCATGAAGGGAGGGTTCTTCTATGGGTAAGTCACTTTAATAATCTTACTAGTTACTTGAAAAGTGGCTTATCTTATATTTGAAAGATGATTCAGAGGACTGATGGAAAGAGTGTCTGCATGATGGTGGTTGTAAATTTTACTCCCTCCGTTCCACCCAAAGAGTCTATGTTTGAAAAATCTAATTATTAAGGGATATATAATTAGCATTGAAGTTTGTCATAATTAATAATACTTGAGCATAATCAATAAGTTAATATCAAATGTGGGCGTTTCGAGCGGAGACTGGCAGGGTGGAAGTGTCAACTTCTTTCCAAGGGGGAGATTAGTCTTAATCAAGAACACTCTTGCTAACTTACCGACCTATTTTTTATCGCTCTTTGTGATTCTAGTTTCAATAAGGCAAAGATTAGAAAAGTTGGAAAGGGATTTCTTGTGGGAAGGGCAGACAGATGGGCACAAGTTTCATTTAGTGAATTGGGAAAAGGTGTGTTCTAGGGTCCAAGAAGGGGGTCTGAATATCAGAAGACTAAGTGCTCGTTTGTTGCAGCTTATTTTGGGTGACTTTTGACTTTTGGCTTTTGAAAAGTCATATTTAGAGTGTTTGTTTCAGCTTATAAGCCATAAGCCAATAAGTAAGGTACAACACCCTTTATGCATTGAAAAGCCAAAGCTAAAAAGCCAAAATTTTAAGCTTTTTTGGTTTTTTTTTTAAACATGAAGACAACTATTCATTAATAAATATTTGATTATCTTCATTTTATCCTTTTATGAAATATACATAAAAATATGAATACTAATTTTCAAGTTTTTTTTTGTAACAAATAATTATAACGATTCATAATAAGCTTTTCAACAGCTGTAACAAACAGTCTATTATGCAATCAGCCAAAAGTCATTCAGCCACCAGCTTAAGCTATCAGCCATAAGTCATAAGCTATCAGCCACAACAAACGAGCCCTAAAATTATTTAATGAGGCATTGTTGGGAAAATGGTTGTGGAGGTACCTCATAGAGAAGGAGGCATTTTGGAGACAAGTGGTGGTTTGTAAGTATGGAGAAGGGGCTCATTGTTGGTTCCCTAATGAGGTCAATTCTCCTTATGGGGTAGGAGTCTGACGTGGAATAAGGAAAGGGTGGAACTCTTTTGAAAGATTCATTGCTTTTGAGGTTGGTAATGGGACCTCGGTAAGATTTTGGGAAGATAGGTGGTGTGGGGATACTTCTTTGAAGGAAGCTGCCTGCATCTTATTCGAGCCTCCTTGGATAAGGGTTGTAGAGTTAGTTCTATCTTATCTTCTGTAGAGGGCAAACCTATCTCGAACCCCACTTTCGAAGGAATTTTCGGATCGGGAAATTGAGTCATTGTGCGCTTTTGGGGAGGCTCCAAGAGCGTAATATGGACAAGTTGGAGGACAAGGTGGTTTGGAAAGGTAAAGGGGCCCTCTTTTTTCAAGAAACTCGATTACCTCAAGCTTCTCAACTGTGGTAGAACTTCATTCCCGTGGAGAGCGGTCTGGAAATCCAATGCCCCTAAGAGAGTGGCTTTTTTTATGTGGGAAGCGACTCTCGAAGCTATCCTTACCGGGGACAATTTGCGGAAACGTAACATGGTTCTTGTCGATAGGTGTTATTTGTGCAAGGATAGTGAAGAGAGCGTTAATCATTTGCTTCTGCATTGCCAAGTGGCTTTAGAGCTTTGGAATCTTGTGTTGGGAATGTTCAGGATGTCTTAGGTCATGTCGAGATCGATGATTGATCACGTCAGAAGCTGGAATGCGGGGTATAGGAAGAGGAGAAGCCGTATTTGGGGGACAGCTCTTTTGGGAGTGTGTTGGATTCTTTGGATGGAAAGAAATCATAGGGCTTTCGAGAATGTGGAAATGTCAGTCCGGAATTGAAGAATTTGTTGATTCGCACCCTTCATTTTTGGTGTTCCGAGACTGATCACTCTCTTTCTAGGTCCAACACTGTTTTTGTAGATCTTGTAAATAGCATAGACATTGGTTAATGTTTGGATTGGTATTCTTCTAGTGTACAAAGGACGCATCACCTCTTTTGATGCTTTTTATATATTATTTACTTATCAAAAAAAAATAATGTTGAAATGCTTTTTTTTGACAAGTAAGAGTATTATATATTAGAAGTGACAAAAAAGGTGACTCGTCCTTGTACACTAGGAGTATACAAAGTAAACTAAACTAAGGAGAGACTATTAACAAAATCTACAAATGAATAGTATTGTGAACTCTTTGCCTAGAACAGAGGAGTATATTACATGTTCATAGTTGTCACTTGTAATCATAATTGTTCATTCACTTTTGCATGGACGCGATGGATTTATCCTAGTTTGTCGTTTATTTTAAGTCCTTGCTCACATACAAGTACCCAGAGAATTAGAGTGGTATGTAGACATTATGTTAGGTGTCAAAGTTCTAGGCCGTCTACAACCAAGAGAATTAGCTGTTTAAAGGCAGTTGCATTAAACTTTGAAGCTTTTGCTGACTTCTAACTAGTAATAAGGGAGTTATCATTCAAAGGATGTTGGTTACAGGTATTCATGTCTATAAGATGTTAAGTCATTAAGCTTTTGCATTCCATACTTTTTGTTTATGCCATTTATCAGGTACTTGTGAGAATGTTCCTTTGGAGCTAATGGGGATGGAAATTGACTTCTTATTTTACTTTTCCTCGGAAGTTAATATGATTGATTTTCGTCCTTGATTTGTGTCTATTCAGCTCTCAGCTTATCAAACTTGTACCATCTTTTTTCAGATCTATACAAACTGATGTTGAAAAGTGAAATGGTTTGATTTTTTTGTCAGATCGTCGAGCGATTTAATGGGAGGTTGCCTGGGTATATTGGTGATGGAAATGATAAGTTTTCTTTTAGTCACGTTGATGATGTAGTAGATGGCCACATTGCAGCTTTGAACAAAGGTCGACCTGGTCAAAGATATCTTCTTACAGGAGAGAATGAATCATTTGTCAAAGTCTTTGACATTGCTGCTGTCATGACTAAGACAAAAAAGCCTATGTTTAGCATCCCCTTGTGGGTGATCGAGGCTTATGGATGGGTATCAGTTCTTTTCTCCAGGATAACAGGAAAGCTTCCCCTGATCAGCCCACCGGTATGCTTCCTTTTGGTTTTACCTTTTTTTTTTTTACCCCTGCTTCATCTTTATGTTGAGGCTGTTGTTTTTTCTTATCCACATCTTGCACAAGTAAAGTTAAAGTAGAGAACCATCGAGATTCAGGATTAAACTGCATATTCTCCTTCTTGGAGGCTTGATAAAATGATCAGAACTTAATTGTTGAATATTGAATATGATCATGTGTATAATGCATGTATATATGAGGTAATGAGAGAGGAGCATTTGCTTTTAGAAGAGATTATTAAGTACTTCATCCCAATTTCAAAGGAACAGATCTTATCCTCATCAGAATCTCCTATGATTTTTAAAACTACCACGAATATCCTCCCTAAAGCTTTACTAGCCCAAGGCCGCTGCAATTACCATCATCTACATTTTCCAGCCACCAGCCTAGTAGCCTACAATGACTGAACTAAAGGCATGGGCATTGAGGTCCTCTTTTGGTCATGGACTTTTTCGAAATGATAACAAGGTTAAGTATGGAACTTAGCCTCTGAGTCTTGAAACTTCTATATTTTGTTATTGGATATTAGCTCTTGACCCATATTACTTAAGGTGTTGTTGGCATTATGGAGAAGTCATGATGACACACCCCTGCATGTATCCTCTAGTACAGCATTACTTCCACCTCCACAGGCACATTTTTCAATCAAACTGCAGCCAAATTGTTTTTGTTATTAATTCTTGTCTAAACTCTATTGTTACACAATGTTAAGAAGCTGGTCAGCCTGGTCACATGCATGAACTATCTATATCTCTCTCTCTCCTCTGATTATACCTTAGGTTATGGCATCTAATCATTGCCACATTTTCTTGAACAGACTGTTTATGTTCTAGGACACCAGTGGGCTTACTCTTGCGAGAAGGCCAAGCTGGAGCTGGATTACAACCCTAGAAGCTTGACAGATGGCCTAGCGGAGGTGCTCCCATGGTTGAAAAGCTTGGGCTTGATAAAGTACTAGAAAGAATCATATTTATTGTTGTTTGTGATACTCTAGCATGGTGAGTTTTATATGCATAGCCGACAGAAGGAATAGTATACCTCTAATAGCTTATTGGAAGAGAGAGAGAGAGAGAGAGAGAGAGTAATCCAACTGATTTCTCTGTTCGCTGCAACTTTCATGTAATTGCAAAATAGTTACAAATTGATTAGGGTTAATATCACTCTTCCCTTGGTATATTTGATTCAATGTCATGCCTATCCTAAATATTTGTCAAATACATTTCAGCCCCGAGAACTCTTGCATTCTGTTTCTAATCGGTCTTCCCAACCAAAATTTTAGGAATGAGACCACAACAGAGAAAAGGACGCTCTGGGAGGCCTTCAATCATATGGAACCTATTTCCTTTGATTCAATATTGAATCATATATGTGAGACATCACAACAAGTGAAAACCAAAAATATAGAAAGAACTATCGGGACATACAAGAGCTCAACGAAGAAGGCAATTTAATACGAGTCCGGATCAAAATACGTCGAGCCATTTTGGGCCAACAGGCCAATGAATTCTCTGGGTCGGATAAAAAAGCCTAGACTTTTTTGGGCCATCTAACCCAGTCAAATTTAAAAATATATATTTTAGTATACAGTATACAACAAGGGTAGATTGTTAGATTGGACAATTACAAGGTAATTGACTGTTAGTATATATTGTATACAAATATATTCTACAAATGCTTTCGTCTTGGAAAAATGATTCGACCACCTTTAGTATCAACTCAGTTAGTCTAGATGTGTCATGCTAAAAAGAACTTTTTAGTTAGATAGAATCACGGGGTTAGACCCAAACCTAGGGCAGACACACAGTGCGAGCCTTTTCACTCTAATCAATCAACCTATGTGAGCATCTGTTTAGACAATTTAACTCACGTGACCAGAGTTTGTCTTTCCTGGGTCGAACACCCAAATCTTGGTGATCGAAGCCTTTTGGCCTAGCTTTCTTTACCTTGATGAACTAGTCCACACGGAGAAGGGATTCGTTTTGATTTTCCAAGAAGAAAGAGGTCGTTCGGGTTAGGCTCACAGGATTTAGTGCTACAACATTAACATTTTTTAATATTTGGGTTAAAAAACTTATAAGGCACAAACATAATTTCATTAACGACGACATGCTTCTTTTATTGAATTATTGTATTATTTCGGGTGCTACTTAGATTGGGCTTTTCATCATATGTTTATGGACTTTGAATTGTAAATTTTATAATTTAATGGTTGATTTTATTTCGGGCTAGGCCGGCCTAGTGGCCCATGTGCCTAAGACAGGCCAGGTTGGGTCGGGCTAAAATTTTGATAGGCCCATTGAATTTTGGACCAAGTCGACCCAATCTAAAAATTAGCTTTGGCCCACTGGATCTGGGTCGAACCGGCCCAACCCATGGCCAACTCTAGTGGCCATAGAGCTTCTGAAATAGTCCAGAACCAAAACGAAAAAATTGAAGAGGTTGGAGAGGGAAGGAAGAGAAAGGGTTATTTGGTGGCGGGAAGGAGAAAGGGGGAGAGAGAAGGGGCGATGGAAGAGAGGGATAGAGAGAGAAAGGGGAAGGATGTTGCCATGGGAGGGAGGAAGAGAGAACGGAGGAAAGAAAAAAAACAGAGCGGGTAGGGAAGGGAGGTAAGGGAAGATGGACAAAAGGGTAGAATAGGTAGTTTTGGTGGATATAGAAAGTAAGATGTGAAATTTGATTAAATGAGTGTGGTATAGATAGAATTAAGATGTAAAAAATATGTTTTAGTGGGTAATTGGGAATTAGGGTTTCAAATAGAATTCTCGCAATGGGATCCATAAGTAGTAGGTATACATTCGTAACATCACATTTTTATCTGCGCCGACATCTAAACAAGTTGTTGGGACTCAAAATGGGTTGCAACAAATTACTTACTCCCTCCATTTCAAAATAAGTATCGTTTTAACAATTTCACAAACAGATTAAGAAAACTTATAGAAAGACTAATATGCCCTTATTTAAATTCATTTAATGTAGTTAAGTTGCACTAGTATTTTCTATTTCCTCTTAACAATCCCCTCTCTAACAGTTATGACAAAAAAAAAAAAAAATATATATATATATATATATATATATATATATATATATATATGTTGGTGAGGAGCACTATGGTTGTGCCATCTCACCCAACTTTTGATATTTTTGAATCCTCAAGCCTCCACATCACTTGACTTGAGACTTTTCATTTTCTAGCCATTAGCTAAAAATAATAGTTAATATGATATTGTGATATTAATCATTTACTATTAATATCTTTTATTGTTAAAAATAGTGGCAATCTTATATAGAAAGACTTTTACTACCAACATTATTTCTTAACCAATGTGGGATAATATTATTAAATTGGCATTGTGTGAGTACTTTACTCTAATAACACACTTCTAATACCATACTTTAAGTATTGATATTTTATTCATCCAAAACTTGATTTAGACAAATAAATATATCATTTTGATGCTCTCACCGAATATAACACATTTGTACAATTACATTTGTCAACAAACAAAAAACACGTAAAGAAATTCGTGCCTCAAGTTGCATAATTTCTTTAACTAAAAACACTAATTTTTCAATAAGTATTAGGTGAGTACTTTAACGATTTCTAAAATCAACATTAATTTATAACCAATGTAAGATACATCTATACTATAATTACCAATAAAAGTGATTTAACAAATATTAGTTGAAAATTGATGTTGGTTTAAAACGTATTTAGATAAATGACTTTTACTAAACTAGCAAAAGAATATATATGCTTACAATTGTTAGAAGTTGATGTTGACTTTAAAAGTCCTTAGGCAAAATCTTACTAATAAAAATGATTTATTCCTCATTGGTTACAAAAAAATTATTTTAGTTTAAAAGTTTTTAGATAAAATTCTTTTACTAACAATAGAAGGGATGTATATCACATTAGATAGAAAATAATGTTGGTTTCAAAAATCTTAAGATAAAAGATTTATAATATTATTATTAATAGAATGAATGTATCCCACATTCATTAGAAAATGATGTTGGTTTCAAAAAATTTAAGATAAAAGACTTCTAATGACTTTTAAAACTAACATCAATTTATAACCAATATAAGAAGTATATCTTCTAATGGTAATATTAGTAGAGATGTATTTCATTTTGATTATAAATTGATGTTGGTTTTAAAATTCTATTGATAAAAGACTTCTACTTATTACCATAGAAGAGATGTATTTTACATTGTTTAGAAAAAAAATATTAGTTTTGAAAGTTTTATGTAAAAGATTTATACTCTTATTACCAATGAAAGAGATGTATATCATATTATTGAAAAAGAAAAGTTAGATTTTAAAGTCTTTACACTAAAGACTTTCACTCTTACAATAGATGTATCTTACATTGGTTACAAAATATTTTACTATTATTAATAATAGAAAAGATGTATCCCACATAGATTAGAAATTGGTGTTTGTTTTAAAAATACTATTATTAATTACCAATAGAAGAGATGTATCATATATTGGTTAGAAAGTGATGTTGGTTTTCAAAGTCTTTTGATACAAAACTTCTACCATTATTACCAATAGAAGATGTATATCTCACATTGGTTAGAAAATGATGTTGATTTTAATTTATTTTAGATTAGATAAAAGACTTTTACATTGGTGAGATTAGAAGATTGTCATTATGATAAGAATCAACTTAGTCTTTTGTGCACCAAAAGTTTTTGATAAAAAATTTAAAGTCTTATGTGTGTTGTCTGAGTCAGATCTACAAAAATAGATCGGATTCATAAGACTATTATTTAGAAGATAGATCATGGTTTCTTATCATCAGAATTATATTCTATCGGATAGGAATAGTACTAATGGTTAATGATTGGTTTGCTGTTGGGTTAACAGCAGAGTTATGTTTGTTGTTGTGGGTTCGGAACAGAAGGTATAATATTAAGTACATGTATTGAATCCATAAGAAAACATAAGATTTCATGCTATCAAAGAGTGTGCATACAAAAGCAGATAGACATGAAGTAAAGTTGTCTTGAACAAGTTCTCATTTAGATCAAAATATAATCGATTACAAAGAGGATCTAATGATTACAAGATTCAATACAACTTCCGGTGACTTAATTACTCCTAGTAAACAACTAATCTAAACACCTGATACATTTCTAAAAATAAAAATATTACAAGGAGATGTCTATGAAGACCATGGACCCATATCTATTTAAACCGATCGGTAAACATAATATAGGTTCGATATCAAGTGTTTGATTCGAAAGAGGCAGCCAAGCGGGATCTCTACACTGTAAGAAGTGCAGATATGTGATCATGTCGCCTGCTCTTCCTTCTCCCTTCAGCTAGCTCTTAAGCCCATGTGACATTCACAAGCAAGCACGACTACCTTTCGAAAGTCGGCTGCTGTGAATTGTGCTGATCTCAAGGGAGAATCATGCCAAGGAAAGAATATGTAAAAAGTCTACATTGCTAAAACGGGGCAGCCGACATGAGCATGATCACAGGAATATGAGAGAGGCATGCTAAATGGTTGTTGGGGTAATTCTTCATATAAGAGGAATCCTCAAAACTAACCAAACAACTTTCGGTGAATAGGAAAGGTAATACCAAGTTGTTGAGAGAGAAACTTGATCTAAGACTAAGAATACTCCTAAGTAACATTTTGAAACGAGAGAATATTGTATCAGTGTCTATCATCGTGTTTGAGAGGTGGTTTGCGAGTGATAGAGATGAGAGAAAGAATGTCTCTATAAGTATTCGCTGAGGCAAGACGAAGGACCGGTTAATGGGATGAATTCATTAAGTTCGAATAGTCCTTTCAACCATTCTCATTAAAGTCATATAGGGTAGTGTGAGAGATGGTTGTAATTTCTAGATATCCGGTAAAGTTTCTCCTTGGAAAGCTAAAAGGTTTTGAAAAGACAAAACAACTTTCTTGAGAAGATAAAAAGGTTTTCAATAAAACAAATTTTCAGTAAAATTTGACAAAACAACTTTTTTAGAAAAATGTTTGATTTTGACAAAAGTGACTTTTCAGAAAAATGTTTTGAAGAATATGTTTCCCTTTTAAAGATATTTTACCTTTACCGAGAATCTAAGAAATTCGTCTTTTACTTTATGAAGTAGTCAATTTCAAAAAGTTTAACCTCAACCTTTGTGGAAACAGCAGGAATACCCATGTATATAACATATTATCTACTAAGGTGAAAACTCCTATAAGTCAGTATATAGAACTGATCTTATGAAGTACTGCAACACAGGAATGTTCGTCAAAGAAGGAGGTTTGAAGGTAACACAGTCAAAGCAGATCAAAGATAATCTAAAATTACTTTGATATGAAGACATCAAACCAGTTGAGTAAAATAAATCATACTTAATAGAGTGAATAGGAATCAAAGAGCAAAGTATGATAATCAATTACTCAAGTTTTATATTTGTAGAGACAAACATGAAAGAGCAGAGCATACAAATATAAGGCTATGCAGTGATGATATATTCATGATCATGATTATCAGAGAATCATAAAGATAGAACAGATATCAATCATATATCAGAACCCTGAAAGAAGAAGATTTGACTGAAACAAGTGAATAGAATCTTGCACGTCAGTCAAGCATAACATTTTATGTTGTTAGAGAGATGATAAAAATTGCTTGTTGATATTGAGAGAATCTATATTCCTGAATGAAAATCATGAAGATCATTAGCAATATTTTATGAGCTTTAGGAAGCTCCAGAAAAATCTAGGGACAGATATAAGTTTTTCAAGAAAGACCACGGGATGGAGAAAAGAGAGTATGGATCTTGAATATCTTATTCTCCCTTGGTATTATGTGCTCAACGAGAAAGAAAGAACAAACTGAAGGATTGAGCACTAGACATGGGATGTACCTTAAGCGACAGTCATATTCAGATCGAGATAGATGTTCTTCAGAATGTGCCTTTTGGAATCTGAGCTAATATGTCTGTAGTCGATGTTTCCTAAAGAATATATTTCCTTTGCAGCAACTTATGAGATCTTTGATTCACATTTCTTTGAAATTGATTTCAAATAATTCTTTGAAATATAGGCCAAGTTCCCAGAAACTAACTATCATATAACATAGGGATCAATCAATGTTTCATGATATAGAATTTTTGACTCTTAACCTTTTTCATAAGAATAAATAAGAATCATTCAAAATTCTTTCACTGTAAAGTTGCAGAATTTTTTTTAACGAAGAAATTTCTTTTGAGAAGGTGTTGGATTGATATCAATCGTTAGCCTTATGTCAAAAGTATTTGAATTTGAGATCCTTTTAAGTGAAGCATCCATCTGAGTGTTATACATCTGAGGAAAAATTATTCATAGTGCCAATTAAGATATATATATGTCATATGAATAATTTTCCCACAATCATCATGGTAATTGTCTATCTCAAGAAATTTTTGAAAACAAAATAATTTTTAAAATAAGTAAGTTTTTCAAAAAATTATCTCAAATGAAATCCTTGTCAAAAGTTTTTGAAGTTAAAATGAATTTTTCTTTTGACATGCATTTGAGATGAGCATTCGAGGATCAAACTCTCAGGTGGTTAGACATGTCATATAGCTTGAAGAGCTTGGCTCTAATACCAATTGTTGGTCCACAATGATGCTCAAATAGGCTAGAGGGGGGGGGGGTGAATAGCCTATGATGCCATTTTAAAACATTTCTTATTTTACATTTAAAGCGTGAGTTTTAATGACATAGGCATTTAGCATTTGAGCATGCCTGCTGGTAGTACTGAACAACATACTTGATCTTAACAGAATTTTGAACTCTGCTGGTGAACTACTTGTAAATCAAAAGCCTGTTTGAAAGAGTTTAAGCAGTGGAAATAGTTAGGCTTAGATTTAGGGAAGTCTTAAGTGGCTGTACACAAATATGATCAGAACAACAACACACTTAATCCTTCTTCCAAATGGTGATTTAGGAAATCATTAGAGGATAGCTTTTCAAAAGGATAAATCAGTTTATAAAAGCTCATAGAGAGAAACAGTCTGAAAGATAAATTATTTGAAAGAACATCTGAATTTATTCAAAGATAAATTACAGATTACATCAGCCTAGACACTCTATGTAAAGTTTATGTCCTCGTCCTTTCAAGCCTTAATCTTTACTTAATCATTCATAGACAAATTCTTAAGTAAAGAGGGAAATAGGAGACGAGAACGAGAAACAAATATGAGAAGACAATTTTCAATATCGTTTAGATAAAAATTATATGAACGAATGAGTGCAGAGCACTCGACCTTCTATGATGATTGATTATTGCACAATCAACAACATTTGTATGTGAATACAAATATGAAGATATGAATGTAATATATACAGACAGTTCTTCATCTTCCTTGGGCACCATCTGAAATCTATCTTCAAATCGATCTAAGAGCTTGACCTCTAGCTTTAGGAATAAAGTCCTGAAGCTTCAGCTAAAGGCTGAGTTCTTCGAAGAAGGGTGGAGAACTCAAATCAAGAACTGAGTTCTTGACCAAGACACCGATCTCTATCTATTGAAGTTTCTGATCTCTCTCTTCTTTTTCAATGCTTTTCTTCCTAGCAATCCATAGAGAGTGTTTTGCTAAGGTCTGGGTAAGCTCACTGTAATCTTCTGTGAAGATCTGAGAAGACGATCTCTTGTAGATCTCATTGCTTCTTTGACATTCTTATTGCAGGTGCCTTCGAATCACTTTGTTGATTCGAGGTGTGTCTTGTACATCTGTCGAAGAAGAGGGAAGATTTCTTTTATAGACCGGAGTCAATTTGATCGTTGAGAGATGAAGATGGATTTACTATCCATTAGAAATATTGTCGTTGTTGAAAACTATCAGATAGAGATGTTGTTCACTGGATCTTTGACTGTTGGGTAAAAGCTTTGTCTTGCAGATCCTGAACTGGTTGCTTGTTAGACTGTATTGATAGGTCTCTGAAAAACAAGTCTGACTTATGATGCACTATTAGGTGGTCTGTCCAATAAAGTAGATTATTTTGACTTTTTCAGACCACGTGAGTGAGAGAGAGAGTCTTACAACTTTAACTATGTCAGGCTTCATAAAGATTTGAATTATTTTTGAAGCTTGGCATATTTGTCTTGTCTTGATCATTTGCAGTCTTGTCTCTCTGTAGCACGTGCAGAGCCAAGTCTGCTGGTGAGATGTTCAATTCTGATGAATGAGTCTTTTGTAGAAAAAGACTGATGGTTATGCCGTGAACATTCAAACCGTAGCAAGTCTACTGGTGGCAGGTCCTCAAGGTATTCTGTGGTGTACATGATAAGTCTGCTAGTGACGAATCTTTAGAAGAGCTTCGACACTGTAGCAAGTCTGCTGGTGGCGAGTCTTCAAAGTATCCTTTGGTGCACATGACAAGTCTATTGGTGAAGAGTCTTTAGAGAACCTTTGACGCTACATCAAGTCTGCTGGTGCTTAGTGCATATGAATTGCTAGTCTATTAATCATCATTAAAAAGGTAGGACTAGATTAGGACAACCTAACCTAAGATCTATGTGTTGTCAAACAAGCTGCCACACTAACCGGTACGCAGACCTTTTAACCACTTGTTATGACACAAAGTAATGGGAACAAACAAATCAAAATATTCAGAATATGCAAAGTGATAAGTTATTTATCAAGAAGCATATTCCAACACCCTCTCAACTCTCAAGGTAATTTATTATCAAAGAAGGTCTGCCACTCTGAGTTAGCAAAGATTTCAAATTTTCATCAAGCCTTTCATGGTTAATTCGGTTAATTTCATTACGGATTGTAGACCAAGTAACGACCCTGTAGACACCCCAATTTCGTACCCCTGGCATGTAACTGACATAAAATATCAAAAACTGTTAAAACTTAACAAATGTCAAGTTGCAGAAGTCAAAAATGCGAAAGGAAAGGATGATGAAGCTGAGGGGAAAGTGTCAAATTTGCAAACTTCCAAAAAGGGTTGGTGCCACCTAAGGGCTGCTTGGTGCCGCACCAAGAAATAGCTTGGTGGCACCAAGCTTTCATTCATGATCTCTCACAGAATCAAATAAGTACAAGTCCTTATCGCAAGGTACAACTCAGCGATGGAGAAGAAATGAAAGAATTCAGTAGTGTCCCTAAATGCAAGTATAAATAGACATGCCGGCCTCGGTTCTCGACACAATTTCACTTCGATTTTTTTAGATCGCATGGCTCGCTCTAAGCCGTTTTCTCCGATAACTTAATGCGAGAGGTGCGAGATAGGTGAGTGGAAGCCCCTAAAATCTCCAAACCCCAGCCAAACTCTGCCAAACCAAAAACCCATAGGTTATAAGTGATCCCTAGCCTAGTTGTTAGGTATCCACCTTAAAACCCCACCCAAAAATCCCAAAATAAGCCGTTACTACGCAACGAGCTAAAAAGTCAAACTTAAGTCTAGGTTCCGCCCAACCGAAAAGGCCAAAACCTACCCAAATAAAGCCACTGCAGGAGTTGACTAGCCCGATCCTCAAATCCAGTTCAAATCAGTTCAAATCGGTTCAATTCAGCTCAATTCAAAAAAAAAAAAGACTCCCTCTCCGCAGAGACGTAGCGAGGCACACCACCGCTCTAAAAGGTAATACCTTTAAGGGCGTATTTTTATTTCATTTGTATTTCTTCCTTTTATTTATTTTCAAAAGTTGTATTTTAAATCCGGCACAATGTAGCCAATATAAGCCGTTGTCTTTGCCGGATTAGATTAGAAAATATTATGTAAAAGAGCCGTTATAATGGCCAAATATTCTTAAATATGTTTGTAATTATTGGAAGGAGGCGGCGAGTCAGTAAATAATGTAGCCACGAATGTATCTGTTTAATTTTCCCTTGTCAAAATAAGACCTTATTTATTTGCTAGATTAATATAACAATGAGCATATTTCACCAAAAACGCTTTGAGACCGAAAGGGCGAGTTGGGTGCCTAGACCTTCCCAACTCGTAACTTAGCCCCGAACCGTTTTCTAAAATCTCGGTTTTCTCTTACGGTTTTCCTTTATTTTTGCCTTAAAATAAAGGTGGCGACTCTAAAACTTTCGGATCCGGTGGGGCCTCGCAACATTCCCTCTTTGCACTTTCTGTTCTCCCTAAAAAGGGAGGATCACGGGAGATGGAGAGTGATGTATTCCCATATCCCGGTATCCCCTAAACAAGGGATAACTTGATGCGGGAAACCCATAGCTCCCATAGCGATTTGATTGGGCCATAAGGCCATTTTAATAAATCCATAAGTGGGGCGTCGCAATATCTTTTCTTGCACTTCTTATTATCCCGGAAAAAAAAGGGAGAATGAGAATGGAAAGGTAATGCATTCCCATATCATTTATCCACGAAATAAGGGATAACGACATGAGAAACCCTTAGTTCCCATTTTGGATACAAAATCCACTAAAACAACAGAGGCACATTCCAACGTGCTAATATAGGCGACTCCTCTCGCACTTTGGTTTCGTCTTCCCTAAACAAGGGAGGGTGGAGCAGGCGGTGGTGTCCCATCCGTCATCCGCACCCGCACCCTAAACAAGGGCGCGTCGCAGGAACCTCACGGTGGCGACTCTGGGGGATGTCGTTTTATTTTAAATAAAATGGAGGGCTAGACTCATAAAATAAAACCTTTTTTTGGCTTTTCTTTGTTTTTGGGTGCAATATGCTCGTTATATTAATTTACGCATTTCAATAAAGTGTTCCCATTACGGTAGTGGCTATATTTGTGGATATGATCCTCCATCGGCGGCGATCTCGTTCAGATATACATTCGAGGCATGTTCGAGTATTAAAAAAAATCAATCAAATAAAAAAATTTCAAAAAAAAAAATATATATATATATAAAAAAAAATATGTATATATATAAGGCGGTCTAAGTATATTAATTTGGAAACTCCATTGATACCCTTAAAGCATTGAATAGAGTGTGGTATCGCCGAGAACACCAACGCAGCGTGCTTGGCCGATCAAAAGCCTTCAAACACTATTATATATATACAAAAAAAAAATTCGAAAAATCAAAAAAAAAAAAATATATATATTATATATTTTACAAATAAATTCCGGGCAGCACAACAAAAGAGCTGGGGCTTTACTTCCGGCTCTATTTTCTTTCATTTATTTCTTTCAGTTCATTTTCTTTTTCACTTTATTACGTAAATCGTATATTTGTACATCTCGGCATTCATTATGTCATTTTATTTTGGGGCATAGGACCAAAATTTGTAATTAATAGGGATAGATAGTTTCCCCACTTTTCTTTCTATTTCTTAATGTGATGTGCTTGCTTGCTCGCTCAAACTAAAAAGCAGAAAATCCACACAAAGCGACAAAACAGGCCAAATTTGTTTTATTTTCTATATACGTAAAATAAATAAAGGCTTTTCTTGCTTTCTAGATACCGCACACACGTGCACGCATGTAAATATATTCGAGTTACCCTACACCATGGCGACCTACCCCTGCATAAGCCAACGTTAGAATGCATATAGTTTTTCAGGACACTTCACAGACCGACCGGTTTTTGCATTTTTGAATTGTGGGTCAGCCCCTGTCAAAAAAAAATCATCAAAAAAAAAAAAATCGAGAAAAAATCAAATCAAAAAAATATACATGTCAAAAAAAAAAAAGCGCAAGTTCAAAAAAAATATATACATAGTAAGTGCGCACAAAAAAAATTTAGACAATAAATAACAAGCGAGGGGTGACTTATAATTCTCGAATGCTCGACCTAGACCATTTCGAATGGTGGATCTGAAAAGAGTATAGGCCTTCGCTGGGACTAGATCCGATCTGAGGGAGTCAGCGAGTGGAATCGTTGGTCTATACTGCGGAGAAAAATCCACTATTCGAGGAAAAGTCTGAGGCTGTCAAAATAAAGCAGTGCTTATCAGGTCAATTGTAGGGAACATGGAAATAATAATAAAATACTAATAAAAAATGTTGTACTTCAAGCCAGATAGCCTTGAGCCAACCTTCTGATACCTACCAAACCCACTTTCCTCACAAACAACGGCCCAAGTTTGGAAAGGCAAAAATAATCTTGGCCAGATTGATAAGGAAAACAAGTCACGAAATTAGATCGAGAAGGTATCAATTCGATCGAGACAAAGGGCGATATCAAATCTGAGCAAATACATCGGCGGTATGGCGGCCAGAAAATGAACAATCCGCTAGGTCCCCGAAGCATCAACCTTCTATGCTCCTCCAAATCCAACCTCCCGACCAAACACCAACCCAACATCCACTATCTGTCCAAAATCCTTATCCAATCAAAATCCTTATCCAAACCAAAATCCTATATTATCCAAAACCCATAACCCAAGACCTTTATCAACCCAATACCCATATCCGGCCCGAATCCTTATAATGCCCAAATTCCATTAACCCAGAACCCATATCTTGTCCAAAATCCACCGGCCAGAAATCCTACCCTTGACGGAAAAATAACCCGACTTTCCTAAATCCGACCAACATATACAAAACCCAACTTTCGTGCGCCAAATTGGAGGCGACATCGAAGATGTGAAAACCATGATGCTTAAATTCTAAACCAAGAAGTTTCTAATGAAAATTTGGGGAACGACTTCACGGGTATGATGGATAAAGGCTTCTAAAAAAAAAAAAAAAGCTCCTGTTGAGTTTGGGTCTACTTCTAATAAACCTCTGCGAGAACTAGTATACTACGACCGGCCCACTTTTGGCGCCGCGATTTGATGGACCGCCGGATATATTACCTATTCCTTTCCTTAACCTTACGGTTTGGTCATCTACCAATCCGATCCCTAAAATTAGTACCCTATTCCTTTCCCTAGCCTTACGTTTGGTCATCTACCAATCCGCTCCCTACAATTGAGGATCTCAAACCCCGGTCCTCAATAATGTAATAAACCACATGCGATTGTGCTTTTAATAATAATCTAAACGTCTTTGCTTATTTCTTAGTTGCACCTGCATTAAAAGACACATTAAATAATTAAAATAATGAGTCATTTAAAAGGACCCAAAAGATAAAAATTTTGCTTGAGCTTGTAAAGTCAGTAGAGCCAGAGACATCATCAACGACAAGCGAGGCGATCCACCATCAATGCGAAATTTGGACAAGGAAATCAAAAAAAGTCGAAAATCGTGACTACGAAGGCTCAAAAGAACACCACTCATGGATCTCCTCAAAAGTTCGTGGACATGCTTACTTGGTCCTATAAAGATATGTCGGGGTAGACCCGGCCATGGTTGAAACAGGACCCTCATATGTCAGGATGCTCGATAATCGGACAAAAGCTCCACGCATCAAGCGAGAATGGTCACTACAAGTTAAAAAAAAAAAAAGCATAAAAACGACCACTCGTCAACTTCATTCGGGTAAAAAAATAGTAAAAAAAAAAAAAAAAAATAAAAAAAAATACCCGATCTGGCTGTCCAAAAATAGTGACCATTCCCAAATCCAACAACGAACATCTTTGAGTTATAGTCAAATCAAAAGCGGCGGGGAGACCAAGAAGAAGACCTCATCCCTTGGGGGACCTATTGCTATCATGTCATGCCGTCTGGGCTAAAAATGCTGGGGGCTACTTATCAAAGGCTGCTACCTTTTTCTTCCACGATGTGTCGTATATTGTCAAAAGAATCCGGTCAGGAGATGTCATACTCCCCACAAGCCAAGAAAGAAGACCTTGTTCAGCCTCCAATCTCAACAAGTTCAAAAGGTATGGTGCTCGATCTACTCTATCCGGCAAGTGCTTCCCTCTCCCCGCTAAATTTGAAAACCGAAGGCGGTCTAGGCAAAAGTTAGGCGAAAAGAAAAAAAAAAAGGAAAAAAAAAAAGCTAATTTGAAAACCGAAAGAGCCTAGGCAAAAGTTAGGGCATTCAAAAAAAAAAAAATAAAAAGGAGAAATAAGGGCTCGCTAGGTGAAAACCGAAAGAGCGGTCTAGGCAAAAATTAGAAACAAAAAAATGCAATAAAAAAAAAAAAGAAAATAAAGGCTCGCTAGGTTGAAAACCGAAAGGCGGCCTAGGCAAAGTTAGAGCCAAACAAATAAAAAATATATATCGGGAGAATAAGGAGAGGAAGACACTCTTTGAAACCTCGGCATCCTATCTCTCGTCTTGGCGAGAGCAAAAGAGGCTCGGCGGAAGAAAAAAAGAAAACCACGACATAAGCTCACAATAAAATACTAAAATATAATATTACGGGTCTAAGGTGCAACTTAGGAATAATTACAAAAAGAAATTTAGATTATGCATTAATGGCATGTACATATCTATTATTACTGTACCCCTTTTTGTTTTCCCGAAACAATCCTTTTCTTGCGACCATAGCCGAGTGGTCCATCGATTACTGCGGCGTCCACAGCCGGGCCCATATACTCATTGCGGCGAAGAAGAAACCTAGACTCATCGGCATGAGAGCCCCGAAGTGTCCTCATCCTCATCATCAATGTCCCGTTATCCGGATAGAGATCTTTGGTACCATGATATTTCGGCTCCGACCATCATCTCTTTGCTGTCGATCGCGAAAAAAAAAAAAAAGCCTAAAAAGGAGGTTCTACGGTCACGGACTCAACGACCCAATGCAGAAAGAATAAGAGATTCGACCACTTTTCCCATTCAATATCACCCAAAAAGCCGCTCTTATCCAAGGTGCATTCTCAAAATCCCTTTCTCAAAGTCTGAGCGTCTTGTTACATTTTAGATGTCGGTATAGTTTTATTTTGCATGAATTTATTTTTGCATGTGTAACATATTGCATCGTATATATTATATTGCATTATTTCATAATGTTTGTACAGATTTCTTTTACAAAAAAAAATGCAAAAAAAAAAAAAAAATGTGCAAAAAGAAAATAGGAAAAGAGATACTAATGTTCGCGGGAACTCAAAGCTAATATGCTCGGGACGGTGGCTTACGGAGAAGACCACCACCCTCACGGGACCGTACAACTCCTCGACCTCTGCCCACGTGGCGGCTTGACCCGTCATCATCATCATCATCATTATCATCATCATCATCGTCATCTCGACATCTGGGCCGCCGCCTATGAGCGCTCGCTGAACACGAAAAAAAAAAAAAAAAAACAACAACGGGGTAAGTTCTCTACCCTTATCTCCTTCTCACTGTCAGAGTCCTTTAAGTAAATAATGAACATATCACATGTTTTATACTTCACTTTTTTTACAATAAATTCTTTTAGCAAAAATAAAAAAAAAAAAAATAAAAAAAAAAAAACTAAAAAAAAAAAAAAAACATCTTGTTCATAAAAAAAAAAAAATAAAAAAAGAAAAAAAAAATTCTTTAAATTGTCACATACTATTTTCATACATGTGCATAAATTTACATGTAAATAAACATCATTCTTTCTCAAAAATCATTCTTTTTCAAAATTAATAAAATAAAATAAAAAAAAATTTCATTCATAAAAAAAAAAAAAAAAAAAAAAAAGCAATTCATATATGTAATTAATTTTGCATCTTAATGTACATATTATAAGCGCTGCATTTGTCATGTGCATAATAAAATGTGAAAATTCATGCATCATCTCATACATGTTACTGCATTGCATGCGCATCAAATAAAATAATTCATGCATTCATATTGTTGCATTTCATTTGTCAATAATTTGCCATGGAGGAGTGAAAAAAGAAGGTAAAGTATCACCAATCATCAAAATAAATATCTTTGTGGTATTTACTATACCCTGCGACATTTGCATGCTTGGAAAATAAGTCTAAGGGCATGAAAAATATCGTTTTGTCATGTTTTTATCAGAAAATATGCCAGCGTTTCGGAAAAATTAAATTTATACTCAGAATATTCCGTTTAAGCCATTCTATTGCATGCAAAAATGTGATTTAATGTAAAACATGCATCATATAGCCTCATTTGCATTTAGAACATAAATCATGCATAGTAGGGTCAAATAGTGATCACTATTTCAAATCATGCATCGCAAAAAAAAAAAAAAATCACAAAAATTACATACATTATCACTCAATTACATCATTTAGGCATAAATAGGACATGCATATGCATCATTAATAAAGGTCGGAGATGCTTCAAAAGTGCCAAAAATCGACAAATCGAGAAATGTTCAGGGAAAAGAAAAAAAAAAAAAACAGAAAATGAAAAAAAATTGGGAGAAGGGAAAATGTATGTACAAGAAGAAAAAAATTTCAGGTACATGCAACAAGGAAAATGCGGCGTGAGAGAATTTTCGGCGAGGCTAGAAAATGGAGCGAAAAAGAAAACAAACAAAAGAAAAAGATGACATCGGTGATACCAAAAGATGCTACGACAAGAAAAAAAAGCTTGACCAAGGTTAGAAGAGACAACAAGAACAAGTGCGGCTGACATCAAGAAAATTTTCGACTAAAGCCGAGAAAACAAAGTGAGGCAAAGGAAAAAAGATTTTCGGTGAAGGCGGAGAACGATGGTAAAAGAAAAATCCCCGGCGGATCAAAAAAAAAGAAAAGAAAAAAGAAAAAAATCAAAAGAAAAAAAAAGAAAAATCAAAAGAAAAAAATGAGCAAGATTCGGCCTCGGGCGAACTACGTTTGAGTGCGATTCATGAAAAAAGGATCGTGGGCGACTACATCGGTGGAGTCAGACCATCACAATCATAAAGCAGAAAAAAAATTCCCAGTGAAGAGTGGCGAAATGTCGGAACCCGTAGAATCTGCGACCACCGGGCAAAAGGTAAGTCGGTCAATATTCTCTACCTTACTCGAGAATAATTCCTTTTTTAGGAAAATTTGAAAAAAATTTTTGAAAAAAAAAAATTGTTTTATTTTTCAAATAAAAGAAAAGTCTTTTTCAAATGAGTTTTCAAAACACAAAAAAAGAAGAATATTTCAAAAACACAAAAGATAGATATTTCAAAACACAAAAAAGAGAATATTTC
>CM028378.1:136844076-136993623 GCA_013146195.2 Codonopsis lanceolata | reverse complement strand
TAGTAAAAAAATAAGATCTATTCATAAGACTATTATTTAGAAGATAGATCATGGTTTCTTATCATCGAATTATATTCTATCGGATAGGAATAGTACTAATGGTTAAGATTGGTTTCTTGTTGGGTTAACAGCGAGTTATGTTGTTGTTGTGGGTTCGGAGCGAAGGTATAATATTAAGTACATGTATTGAATCCATAAGAAAACATAAGATTTCATGCTATCAAAGAGTGTGCATACAAAAGCGAGATAGACATGAAGTAAAGTTGTCTTGAACAAGTTCTCATTTAGATCAAAATATAATTGATTACAAAGAGGATCTAATGATTACAAGATTCAATACAACTTCGGTGACTTAATTACTCTAGTAAACAACTAATCTAAACACTGATACATTTCTAAAAATAAAAATATTACAAGGAGATGTCTATGAAGACCATGGACCCATATCTATTTAAACCGATCGGTAGAACATAATATAAGTTCGATATCAAGTGTTTGATTCGAAAGAGGCAATAAGCGGGATCTCTACTTGTAAAGTCGTGAATATGTGATCATGTCGCCGCTCTTCCTTCTCCCTTACTAGCTCTTAAGCCCATGTGACATTCACAAGCAAGCACGACTACCTTTGAAAGTCGGCAGCGTAGTGTCTTGATCTCGAGGAGAATCATGCCAAGGAAAGAATATGTAAAAAGTCTACATTGCTAAAACGGGGCAGCCGACATGAGCATGATCACAAGAATATGAGAGAGGCATGCTAAATGGTTGTTGGGGGTAATTCTTCATACAAAAGGAATCCTCAAAACTAACCAAACAACTTTCGGTGAATAGGAAATGTAATACCAAGTTGTTGAGAGAGAAACTTGATCTAAGACTAAGAATACTCTAAGTAACATTTTGAAGCGAGGGAAATATTGTATTAGTGTCTATCATCGTGTTTGAGAGGTAGTTTGCGAGTGATAGAGATGAGAGAAAGAATGTCTCTATAAGTATTCATTGAGGCAAGGCGAAGGACCGGTTAATGGGATGAATTCATTAAGTTGAATAGTCCTTTCAACCATTCTCATTAAAGTCATATAGGGTAGTGTGAGAGATGGTTGTAATTTCTAGATATCAGTAAAGTTTCTCCTTGGAAAGCTAAAAGGTTTTGAAAAGACAAAACAACTTTCTTGAGAAGATAAAGAGGTTTTCAATAAAACAAATTTTCAGTAAAATTTGACAAAACAACTTTTTTAGAAAAATGTTTGATTTTGACAAAAGTGACTTTTCAGAAAAATGTTTTGAAGAATATGTTTCCCTTTTAAAGATATTTTACCTTTACCGAGAATCTAAGAAATTCGTCTTTTACTTTATGAAGTAGTCAATTTCAAAAAGTTTAACCTCAACCTTTGTGGAAACAGCAGGAATACCCATGTATATAACATATTATCTACTAAGGTGAAAACTCCTATAAGTCAGTATATAGAACTGATCTTATGAAATCTTTTAACACGAGGAATGTTCGTCAAAGAAGGAGGTTTGAAGGTAACACAGTCAAAGCAGATCAAAGATAATCTAAAATTACTTTGATATGAAGACATCAAACCAGTTGAGTAAAATAAATCATACTTAATAGAGTGAATAGGAATCAAAGAGCAAAGTATGATAATCAATTACTCAAGTTTTATATTTGTAGAGACAAACATGAAAGAGCAGAGCATACAAATATAAGGCTATGCAGTGATGATATATTCATGATCATGATTATCGAGAATCATAAAGATAGAGCAGATATATCAATCATATATCGAACCACGAAAGAAGAAGATTTGACTGTGAAACAAGTGAATAGAATCTTGCACGTCAGTCAAGCATAACATTTTATGTTGTTAGAGAGATGATAAAAATTGCTTGTTGATATTGAGAGAATCTATATTCCTGAATGAAAATCACGAAGATCATTAGCAATATTTTATGAGCTTTAGGAAGCTCCAGAAAAATCTAGGGACATATATAAGTTTTTCAAGAAAGACCACGGGATGGAGAAAATAGAGTATGGATCTTGAATATCTTATTCTCCCTTGGTCTTATGTGCTCAACGAGAAAAAAAGAGCAAACTGAAGGATTGAGCACTAGACATGGGATGTACCTTAAGCGACAGTCATATTCAGATCGAGGTAGATGTTCTTCAGAATGTGCCTTTTGGAATCTGAGCTAATATGTCTGTAGTCGATGTTTCCTAAAGAATAGATTTCCTTTGCAGCAACTTATGAGATCTTTGATTCACATTTCTTTGAAATTGATTTCAAATAATTCTTTGAAATATAGGCCAAGTTCTTTAAACTAACTATCATATAACATAGGGATCAATCAATGTTTCATGATATATAATTTTTGACTCTTAACCTTTTTCATAAGAATAAATAAGAATCATTCAAAATTCTTTCACTGTAAAGTTGCAGATTTTTTTTTAACGAAGAAATTTCTCTCGAGAAGGTGTTGGATTGATATCAATCGTTAGCCTTATGTCAAAAGTATTTGAATTTGAGATCCTTTTAAGTGAAGCATCCATCTGAGTGTTATACATCTGAGGAAAATTTATTCATAGTGCCAATTAAGATATATATATATATATATATGTCATATGAATAATTTTCCCACAATCATCATGGTAATTGTCTATCTCAAGAAATTTTTGAAAACAAAATAATTTTTAAAATAAGTAAGTTTTTCAAAAAATTATCTCAAATGAAATCCTTGTCAAAAGTTTTTGAAGTTAAAATGAATTTTTCTTTTGACATGCATTTGAGATGAGTATTCGAGGATCAAACTCTCAGGTGGTTAGACCTGGCATATAGCTTGAAGAGCTTGGCTCTGATACCAATTGTTGGTCCACAATGATGCTCAAATAGGCTAGAGAGGGGTGAATAGCCTATGATGCCATTTTAAAACATTTCTTATTTTACATTTAAAGTGTGAGTTTTAATGACATAGGCATTTAGCATTTGAGCATGCTGGGTAGTCTTGAACAACATACTTGATCTTTGAAATTTTGAACTCTATTTGGTGAACTACTTGTAAATCAAAAGCCTGTTTGAAAGAGTTTAAGCAGGGGAAATAGTTAGGCTTAGATTTAGGGAAGTCTTAAGTGGCTGTACACGAATATGATCAGAACAACAACACACTTAATCCTTCTTCCAAATGGTGATTTAGGAAATCATTAGAGGATAGCTTTTCAAAGGATAAATCGGTTTATAAAGCTCATAGAGAGAAACAATCTGAAAGATAAATTATTTGAAAGAACATCTGAATTTATTCAAAGACAAATTACAGATTACATCAGCCTAGACACTCTATGTAAAGTTTATGTCCTCGTCCTTTCAAGCCTTAATCTTTACTTAATCATTCATAGACAAATTCTTAAGTAAAGAGGGCAATAGGAGACGAGAACGAGAAACAAATATGAGAAGACAATTTTCAATATCGTTTAGATAAAAATTATATGAACGAATGAGTGCAGAGCACTCGACCTTCTATGATGATTTATTATTGCACAATCAACAACATTTGTATGTGAATACAAATATGAAGATATGAATGTAATATATACAGACAGTTCTTCATCTTCCTTGGGCACCATCTGAAATCTATCTTCAAATCGATCTAAGAGCTTGACCTCTAGCTTTAGGAATAAAGTCCTGAAGCTTCAGCTAAAGGCTGAGTTCTTCGAAGAAGGGTGGAGAACTCAAATCAAGAACTGAGTTCTTGACCAAGACACCGATCTCTATCTATTGAAGTTTCTGATCTCTCTCTTCTTTTTCAATGCTTTTCTTCCTAGCAATCCATAGAGAGTGTTTTGCTAAGGTCTGGGTAAGCTCACTGTAATCTTCTGTGAAGATCTGAGAAGACGATCTCTTGTAGATCTCATTGCTTCTTTGACATTCTTATTGCAGGTGCCTTCGAATCACTTTGTTGATTCGAGGTGTGTCTTGTACATTTGTCGAAGAAGAGGGAAGATTTCTTTTATAGAACGGAGTCAATTTGATCGTTGAGAGATGAAGATGGATTTACTATCCATTAGAAATATTGTCGTTGTTGAAAACTATCAGATAGAGATGTTGTTCACTGGATCTTTGACTGTTGGGTAAAAGCTTTGTCTTGCAGATCCTGAACTGGTTGTCTGTTAGACTGTATTGATAGGTCTCTAAAAAACAAGTCTGACTTATGATGCACTATTAGGTGGTCTGTCCAATAAAGTAGATTCTTTTGACTTTTTCAGACCACGTGAGTGAGAGAGAGAGTCTTACAGCTTTAACTATGTCAGGCTTCATAAAGATTTGAATTATTTTTGAAGCTTGGCATATTTGTCTTGTCTTGATCATTTGCAGTCTTGTCTCTCTGTAGCACGTGCAGAGCCAAGTCTGCTGGTGAGATGTTCAATTCTGATGAATGAGTCTTTTGTAGAAAAAGACTGATGGTTATGTCGTGAACATTCAAACCGTAGCAAGTCTACTGGTGGCAGGTCCTCAAGGTATTCTGTGGTGTACATGATAAGTCTGCTAGTGACGAATCTTTAGAAGAGCTTCGACACTGTAGTAAGTCTGCTGGTGGCGAGTCTTCAAAGTATCCTTTGGTGCACATGACAAGTCTATTGGTGAAGAGTCTTTAGAGAACCTTTGACGCTACAGCAAGTCTGCTGGTGCTTAGTGCATATGAATTGCTAGTCTATTAATCATCATTAAAAAGGTAGGACTAGATTAGGGCAACCTAACCTAAGATCTATGTGTTGTCAAACAAGCTGCCACACTAACCGGTACGCAGACCTTTTAGCCACTTGTTATGACACAAAGTAATGGGAACAAACAAATCAAAATATTCAGAATATGCAAAGTGATAAGTTATTTATCAAGAAGCATATTCCAACACCCTCTCAACTCTCAAGGTAATTTATTATCAAAGAAGGCCTGCCACTCCGAGTTAGCAAAGATTTCAAATTTTCATCAAGCCTTTCATGGTTAATTCGGTTAATTTCACTACGGATTGTAGACCAAGTAACGACCCATCTGCCCAGATCAATGAGATGACCTTGATCTTCCCTTTTTCTGTTTTATATTCTAAAAATAAAAATTAGATCATATTCAGTTGTTTCTTTTCATCATTGGTTGAATTGGCTCATTTGACTAGTAAGTATATTTTTTGTATATGAGTTAGTGATTTTGATTAGTAAGTTTATTTTTTCTATATGAGTTTCATGAATTCCAGTTCCTCCCCCACCCTTTCTCAAACCGAAAAAATCCAAAACCGATCCGATCCGACCCCGAAAACTGATGAACCGAAATCGAGCTGCAACTGAATTGTTTCGGTCACCTTGGGCTTGAAATCAAACCCACTCGGTTTGGTTGCAGTTTTAGTCCAAAACCGAGCCGAATCGACCCATGCTCACCCCTTGCAGAAACCTAGAGGTCTAAAACAAACCTTTGAATCTCCAAGGCGTCTCTTAAACTTTTAAGATCTCTTTCTCTCTCTCACGACGACACCTATATATGGCAGTCACCACCAATCACCACCAGTGGTCCACCACCACCAGTCTAGCATTCTTTAGTCTTCTTTGTTGATCCACCGCTCTCCTTCAACCAATCTACCTCATCGGCCGTCCACCGCATTTCGCCTCTTTCTCTCTCAAGTCTCACCGTACCAGCGACGTGTCTCCAGGTCATCCAATATCCTCTCGCTCTCTCATCTTCAGCAGCTATACTTCAGCCTCCCTCAAAGTTTCACAACACGGTAAGTCGGTAACCTATCTCAGTCTCTCTGCATCTGCAGCATCTATCTTAAATCTTAATTTTAATTATTTTTTTCTCCAAATTGGGAAATCTAAAATTTATGTCATTGTTATAATATGGAATTATGCAAGAAAGAGTTGATTTAATTGAGTGATCAGTTTACAGCTTTATACAGTGAACTAAGTATAGGCTAAATCTAAAGACCCTACCACTAGTACAAAGACTAACAATATACAAATCATAAGTGGATATAGAAATCATAAGTGGAGGAGAATGAGAGCTGTATTGATATCGTTATTGCTCATACGGCCAATCGAGTATGGGTTGCTGTTGGATTATGCATGATTTATTTAAAACCATTAAGTTAGATAACTCAAGTAAATCTATATTTTTGACTTAAAACTATTTCAGTTGACTGCCCATTTAAATTAGCTATCGGTTGATAGTTCAAAGAAAGATTATTCAAAATCGATTATTTCCCCATTTGTTCCAACATGATATTTCTAATACTTTCCTTGTTTGTGCTAGGATAAAATCTCATGTTTTATATCTCACACACAAGATCCATATGATCTTGTAAAAGGATACTCTCATCTGATTTGATTGGATTTCAAATTCAAAACTTGCCTCCAACGGTTTGAATCACAAAGCAACTCTATATAAAGACCTTGGAAGCAAAAATTTGAAGACACTAAAGCATTCATACTCTCTCAAGCAGAATACTCACTTGAAATGCCTCAGCCTTAACTCTAGCTAGATAGTCTTCACTATTATGTCTATATGCTTAGTCTTTCTGTTGGAGATCAAATTGAGTAGGTTTTGTTGTTTTGTAGATTTAGGCTTTGTGTTGGATATGGATACTCTATTTCATTTAAATAAAGAGCTTTTAGTTGTTTATTTAATGTTTTTCTTATATTTTTGCATCTCAGGAAGATACAGTCATGGATTCTACTTCCTTAAATCAAAATTTAAATTTTGATGAGAGTAACAAAGTGGAAAAATCAGAGCTAGCTCAAAATAAAAGACCTAAAGAATTTTCTGATGTTTGGGGCTTTTTAAAAAAAGACTTATATTGGTGAAGATGGCATACAACATGTTGAATGTAAAGCATGCAAGAAGGAATATAAAAGTGAATGGAAAAGGTATGAGACTTCTACACTTAAGCGTCACTTGGAAAGGTGCAAAATGACATAGTTTCATAATGTTGGACAAATGATTCTTGATCATGATGGAAAGATGAAGTCTAGAAAAATAAACCAAAAGATTTCACGAGGGTTAGTAGCATCTGCAGTTATTAAACATGACTTGCCATTTTCATTTGTTGAGTATGAAGGTATTAGAGCTTGGATGAAGTATTTAAATCATGTTGTTCATTGCATTTCCAGAAACACTCTTGTTTCTAAAATTGAAAAAACCTATTTGGGGAAGAAAGAAAAACTCAAACAAGTTTTTGGCAAAAATTAATAATAGAATTTGTCTCACTTCAGATTTATGGACTGCATGCACTAGTGAAGGTTACATTTGTTTGACTGCCCATTTTGTTGATGATAATTGGAAATTGAACATCTTAACTTTGCTCATATGCCTCCTCCACTTTTTGGGGTTGAATTAGTTGCAAAATTGTTTGAGCTTTTGAAGGAATGAGAGATAGAGAAAAAAATATTTTCTTTGACATTAGATAATGCATCCAATAATGACAGCATTCAAGATATTTTGAAAGATTAGTTCTCTTTGCATGATAGCTTGTTGTGTGATGGTGAATTCTTTCATGTTCGTTGTTGTGCTCATATACCGAATCTTATTGTCCAAGAAGGTTTGAAAATTGTTGTTGGAGTTTTAAACAAAATTAGAGATTCTGTCAAGTATGTGAAAGGTTCAGAAAGTAGAAAGAAATTTTTTGAAGAATGTGTGAGAGGAGTTGGTAACATTGACACTTGTATAGGCTTACCCGTTGGAATTCTACATATTTGATGTTGGAGAGTGTCATCAAGTATAAGAAGGCCTTTTCTGCTCTTCAATTGAATGATAAAAATTATAAGTATTGTCCTTCAACTGAAGAGTGGAAAAAAGGAGAGAAGATAGTTGAATTTCTTGAGCCTTTTTATGATACCACTAACTTGATATCGGGTTCTTCTTATCCTACATCAAACCTCTATTTTTTTCAAGTTTGTAAGATAGATAGTTTCTTATATAAGAATTTATTCAATGAAGACGTGGTAATAGGTGATATGTGTAGACGAATGAAAGAGAAGTTTGATAAATATTGAACTCAATACATTAGGGTGCTTGTATTTGGGGCTATTTTTGACCCATGGGTAAAGTTTTCATTGTTAGAGTTCTTTTATTCAAAGGTGGAGCCTGATTTTGCTAAATGCCAAGAGAAGATGTCATTTATGAAAGGAAAGCTGTACAAGCTTTATGAGCAAAATACTGGTACCGATACTTCAAGTTATTCACAATTACAATCTTCTTCTATCAGATATACACGTACTCAAAGTGAAGGAATGAAAGGCAACAAGAAAAAAGATTTTCGATGTAATATCACTTTCTCTCTTGATTTTCTTGTGTTCACTTAATATGTATATACATAAATATATCGCACTAATATATTTTCTTTAATGCAGGAAATTATGGAATATGAAAGCCAAACGGTTACAAGTGCTTAAAAATCACAATTAGACTCTTATTTGGAGAAGTCAAAGCTTGAATTTGCACATTATGAAGATTTTGATGTCTTGAGTATTGGAAAAATCATAAGCAACGATACCTAAGTCTTATCTTGATGACATGTAATGTTTTGGCTATTCCAATAACTACTGTTGCGTCAAAATCATCTTTTTCTAATGGTGCTCGTGTGTTCACCAAATATAGAAGTTCTACCATTCCCGAAAAAGTGAAAGCTCTTATTTGCACTCGTAACTGGTTGCATGACTATGTTGATGGTAATTTTCTTTATGAATTGTTTTATATTTTGTCTTATTTCTTACTTATAGATTGGATTGTTGACATATCATTTTTTTAATTTATTTGTCTTTTTATGCAAATAGTGAAGATGGTACAAAAAATAAAGCAACTCTACCAGATGAAGGGGAAGGAGCAACTGTTTTTGAGATTATTGACGAGGAAGAAGTCGATACAAAAAGAATTAATGATTTTGTTTGTTTTTTAGATTTTGGAAACATTTGTTATTTGTTTTTGATGAATGGTGGAAAACTTTGTGAGATTTTTGTGTTAATTGTTTTTTATAAAGTCGGTAAAAAATTGGTGAGTTGATCCGTCGAATCCACGACCCATAATGGGTTGGGTTGGTATTTTTAGGCCTGTCATCTTTTTGGGTTGGCTAGTCCCGTCCCACCCCGTTAAATGGTGGGTTAAAGTGGGTCGTGCGTTAGCTTGCTTCGCTAACCCATTTTGACAGTTCTATTTGTCAGGTGAAACGAGACAATAAATTAAATGATGGATGAATTAAATGAACCGATGAAAGCAAAAGAGTGACCCTTAACGTAACACCAAAATTTTAAAACGTAACACCATTTAATGTATAAAATGATCTAAATACCCCTTTTAACATTTAGTATATACTCACTTTTAATACACACTTGCGGATGTTTTAACGGTTGTTTTGTTTAAAATCGAAAAAAATGTAAATCAATGGTTTTTTATTCGTAATTGAAAAGACAAAATAAACTGAATCAAAACCAATCTAATGAAAATCGAATTAACAATGACACGTAATTAAAATTACGTGAAGAGAGAGGGAGGGGTAATATAGTTTAAATGTGAAAAGGGATAATGAATTAATTTTACCAAGTGTATTATTTTAGGTGTTCTGAAAAAAAGTCGAATCACATTCCCACCAGTACTACTGAGCTGCTGAGCATACTCTTTCAACGGTCGACTCCACTACTAGTAGTAGCGTACTACTATAAAAATAATTTTGTAACCCTTCCGGCCTGTCTCTCTCCGGCTCTCCCACTGCAAAAAATTCCGACGACTGATCGTAGGGCAAAAACAGGACAAGGGATTGAGAGGAGAGCAGAACAGCAATGGTGGCGGCGAAGAATTCGTCGATGACATACGAGGAGTTGCGCCAGCATAGATTGGATGAAAACAAGAAAAGGATGGAACAGCTCAATCTAACTCAGCTCGCACAGTCCCTCAAAAACTCCTCTCCTAAGCCCTCTCCGGTTTACTCCTCTCTCTCTCTTTCTCTTTCTATAAACGAACGCACATTCTGACCATCGATTTTACTTAAAGAACTATTTTATTAATTAGTGCACGTATGTCTGTGTTCGTTTATTTTGTGTGAAAGATGAAGCGAACCAAACCCCGGAATCGGATAATGGGCAACGAAATGGTGGTTGTGAGGAGATCGAACCGCGTGGCTAATAATCCTGCTCCTGTTTACAAAGAAATCGTGAGTTTTTCTGATTCACAAGTGTTCCTTTTTGTTATAATCTCATGGCAAGGAATCTAATTAATTTACGAGTCATGACATTAATATTGGTCATCTAGCCAATACTTTTTCATGACACTGATTTGGATTTCAATCACAATCACAATCACAATCGCAGGTGACCTATGAGCGTTTTGCTAGCCCAATAAGGTAACATTTTTTTTAATGAAAGGACAGCGACGTAATTCTGTTCCATTGTTACATTCGATAAGAGAATGTTGAATGTGTGTGCGTGCTTGTGTAGAAGAAGTTATTACAAGAGAAAGACTTTATCGGGTCGGGTATACGCCTCCGATGAAGCTAGGGCACGTGCCACACTGAAAGCAGAAGAACTGGAATCAAGTCTAGGATCTGTTTATCCTACAATGGTCAAGCCTATGCTCCAATCCCATGTCACCGGTGGATTCTGGCTGGTGAGTTTTTGTGTGTCTTTGCTTCTGTGTGATCAGTGTTCTATTTTCATGTTTAGGTGTACTGAAAATGAACCCTTTATTTATAATTGGCACGTTGACCAGTGATTTATAATTATTTTGTGTCCTTAGAACTTGGCAACCCCTTATTTTTGCTATTTGGCCACTGCAATTCATGCAATGAAGGAGTTGTTGGGGATAACAAGAAGGAATGGATTTTATAATTCTGGTGCCGCTGCACTTAAGGAAATATATGAGTAGAAATATGTGTTTTCTTGATAACTTTTCTTATGAAAAAACTTCAGTTACACATCAATTTATAGATAGAACTCATATGAACCGAAAAATTACTACAAAGACTTTCTCCTTCCCAAGAACTTGAACCAACATATGCATTTATCAAAAACTCTTTCTAGAAACTTGATTAATTGCAAATTACTTTTCTAACACCCCCTCTTAATTTGCAACCTTGAGGAGATCTCTTGCTTTCTGAAATTTTTCCACTTGAACTGCCTTAGTAATAAGAAAGTCTGCCAGCTGCTCATCAGTCCTAACAAACTCCAAGATGATTTCACCTTTGAACACCATGTCTCGGATGAAGTGATGCCGCAACTCAATGTGTTTTGTTCTTGAGTGAAACACTGGATTTTTCATCATGGCAATGGTAGACATATTGTCACAACGAATTATTGTTGGCTACTCTTGGACTTGCTGCAAATCTGCAAGTAACAACCAAACAACTTCACAAGTTGCATCCGTACCAGCAATATATTCAGCTTCTGCAGACGACAACGCCACTGATTTTTGCTTTTTGGAACTCAAGGAAATAACATTTGTTCCAAGACAAAACAAGAATCCTGAAGTGCTTTTACTATCATCCAATGAGCCACCCCAGTCACTGTCCGTATAGCCAATCAGCTTGCTCTCATTTTCTTTAACATACTTGATGCCCATTCACTTTGTTCCTTGCAAGTATCTTAAGATCCTTTTACCTGCTGCAAAACGAAGTTCACTTCGTTCATTCATGAACCTAGAGAGCATGCTCACAGCTTGAACAATATCCGGCCTTATGCTTGTGAGATAAATCAGTGAACCAACAAGACTCCTGAATAATTTTTCATCTGCTTTATTAGCTCCATCATTTTTCTTCAGCTTGACATTTATCGCCAAAGGAGTCGAAACTGGTTTGCACTTCTCCATGTGAAATTTCTTCAAGAGATCTCCGGTGTACTTCTCTTGAGAGATAAAAATTTCACCTTTAGACTACTTCACTTGAATTCCAAGGAAATATTTTAAAGCTCCCAAATCTGTCATCCCAAACTCTTTCATCATCATTTGCTTGAATTCTTCAACCAGCTTCATATCAGTCCCCATGTAGATAAGATCATCCACATAGATACATACAATTAAGAAATCCTGGTTTTGCTCTAGGCATAAAGAGAAGGCTCATTTGGACTTCGATGAAATCCATTCTTGAGAAAATAACCATCAATCTTGCTATTCCAAGCTCTTGGAGCCTGTTTTAGGCCGTAAAGAGCTTTCTTGAGCTGATACACTTTATCTTCTTCTCCTTTCAATTCAAATCCTTGAGGATGTTGCACATAAACCTCTTCTTTCAACTCTCCGTTGAGAAATGCTGATTTGACATCAAGTTGAAATACTTGAAGCTCCAACCGTGCTGCTAAAGCAAGAACTGTGCGAATAGTTTCCATTCTAACAACCAGAGCAAACGTCTCATTGAAATCAATTCCAGGTTGTTGAGAAATATCCCTTAGCTCAAGTCTTGCCTTTTGCTTCTGTATGCTTCCATCTTCATGATACTTTGTTTTGAAAATCCATTTCAAACCAATCACATCTTTGTGTTTCGGAATATCCACCAATTCCCAAGTTTTATTTTTCTTGATCATTGTAATTTCCTCCTCCATAGCTTTTCTCCATATTTCTTCTTTTGCTGCAGCTTCAAAACTCTGAGGTTCACAAGTAAATTCTGCAAATTCTGATGTTTCATAAATATTCCTTAAGGAACGAGTCTTTCTCACCGTGAATCTGAACTAGAATTAGGATCCTGATCTAAGTCCTTGGTGCACTAGGACTTGGGCTTTGAGGAGGAGGAGCAGTATCCTCAAGATTTGATGGTTCATAGAAATCATTTGGAGAAATCAGGATGGAAGAATTTCTTTCCCAACTCCATGAAGCCGTCTCATCAAAAATCACATCTCGAGAAACCACAAGTTTCGAAGTGGTAGGATTATAAAGACGATAGCCTTTCGACTCATCGCTGTACCCAATGAAAATAAGTTTCTCGCTCTTTCTATCGAATTTATCTCTATTTGGAGTACAGATATGAGAATATGCTATGCTGCCAAAGATCTTCAGATGGTCAACCACGGGATTTTCCTTGTGCCATGCCTCAATGGTGTTCTATTTCTGACAGCTTTTGTTAGACATCTGTTCAGAATATAAACAGAGGTATGAACAGCTTCAGCCCAAAAGATTTTCGGTAAACCTTTTTCTATCATCATGCTTCGAGCCATTTCAGCAATTGTGCGATTTTTCCGCTCGGCGACGCCACTTTGTTGAGGGCTTCTTCGAATAGTGAGCTGCCTTTGAATACCATTCTCTTTGCAATACTTCATAAACGGAATATAAATAAATTCACCTTCATGATCTGTCCGGAGGGTTTTAATTTGATGACCAGTTTGCTTTTCCACAAAAGCTGTGAATAAGAGAAATGTGGAAAAAGCCTTGGACTTTTCACTTAGAAAATAAGCCCACTTCATTCGTGTATAGTCATCAACAAATAAAATGAAGTACCTTTTTCCACCAAGAGAGATCGTTCTTGAAGCACCCCAAATATCCGCATGAAGGTAGTCGATGCATTTTCTCGTATATGCAGCCTTCACAAAGCTGAGTGTTTGATGCAATTTCTGGAAGCCCAATCACCATATTCTTTTGTTTCAGAAGTTGCAAGCCTTTGCCATTAAGGTGCCCATATTTCAAATGCCAAAGTTGAGATTGATCAACATTTTCTCCTGTAAAGGCCACCTTCTCTTCAGATAAAGACATAGGAAACACTTTGTTTGAGCTCATAGGAACAATGGCAATAGTGCTATTATTTGTCTTGTCAAATATTCTGCATTTCTCATCATCAAAAAGCACTGAATAACCTTTCCGTAGAAGCTGTCCAACACTAAGGAGATTACTGGTCTGGTTAGGGACATAAAGAACATCACCAATAACCTTTTTGTTACCTCCTTTAGTTGGGACGATGATCGTACCCTTTCCTTCGGAGCGGTGTATCTTCCCATCACCAAGCTTTACTTCAGAATATGTTTCTATTACCAGTCATATGACTGCTACACCCGCTATCCAAGTACCACACATTAGATGGTTGATGTTGAGTCGTCGTGCAGGAGAAGAGTTGCTTGCATCTCTTACATTTAAAGAAACAATCATGTGTATTATGATTTGATTTTCTGCAAATTTTGCAAAAAAGACTTGAATCATCAGTTAGACGACTCGAATTCTCATCATAATTCCTTGACTGGTTGTCATTAGCTCTTCCCTTTCCTCGTCAATGGAATGAACCTCCTCTGCCTTGGGACGCTCCTCTCCTCTTTTCCGGAATGAACTTTCTCTGCATTGTTGCTGCTGTGATCTGGAACTTGAATTAGAGAAATTCATCTTTGATGCAAACGCCTACTCAAGTGGCTGATTTGAGAATCTGCCAATTCTTTCTTCATGCACTTGAAGAGAGCTCATCGAATCATGATAAGTATATGTAGATAAATCCTTAGACTCTTCTATTGCAGAAACAATATAATCATATTTGGGGGGAAGACTTCGTAGAATTTTCTGGACAACCTTCTTCTCTTCAATTACATCTCCAAGACTTCTAATTTGATTCACAATTTCAGCAACTCTAGTTAAATAGACTTGCATAGCTTCACTATCTTTCTTTGACAGATTGTCAAACTCTCTCCAAAGAGATTGAAGCTTAAGAGATGTTACCTTGTCATTGCCATGAAATCCCCCTTTCAGAATATCCCAAGCTTGCTTGGCTCGTTTCACACCATGGATTCTTGGATATATGGCCTTGCTCAGTCCTTGTTGAATGAACCTGAGAGCATTTGCGTCCTTCTTTACATTTTTCTTGAATTCTTTTTGTTGAGTCTCTGGCCAGTCTTCTGCATCATCTTCTTGTTGAGATGGTGGTTCTGCAAATCCATCATCCACAACTTCCCACAAGTCTTGAGAAATAAAGAGAGTCTCCATTTGACCACTCCAATAGTCGAAGTGTTCTCCGTCAAATATTGGGACCTGATTAGGAGTATAGGTGAATATGGAAGTAGAAGCCTGATTTGTTGCCATGGTATACGTATTGAGCACTGTAAAGAAAAACCAAGCTCTGATACCAGATTTGTTGGGGATAACAAGGAGTGGATTTTATAATTTTGGTGCTGCTGCACTTGAGGAAATATATGAGTAGAGATATGTGTTTTCTTGATAACTTTTCTTATGAAAAAACTTCAGTTACACATCAATTTATAGATACAATTCATATGAACTGAAAAATTACTACAGAGACTTTTCTCCTTCCCAAGAACTTGAACCAACATATGCATTTATCAAAAACTCTTTCTAGAAACTTGATTAATTGCAAATTACTTTTCTAACAGGAGTCAGTGCTATGTTTATTTTGAATCTTGTAACAGAAACTACTATTGACTGCATGTGGTAGGTTTCTATAATTTTGTTGGTTATGATTATCTACTTTTTAAATCGGCAATGCCTTACTCCAACTACTTTGGCCGTTCACTTGCATTCTGCTCTTTGCCTTTTTTCACATCAGTAGCTTACGATTTTTTAAAGGCCAATATGCTTGGAGTTTTGCCGACCACTTTGAGTAGTAATCTACAAAGCCATAGTAGAAAATCATTTGTTTCCTCGGAGTTTGACATGTACAGTAGTCAGTAGTCAAGTCATATTTGGTTTAAATCAGTGGCAGTAGCTATTACTAGTTTATATTAATAGCTTGCAACCTTCAACCCATGCTACAATCAGCTTGGGTGAAAGGAGGCTTCTCAATGCCTCCATAATTTTGAATTTTGCAGTTTTAACACCAGAACATTTTGACCACTCCATAGTTGTTGAATGTCAAAATACAGAAATTGCACCAAGCATATAAAACGTGATATGACTGACCCCAAGGTGTGTGGGAGGAGTATTGGCACAGACCACTAGTAAAAATATTCCTAGACCCGTACTTGCGTACAAAAGAAACATCTGTACTGGATTTGGTTAAACCGTCTTAACTAATCTTATTTAAGTGTACTAACAGGGTCTCCAAAGTTATTTCTGCCGGAAGAACCTTCCAAGGCACGATGACACCATTACTTTGGTGGATGAAGATGGAGAAGAGTATCCAACAGTATACTTGGCTCAGAAATGTGGACTTAGCGGTGGGTGGAGAGGATTTTCTATTGATCATGAACTGGTTGATGGGGACGCATTGATTTTTCAGTTAATCAGGCCTACAGCATTTAAGGTACTGGTTGCAGATTCAGACATGGTTTTTCTTGAGATCTTATTTCTTAGTGATTTTCCATAGCTCACGGTATCTTGATGTACTTCCCTCCCATATTATATTTTTTTATTACTAAAGTTCACTGTATACCTGCATTGATAGACATATATTTGGGAGCTTTTTCGAGAAAAAAGATTAGGACAATTATAAGGTGCACACTGCACAAAGTACCAGAACCTCAAGCTTATAGTTCTGAAAACTTAAAATTAATCCATATCAATAGTTCATTCAAAAAAATGGTCAAGTTGATTTCAAAGAGTCAAACTAGGACTCTTTATGGTTTTGAAGGGAGGACAACTTACAATAGATGCTTGCCATATCACGCTACTTTGTCTTCTTGTATCTGACACCTATAATGTTTATCTTCTTTCGAAGAAGAATTTTCTTCTAGTACATTTAGGAATGTTTCTATGAGATTCAAATATACACGGAGAAACATATCACACTAACCTGCCTTGTTTATCCAGGTGTACATCATCAGAGTGAATGGTTTTGAAGAGGGTAAAAATCTTGACCCCTAGGATATTTTAGATCCTTCTGACAAATCAAACTAACACAGGTAACAACAATGGAGTTTCTCCAAGTTCTTCTTTATGTTAAGATTTTACATATCTGAATTCATTGTTTATTGTTTCACTTATATTTGATTTCTCTCAAGCTGATAATATTGCATTAGGGCCTAGTACTAGGTGTAAAATATGATGTGCAAATGCCCAATAAAATGATATGTTTCGGACCTTTAGGTGCATGATCAATTTGTGTGTACTGGGCAAAAAGTAACTGATCCTTTTGCCAGATTTGAACTGCAATTCCATTGTAGCCTGTGTAGGCATTAAACTTGTATTTGGATTCCGCGGTGATGAGGTACTACCAGTCTACCTACCATACATCCTGAACCATTCCGATTTTTCAGACCGATTACAGAATTGTTTAAGAGATTTTCCAATTTATCTTGCATGACTTCCAAGTTTAGATGCTTTGTACTTAAAAAATCTTTCGCAGGACATGAGTGGGGATTCCTGGCTTTGATTTATGCATAAGGCGTTTCTTGTCCTTAAAACAGGGTTTCCAGAACAAAAAGATTTGTGGTATAAAAACTTGGGTCAAAACTAGTACCGTATTGAAGTAGATTGATAAAAGCATGTAACAGGCCCCAAAGAGGGAAAATTTTAGGATGCTTGAGAAAAGAATAGCACAAGCTATATTGTAGCAGGCGACAGCATAGGGAGACGAGTCGTTGGGTAGGCGGCTACTTCAACATTCAACAACCACACATTAATTCATGTTCAAAAAATAAAAATCATATGGAGACTTGTTTTTGTTACAGTTACCTCATCCCGTTTTTGTTTTGCATTCTCTCTCACAAGTCACACCCATATAAACAGCCTAAATGACATGTGGGATTGTTGCCTCTTTCGTTCCTCTCTTGCAGGAGAAGAATTAGAGCACTATTTTGGTTATGGACAATTTCTTCAGCACTCATTTAGGAGTTGTACTAAAATTATGTAGGATTAACGAGGATGTATGAACTATTATGCGTGTAAAATGTGATTGCCGAGTAGACTCTTTCAATTGAGCAATACAAAATTTTACATTTGATTGTAAGTTTGTAACATATGGTACGTAAATTAAAGTCTTAGTCATTGAAGAATTTATTCCTCATAGCCATTGACCAACCTAAAAAAGTAGATTAGTCTAGGTGCACACGGACTACTGGGCTGACTACCAAAATCAAAAAGAAAGGTCAAAGGTTGAAAGAAAGATGGATACAAAAGTGGAGTATCATATTCTTGAGTTTAGTATTTATTAAGCTTATTACAATTCCAGTCTTTGTGCCCATGATCACAATTCATGAGTTAGTAAGGATGGGGGGAGGTTGATGGGGATGATGCTTGATTTGTGTCTGTTCAGCTCTAATCCCGTCAAAATCTTATTGTCTTTCCAGATTGATAAAAGCTCATCGGGCGTTTTAATGGGAGGTTACCTGGGTATATTGGGGATGGAAATGGTAAGTTTTCGGTTGGTCAAGCTCGAGTTAGGGGAAGATATCTTCTTACGTGAGTCCCCTTGTGGTTGTGGGGTGATTGAGTTGAGGCTTATCCGCTTATGTTAATTGTTGAAGAATGAATATAATGCATTTGTGATGTAACTGCATAGCATTTGATTTAGCAAGTGCTTCCTTCATCCCAATTTCGATGAAATAGATGGATCCAACACAAATCCGATGGTTTGTTACCAAGTCCTCCCTAAAAAAAACCCAAGGCCACTGCAATTGCCACCGTTTGTTACTAATGCATGTGAGGGGGAGTGTCCCATAAACGGGATACTTGAAAAATATATTTTATACTCGGTTCCTCCATTTTTGGTAAGAGTTAAAGTCAAATTTTTTAAAAGAAAATGACGTTTTTATGTTTTAATTTTTGAAAGTTGACTATTTAAATAAACATATCAAAATGAAATAATAGATTTTTTGCTCGAAACGAATGAAGTATCTTGGTATATACTAAATGTACAAAAAATTAAAGAAAATCGATTGCAAATTAATCCCTTTTCACCTTCCTTATGAGTTATGGTTAAAAAAAGAAGATATAGATTAGTTCAACAGCAAAGATAACATAGTCTAACTTATAACTTAAGATCATTTTAACAAAAAAGAGCTTTTCTCAACTATCTCAAAAATTTGTAATTAATGCCTATCCACCAAAAATAAAAATAAAAATAAAAAGTAAAACAATAATGATGTAGACCTTAGGCTATTCACACTCATCAACCTTTTAAAAAGTTTATCCAATATATCACGTCGTCAATTTATAAACCCTTTCATTTTAAACATTTTTGCTACACTCATATAAACCTTTAAAAAGCTTTATAGCATGGACTCACAACTAAATACTTTATTCTTTCACAACATTAATTTAAAATTACATTCTTTCACAATATTTATTTAAAAGTAATAATTTTAATTTCAATAATAAATATATATTCTTAAAACATAAAAAAATATTAAAATTATATACTATGTCAACATAATATTGATGCAATAATATAGATTTTATTAAACAAAATTGAATATACAATCATAAGAAACATAATTAAAAGTACATAAATACTAATAGAAAATATTCAATCGAAACAAGTTAATTTTCATTGTTATTGTTGCCGAAGCATTCCCAAATATGCTCAACCAAGTCGGATCGAAGTTGATGTACTTCACGCTAGTTTTCATAACCACTAGTTTTGTAACGGCTAGTTTTTGTAATTAGTAGTTTATAAAAATCATACAAAACATAATTAAAAGTACATAAATATTGATAATAACACATAATTAAAATTTATGTAATTCTTCATCTAGAACGATGTTTTCCAATCCTTCTTGAGTGGAAAAATAAGGAACTTCAGACGAGCCGATACCAGTCATTTTTGTATCCGTCGGTGTTGTTGGATTTCCAATGCTCATATTTGAGTTATAATATTTAGTGCGTATTGATTCGCCATAGCTGGATGAAAATATTCATGTTGCGGATACATGAGAAATTGAAAAAATGAAACATAAAGAACGTTTAAAATATTTGAAGTACCTTGATTAGTTGGAGGAATGAGAAACTGTGGAAAACTTTGACAATTACGATATTGAAAATTCTGAGCTTGAAAATTTGGACGAGCTTGAACATTCAGAGTAGCTTTCAAATTTTGAGGAGTTTGTAAATTCAGACGAGTTTGGGCGTTGACAGAATCATCATCATTTTAAGAGCTCAATAAACTTATAAAATAATTATCCATAACAAAAGAAGTGGAAAAAAAGACTTTTAGGTAGTTAAATGAGAAAGAATTTGAAGTAAAATATATGGTTGAATATAATGAAAAAATTAGGTTGAGAATGTGTTTACAGGGGAAGTCAAAAAATAAAAATAAAAAAGAACCGTTGTACAATGGCATTATAAAAAAAAAAAAAAAAAGAAAAGAAAGAGAGTACACGATGATAACCAAGAAAGACTAAATGAGAAAAAAAAAATACTATCAACCTTTTACTCCAAGCCCCTTTTATCCCTACTCCCTACTCCCTACCGACCCTTTCCGAAAGGTTTTTCATTTTCCAACCTTTTTTCTTTTTTCAACTACAGATGGTTGGTGGATGCCATTTATTAAGGAAAAAAAAAAAGGAACACGAAATTTTGCATCCCCAAACTGTATTTGAATCATATTTCCAAATAAATATGTATTCTTAGGCCTAAGCAACATGAAATTGAAAATCGAAAAATCATTCTGAAACTACAAATTCAAAACCAAAAAAATCGTCTAGTTGGTAACGGTTTTGAACTTTAAAGAAACTGGCCATGTGTTTCAATTTTTGATTTATAAGCTTTCAAAAATCAAACTGGGACCAAAACCACTTAAAATTATGTCATTTTGATTATTTTTTTATTATATTCTTCTAGTTTTGACCTTGACCCTTTAATTTTGCTTACTTGTTGCTTCAGTTAATGAATTTGTTTTGTTTACTTACAAATGTAAAGTACTAAATGTGAATTAAAACCGATTATAACAACCAAAATCAAACCGTTATAAAATCGGAACGGCCAATTTGGTTTGATATCAATTATTGATTTTAGAAAAAATATAAGTGTTTGACAATACTACAGACATCTTTATATAAAATTAGAAATAGATAAAACCACACACAATAGACAGTAGACGGTACACAACAATCTGCTCCTATTTTTCTAAATCAACATCCCTACCGAATTCCATTCGATAAACAATTCTCCAATTGCTTTTAAAGAATTGTACATCGCGCCTGCTTGTTAATTTGCTCTATAATGGAAAGTAGTAGAAAATACTCTATTCAATAGCTTATTTTGATTTTGAATTTGAGTGAGACTTTGAGCGCCAAAGCAGCCAATCAGGAGAAATGACAAACCCCTCCTTAGTCCTTTCCTTATAGCAGCGCACTTGACGAGGGGAAACGTGAAACCCTGCTAGAAATCCAGTCCCGTTTCCTCAAGGGTAAAAATGCCCAATTCGATATCACCAGTGACATTATCATATTGATTCAATTCCAACGGTCGACTATTCTAGCAACTAGCAACCAACAACAGACCTAACTCTCTCTCTTTTCTCTGCTAGGGCAAAAACAAAGAAAGCATAGCAGCAATGGTGGCCTCTAACTCCAAGTCGAAGATGTTATCTTCGTACGAGGAGTTACGGCAACAGAGATTGGATGATAACAAGAAAAGAATGGAAGAGCTTAATCTAACTCAGCTCTCTCAATCTCTCAACAACTCCTCTCCGGTTTGCTCTACTCTTCTTCTCTCTCCCAATCCCACATTCCGGCTTTAATCAACTACATTTACTTATCTTACTTAATTTGTTTTGTTCCATTAGATGAAACGAACCATTACCAAACCACCTCGGATAATCCGAACAGAAATGGTGATTGTGAGGAGATCAAGCCGTGTTGCTAATAATCCTGCTCCTGTTTACAAAGAAATCGTGAGCCTACTCTTTTTCAACTTTACAGTAGCATTTAGTTGTGATTATTTCGCCCATACTTGACTCTCTCTGACTTTGCTTTCAATTATTTTCCCAGGTGATTCCTGAGCGCATCAATTTTCCAAGAGGGTAACATTTTGATTAGGAATTTCATCCTTTTGTACTCGATAATTAATGTTATTATTGATGAATGTGTTTTCATTATCTCTCTCTCTCTCTCTCTCTCTGTAGAACCTATAACAAGAGGAGGGATCTATCGGGTCGGGTATATGCTTCTGATGAAGCTAGGGCACGTGCCACATTGAAAGCAGAAGAACTGGAATTGAGTCTGGGATCCGATTATCCTACCATGGTCAAGCCTATGCTCCAGTCACATGTCACTGGTGGGTTTTGGTTGGTAAGTATTTGTTGTTGAATGTGTTATACTTTCATGTTTTTAGTGCTACTTCCTTTCTCCTTACCTGTAAAATTCAATTTCGGTAAATAAGAAACATGCATTTCAATAAAGTCAATATTTTTTTCTTTTAGAGAATGAGGTAGAGCCATGCTTATGTTTTCTTATCAAATGATTGTGTGTAGCAAGTCTTCAAGATATTCAATTCAAAACAAAAATTGGTTAGCATATTAGGTGAATGGGTCGGTTCTCCCCCGTTCTATGTATCTCCATCCGACTACTTGGCAAAGCCTTATTCCATCTACCTGGTTTGTTCATTTCTATTTTGCTCTTTTCCCTTTGCCAAGGTATGATCATTTGCATCCCATACAATCAAATTTTCAAGCTACTTTGAGTTGTAATCAACTATGCTCATCGTTTGTAGGTGGATTATATACCAGTCACATTATTGAGAAGGGGCAGCAATTATTACTAATTTAAATCAATAGTTTAGGGTCATAAATCCATGCTACGATTGGCTTGGGCAAAGGGCTTCAAGACTCATCTCTTTTTGAATGTTTCCAGTTCAATTGTCCACTCAGTAGATGATTGCTAAATGACCATATTTCTCGAGCCTTTCTTTTATGATAAAAAACTTCCCAGAGCTAGTAGGCTTACCTAAACAAGAAGTGTCTTGTGTTTGATATGACAAAAATCACCTTAATAATCTTATTCAGGGTCTGCCACGTTATTTCTGCCGAAAGAACCTTCCAAGACGTGATGACACAATTACATTGCTGGATGAAGATGGGGCAGAGTATCCAACAGTATACTTGGCTCAGAAGAATGGACTTAGCGGTGGGTGGAGGGGATTTTCTATTGATCATGAGCTGGTTGATGGGGATGCATTGGTATTCCAGTTAATCAGGCCGACAGTATTTAAGGTGACGATTGAAGATTCAATATTTCTGATTTGACAGGTTTTTAACTTGCGTCTTATTTTTCTACATGCATTTCCCCGGCTCTAATGTAAAATGATCAGTAGGTGTGTGTCATATGGTAGTACTTCACATTTTGTTGTAGAAGCACATCATAACTTGTCTTCTTTATCCAGGTTTACATCATAAGGGTGAATGGTTCTGATGAGGGTGTAGATCTTGAAGCTTAGAATATGCTTCAAATGCTTCTATAATTCAAGTTAGCAAAGGTAGCTATACTTGATTTCTCCACATACTGTAATTATTTTCAAAGGATTCCATAATGCCTTTTTTTTTTTTATAGGTAAGTGTGATCCCTTGTTGGTATGGGGATTGGAATCAAGGACCTCAAGGTCGTTGCTTGTGTGCCCTTGTCATCTCTCCCAACCCTTGGGGTCCCATAAGCCTCTTGAATCACTATTGATTTTAATGTTATCATAAACATGCATACTTTCACAAGCTGATAGATGCTAAATGGCTAATGATCAATGTGTGCAAGTTAAACCTATATGAACTGCCAAGGCGCAGTAAAGTGATGTTTTAGTGCATGATCAATTGTGTATATTGATACCCTCATACCCAGATTTGAAATCCTTTGGTTTGTTTCTTTTTGACAATGATTGCATTGTATAGACATCCAATTATGCCTATTTTGGTTGTTCAGTGGGCTAGAATATATCTTGAATAATACTGACTTTTCAGCATAAGAGTACAATTGGGCACTAATTTAAGAATTTATTTTACTTTGTCCTTAAATGGATGTCTATTATAAAATTTTCAATTATACCTAAACGAGTGACAGTTTTTAGTTTTGTATCTAAATTAACAAGGTTGACTTTTAATATTGTAGGTGGGCATGCAATAAGGGCATTAATGTAGGAGTACCGCTAAAATGATCCAAAAATCAATTTCCTTAATTATAGTGAAAAACAAAAAATTGACGTTATTTAGGGAAGTAGGGAGTAATAAATAATCTAATTTATTGTCTTGAGTCTTGAGAAGATTTTGTATTCACGGCATTTGTTCCAGTATATCTTGTTTAGGAAGTTATGCTAAAAGGTGAACTATAAAGATGAAAACTTTAGTACAAAATGGAAAGTATATGGAAATTGTTATGGAGAAAAAGAATGGTGGTGTGAGACTTGGCCCCCAAACATAAAGGAAATTTAGAGTGAATAGCATTAGGCCATTAGCACATGCTTTACTAGCAGGCGACAGCATACGAGGAGACATGTGGTTAGATAGACAGCCATGGTTACAGCTAACTTCAACATTCAACCCCCAAACATTAATTCACGTTCCACTTCCACAAATAGTCAGATACACACTGCTTCTTGTTACGGTTTGTCTCACATTCTCTCACCATATTATAACAGCCCAGACCTACAATAGTAAAATGAGGAAGGGGTCAATTGCAACCCACATGGTATTACTATTGGGTTGATTTGTGCACGTGCTACATTTTTCTGATTTGCTAACGAAATATTCATACCCGTTGTGGCACTGAAATTGAAGACGCTTGTTTCTTGTAGGTGAAGAATTTGACCAACCGCAGCCTCTTTTTGCCGACTGATTCAAGGAGAATCATAGCCAGCTGCATAAGCATTTAGGATTGACTATGTTTTATGAATTATTCGTGTATGTAAATTGCCCTATTACAACTTTATTGTTATAGAAATCACAAGAGTAATATGTTAAACGCAACCCTTTATTGTGGTTAATTTTCCATAGTATTGAACCTAATATGTGGTGTAATTAGCCAGACAATTGAGTGGGTTGGAATGAGTAATGAGTTGAAACAGGTCGAAATCTATTAAAACTCAAATGTTAAACGAGTTGGATCGGAACGAGTCGGGTTGAAATGGGCGACGGGTTAATGTGGGAGGACTTGTCTCAACCCGATTTCACCCCCCACCCAACCCGCTTTAACCCAATTAGACCGGTTAATATTATTGATACAATACAATACAATGCTTTGAACCTCAAGGAGACAGCTTAATTGCCCAGGAGAATTTCTTTTAGGTCTCGGATTTGATGAAACATGACCTTAGCCGAGCTAAGTAAAAGAAAAGAGAGATGTGCACGAGTGGAACACCTAAAACTTATGATAGGAGGATGAAAACAAAAGTTACTATTATTAGTACTAACTGAAAATGGCAAGTACCTAATCCTATCGAGGGGCAAGTTCTTTAGGTAGAATATGTATCTAGTAATGGGCGTAACTTGACTTTCGCGTAGGGCTATAACTTTTTGCAGACGCTAGACAGGCTGTTGCCTGTTGATATCAACCTTTGGAATGGTAGCTGGACCCAGCAACTCCACACTGTTAAGAACATGCTCACTTCAACTTCTTGAGCCCCACCATTTTGCCCACTACTAAACTTTGTTATAACAGGATACGTTTCGAAATAAAATATTGAATTTTTTGGCTAAGAATGAATGAAATAAATGTTAAATATAAATTAACATATTTCATTAGCTTTATACTTGGGGGACTCTGATCAAGGTAATTGTTACACCACTTACTAACTTTCGCTTGTTTTTAGAGAAAAAAACGACCAGGGGATGTTTTATCTTCTGTGCTTAAATTAAAAATTGCTAACTTAGGCACCAAACCAAATGACCAAATAAAAAACCTACTGTGTAATGACAATGATTTGGTTCTCCGCGCGTAGAACTAGGATTAAATTTAGTAATGTGATTTTTCACCCCAAATTGACGGCATGATTTAGGGAAGAAGATTTATGTTTTGGAGTCGATGAGTTAGGTTGGAAGACAGGACTACCAGTGGGCAGTGGGTTATGCTTTGCTGCTCCAGCCCCACATAACATGTACTCCTTCCGTTTTTAAATTATTGTTTATTTTGATATGACATATCGTTTAAAAATAATAATTGATTATATTGTAAATATTGAAAAAATGTGATTTTTAAAATGTTTTTGAACATGTGGTCATAATTAAAAGGCAAAAACTTTGATAAAATAGTTTTACGTATATTTTTTGTAAGACATATCTTCTTCACCTGACCCATCATGTGTTGGTGGGTTGAGCTGTGAGAGAGTGAAGCTCCGTTTTACTAATAAAGATTCGTCAGATGGTCTTATAAGAGACTTACTCTAATTAAAATATGTGGAAAAAATAAGGATAATGTATTAAAAGTATTTTCTTAAAAAAAGAAAGAAAAACAATTATTTTAAAACGGAAAAAAAAAAGAAGATAATTTGGAAACGATGGAGTAATAGTATGAAAATCTATGCATTTTCCCTTTAAGAAATAGTGTAGTAGCATTCTATTTTTAAGACTCTTTTAATTTGTGATTAAAAATAATTATGTTAAATTAACTTCTAATTGAACAATTCAACTTCTATTCCTGATTTCTCCATAAATGTCATTGACACATGTCATTATTCAAAAAACATCTGCATAAAAAAAAATTCATTAGAGCTATCACCAATGTTTATTTTTCTAGAGTCACATATACCCTTTCGTTAAAATATAAACTTTTTAACACGTACACCAAGGGTATTAATTTTTAAATTTTTTTAAGCTGCGTAAATTTAATGAAAAGTGTATTTTATATTTTATACATATTATTAATAACGTAAAAATCGAATAATTCCAAATTAGTAATTATACATATTATTACTTATTCAAAAGCAGTTTATCTTTTAGAGTGGTCTTAATAACATAAAAACAATTTATCTTTTAGAGTGGTCTTAATGGTTATACATATTCTTAGTTAAACCAAAAATTTTAATACCCATTTTAAAACCCAAACCACAACTCTTTTTAAAATGGTTAAACGAATCCACCCTTCTTAATAACAATCGGAAGAATGTTTTATACACTTAATTTAAATTATTATTATCACTTCTATTGATTTAAATTGACTACAATTTAAATTTTAGTATTTTTCTTAACTTTGTAAATAATTATTTTTATTCTTAAATAATTATTCCAACATCGATTCAAAGAAAGGAAATGGAGAAAACTTGGTTTAATCATTCTCGGTAAATGAATTGTAGCATTTATCAATTGCACATGTACAATTCAAGTTGTATTGTAATATAAATTCTTAACATATTATTAACTGGGTCCCACTGTCACCTCATTAACTTTACACTTTATTTTTATTTTTATATTTCTTAATAAATAAATTTGTTTCATGTTATTTAATATATTTCATATCTAAATACTTCGTATAAATAATTAATTTATAAATTAAGACATAAATTAATTTAAAAATAATAATTACATTATTATTTTTTAATTTTTTAATTTATAATTTAATTAATAAATTATCTATAAAACATAATACATAAAATGATAAAATACATAAAATAATAAAATAAAAAACCCACCTACGCTCCCGCCCACCCCCACATACAATCAGCCAATTTGAGCTTCCTAAATCGGATCAATAATTAAACTATAATTCATTAAAAACTAATAAAATAATCTATTATATATTTATTTGATTCAAAACCAAAAAATATTCTTAATGGTGACACAAAATCCAACACATTTATATTCACCACCATTTTTATCTACATTAATAATGAATTTTTTTTTTCTGATATCCAAATGAAACAAAACAAGTCTCTATTTATAGATAAAAATATGTACTTTAATTCAAGAAAAAATAAAAAATTAAAAAATTAAAAAAAATTGGCAAAAATTGGTCAAGAAAGGTAATGGGGGAAAAATAAAATGTTTTTCATTCAAATGATGACACTTGGAAAGGGGACCTAGGATTTGATGACTTTGGGGTTCATAGGATGATTTTTTTTTTTTTTTGGTTAAAATCATTTGTTGATTTGGGGATGATTTTTTTAAAGGTTTAAATCATGGTCACCCTACTTTTGACCAAAATTCATTAAGCTCACTCTACACTTTTTAATCTCAATTTAATTACTCTACTTGACTCCGAAAGTCAATAAGGTCCCTAGAGTCATTTCTGTTAGTTAAGTTGGATGGAAAACTTTGAAAATACAATAATGCCCCTTGCCTTTGAAATGTGTGTTGACAAATTCAAGTCATACAATAAGAAATTATGTTTGAGAGGAGAAGGAGACCCTCAAAACCCCAAATTTAGTAAGGGTATTTTTTGATTTTCCTAAAAAAATTAAATTTTCCATGCAAATATATAGATAGAGTGATGAACGTGCTAATTATGTGAAAATAGAATGATTAAATTAAAGTAAAAAAAAAGTAGAATGAGTATATAAATTTTAGTAGAAAGTAAGGTGACCAAATTAAGATTGAACATTTTTAAAATTCCCATTAGAGGGGAAGATTTGGGTTAGATTTAGGGAATAATAGCCGCAATCCAGAGTTGTGGTGCCTTTCTGCGAATAGGCACAATCCAGATCCGCACATTGGTCGTCCTCGAATTGAGTCATCCAACTGGTTGAGCACGACAAAGAATACCTCTAAAGTGAACAATTGATTACTCTTTTCTAAAGTGGTCCACTTAATATAGTATCTTAATGATTCTTATTTTAGCAATCTGAGATTTGACTTTACATATTTTAAAAACTCTTCAAATAACTATGTTAATTTGCATACTTTAGTTTAGTTATCAATTTCTAATTCACCCGCAAGTTAGTTTTGAGAAGAAATAAATACACTAATGCTATCTACTCGAAATGTTGATCTTAATTTTGCAACTTATTTCTATTTTCATTAAACGGAACCAAACTAGAAACTTGGTCAAATATCAATTTAATTAAACCAATTTCCAATAGTCATGTGTTCCAACTTCCAATTGTTCAAGTCAAGTTTGACTGGTATTTTTTCAGTAAATTAAGTTAAACTTATTTTGAAATGTAAGCAATAATATTTTAGAATTACACCTTGCACGAGTTAATAGATACACATATTGTCTATTATTAATATTTAAACGAATAGGTTTTTATACGACCGTCTTACGAATCTAAACTCGTAAGATGAAACAACAAAAAAAGATAAAATGAGGTTGTTGGAACGGATAACTCATCATACAAGATCGGGGGTTACACAACAAAAAACAAGTCAAATAAGAAATGAAATATGTTGAAAATCAGGCAAAATGAACTAGAACCCACAGATCGACCCAAATTCATCACAAAAAGAACATAGCCAGAGTGAGGCAGGAATGCACAACACATTAATGAAATGTTTCATTAACTGCTCCGGTGCTCTTCATCTTTCGGATCGTGCTACGGTACCCTCCATCTTCAGAACTTGGCTGACGAAGTCCCTAAGTGCCTAGACTTTGCATTTTAATCCTAAATCAATTTAAAACTTTGCTTAACTTTATTTTTAATGCGAAATGATACTTTTATGCTAAAAAATGATATATTTAAGGGCAAAAGTGACACTTTATTAGTTCAAAGTGACATTTTATTAGGTCAAAAAGTGACATTTTTAAGGAGAATAAAAAATAATTTTCATTAAATATGCAAAGTGGTCATTTTATGGCCAAAAGTGATATTTTTAATGTTAAAAAGTGAAAATAATGTTAACCATTTACATTTTTAATGCTAAAAAGTAAAAAGTTATATTTTTAATGATAAAAAGTGATACTTCTAATGCCAACGGTGACGGTTTTCATTTATAATATTAAGTGACACTTTTATGTCAAAAAGTAACACATTTAATACTAAAAAGTGACACTTTTAATAACAAAACTGACACATTGAAGGCTACAAGTGACACATTTAAGACAAAAAAATGACATTTAAAAAAATTGATAATTTTCATGAAATATGCAAAGCGAAACTTTTAGGGCTAACAATGATACACTTTATGCTAAAAATGACATTTTTAATTCTAACAAGTGACCTTATTCATTTATAAACGTGAGGGATGATACTGTATTTTGTGAATTATAATTCATTTAACATAAATATGTCTATCTTACGGATAAGATCTGTAAGACCATTTCACATAAATTTTTACCTATTTAAATAATAAATATGTGTATACCGTAAGAATTGAGAGTTTCAAATCAACAGAGAAATGCATTTTCGATGCTTCTCTCACCATCTCACTTGTAGTTTCAAGTTGAAAAAAATACTCATCAATAATTAGAGAGATGGTGCGACAAAAATTTCATAAAATTGAAACAACAATATTTCATTGATACTAAAACGTGAAAAGAACAATTCTAGTTAAGACCTAGTCTAATTGTTGAAGTTTATAGTTTGATTAAGTAAAGTTTTTAATAGATTTGACCTAGTCTAAGCTCGACTTATACTCCGTCTCAAAAAAACAATTCATACAAATAAAACTAAATTTAATTTAAAAAAACTTGACTTATCAAATAAAACAATATATTTTATTTATTTTTTGAGATGGAGGAAGTGTATGAATTGTCTTACCAAAATCTTAAATTCTAAATGATGATCGATGATAGCAAACTGTGTAAGAAACGTCAGGAGGACTGCATTGTTGACTAGTTCCCTTGCTTAAGTTTAATAAAACGTACAAGATTTGTTTTGTTAATTAATTGCTACCACGTTAAGTTAAGCTGCACCACTCCAAACAAAATCGGTCTTCTTAGCCATTGGCCGACTCAGGTCGGCTTTTGATTTATTTAATTATATATATTTAAAAAGATGGACTAGGATCTACTTATATTATTTTCTAGTTCATCTTCACATGGACATTCAATCATAACCATAACAAAATTGCTGATGATATGGTCCTTGTTTAGATAATTCAATTTGTGTTATTCTTTTTATCATATTTATAACTCCTTTGGTGTAGTGTTTTAAAAATATATATATTTTATATATATACAACATTTTTAAAATGCAATGTTTTCAAAACGTAATTTTTTTTTCTTGTTTACACGTTTGAGAAATTATTTCAAAACATTATTTTCATAAACAGTATAGTTGTAAACACAATATATTTTCAAAATACATCAAATTGGAGCGTTTAAAAATGTTGGGGTTTAAACGCTACATTGAAACATTTAAAAAGAGAAAACGATGCATTTTTTTGTCAGTATTTTGGTCAAAACGCTCTACCAAATAAACACTTAGTTTTAATTTATTTATTTTTTATTTCATGGTTCTTGACCTTAAAACAAACTAATATAGTCCCTCAATTCGTTTTTTTGGATCAATTTTCCTCCTCCCACCATTACCATTACATTTTTCATCAAATATTATTTCAAATGCCAAAAATACCCTCACTAAAATTTTTAATATGGGCTCTTTTCAAAATGTTGAAAATGTTCAAAATATAACGAGTTAATGTGTCAAATTCAAAAAGAATTTATCTTCAACCTTTTACAAAATTACAATCCATCTACCGGTGCCAACCTCAAAATTATCTCAAAATTATTACTTCGGTCTCTCCATCTACCCGACCTTTTTTAACATCCGTCTCCAGCGTTTTGCCAGCCATAGTCGCCGACTCCAAGTCACGCCAACCCCAATCATCTCTGCCCTTCCGTTATCATCTCTCTCTCATATCTCACACTTATTATGTCAGGCCGCCGCCCCAGCACTTTCTCCAGATCCAACGAGGGAAACACCAACAATCTGTTTATGTTTCTATCCTTTCTCTCTCCGATTCCGGCCACCAATGGCCTTGTTTCTGGTAGAATCTCTTCTCCATCTCTCCTCGTCGTTCCTTCTTCCAATGTCGACCATCACCATCTCCATCTACCAACGTTGGCTTTCTTTTACAATCGGTTTCTTCTCAGCTTTCACCTTCGTCTCCAACGCAATGCGCGCCATAGCTATCGGCTCCAAGTCGCACCTTAGTCATCTATGCCCCTCCGTCATCGTCTCCAGATCCGGTGAGGGAAACACCGACAATCTGTTCAAAATGTGTCATTCTCTCTCCTATCAAAGCTATGCTTGCAATTGAGTAAGTGATTTTGGATTAGCTCTTGGGATTTTGGCTTGTTTTACTCTCTTTCAAAGTGTAGACTTTTCTACCATTTTTGCTTGTGCTAGTACGCCTAGAAATTCTTGGATTTTTTTGTAATATGAAATTTGATGTCATAAGCCTGATTTGTATTTTACTTTTCTACCTTCTATCTCGGATTTCGGCCATCAACAGCCTCGTCTCTGGTAGAATTCCTTCTCCAACATCAATGTCGACAATCTCTTTCAATCTGGTTCTAGTTCCATTACAATTTTCGATTGTCATCTCTTGTCAAGTAAGATTATTTCATTTTTTTCTAATTAATTGCTGAATTTGGGAATTTATTTTTAAAAATGATGACTATTAGTATCTCATTTTTAATATTTGTCATCTCATTAGTATTGGCATAATTTATTTTTAAGTATTAGCATAGGAGTAAATCTGAAAAATGATGACATAACATAAAATAACTTGCTTTTATGAGATACTCCCTTCGTTCTAGGTAAAGAGTTCTTGTTTGAAAGTCAAACTTTTTAAGAAAATGACACTTTTAGTTGTTCATTAGTAATAAAATAACATTTTTATGCCTTAATTTTTGAATGTGAACTCTTTAAGTGAAACATCTCAAAATGGAATAGAGAACTCTTTTCCCGGAACAGAGTGAGTAGCTTAATGGTTTGAACTTCATAATACAATCTTGAGACTTGGATTTCAAGTCCTAGGGTGGTTTTCAGCTTTGTCCAATTTTGGGGGATAACGAGTATCCCACTAGGGCCTAAAGGATTTGGTTCCATGCGTGGCTTGATTCGATCGAGTAAGAAGTAGGGTGAAATTAGTGTCAATAGCTTATCAAAGGTTTTCAATCGCTAAAATTTATCATTTTTTAATCGAAAAATGCACTTTTTGTGCTACATGACAAGTATACCATTAATATTGAACCAAACATGCATGTGGTAAGCATCATTCTGACATCGGTATGTATATTATGTGCATCGCAATTCATGATTTTAAACACGAGGCATAGTTCTAAATTGTGTAATTGTCATTTCCATTTCATAGCGATGAATCACGATCCCAAATTGATTTAACACAACCCCAATCGATGCATTGCAATCCCAAATTGATGCATCGAGATTTAAACTGGTTCATTTCCATTTCATAACAAAGCATCGTGATTCCAAATTGATGCATCACAATTAAAGCTGATTTTTTTTTTTTCTTCCTCCAACCCAAATAGGAAAAATCATTTGCCTTTCGGGGGCACTACCCCTTTGACCCGATAATTCCTGTTTCATTACCTTAACAATGAGATTTTCAAATATATTAGACAAAAGTGATGATTGAGTTTTGAAGATTTTGTTCAAGATTTAGGCAGCTGCAGAAGCTAATGATGAAGGTTACTTGATGAAGCAATTTGAAAGGACTTAAAGAAAGATGAGTAAACTTAACGTTGATGGCGGGAGGGCATTATTGAAATATTTTTATAAAGTGTCTTTTGTTGGTTAAAAAAACATGGGACCAATCAACCAACAATTTTCTCTAAGAAGTATTTCATTGGTCTCAAGGTGATTTGATTATGGGTGGTTTTATTAACACCTTCAAAATAATTTATATCTATACAAATACCAAATATACCAATATATATTTAGAAAAAAACTTGGGTAAGACAGTCTTACGGATTTTTTTTGTAAGGCAGATGCTCTTTACTCGACCCACCGTGTGTTAGTTGGTTAAGCTGTGAGAGAGAGGAACTCCGTTTTACAATTAAGATCCGTAAGACGGTCTTACAGGAAACCTACTCATACATTTATTCTCTCTTGTTCTCTCTCACGATGCTGATGTCCACGCCCCCACTTTCCTTCACAATTTCCTCTTCCACCCAATCCTCATATCCCTTATTCTTTAGTAACAATTTTTCGTTTTTAATTCATGACAAATCTAGTGCCATTTATCAGTGCAACATGAAAAATGTAATTGCCAAATGAAGAACATGGATATTGAAGATATGAAATCGGGAGGGAATACAAGGAAAATTACATCAAATTAATACTCCATATATATAAATTACATGGTTTGATGTTGATCATTGGCTGCAATAATGGAGAAAGTAAAACAGATAAGAAGACAACAAGAAGCCAATAGAATAAAACAGGAAAACTTCAAAACCCCGATTAAAATTTGGTCAACAATAATCAAGACTTAGATATCAATTATGGGTATGCTAGTTGTTGATTGTGTTCGATACCGGCTTGACAAACATCCTAGCAATGTTCTAGTCAAGGGATGACTAGGACCAAACATGAACAATTTGTTCCAATATGGCCGGTGGAACTCTTCATGCAAGTTAGACTAGTAAATTGTTCGACCAGCATTAGTCGAACATTATAACAGTGTTCGACTGGCTTGATCGAACACATTGAGTAGTGTTGGTGATGAGTGTGGGGAAGCCAATGTGTTTGGTGAAAAGGACTTGGGTTGGACTAAGGGGACACACAGTTAGAAGGAAGCTTGTGGAGAGCAAGGTCACGAGTTGCAAGGTCACACGTGATGGGCTCTTGCAAAGTACAAGTGGGAGTGACAAGATCAAGTGGGCTCTAAACGTTCTTGGGTTTGATAGTTGTAGGTTGCAAGACGGATTAAGGGTAACCAAAGAAGACACGGGTACATGGATCAAAGCTCAAAGGTCTAATCTCAACAAGTGAATGGGATGGGGCTGTTTTAAGAATGAAGGTAACAACTACGGACTACGGGTTGGGATGGAAGGAGGGACCAACAAGGATGCTCAAGGGTTGTATGGCACGACATGTAAAGTGGTTCAAAGGAGACAACCTTAGTACAAGGGAAGTTCGACCTCATCAATCCAAGAGGCTCAAGGATTTAGTTAAATTAGACCTTTTAAATTAAATCTCGTTTTTGTTATTTTAGAGTTTTTAGTTTTAGTTTCTTTTATTTAATTAGTTTTATTTGTTTCCTAATTAGTTAGGGTTTCATTAATAGATTAGGGTTATTTCTTGTATCCTTTATAAGACGTATTTTTTTTATGGGAATAAACAGATTTTGACGTTTAAAGAAAACTAAAGAACACGACTGTTCTTCAAACCATATTTCTTCTTCAAAGGTGAGTGAAGCCTTAAGAGAATTAATCAACAAAATTCTTTACGTTGAGTGAGTGAAGCTCAACCGGTGAATCCGTTCTATCCAATCCGACCAACCTACTTGTTGCCTTGAATGATTCTTCGAGCAACCTTGTTTTGGACAGATTATTTACATAACCAAGCATCCTTTGATCTTGTTATTTTCGTGTGCATTTTGGGGTTGTTTTAGGAAATTTCGGCTAGCACCTTGCTGCCTTAATTTCTTTTGGACAGATTGTGTTCTTCGGGCTGTTGGATTCACATCAAGTGGTATCAGAACAATCTTTCGCGAATCCCTATTCGTGAAACGATCACGGAGGATGCAAGACAAATAGTGTAGATTTTCAGAACTCGTTGTCTCGTACAAGAGAGGGTTGGAACATAGTAGTCGATGGAGGTAGTTGTGCGAATGTTGTCGCCACTATACTTATCGAAAAACCGAACGTACCAACCATGGCATATCCAAATCCCTACAAACTGTTTGGGTTGCAAAACAACGACGCGATTAAGGTAACTCAACAAGCCCTAATTTCATTTTCGATAGGAAAATATGAAGATGAAGTTATGTGTGATGTGCTGCTAAGAGATTTTTGTCATGTCATGTTGGGACGTCCATGGTAGTATGACGGATTCGTTACACACGATAGAAGAGAGAATACCTATGTGGTAAGTGGTAAGGAAGGGAAAAAAATTCAGGCTGAAACCATTGCTTTTTGATGGGAATAACAAATTTTGACATTCAAAGAAAACTAAAGAACATGACTGTTCTTCAAACCCGATTTCTTCTTCAAAGGTGAGCGAAGCCTTAAGAGAATTAATCAACAGAATTCTTTACGTTGAGTGAGTGAAGCTCAACCGATGAATTCGTTATATCCTCTTATCTTTTTTGTTTTTTGTTTTTGGTGCGTATGGTGGCTATTTGGAACAAATTCGGATAGCCTATTTGCTGCCTTGAATGATTCTTCGAGCAGCCTTGTTTTGGACAAATTAGTTGCTTAACCAAGCATCCTTTAATCTTGTTATTTTCGTGAGTGTTTTAGGCAATTTCGGCCAGCACCTTACTGCTTTAATTTCTTTTGGACAGATTGTGCTCTTCGGGCTGTTGGATTCACATTAGTACTGAGCTTTGTTGAACAATACTAAATGAACAATAGTTCTAAATGAGTTCAGTCAACATGGTCGAATACGACACGATACATCTATGTGTGTGCATACATGTGCTATGTAGTCATTATTATTGATGACATTTTTGTAATTAAACTAAAGTTAATGTATAAATTAGTCTTGAAATTGTTAATAGCGTCACCCTTTGATTATTTTGGGAATAGACTCGGACCATATCGAAATAACATATTCTAATATTGTTTACTAAAGTTACATAAAAGGGAAAAACAAAAGGTTATGCTACTCCCTCTTATCAACTAAACATTTACATGTTGACTTCTTGGGTTAATTTGATCACATTGATATTTAACCATGATAAATTTATTTCTCATTATTAAGTACCAATGTATATTTTCTCTTATCTATACATATATAAAAAGAGATGTGCAATTTTTGGAAAGTTCCCGCTAAAATGTACTTTCCAAAAATGACAACACTTCTACATTGTATATGTGTCATTAATGCATTGGGAAATGAAACAAATTTATAATCAAAATTAATTAGATAAATAAATTTGAAAACTTTTGACATTCTTTCTTTGACTTGAGACAATTGACAACTATATATACCAAACTATTTCAACCTCATTCACATCCGAAATATAAAAAATAGTTATGATTTTTTAAAATATATTGAAATTTCAATGAGCTAATAAATAATTATTTATTTCAATTGTTGAATTTAATAATCGTTTATCAATTGAATGATAAATGAATAAATTATCAAAAAAATTACATGAATTATCATTGAAGATTAATTTCTTCGGCTGTAATTGGACGCCTACGGTAGTTAGACAGTTCCTTAGCTTTTCTCTTCTCGAGCAGTTTTCAAAGATAAAACCACTATAAATTTGTTACAATTTTGTTTGTTGAACATCATTGCTAAAAACAACTGAGGATAACACACTAATATAGAAGAAATCTATATAAAATGCCTCCCTCTCTTATTTTACTTAGAGACATCAGCCAGACCAAGGGTAAGCCTAGATAACTCAACGGTTTTTCGTGCAAAATGTATATTTTACAATGTAAAGGTATCTTTCCAACCTGTAATACTTACCGTATTCTTTTTATTTCGATTGTTTAGGATCTCATGTACTTGACTCTTTTTTTTTTTCTAGAGATCATGGAGTTCCAATAAACTGAAAACAATTATATATGCGAAATTATTAAATTCTCAAGGTACATTTGTAATTAATAAATAGCTTAAACATATACAATGCCTAGGATTAAAGATGTAGAGAATAAATTACGATAATTTAATAAACTTCATGTTCAAGTGTATGTGCTAAATTTAATACAATTTAATGATCTTCAAACTGATACAGATTTATTGGTAACATATATATATATATATATATATATATATATATATATATATATATATATATATTTATATTTATTTATTAATATGCATTGTGACTACAAATTTCTCAATTTTGGTTTTATCAAATCAGAATAATGAACATTTATAAATAAAATCTAATTAAATCAAAGGAATTTGAAATGTAGAGACGAAAAACGAATAAATTAGTGACTACAAAGAGACCAATTTTGAAGTGAACAACTACATTAGATACAAGTGATTTAAAATAGATGTATTTTAATTATTAAAATGTTAAAAAATAGATCTTCAAAATATAAATCTTAAAATTCGAAATCTATATTTTTTTAATACTCAAAATATAAAAAATTTGGGTATAACGTTAAATACTAAAAATATAAAAAAGTCTCGACTTATTTAAACCGTATTTAAAAAAATAATTAAGTAAAGAAGCGTAAATACTTGGATCTTATTATAAGCCATTTTTTCATGTTCACTAAGATTTTAAAAAAATCGAAATACAAAGTTGAATACTTTATAAAAAAAATCTAACGCACCTTGCTACGAAATGATTTGATCTAATTCTATTTTGGTTGGGGAAAGTCGGCAGATGAATTTTTGAAACGAAGGGTTTGAAGAGATGAAGAGTCATTGTCTCATGTTCACCGGAGGAATTTTCTAGGTTTAATGCTATAAAAATAAGAAAGGTGATCTTTTAAACGATTTAATTGAGTAAGAGTGAGAGTGAGACGATGTGTATATATGTTAGAGTGAGTGGGGGTGAGGTTTTTAGGTTAGGGAGTGCGAAACTCTTTATCTATATGACAAGTGTTTGAGATTTTTTTGGGTCAGATTGGTTATAATTTGAGTAATATTTGTTGTTCATTAAAGTAATAATAATTTAGATGGAATCAATTGAGAAATTTGGGTAACGTGAAATTTTGAGTATTTTTAGTCCTTTTTGTTGTTGTTTGTTTTAGGGAGAAATTCAGGTCCGTCCACTATATAAAAATTTCAATCGCTACAGTTTTTTATTTTTTATTTTTAACTAAAAAGGACACTTTTATAGTGAAAAGACTACGACTCTTAATGAACCGAAGGCGCGCTACGAATCACTTAATCAATTTAAATCACATAATCTAATTTATGCATCGCGCCTTAAATCATAATGTACCAAACCTTCATCTCTCTTCTTTCATGTACACAATCAACATATGATTCAAAATTAATGCATCTTACCTACATCCTACATCTAAGTCGATGCATCACAATTTACAAATGATACATTGTGATTCAAAATTGATGCATCGAGTTTCAAAAAGGGTAGTTAAAAACAAACAAATTTCTATTTAGACCTTTCATCAAACAATATATGCACAGTAGCACAAATACAAAAATAAATTTATTTTGAATCATACACACAAATGCAAAATGAAGAAGAAGAAAGAACGATGTATGAAGAAGGAAGATAATGTGAGGACATAAAGTGTATTTTTATATGTTTATATTTTCAATAACCAACGTTTTTTTATAACTACTATATTAGTACGAAATATCTGAAACTATTACTCCATCTCTATCAAATTTGTCATTTATAAGCACATGTCTATTATCAATTGTTGACTTAACGAATGACGAAGATGATTAAATTCCATCAAATCCTCCCTTTCTGAATATAGAAATACATCTAAATAAATTTATAATTACTTTTTCAAATTTATGTGATCTATCTTTAATTTTACTTTTTATTAATTTTTTATATTAATTTTTTAATTATATATTCTTCAACTTTAATTGAGTATATAATTTTATACCAATGTACAAATCGTGCAACAAGAGTATCACTAGTTGAAATTAAAAGATACTCCTTTCAAACACAAACGGTGTTGTATCTACAAAGATAACTTAAGAAAAAAATAATTATTTTTTAGCATGCATTTATTAATGTCTTAGGTAAGTAAATTTTTGATTGTTAAGAATGCTATCAATAACAAGTTTAAAAATTTCTAAAAATAAGTAAATAATGCCTCTGCCTAAAAATAAAAGACAGTTTAGAAATTTACACACATATTAAGAAAACTTATAAAAAGATTGATATACCATTTTAAATGCAATTATTGTTGACAAGTTGATTTTCTTTTCCTCTCAATATAACATTTAATTAAAGAATAATTAATAAAAGATAATATAGACAAATTGTGAATAATTTTTTCTCTCTAAAATATCATTTATTTTAGGGTGGAGTTAATATTGACTAAATTTGATCAAAGTTTAATTATTAACGAAAAGAATCAAAGTAAGATACTCCATCCTAAATTAAAAGGAAATAAGATTTACCCCACCTCCTTAATTAATTTAACAATCATTTGAATATAATATCCTTATTGACTATGAGATAATTCATCCGATTTAGACAAAAGATTTAATACTCGTTTTGTTTCTGATAAAAAGTTCGTTATAATATTTTACAATATTTCATTTAAATAATTTATTTTTAAAAATTATTTTTATATTGTCCATAAAATTTGAATTTTACCCTTCAAATTAATATTAAGATATTGAATATATTCAAATATTTTCGTATAAATAACAAAACTTTAATAGAGTAGTAGTTATACACACTTTAATTATTAGATTTTTCAAACATGAACTATTATAAATATTTATTATGAGATACTTATTTTATTAAAAAAATCTACATAAAAAATATGTTAACTCCCAAAAACTTACAAGTATTATAGTGTCATTAAGATAAAATCGAGTGTTATATACATATTCATTTATTATTTGACAATTAAAACACTCGGGTCGGGAGTTAAAAAAGAAAAAAAGATGGAATAATTTAAATGGAAGATGGTGCAGAATTCTTGAAGAAAGATTTGAGAGTATAAAAAGAAATAAATGGAAGATGACAGCTAATGGTGGGTCATGTTTGACGCCGAACTAAGCAGTCTGTCTGGACATGTCAGCACATGACACAAAAACAACAAAAAAGGTATACATGCCATATATATTACGGTGGACGCGCCTTCAAATCATCTGCACCATTCCCTATAATATTTTTGTTGAATTAAATTTTTTAAAAACCAAATAAAATTAAAATAAAAAAAAATTATACATTCAAATATGACATGGAGTGAATACGAGGATTTGAAGCCAACTCATCCCATCCCGCTGGATGGAGTATAATTTTTTGAGAGAAAATAGGGAAAAAAGAAAAAAACACAAACATTTACAATTACAACCCTTCTTCCCTCCCTCTCTTTCTATCTCTCCCCAATTGAATTGATTATATTTTGGCAGCGAAACGCCGGGATCCGCGCTCTCTCTCTCTCTCTCTCTGCGACTAATCAATTCAACTTGCCCCATTGGCGTTTACTTTAGCCTCCATCGATTCCCTTTCGTTCTGTACGCTCTTTCTCCCTTTTCTTTTCTTTTCTTCTCTTCTGAAATTGCAATTTCATTCTCATGATTCGTCTACTTTCCCCATCATTTTAACCTATCTATATATTGTTCAAAAACCCACACGGTTTTCTATTCCGAAATCACGTTTCCCTTTTCTTCTCTCATCATGATAATGATTTGTGATTTTATGTAATTGTTATTGTTAAACTTGTCCTAGGATCGTTTAATGTCAATTCATTGGATTTCAATGGAGGAATAAGGGGGCGGTGGGGCGCTCTAATTTCGTAATATTCAGTTGGGGGAAGGAAGGCGCATTTGATTCGATTTTGATTTGCTTTGCTTTAGTGGAATTGGAAGGGGACCTTGGCCTTGGACTTGGAGGTGGGGCAATGAATAACAACAAGGGTGAGCATCAGACCGTTCCTCTGTCGGTCTTGCTGAAGCGTGAATTGGCCAATGAGAAGACCACCACCGAGCGGCCTGATATTAACCATGGTCAGGCTAACCAAAGCAAAAAAGGCGAGGACTTCACTTTGCTTAAGACCGAATGCCAACGTGTCCTCGGCGATGGCGTTACCACCTATTCCGTTTTCGGGGTACGTAATGTCTCTTGTTTGCGTTTGTTTTCTTCAGCATATTTCTTTTGCAGCCCTTCAAAATTGTTTTGTTCTGTTTCGTGCTCCAAACAATAAAGTTCCCTTTAATGAATTCGATGAGAATACTTTGATGTTTACATCTAAGAGACAGAGCTATGTTTGTTCCATGGGGATATATAATTTGATATATACAAGGATTCCCTTGATGATGTTCAAGGTGATAACCTCCTGCTAAGATTAAGGAGACAATCAAGATGTAGATGACTGCAAGGGCTTGTTTGTAGGATGGATGACATGTCAGCAATGCTTGCTTGCGAAATGGAGAGTTGTTCAAGATGTAGTTAAGTCCAAGGGATTCCATTTTTTTTGTAACGATGGATGATATGTTGGCATTGAGCATTGCTTGTCGGCAAAATGGACAACATTATTATCATTTGGGAATGGCATCGTTTTGCAATGGAATGCATTTGCTGGGCGATCAACTTATTAGTGTTGGATACTTTGATAATTTTCATTTATGCATATGGTAAAATGGCTTAGTTTATTCCTTCATTGAGCTTTTGCATTTGCTCCATTAGAAAAATATTAGTACTTCTCTATGGGAGTGCATCACAATACCACATTATGTGCTCCGTTTTTTTTCTTCCATATCTCTTGTCCATGTTATTTGTTTATAATCATTTGTATCTTTGGCTTCTTATTTTTCATTTGTAGGATGAGGCAACCCATGAGGTTTTTTGGTCCTATTTGGTTGTACCGTCTATCAGTGTTGATTCTTAATGCCATTTTTTAATCCTGGCCTTCACCTGCATGTAATTTTATTTCTCTGTCAAAGCTATGCATATCAATCTCAATTGTTTTCTCTTGGGATTTCTGCTCTCTCTCTCTCTCTCTCTGAACAATTTGCTGAATGGTTTGTAACTAGATTGTCTTTTCATTCGTGGTCTTTAAGAATGTGAAAAATTTCTCTCCGTATCCACTGTCATTTTTCACTTAAAAGATGTCGAACATTAAGGTTTACCTGGTAGAACTTGGAATTTGGTGGCTATGCCCCACTTTTACATTTATCTCTAGTTGCTTCTGTTTCTATATATTTTATTTTAAAATCCATTTTCATAATGCGCTCGTAAAATCTTTGTTGCAGCTTTTTGATGGACACAATGGACCTGCAGCTGCTATATACACTAAGGAGAATCTCCTAAATAACATTTTGGGTGCTATTCCACCAGATCTCAACAGAGATGAATGGGTTGCAGCACTGCCAAGGGCTTTGGTTGCAGGATTTGTGAAAACAGATAAAGATTTCCAAGAGAAAGGTAATGGGAAATTCCTAAAATTTCTTAATTCCTTACAAACATGTCATATGCTGTGTGGCTACCTGATGATCTGGAGATCCATCCAGTTAATTTATTTAAGGCATGAAGCTTTGTGGAGTAGGAAATGATTTCCCAGCAAATTCTTTGATTTTTGGGATTCCCTAGTTGAAACTGTAAAGTAATCCCCAGATAGGCAAAAAGTTTTTGATGTAGATAAGGCCACCTTATCAGCCATGTTATCGTTATTTCCCATATGGTATCACACCTGATGTACTGACGTGGTTGATTGCTCCTGTTTTCCTTTACTCTTGTTTCATTTCTAAGTGCTCTCTCTCTCTCTCTCTCTCCCTCCCTCTGTTTGTTCATTTGTGTGATGTAATATGCACATCTGATACGTATTTTTGTGATCATTTATCAGCTCAAACTTCAGGAACGACAGTCACCTTTGTAATTATTGAAGGATTGGTCGTAACTGTTGCGTCAGTTGGTGATTCCCGCTGCATACTTGAATCTGCTGAAGGGGGAATATATTATCTCTCTGCAGATCACAGACTTGAATGCAATGAAGAAGAGTAAGTTCACATATTTTATCTTTTGCATAAACTTATAGTTGCTTGACATCAAACATTTACTTCTAAACCCTCTCTCTCTCTCTTTCCCTCACTCTATGCAGTTAATTACCTTTCATTTCTTTCTCAGGAGGGAACGCATCACGGCAAGTGGAGGTGAGGTTGGTCGGCTTAACACTGGTGGTGGTACACAGGTATCTTCATAATTTCTCTCTTATGTATTCAAGTTTTATCATATACCTATTGCTTCCTCCTTATTAAAGAAAAGCCCAATTGTTTTTTTCTGTTTGGGCTTAACTTCTTACTGTCTCGTTACCTTGAGTCATAAAATTGTCAATATGCGGTGATGTCAAAGTTTGTGTCTTTCATAGCCGCTTAATAACATGGACATCCGTAATAAAGAAATATATAAATGAGTGTGAACCTTGCTTTAAATTGAATTGAATGGCAGAAAAGGATTTATGTAATCGGCCCCACTTGATCGAGACTAAGGTTGTGTTGAGTTGAGTTTCATAGCTGCTTACTTTATTGATAATGATTACTTCAAAAAATACCGGTGGTTGACACTGATGCTTTCAGGCATCTGCCCAGCCAGTTTCCTTTTTTTGATTGGTTAGTGGGGCCCCTTGGTATGGGGATTGGAACCAAGGACCTCAAGGTGTTTGCTTGAGTGCTCTTGCGATCTCTTCCACTCCTTGGGTTACGAGTTTCATTTCAAGAGTATGTTAACAAGATGGGGTTTTATCCTGAATGTGGCAAAGTTTAACCTGAATACTAAACCTAGTTGAATCAATATGATCTTTAGTTCTTCTCTGGAATCTTTTGTAAGTTCTGCAGTCCTTTTGAACCAACATGCTATGACCCATTGTGGAAAGTAAATGCCCCTTGTAACAGAAGAAAACGTCCCTCCCTCGTAATGCGCAGTCCATTTGAACTCTTCATCCCAGGTGTGCAAACTGGTCACCGAACTGCAGAGGGCATAGCTGATAATCCCCTTTGAGAACCTCTTCTTGGTCACGAGCTTACTGATGTAAATTAGAGGCTGAAAGGCTCGTCTGGGGTAATGAAGTGGGTACCTCAGATTTTTTAATCATTTAAATTTTTGCTAACTGTATCTGGGGCAGTTAGGTTGTAAAATTTGTACCCTGTTCACGATACGTAAGGGAGACTCGACGGAAAGAATAAGGGCATTTTACTCTATTAGCAAAGTATAAATGGGATTTTGGATCTGGGAATAATCATTGGAAATGAAATAGCATCGACTTATTGAGGCAACTTCAGATTGGTGTCACTACCAGCATTAACAACATGAATCTGAAACAAGTAGACAAAAATGATTCCCATTGATGTGTTTAATGCCATTCTCAATTATCATCTCAAAGTAGCATTCACTTCAGATCTTAGCTTTAGCAGTCTTTTCCATGCCTATGAGCTAAAATTGCGATTTAATTTCTTGAAACATTTGTTTTTCTAAAAATTATTAATGACTCCAGGCTACCCACAAGGAAGACTTGTTACACTAAAAGACCTTACAGATGAACCAATTGAAATTTAAGTTGGTGGTGCTATCTTGATGTAGGCTATCCTATTTTTAGTGAACAGCGGAATTGTATATTTTTTAATTTTTCTTACTTCTCTGCACTTAATGAATTTTAATTTATTATTATTATTATTAAATTTTTTGTGTGGCTAAATTATATTTTCTTTGTTGTTCAAAGATTGTTCGATTATGATGAAAAAAGGATAAAATTGCATTTTTACCCTTTTTGTTCTTTTCATGGTAGATTGGTCCCTTGAGATGTTGGCCAGGTGGCTTGTGCCTTTCGCGATCTATCGGAGATCTTGATGTTGGCGAGTACATTGTTCCTGTGCCGTATGTTAAGCAAGTGAAGGTTTGTTACTCATATTACTCTCACTACTTGCTTCCTGTAGTAAATTAGATTGTTGGCATATGCCTAACTTGTTTGCTTTGCCAGCACTCTCTTATTTGTCCATTTACAACTTAATATGCAGAACACAATTGTCAGTTTAGAATATGACCACTTAAATTGAATCTCTTAGACAACATATGGTTTTCATGCACCTATAGATAGAGCCTGTTTAATCTTCAGCCCCATTAGAGAATGAAATGTTCATTGTGGTGGTAGCTTAGACTCCTCACCATTTGCATACCACTAGCTTGTGTGAAGGGCTCTTGCTTTTGTGGAAGTCCTTCTTTGTAGTTATTCAATCCCTTGCAGAGATTTGTGGGTCAGTACCATCAAATTTGGTTCACAAAGTGCCATGAGCAAAAGTAGCTAAGACTCTTAGAGGGCAGATCTTTGAATAATACTCCCTCCGGACCTATATATAAGCAAAACTAACCGATTTCACACAGATTAAGAAAGTAAGTTAAATTAGTTAAATTGTCTTGATTTTATATAAAACAAAAGTATACTTACTAAAATACCCTTAAGTATCCCACTCAAAACTGATGACAATTAATGCAATATTAATTCATTGTCATCAATTCATTATAGCTCCTTTTATAATTAGTGGCTCTTTGTGTATAGAGAATATGCACACATCTTGAAAAACAAAAGAATTAACAAGGGGTATTTTTGGTACCAAACTTCTTGGAAGTTGTGAGTAGAGTTTAATATGGTGATTTTTGCTTATATTTAAGTCCACCAAAATTTGGTATTTTTTGCTTATATATAGGTCCGGAGTAGTATAATGGTTGTTGTTTGTGAATGCCTGGCTTTCTTATGTATTTTCAAGAATGATGTCTGGACTTTGTAACCAGAGATCTTCTTCCATCTAATGATTCTCTTCATCAAAGAGAAAAAAGTGCTTATAGTGGTTGGAGTGGTGTCCATCTAATAGTTTTCTGTTCTTCTTGAGAGCCAAAAGAAGAGAAATGTGAAATCTTTCTTTGAGTCTCGTTCTAGCATGTTTTGTCTATTTGTTGTTGGTCTCAGCTGATAAACATTTCTCATTCATTATTTGTTATCGATCACGGTAATCAGAATAGAAGTGCCATTTGCTTTGATACCCCCCCAATGCATTTTGCAGCCTGGTTTAGAAATTAGAATTCCCTTTCTTCATCAGAAAAGAGGTGTCTTTCACCATGATATCCTGCTTCAGTGGAGTGAGATGCCTCAACATTGATGAGAATGCCACTGTACTTCCAACACTTTTTCAATGTTCCAATAAGGGAAAAATGTATCCATTGTTGAATTGGAATATATTCCTCTTGGGATTAGGATAAGCTTTTATGATAAACCTTTTAGTTTTGCTCTCTGGTGTGTACATACAATTGAAGTTTGTTAAAGGTCTTGTCAGTTTTTGTTTTTCTAAGGGTTGGTTAGTTTGTTATTCACAATTTAAATGATCCATGCTGAATGATGTAATGTTTCTGTAGTTGTCCTCAGCTGGTGGTAGGCTTATTATCTCAAGTGACGGTGTTTGGGATGCTATAAGTGCAGAAGCAGCTCTAGAGTGTTCTCGTGGTATGCCACCTGATGCCGCGGCTTCACAAATTGTCAAAGTATGTTTAGATTATTCTTTAAAAATCATGTTTCTGGCCTTTCAAAAATTGCTTGTCTTACCAGTTTGCCGCATCCCTTTGCAGGAAGCTGTTGGGATGAAAGGACTTAGGGATGATACAACCTGCATTGTTGTTGATATACTACCTCCAGAGAAAAATCTGCCCGTGGCACCGCCAAAGAAGTCTGGTAAGGGGGTGTTCAAGGCCATGTTTCGTAAAAAGAATTCCGAGACATCATCACAAGTTGATCAAGAATATACTGAGCCAGATGTGGTAGAGGAGCTAGTAGAAGAAGGATCCGCTATGCTTTCAGAGAGGTGTGTATAGTTCGATATATTAACTGAACTGGAAGACACCTAGATTAATTTGGATTCCTTGTTGTCTACCTATATTACCTGAGCTTGGTTGCATCTGTTGTTTTCAGTGATTACTTTGCTCATATATGCTTGCTTATTTTCTTATTTTTTAGTTGTCTTCACATGACATTGACATGCATTCTATATCATGTAATTGAAGGAAAAAACTGGTTGGTAGTTCTCAACTCCCTCAAAGTAGCAGGACCACTTGTTGTGGATACAAGATAAATGAAATGCTGTGTGTTTGTGCAGTACGTGTATCTCTGTGTGAACGTAAAGTCTTGCAGGTTTAGCTTTATGGCATCTTACATATTTTCGTTGACTTGTAGGTTGGATACAAAATACCCGCTTTGCAACATGTTCAAGTTGTTCGTGTGTGCGGTTTGTCAAGTAGAGATGAAACCTGGAGAGGGTGTATCGATACATGCAGATGCTTCAAATTCGAGAAAATTACGGCCCTGGGATGGTCCATTTCTCTGCACAAGTTGCCAAGAGAAGAAAGAGGCCATGGAAGGGAAAAGACCGTCTGGAGGTATGACAAATGCGCTTAATACATAAATTTCTAATCAGTTTTTTTGTTTGGTGCAGCTTTAGTAATTGATATATTCTATACCTTTTTCAGACAGTAGATACAGCAGTGGAAGTGAATAGCTGATCCCTCGTATACATATAATACATGATGCAAGCACTTACAATAGCTCCTGCTGACTGTTTATAAATGATGGGAAGACAAAGGCTGCAGTCAAGTTAAGTTCCTTGGTTGGTCTCCCTTTAGAGGTTTGACCTTTGAGAATTAAAATCCATTGTTTTGACAAAGTTGGGTGGGCTGGGCTGTCTTCTTTGATGTTGCGTAGGTTAAAGGCAGAATATATGAGAATAGAGCTATGCATATTGTAGTGGAAAAGATCTATGTTGCTAACTTGTGTTGATATAACAAGGATGCCTACAGCCTACATCCTCCCGGCTAGGGCAATCTAGAAGAAACAAATAGAAAGAAAACATTATTGGAGGTTATTCATTTGTATACTGGTTCTTCCCTTCTATAGATCTAACGGTGAGTATTCGTTGTAATATCATTACTTACGAAATTTTACTACAACCTTTGCGGTACGGGAAAACATTTATGATTAGATGCGGTCATATGTAATGTTTTATTCTTTCAGATGAGCACAGTAATGGTATAAACTATAAATCTCCTTTCATTTGTTCCGAAGGGAGTAGCACTACTGCCTACTGGTACTGGGGTGGGGGCTGTAACGTAGTAGATAGTAGGTCTGATAATTACAACAAAAAATTCGTTAATTTATTTAATTTGACGTGTTATTTTTTTGGGTTGAAACGGTTATTCATTTTGACAAACAAATTTAACGTGTTGATTTTGGTCGGGTTAAAATAGGTTGAACATGTTACTTATTTTGACCCGTCACTACTTTACTTTATGAATGTAGGACTTTTTATGGAAAAAGTGGGTTGAAATGGGTTGATCCGTCCAACAAATTCGGTTTACTCATTTAATTTTGGGTTATAATGCGTCATGATATGTTTTTATTCGTTACCCATTTTGATCTAACCCATACCCGATCCAACTGATCCAAGCCCTAGTAGATAGTCTTTTCTTTTCTCTCCGGCAGAGCATTGCGTCAAACCATGTTGATGCGGTGGTTCTACTACTGCTATTAGGGATGGAAATGAGCGAAAATGTTAAATTACAACGTATCCAAGTATTTCTATTTTTGTTTTTTCTTTTTTTTTCAAATTTACCCCGCTTGTAAGGATACATTAGTAGTAGGGTCTGTTTTTGACTTTTATAAACATTCAAATTTCATATAATTTAAATAATGTGGAATTTGTTTCTAAAATCAAAGCAATTTTATGGTTTAGATAATGTGTGGAATTCAATTGTAATTCTAGATTGTACTTAATACTTGAAATAAGATTGCAATAATTTTTCAAATATCTACTTTAGATTAGTGGTAGTGGTTCTTAGGGATTTCAAATAGCAAAAGTTCAAACATTGCTAACAATAAATATTACTCAATCCGTTTTCAAATTATTGTCTTCTTTGACTTGATACACTGTTTAAGAAAAAAAAAATTGATTGTATTATAAATATTGGTGAAATGTGTGGTTTTCTTTAATGTCCTTGAACACATGACCATAATTAAAGTAGGTAGAAAAAATAAGGATAAAGTGGTAAAAATGTTTTCCTTAAAGGGAAAGTTTTGAAAGAGAAAAATTATTTTAGGACATACGAAAAAAAAGAAAGGATGACGATAATTTGAAAACGAAGTTGTAAGTCCAGTTTGCAACTAATAAGGCTAGAGGGGGGGGGGGTGAATAGTCTTTTAAAACTTTGAGGGTAGTTTGAAAAACTTCAAGAGTTGCAGAGAAAATTGTAATTTTGTCAATTAGCTGATATATTGTGAGCTGGCTGATTATTTTAAAGAAGATGACGTTGATAGCTTAAAAGGATTTAATGGTCAGCTGGCTGACACAATTTTAATGTTTTTGAGAATAGATCACACGCTATGAGGAAAGTACTGAAATACAATTTATAAAGCAAGTAAGCACTGTTCTAAAACTCCCCGTCTAACTCAACTTAGGCCTCGCCTAGACGCTAGACGTCTCTCCATCGCCGCAAGTTTCTTAGTCGGCGCCTAATTGGCCAAGTTGTCGTATACGCAAAACCCCGTCGACCTTAATTTATTTTTGTAACTTTGATTTTGTGGCGTACGATGACCGGAGAAGGAAGGGGGAGTGGTAATGGTGAGGAAGAGAGGGAGGTAGAAAGAAAATGAGTTTGATTTTGTGGATATTCGGTGGGTTGAGAGATGGGATATATTAAAGAGTTAGATCTAGGAGGAAAGAGATTGGAAGATGAAAAAATGAGGAGAGTCGGTTTGTCGGAGAGAGAGAGAAGAAAAAAAGAAAGGAAGAAAAAGGGATTGTCGGTCTACCAGATAGAGAGAAGAAAGAAGAAGAAAAAAAAGATGAAGAATAAAGGGTTGTCTTGGAACTCAGAATTTAGAATGAGCAGGACTAGAGAGGATATGTTAGATTGTGGGTTGTAGAGGCAGTGGGTATGTGGAGTAATTTTTTTTTTTTTTTTAGTTCTAAACATGGCTGGTTTATTGCTGTGGGGTTGTTGGGAATTGGGATTAGTGGTAGCTTTGCATATTTTTGTTCATTTTACAAATATAGACAAGTGTTTGATAAAATGACAAATATAAAAAAAAATTAAATTTGTAGTCAATGTATTTGATCTTTGATGTAAATTATCAAAAAAAAAAAAAAGTAATTATGCCTTAATTCTAGGCCCCGCCTAGGCCCCGATTAGTCCCATAGACGCTAGGTGTTAGTGTACCGCCTAGCGGCCGCCTAACGATTTTTAGAACATTGCAAGTAAGTAAACAATTTATGTAAAGATATATACTGGCTGACACTTAAGTAGATTGAGACTGCTCAAGTATTAGATCAATTTGTAAGAGCTGAAGAGTAAAAACAAAATAGTTGAAGTGGTTCACAGTGTAAACTGCTGCGTCTACTACCAAGTTGGTTAAACTTGGATTTTTGAAGTACACTAATATTATTAATAATCTAGATGATCACTAATGAATCAGTGTACAACAAATACCGGTGTTTATGGAGTATGATTGAGAGACAATCACATTTGTGGGACAATCAACTGATTCCTTAAAGAATATGAAAGAAGTAAAGGAACAACATGACAGCGATTGTCTAAAACAATAACTAGAAATGAATAATAGTAAGGACTATCTAGCTAGAGTTTTAAGGCAGATGTACTTCAAGTGAGAAATCTGCTTTATAGAATATGAATGCTTCAGTTATTTTTTCTTCAAGAGGTTCCTGGATATATATAGTTGAACTTGAAGTGCAGTCCGTTAGAAACACATTTGAATTTGAAATGTGCCAATAATTCGAAGGTATCTTTTCACAAGATAACATGGATCTTGTGTGGAAGATAAACAACAATATGATCTAGCAAAGCATAAAATATGTAAGTGTCAGTATTAAGAAATGTTTAAGCATAAAAGGTAAAAAAGCTGACATTTAAAAACGTGGGTCAGCAGCTTCTTGGTGGCTGACAATAATATACTGCAAGTTGACCAAATATTCTTTAATCAGACATATTATAAGTTCTAACATTCTAAGTAAGAGCATAAAGATTTTAAACAAATTTTAGTTTAAGCATGATTCAACAGAAGTAAATAAAACTTCTTATATTTTTAAAATAAAATAATAAATAGCATATAATGGTGGTGGTTAACGACGGCGGTAGATGCCAGAGTTGGTGGCGGAAGGTTGGTGGTAGGGGGATATGTTGGTCGGGGGTGGCAGTCGACAACGGTGGCTGGAGGAGGCGATTGATGGGGGTGTCATTGGTAGTGGCTGTTGATGGTGATTGGAAGTTGTGGTGGTGGTGGTGGTGATGGTGTAGGGTGATTTATTGCGTAAAGTAATGGAGTAAAAAAGGAATAAAATTTTGAATTCAAATTATTAAGATTTAGTATAGAATTAGTTTTATGAAATTGAGATGTTTGGATTTGTAATTCAAATCCAATTCAAAACTTTAATTGTGTTCCCAAACAACGAATTGGTTTTGAAGGCTCTAATTTAAATTCTAAGCTATTAATTTTGAGTAGCCAAACAAGAGTATTAATAGAAATAGAAAGGAATTGTAACTCTTTCAGACTACTCTATGCTAGGAATATAAGGTGTACTTTTTTTTTTTTTTGTAATAAATAAATATAAAAGCCAAGAATCTACTATTCTACTTTAAAATATTTCACTTATAGAGTTTATTACACTTTCACTTACTTTAATATATCTGGTAAGTAACTTGTTAAGATATTAATTAGTTAGTTTTAGCTTGTAATAGGAGGTCAAAACGAATAAAACTTTCCTAATGTAGCAGCCACTACCTAATGTATGCACATATACCTAATGGTATGCGCATTGTAAAAGAACCCTAAACGTATTAGATGTCATACTAACATCGTGACACAAATACGAACACAAAGACATTGCTATTTATATATAATAGTTGTAAGTGGGATGAAAAGAAAACTGGGAAACTAAAATTTTGCGGCCAATAGCACCATTATTATAAGGTTTAAATCTCAATCTGGTCACCTTACTTTCGACCAAAATTCATTAAGCGCACTCTACTTTATTTTTCCTCAATTTAATCACTCTACATAATTAACGTTCATTACTCCATCCATATATTTGGATGGAAAATTTAATTTTGTTAGGAAAATCAAATAATACCCTTACTAAATTTGGGGGATTTGAGGGGTCTCCTTCTCTCTCAAACTGAATTTGTCAACACACATTTCAAATGTAAGGGACATTATTGTTTTTTCAATGATTTTCATCCAACTTAACTAACTGAAATGACTCTAGTGACCTTATTGACTTTCAGAGTCAAGTAGAGTGATTAAATTGAAGAAAAAAAAGTATAATGAGCTTAATGAATTTTTGCCGAAAGTAGGGTGACCAAATTGAGATTTAAACCTTATTATAATAGTAATCGTAATAATAGACACGGTATAAAGTAGTAGCATATAATGCGTTTCAAAACCAATGTTAATTTAATTTCTTTATTTCTATTAGATGTTTCAAATTGCATTGTGTCTGATATTAATTCATGTAGCGGCTTTGAATCTATTGTTAACTTAAAAAAGTTTATACCTGATGAGATCTTTGTTAAACAAAAGATATTCGAGTTAATATTTTGGTACAATCTGTCATATTTTAAATTAAATTTTTTACATATTAAACTCTTTCCACACGAGTGGCGAAGTTAATAAATGCCCAACAAGGCTTGTGGGGTTGGGGGGTGTGTGTGAGAGAGAGAGAGAGAGATCTTTCACACTCACAGTCATCCGCACTGGTTGGGAGACCCTTTTGCCTTTATATAGGTTTCAGTCGCCGGATACGGATAGCCACCAAAAAGAAATCTGTTTGTTAATTTGTAAAGACATAATTGAAGAAGAGTGTTTGGAAAGAAAAAAAAAGGTAAATTTGAATACAAAGGAACGTGATGTAAGACAAAATACTTGACCATCCATCCTCTCCCTTTATCTCTTTAATTTCTTCTTAGAATATTGAGTGGTTTTCAGTGGAAAGGATTGAGTTTAGTATGCGTCTGTCCACCCAAAATAATAATGCTTCTATGATTGTGATGCTGAGTGCTGAGTGCTGAGTGCTGACCCAGACCGACCTTGACCCACCCTCATCCATGCACCTCCTTAGGACCACCTTTTCTACACACGTGTGTTGTCCCACCATACTCTCTACCATGTTTCATGCTTTTGTTCCTACGTACCTAGTAACTAGTGTCTTGAGAATATGTATATACATGTATCATTGTCATTCCTTACTTGCATGTCTCTAGCTCTACTTGTAGTTGGTCCTTAAAATTGACTACAAATTTCAAGATTTACTCCGTTAAAGATAGCTTGAATCTAGGTAAGGATTCATATATTCTCAAAACACAAAAACTTAGCTCCCACCGTTTTACAATTATTTTTTGTAAGATAAAAATATCATAACCAGATTCATCGCGTGTTGGTAAGTTGAGTTGTGAGAAAGTGAAGCTTCATCTTACGAAATAAGATTCGTAAGACCGTTTTACAAAATATTTACTCATTCTAAAAAAATAGGTCTTATCGGTTGCGTTTACAAAAATTAAAATTACCAAAACGATTTATTGCATACCAAACAAACAATTGTGGACATAGATTTGATAATGTTACCATCATTCAATTAAGTGTACTACTACAACTATCTAAAAATTAAAATTAAATAAAAAATACAATTTGACGAGTCATAAATTTTAATAGGGTTAAATGCATCATTGCTTCATGTACTATGCAAAACTTTAGCATTATATGTACAACGTAAGTGTATATTACATACTAAAAAATGCATATTTTAAACACAAATAATCACTGGTCTTAATTCTGTTAAATGAAGTGCGTTAAGGAGGCCATGTGTACCATTATCAAAATAGGGGCCATATGAAAATTTTATTACCAAAACAACGATTCCCTTCTTCGTTTTCCCCGACAACCCCTTCTCCCTCCTCACACACTTCACTAATTCACCCGTTCCACCATTTTTCCGGGCAAATAATTACAATCCAGGGGAGCAAATTAATACATCCCCAAAATTTGAGGCATTTTTCCGCAGTTTTCGTGCCAAACCCCTGTTTGAGCCAAAATTCATTTTTTTTTGTATCAATGGCGTCCACTCCAAAAAGCCGCCCAAAATCAGATTCGACAAACCTTAGAATCAGATAGTCAAACCCTTCCCCATCCTCTTCTTCGTCTCATACTTTCTTAGTAGAACCACATCCGAACTTCTTTCCGTCAAAATCCGACTTTTTCAGCCTCATCGCCGTCGTTGCCATAGCTGCCTCGGTTGCATTTGTCTGTAACTTCGTGGCTACCGTTTTAAATCGTAAACCGAAGCCATTCTGAGATAGCGATGTCAAATTCGATGATTCTCTCTCAGGTTTAGTTATTGATTTTTGCGAATCGTATTTGTTCGTTCTTCATGGTTGTATTTAACTAAGAACAATTTTTAGGCTCACATAAATTTGAGCAGAAAAGGGTTCTACTTTGCAAAAGAGCTGGTGGTGGTGGGCATGCTGTAATCAGGAAGATGAATCAACACCAATAGTGGTGGACATGCTGTATTGGGTTCTACTTTGCAAAAGAGCTACGGGCTCCGGTCATGAGGTTACCATTTGGGGTTGTTGGGAAAGAAGATGAAGGGAATAGTTGTTTTGGTAATAAAATTTCCATAAGGCCCCTTATTTTGATATGTGTTTTGATGATGGTACACAATTACACATGACCCCCTTAACGGCACTTCATTTACTGAGTTAGGATCAGGGATTATTGGTGTTCAAAATGTGTATTTTTTGATCTGTAACGTGCATTTGTATTGTACAAGAACTAATGATGAACTTTTTCATAGTATAGGGACCAATAGTGCATTTAACCCATTTTAATATTACAGCTTTACTTATGCGTAACATCTTTAAAGAGTGACTCTAAACATAACACCAAAATCCTTAAACGTAACACCATTTAATGCATAAAATGACCTAAATACCCTTTTTAAAATTTAATAGATACTCATTTTTGGTACACACTTGTGGATGTTTTATAAAACATCCGTTACACACTAGCGGATGTTTTATAAAACATCCGCAAATGTGTAGCGGTTATTTTGTTCGAAATCGAAAAAAATGCAAATCAACGGTTTTTTGTTCGTAATTGAAAAGAAAAAATAAACCGAATCAAAATCAATCTAATTCACTTGCGATATAATGCGAATTAACAATGAGAATCGAATCAACAATGACACGTAATCAAAATTACGTGAAAGGGGAGGGAGGGAGGGGGTAGTATAGTTTAAATGTGAAAAAAGGTAGTGAAATAATTTTACCTTTTAAATGATGTTACGTTTAGGGATTTTGATGTTATGTTTAGGTGTTCTGATTTTTAAATTTCACCAAAATTATTACTAACTTTAAACATGAGACTATTTTTTAAAATAAACAAAAGAAAGATAAAATATTTTATTCGGGGACGGAGGGGTAATAATTTAGAAGAGGTAATTTAAGAGAATATAATACATTTGTAATATATTATAATTATCTTTAGTTTATTATTTCCTAATTTACTTGTATTTAGGTTTCCTAATACCTTTTGTATTTATGGCTCGTTTGGCGCAACGTTTTAAAAATGCAGCGTTTTCCTTTCAAACACGTTTGAGATATAATTTCAAAATGCTATTTTCATAAACTTGAACAGTTTTCAAAAGACAATTATACCCTTTGATCCATAAATCAAAATTACAAATTGTGTATTTGAATAAAACAAGGGGAATAAACAAATAAAATACAAAACTAAATGGTATAATTTAAAAATATTACTCCCTCTGTTCCAGGTAAAGAGTCTATCATTCTATTTTGGGTTGTTTCGCTTAAATAGTCTACTTTCAAAATTGAAGGCATAAAAATGGATTCAATGTAGTATAAAAATGGATTAAATGTAGTATAAATTATTAATAAAGGGCTCATTTAGTGCAGAGTTTTTAAAACACAACATTTTTTAAATACAGTTTTTTCATTATGATAGCGTTTGGAATACTATTTCAAAACGTTATTTTCATAATCTAAATATTTGTTAATATATCACTCTAAAATAATGTTTTAAAAATATATCTCCTAAAATAAGGCCAACAAGTCAACAACTAATAAAATATTTTAAAGTAAACGAGTATACAGATTTAGGATCATTTAGGGGTTGTTTGCCACAATTCTCAAAACTCAATTCATTTTGTTGACCTCTCCTCCGTCTCCCCCACCCAAATCACCCCTTCCACACCTTACTCCTTTGCAACGTCGTCCTCTACTCACAGACTCAACTTCGGATGTGTCGTAGCCGCCGATCTCCCCTCCATCGCTGCCATGCTTGTCCCAAACGGCCATGAAAATTGCTTGGATCTTCTCAATTGAAAATGGGCACTTCGATCTCCTATTCAGCCTTTTGTTTTGAATCAATTCCCATCTCTTAAAAAAAATAGATTTGGGGGTTTTTTGGGATGAGATATTAGGGCTTTAAAGTTCTTCATATTTTCAATTTATTTAAAAGTTATTTGAATGATTCTTAATTTCTTGTTCGGCATAATCCGATGTTCTTCTTCCTTTTCTTTTTTTGTTTTTAACAAGAGAGGGCAATTTTAGTCAAGAATTTGATACAACGTTTCTGGTGGAGCGTTTTGTTAAAAAGCTTCAAATTCTAGCGTTTCAAAACGCAGTCCCGTTATATGAATGCAGCGTTTTGAAACTCAATACTGGAACGATGTCATTATTCATAAACTTTACGTGCCCGGTTTGTTACGTAACCATATCAATGGAAAGACTATGTCATTATTCATAAACTTTACGTGTCCGGTCCGTTACGTGTAGCCCACACACTGACCCATTGAGCACACAACACCTTGAGTCATCAGACCGGTCCACAAGCCAACCCAAAAGTCCATGGATAATATTGGCGCCCAGAGGTAGTGTGTGGTCACCTTATAAATCTAACACAATTTCCACACCTACCAAATGTGGGATGGTGTATTACAGTATCAGAGTCTCTCTCTTAAAACCTATAACCACCATCTTCCGTAAACCCTAAACTTCCTAACCCTAAACCTCCTTCCACTACATCCACCGCCAACCTTACTTCCACCGAAGTAAACCTTCCTACCACCACAGCCGCCACCAACCAATCTTCCGCAACCCTAAACCTCCTTCCACCACAGCCACCGTCAACCCTACTTCCACCGAAGTAAACCTTATTACTACTACAGTCGCCGCCAACCAATCTTTCACAACCCCAAACCTCCTTCCACCACTGCCAACCTTACTTCCACCTAATTAAACCTTCCTCCCACCACAGCCGTCACCCCTCCCACACCTCGGCATCTAATGGCCTCTCACACCACGTGTCAAGACCTCTCCAAGCTCCTCGAGCAACTCACGGTCTCCTCGGCAAACCCGGTTCACACCAGTTCGCCGAGGCTCCTCTTACCCGACGTGCTCCCTCAATTGCTCGCTTCTCGAGCAATCCAAGGACTCATCGGCAAACCCGGCTCTCACCAGCTCACCGACGTCCTCCCTCAATTAATTGCTCGCTTCTCGAGCAACCCAAGGACTCCTCTGCAAACCCGACTCTCACCAGCTCACCAACGTCCTCCCTCAACTGCTCGCTCTTCGAACAACTCAAGGTCTCCTAGGCAAACCCAACTCTCACCAGCTCGCCGATCGACGTCTTCCCTCAACTGTTCGCTCCTCGAGCAACTCAAGGTCTCCTCGGTAAACCCGACTCTCACCAACTCGCCGAAGACCCCTCCCTCACCAGCTCGTTCTTCGAGCAACTCAAGGTCTCCTTGGCAAACCTGCTTCTCACCAGCTTGCTGAAGACCCCTCCCTCACTTGTTCACTCATCGAGCAACTCATGGACTCCTTGGTAAACCCGGCTCTCACCAGCTCGCCGAAGCTCGCCAAAGACCATTCCCTCACCAGCTCACCGAAGACCCTTCCCTCACCAGCTCGCCGAAGACCCCTCCCTCACAAGCTCATTGCTCGAGCAACTCAAGGACTCCTCGACAAACCCAGCTCTCATCAGCTAGCCGAAGACCCTTCCCTCACCAGCTCACCGAAGACCCCTCCTCACCAGCTCGCTCCTCGAGCAACTCAAGGACTCGTCGGCCAAACCCGACTTTCACCAGCTCGCCGACCATTCCCTAACATTCAAGCACGACCTTCTCAGAAGACAAACTCGCCGACCAGTCCCTCACATTGTCAACTCGTAGGCTGTCAGCATCTTCTTCACAAGATTGGTCTCTCTTCGCGGTGATCCATCTTTCAGGGGTATATAAGAGAATATACTATATTTGTATTATATTATAATTATCTTTAGTTTATCCTTTCATAATTTACTTGTATTTAGGTATCCTAATCCCTTTTGCATTTATACTCTCTAGGTTAAACTTGTGTAGCAAGTATTATAATCATATATATATATATATGTTCACCATATCAATGGATAGACTATGTCATTATTAATAAACTTTATTATTTTCTACAGGCAAAACATGTATTTTTTTCACCAGGAAACTTGTAGGGAACTTTCTATCAATTTTCCAAGACTAGTGAAGAATCATTGCTTTCAAGCAGAAGAGAGCTATCTTGTATTAATGTGCCTATGTATGGCCTAATATTGTTACAATTCAATATTTTTTTCTGACGAATTGTGACGATAACCATACCTATTCAAAGGCGGATTAAATGAAATTGCTAATTGCATCAACTTGGGGTTTTCATGGGGAGAGCAAAATGCTCCATGATTATTTGTACTTGCTTAAGATATGCCATGGATACATGTTCATTGGGTGGGTCAATTTGAAGGCAGAACTCGCCATTGTTGAAACTTGAAAGCAAAAGCTGTCTGGATATTTACAAATAATTAAGAGATTCACACCCCAAATCTACGATTCATATTCCATACGTACACACCCTCTTTCATTTTAATGTTGGATTTATCCCGTAATGTGACCCATATGAATTAATGGTAAATAATATTTTAACATGTAAAGTGTCTCACTTTGATGGTTAAGTGAGAATAAGAGTATGTTAAAGCTTGTGAGTTTTAAAGTGGTACTCCCTCTTCCTGTGCCTTTAAAAGTTGTACATAATATATACATAATAATGAACATATATGTATATATATCATTTCCCTTTAAAGATAAACATCATTGACCAAAGTCAATGACGTTTATCAATATGCCATCATCATTTTTGTGGCGGTGGCTTGGAGGCAAGACCAATGAAGATAAGTTTGTTTTGGTTTCCTTCTAAATGAAGGAACAAACAATTTTTCTCTATGTGTATCTGCATGGTATGTCCATAAGGATGGTAAGGGGATTTTTGAGAGAAAGACTAAAAGAGAGTCTTGATAAAGGAAAAGTAAAGGGAAATTAAAGGGAAACTCTCCTTGCCATCAAGTAGAAATTAAAGCAAACGACAACGTCAAAAATTCCGCTTTCCATAACAATTGTAAGTCAACGTCATGGATCTAGGTTAGTTTCCATTACATATATTTGTACATTAAATCGTGAGAATTATGTGTTCCAAGATTTTGAGTTTTATTAAAGTATCATGAGTTTCTAGAAAATGATTTATGTTTGAAACTCATGCATGTATAAAAGTTTAACATGTGGTATCAGAGCCTAAGGTTGCGAACTCAAAATTTCTCCGATTAAAATGTCTATTATATTTTTTAACTGTAAGTTTGTACGGTTATTGTACATGTAATATTGGTTGCTCTTGTACTGTTTAAGAGCAAAATTAAAGTTTTTGTGCAGTAAAGTTTTTGCGCAAAATTAATTGGGTGTTTAACACCGGTTATGTTGAATTTCAAGCTTTACCAAAAATTTGCAGAACAAATTGGATATTATGTTTTATTTTTCAAATAAAATTTTAATGTTCTGTTAAAGGCTTGGAATATAAAAGTATAATTTATTATTAAGGCATTAATAGCTTGTTAGTCACTAAAGTGGCCTAGCTGAATGGAATGTCTAACACATTAAATTAATTTTATGTCAGTTGTTCATGGGTACAGAGATGCCTCTAAAAAAAAGACAAGAAAAGTTGATTGCACAATTGAGTTTATAGACTAATTGCTAGAAGGTCGTCCAAAGACGGACCATTGCAACTAGTCTATATCATTAAAGAGACTAATCATTGTACCTTGGTTAAATAAGATGTATATCCAAAGATAGACAACTTATTTGACTATTGTATGTTATGATTGTCCATTAAAGTTTCTATTGTATGGCATCAATTAAATTATTTATGTGTTTAAGGCTTACCCAAAGGTGAATTTAAATACATGCTTAAAGTTCATGACAATTTCTGAATTTATTAAAGTCAACTCAAAGCGCTAATGGTTGAACATGTATAAATGTTTTGCAGCCTCATTAAGTCTTTTCGCATCTGGAAGTTCAGTTGTTAAGTTCAACGGGCTAAACTATACTGATTGGTCTGAGCAAATCCAGTTTACTCTAGGTGTCATGGATCTAGACATGGCTATAGTATCAGATGAAAAGCCCACAGCTATTACTGCGACTAGCTCAGAAGATGACAAGTCCATCTATGGGGCTTGGGAGCGGTCTAACAGGCTGAGCTTGAACCTTATGAAAATGACTATGGCTGAAAATATTAAGTCATCGATGCCAAAGACTGAAAATGCTAGAGAGTTCATGCTGAAGGTTAAAGAGTATTCTCAGTCGGATCTTGCTGATAAATCCATTGTAGGCAATCTAATGGGTGAATTGACTACAAAGAAATTTGATTGGTCAAAGTCAATTCATGATCATGTAACATAAATGTCCAACCTAGCAGCAAAGTTGAAGACTATGGGAATGGATGTGCGTGATAGCTTTCTTGTACAGTTCATAATGAATTCCCTTCCTGCTGAATTTGGTCAGTTCCAGGTGAATTACAACACCATCAAAGATAAATGGAACTTTAAAGAGTTAAAGGCCATGTTAGTACAGGAAGAAGGGAGATTAAAGAAAATAAAAGATCACTCCATCCACCTCACAGTCTATGATGGTGCTAGCAGCAGCAATTTTAAACCAGGTAAAAGGGACAAAGGCAAGAAAAGTGATAAGGCCCCAATAAAGGTTTCTGAGGTCCAAATCAAGAAAAAGAAAGTTAGGTGTTTCTTCTGTAACAAAGAAGGACACGTAAAGACCGATTGTCCTAAATGAATGGAATGGTTCGAGAAGAAATGTACATATTATGTTTCTGTATGTTTTGAATCGAATCTTATAGAAGTTCCTATTAATACCTGGTGGTTAGATTCTGGTGCAACTACTCATGTGTTTCATGTTATGCAGGCATTCAACATGATCCAGCCCATAAACGGAAATGAACAATATTTGTTTATGGGAAACATGATGAAGGCAAGGATAGAGGGCATAGGGACTTATAGGTTGCTTTTGGACACTGGGTGTCATTTAAACCTGGAAAGATGTCTCTATGTACCTGAATGTGCCAGAAATCTTGTTTCAGTAGGGAAACTGGATATAATAGGTTATCGTTTTGAGATTTGTAAGGGCAGTTTTTTGTTGTACAAAGATAACTGTTTTTGTGGGTCAGGAAAGTTGTGTGACTCACTTTATCGTGTAAATCTCAACAATGATTTTGCTGAATCTTTGTTTCATGTTGAAAGTAAGGTAGGCATTAAACGTAGTACACCAAATGAAAGTTCAGCTTACTTGTGGCGTCAAAGATTAGGTCACATTTCCAAAGAAAGGTTATTGAGGTTGATGAAAAGTGAAATTCTTCCTAAATTGGATTTTAGTGACTGAACGCATGTGTGGACTGTATTAAAGGAAAGCAGACTAAAACCATAGTAAAGAAATCAGCCACAAGAAGCACACTGATATTTGTGGTCCTTTTGACGTTCCAAGTTGGAGCGGCGAACAATATTTCATTACCTTTATTGATGACTACTCATGTTATGGCTATGTTTATCTACTGCATGAAAAGTCTTATTCAGTGAACATCCTTGAGGTGTTCATAAATGAAGTGGAAAGGTAGTTAGATAAGAAAGTGAAAATAGTGAGATTGGATAGAGGTGGTAAGTATTACAGAAAATTTACTGAAGAGGGACAATGTCCATGTCCATTTTCAAAGTTCCTTGAAAATCGTGGCATTTGTGCATAGTATACGATGCCCGAGACTCCTCAGCAGAATGGTGTTGCTGAGAGATGAATTCATACATTAATGGATATGGTTAGGAGTATGTTAAATGATTGTTCTTTACCCCTATCAATGTGGATGCATGCATTAAAGATCGCTGCGTATCTCCTCAATAGGGTTCCTAGTAAAGCTATCCCTAAAACACCTTATGAGTTATAGACAGGTAGGAAACCCAGTTTGAGGAATCTTCATATTTGGGGTTGCCCAGCGGAAGTAAGAGTATATAATCCATATAAAAAGAAACTTGATGCTTGGACAGTCAGTGGATATTTTATTGGCTATCCTGAATAGTCTAAGGGGTATGGGTTCTATTGTCCTAAACATAGAACGAGAATTGTTGAGTCAGGAAATGCTCAGTTCATAGAAAATGGCTCAATCAGTGGGAGTAGGAAACCACGTGAAATTGACATTCAGGAAATTTGGGTAGAAATGTCATTACCTGATATTCCTGCTGAAGTTGTTGTTCCAATTGTTGTATCACATTCAAACAACATACCAGAACAACAAGTTAATGTTGAAAAACCAAAAAATGAGAATATTATAGATGAACCAGTCACAGCTGAGCAAGATATTAATGAACCACAACATGAAGTAGCTTTAAGACGATCTGTAAGACAAAAAAGATAAGCTATTCCTGATGACTACGTGGTGTATAATCTTGAGCATGAATGCGACTTGAGCATTAATAAGGATCCAGTCTCATTTGGTCAAGCGGTGAATAGTAACAATTCAGAAAAGTGGATCAATGCCATGAAAGAAGAAATTAAGTCGATGTATGACAATGAGGTTTGGGACTTAGTAGAGTTACCTGAAGGTTCTAAAAGAGTCGGTTGTAAATGGGTATTTAAGACCAAACATGACTCAAAAGGTAACATCGAAAGGTATAAAGCCAGACTTGTTGCTAAGGGTTATACACAGAAGGATGGCATTGACTATAAAGGTACCTTCTCCCCAGTATCAAAGAAGGACTCTTTAAGAATTGTTTTGGCTTTGGTAGCTCATTATGATTTAGAGCTTTACCAATTGGATGTTAAAACCGGTTTTCTAAATGGTGAGTTGGAAGAGGAAGTTTATATGGAGCAACCAGAAGGGTTTGTGACCACATGAAAAGAAAATTTAGTGTGTAAATTAAAGAAGTCAATATATGGATTGAAACATGCCTCCCGTCAATGGTATCTGAAATTCAATAATACCATTACATCTTATGGCTTCACGGAGAACACCGTTGATCGATGTATCTACATGAAGGTTAGTGGGAACAAGTTCATATTATTGGTCTTGTATGTCGATGACATATTACTTGCTGCAAATGATATTGAAATGTTACATAACGTAAAGGAATTTCTCTTTAAGAACTTTGAAATGAAAGATTTAGGTGAGGCATCCTATGTGATAGGAATATAAATATTCCGTGACAGGTCACATGGATTGTTAGGATTGTCTCAAAAGGCCTATATTGATGAAGTTCTAAAGAGATTCAAAATAGAGAATTGTTCGGCTGGGATAGTTCCAATACAAAAAGGGGACTGGTTCAGTCTAATGCAATGTCCTAGAAATGATTTGGAACGGAAGGAAATGAACTCTATTCCATATGTTTCAGTGGTTGGGAGCTTAATGTATGCCTGAGACTTGTACTCGACGATATCGGCTTTCTTTGTTGGAATCTTTGGGTTGATATCAAAGTAATCCCGGAATAGACCACTGGAAGGCCGCAAAGAAAGTTCTTCGGTACTTACAAGGCACCAAAGATCACATGCTCACTTATAGGAGGTCTGATCACCTCAATGTAATCGGTTATTCAGATTCTGATTATGCCGGATGTGTTAACTCCAAAAAGTCAACATTTGGCTATTTTTTCCTTCTAGCCGAAGGATCAGTCTCATGGAGATGTGGAAAGCAGTCTGTCATTGCTACATCCACTATGGAAGCTGAATTTGTGGCATGCTTTGAGGCCACTGTTCATGGATTGTGGTTGCGGAATTTTATCTCAGGGCTTGGAATTGTCGACAATATAGCTAAGTCGCTGAGAATTTATTGTGATAACTCTGCAGCTATTTTCTTCTCAAAGAACGACAAGTACTCTAAAGGTGCTAAACATATGGAATTAAAGTACTTGGTTGTTAAAGAAGAAGTGCAGAAACAAAGAGTGTCTATAGAGCATATTAGCACCGACATGATGATAGTGGATCCGTTAACAAAAGGATTACCACCTAAGACATTTCATGGTCATGTCGATAGGATGGGTATCATGGAAAAGTCCTTGTTAACATAATGGGCATGTATGTGTATATATATATATATACATAACAGTTGTTTTGCTCTTTAGGTTATGACACTCTGAGCTCATGTATATGTTTTATGTTTCTGCTTATTTACATTGTACGGTTTAATGGAAGAAAGGATTTAGTCTTCTTTGAAGACATTAAGGTTGAGGCTTATGTATATACCTCATTAAAGTTAAAGTTGAGTTGAATTAATTTGTGATACTTGGAAGGGAACATATCAATTAACTGATGTGTAACCGCCATGATCCGATTAGTTTGACTTAGTTAAAAGAAAGTCAAATTGACATTAAAGTGGATTTAATGTTGTATACACTTAAAGTTGTTAAATCCTCAAATCGTCATATGGGCCAAGTGGGAGAATGTTGGATTTATCCCGTAATGTGACCAATATGAATTAATGGTAAATAAAGTTTTAACATGTAAAGTGTCTCACTTTGATGGTTAAGTGAGAATAAGAGTATGTTAAAGCTTGGGAGTTTTAAAGTGGTACTCCCTCTTCCTGTACCTTTAAAAGTTGTACATAATATACATAATAATGGACATATATATATATCATTTCCCTTTAAAGATAAACATCATTGACCAAAGTCAATGACGTTTATCAATATGCCATCATCATTCTTGTGGCGGTGGCTTGGAGGCAAGACCAATGAAGATAAGTTTGTTTTGGTTTCCTTCTAAATGAAGGAACAAACAATTTCTCTCTCTATATATCTGCATGGTATGTCCATAAGGACGGTAAGGGGATTTTTGAGAGAAAGACAAAAAGAGAGTCTTGATAAAGGAAAAGTAAAGGGAAATTAAAGGGAAACTCTCCTCGCCATCAAGGAGAAATTAAAGTAAACGGCAAGGTCGAAAATTTTAGCTTTCCATAACAGTTGTAAGTCAACGTCATGGATCCAGGTTAGTTTCCATTACATATATTTGTACATTAAATCGTGAGAATTATGTGTTCCATGATTTTGAGTTTTATTAAAGTATCATGATTTTCTAGAAAATGATTTATGTTTGAAACTCATGCATATATAAAAGTTTAACATTTAAATCTATATATCCAAATACTAAATACACACCCCCTACATTTCCAATCCTCCCTTCTCCATCATACTTAAAAGTAATCATTCCCTCCCATTCTCCATCATAGTTCAAAGTAAACACCCCCAACCCAGACCCAACACTCCGGTCTCCAACGCAAAGGTCTCTCTCTGGCAACTCGAGGAAACTCACCATCGACAATCTTCTGCCCAAAAACTCTCTCACCCAACTTGAGGAACCTTCCATCTTATTCTCTCTCATCTTAAACAGTGTTAAATATTGTTTAAAGTAATTTAAATGCCTAAATATCAGTTTTAGGTTGACATTTCAATATATATGATTCGAATTGCTAATGTTCAGACTTGGTTGAAGGAATAAACCAGGAATGTTCTGCCATGTTGAAGGAACAATTTAGGTGTTAGGTTAAGGCCGACGGAACAAAAGGTAGGTGTATTTTGTTCTTACTGGTTATTTACTTTTTTCTTAGAAATATATTTTTATAATTAATTTTTTGGTGGGTCAATAAACTATATTTGTGGGCGTGAATAGCGCTCGTCTTAAGAGATACTCTCTTTGTTCTACCAAGAGAGTACATGTTTGAAAAATCTAATTATAAACAGATATATAATTAGAATTAAAGTTAGTCATAATTATAAAAATACTTGTCATAACCAATATGTTAATATCAAATGTGGATGGTAAAATTAAAATGTTATGGAGATCATGGGTGGATCCAGGATTTTGAAATCATGTGAGCTTGATATTTAAAAAAAATTTGTAAACAGTAATAACCGTGAAAACTAATTTTTTTTATCATCATAAAAATCATTATTTTTTTAGAGAACCAATATTCAAATAATTTTAGAAGAAATTAAACTAAATCAAAAGGAAAAATCAACATATACCATTTACATCAAATAAAAAAAAATATTTTGAAATATATTAAAGATAACGACTAAATGGATCAATGTCTACATTTTGAGATCAAAATGTGTACAAAATACAAAAATCTAAAAGTAGTTACTACAAATTTAACATGCAAATATTACATTTTTATCGTATAATCAAAGTCTATAAATTTAATTATTTAGATAGTTCAACCACAAGCGATAAAAAATATGCTACAAGAAATTTGTAGAAGTGAGTGAAATAAATGACTTATTTGGATCAATTTCAATAGTGTTAAGCCCCGACACAACATTCCGGCTAGGCCAATTTGATAGACAATTGTATCAAATTGATTAAAAAATACAAATTGTGCCTACTGCCGAGAGCGAGGGGAGAGTTATTGCTGGAGAGAGATAGTAATAGTATGAGGTCAGTTGACATATGAGGTTAGATAATTAAGTCGTATGTGAGTTTGGGTAGTTGAGTGAATGGCATGTAATTTTGGAATTTATAAAACTAATTTATTTTTTTTGTGTTTAAAGAAGTTTGAGGTGGGCTTGAGCCCTACTCAAGCTCTACCTAGAGGCTAGATCCGTCCTTGGTGATGATAAACATAATATTTTGAAAATAGACACTTAATGTTAAACATTTTAAAATAATATGGTAGACTCTTTATCCGGAATGGAGGAAGTATTCAATCATAATTAAAAGGACGACAAAGTATATTCAATATTATAATAAGAAAAGGTAGAAATATTTGTATATTTTTTGTTTAAATCTTTTTTGCGAAGCGGGATGTACTAACAAAATTATTGTTAAAGAAGGCACACGATGAATATGCATGTAATATGGAGAGGGATGGATCGCACTAGGGCATTTTTGGGTCGGGCTTATAAGGCTCCAGCCAAAAATAGGGTCGGATCGGGTCAAATCCATATTAGAGAATATAAAGTCATAGCCCATTTAATCGTAAGACCTACGGAGAAGGAGGTGTAAATGGTTCGACTTATAACAAAATGCGAGCTCAACCGTATGTGATTGATTTGTAAAAAAGTCAAATCGAGTTAAACAGTTTAAAGTCTTGAGCCGAACCCAAACAAACAATGATGGTTCGACTCGGTTTCGTGGTTCAATTTTATGGTTCGGCCTGCTTTCAATTTTTTTTATGAGATTTCAACATTTAAGCAAACCAAAAGAATAAAACAATAAATAAAAAAAATACCAAAAAATTAAATGTAATATACATACATAATATTTAGATGTTTTCATACAATCTTCAAAATTTAAAAAAAAAAAAAAGATTCACACATGAACTCATGAAACACTTAATATTCAATAATTGAATCCAAAAATTATAACCAAAATACAATAAAAAGTACTTGATGTCAAGCTAAAACATTTATGTAAGCTTAAAAATGGAATAAAAATGTGTTTTGAAAGGGCTCCCCACATGAAGATTAGAAGAGGACAAGAGGGTAGAGGAGACCGGAGAGGACGAACAAGAATACAAGTCTAAAGATCAGAATTCTAAAAGATTGTTGGTTTGGTGGTTTAGCTCGATGGTTCGGTTCAAAATAGATCGCTTTGGTTTGACGCTACTCAAAAGATCAAACCGTGAATCGAACCGAACAGCTCAATTTTTCAAAAATACAAACCGATCCATATAAATCGCGAAACTGAACCACTCAGTTCGACTCGACTTAGTGATTTGTGGAGTCCAGATCTCCTGTATTACTTGTGTGTATCACTGGTGTATCACTTTTCATCTCAACCATTGGTTGATGCAATGGTGGAGATAAAAAGTGGTACACCAGTGGTACACACAAGTAGTATAGGAGATCTGGACTCTGATTTGTGGGGATGGACACACCTAGAAGCATGGCGGGGTTGAGGGCCAAGCTAACAATAGAATGATGATGATATTATTAATATTATTATTATTTATTATTTATTTATTTTTGTATGTATGTGTGTTTGCAATTATTATTACCCTTTAATTTGTCTCAACAATATTTTATTTAAAAATTCCACTTTCAAAAATTAATACATACTATTTTTTAAATTTTAAATTATATCTATTTTAAATTTTATTCACATACTTTGCTCAAAAAAAATTATTCATATACCACGAAATAATATTGTTTTCTTCGATCAATTACCTAATTATTTTAAAATAACACAACTGATTGTGTCCCTATTTGTTTAAATATCCATCAGGCGCCTAAACACAAATTAATAATTACTCCATTTGTTTTGGGTAAAGAGTCCCCGTTTGAAAGTCAATTTTTTTTAAAAAATGACACTTTTAGTAGTTCATTAATTAATAATAAAATTATAATTTTATGCTTTAATTTTTGAATGTAGACTCTTTAAATGAAACATTATAAAATGAAATAATAAACTCTTTTCCAAAAATTGAGGGAGTATTATTTATAGAATCGTAGCAAATCCTAGAAGATATAGATAAGAGAGATGGAGCCATTTCGTGTTCTTCTTAACCCAAACTCAATATCTTTAGTTAAAGTTATTCATTGTTATGCATTTGTACACATATTTATTATAATTATTGATGTTACATAATTTGGTGTTGGGTCGTTTTTTGTGGATTGTAGGATATCTTTCAAAGTGAGCGTACCTTTCAAATGAAACCTTGTGAGGTATATATAGTCCATTTGGAGTGAAATCCGGGCTAAGTAGTTATTGTGGAAAAATCTTAGACCTTTATGACAATAAATGCGGGTTGATCGCGTAACTGACAGAGTTATGGCTGAAAGCTAGGGCTTGAAAGTTATTGATATGCCCGGCCCAAACCCGGTCACGAGATAGGTACGAGCTATCATCACGTGCCGGTCACGAGCACAATGAATATAGGGCCCACAGGCCTAGCGAACAAAGTAATGAAAGCATCAAGTAGCGAGCAGTGTAACTCCTGTCCAAACCTGGCCGGGCATGGGCCTTGCCTGTCCGACCAGGGGCCATACCCGGACACCACACTCATACCTAGCAAAGGAACCAGATTCATCTCGTCCAAACCTGGTCGAGCATTGGCCCTGCCTGCCCGACCAGGGGCCGTCCCTTGGACCTACATCAAGTTCAGAAACAGTGCACATTGAATAGCCGGGCAGAGCCCTGCTCGCCCGGGTACATATCAAGCAGAAAGCACCGGAGGCTTTCTCTCCAAGACAAGTCAAATGTTTCCATATTTGAGCAGGACACTTACCTTATCTGCTCCTACATCTACGCGGCCAGCCGCCTATCATTCCTAAAATCAAATGATTCTCTCCTTGATTGATTAGGTAACTATGGAAACTGAATCCTAGATGGATTCAACCACATCGGGGGCCTATAAATAACTCTCCATAATCATTAACAAGGTACACACACTTTCTTGAGCCTCGGCACTCTGTCAATTTGCTTTTTGACATTCACACTCGATACTTACTCTCACGCCGGAGGGGTTTCGCGAGGCCCTGCCTTGCACTTCCACTCAGGTTTCTTGTGATCTTAAACAGGCTCAAGGAAGGTGATTCAAGGCCAGATATCCTACCCAACTCACGGACGGCCCAAGTTATGATTTTGCCACATCAGTTTGGTTCCATTGCCGGGAAATAAGTTTCGACACTTTCTTTGATTTTTCCGGTGTAAGTCTTCAAAAAACCTCTTATTGCAATGACTGGAAAGGGTAGCAAGCATCATGCCACCGTCAGCAACCAACATGCTGGTAGCCACCAGGCTGGAAACAATAACCCCCCACCGTTGGTTGATCTGCCACCGAGGGCACCACAAGGGGTGCAAACTAGAAACCAAAGGGTGGCTGCTGGGCACGCGACCCATGGCAATGAGGTGCCGTTCGTGGAGGAGCAGCTCTCCCAACATGTCAGTCAAAGCCGTGCCAGCCACCGCGATGCCAGGCAAGTTATAAATGAGAAGCGCGATGCTCGCGCCCAAGATCTCAAAATACAACTAAACCGCCAACGGGAGAATGGCCAGGACAGCCACATGAGCTTGCCCGGGCAAAACCAAGACCAACAGGCTGCTGCCCTGCAGGTCCAGGCAGAGTACTACAACATGATGTACGCCCTTAACCAGCAACTGTTCCCCTTGGGCCACGCCTCGGTACCAGTTGCAGATCTTGTACTACCCGCTCTCAGTAACCCAGCACTTGTTGGAGATGGCCATGCCTCCCAACACTTACCCGCTCCAAGCAAACGGATCCCATCCGTCGTTCACGTACCGTTGGAGAAGGTAGAGATGTTGAAGCAAACGGATGACCAGGCGGAAAGTAGATACAGCCGCCATAATCTTTCCCACAAACACCATCACCGACAGGAATACCGTGCTTAGGAGGAAAGCAATGGCCGCCGTAGGGCCCGTGAGTGCCCAGAGGCAGATGCACAACGACCAAAATACAGAGCTCGCATCTCATAGGAGGTCGGATCCTCTTAGGAGCCCACCTTTTGCCCTCGTGTGTGGCGACCAATCAGACCCCGCTCACTCTTCTAGACTCATAATGGATGTGGAAAGACGGCTATCCAAGAGAATAGAGGCCATGAAAAGAGATATGGCCAAGCAAATGGCTAATCTAGCCGTGGCCAAGCCCGACTATGAGGCCACCAAGCCGCTGGAGGGCAGCCCGTTTACTCCAGAGATCGAAAATGCGCCACCCGCGCAAGGGGTCATCTTCCCGCAGTTTGACAAGTATTTCGGGAAGACGCGGGAAAGCGATTGGCTCCGATCATTCGAGGCACAGATTCGGATGGTCACAGATGTTGAGGCATTGAAGGTGCGGGTATTCGAGAGAGCTCTTCAGGGAAAGGCACATGCCTGGTTGGGCAGAGTTCCCCGGGGATCGATCGATAACTGGGTAACACTCAGGGAAAAGTTCTTAAAAGAATTCGGCACTGCAGGCCCAACCCCCAAGAATCGTTTCGACCTTGCCAAAATTAAGCAAGGTGACAATGAGTCTTACATCAGCTACTTGAAAAGATTCGAGGAGATGTTTGATCAGGTGACCGCGACCAGTGACCCGGAGATCACTTTTTGCTATCTTAACAACATGAGGGCAGGGCCACTGAAGACAATGCTAGCAATGAACCTGGGGGATTCCAAAGCAGAGCTGCTAGCGAATTCACATCTCTTCTGCTCGACCGAAAGTGTCAAGCCCGATAAAGCCAAAAATAAGGACGAGGCTCAAGGCAGCTCGACCACGCCAGCTGACTAGAGCCCGGAGGGCAACCACCGCTCGAATAGAGACAGGAAGAGAACAACCACCCCCGGGCAAAGATTCAGGGAGGCCCAGTTCACCCCAATAAACACTATGCAGGAAGAAATCATATTCCAAGTGGGGGACGCGCTGCCTGTCCCTTATCCACTCGATCCCGAGCTCGCTCACACCAGGAACAACACAAAGTACTGCGATTACCATCATGGTAATGGCCATACCACTGAGGAGTGCATTGTGTTGAAGCGGGAGATCCATAAGCTAATCAACGCGGACAAGTTGGATCGCTTTAAAAGGGATCAGGGCGCGGGAAATAATGCCAACAATGACCAAGGAAGACCCCCAAGAGGAAGAGGCGGCCAGGCCCCTCAGATTCGAGGGGTGATAAATATGATTCAAGAGGAGCTTCCATCAAGCACACAGCTCGGGAAACACATCTATTCCTTGTCCAAGGCCGTCAACATACAAGCGATCGGCAAGGCGGCGGCGAGCAGCATCTTTACCGCGGCCAGTTAAGCAAGCACCCCTTTGGCATCCGAGCAACCGCTGGTTATTTCCTGTTTGGTGAACAACTAGCAAGTTCACAGGGTTCTGCTCGACACTAGGGCATCCAGAGGCATCATGTACTATATATTCTTGCTTCAAGGGACTGGAATTGCCAGACGCTAGCCTCAAGCCTTATCTGGGAAAGCTTGAGGGATTCACCAATCACCAAGTGAGCGTTAAGGGTACCATCGAGCTGGAGGTATTCATGGGTGATGGGGCTCAAATCCAGATAGAGATGATCACATTCTTAGTGATCGACCTAAAATCAGCGTACAACTGTATTTTGGGCGCTCCGGCAAAGGCCAAATTCCAGATGGTCACCTCCATCCCCCACCAGAAGGCTAAATTCTGCACTGAGAATGGAGTGGGCATCCTTAATAGTAAGCCCCGGGCAATGTGGGAGTATGTCCGGGAATCCCAGTGGAAGAAACAGAAACTGATCGTGGACATTCCCGACCAGACTGTAGCGCCTCCGAAATCGATCGAGAACCTTCCCGATCAGGCTGTAAGCCCCAACACTGCTTTAGCCTCTGCCCCCATAAACAACATCGAGCTCGGGGAAACTTCTGAAGCCGCTGATCCCATGGAGATAGAGGTTCCCGAGCAAGCCCCGGCTCCAGAGCCCTCCAGGCGTAAGGCTAAGTGCCTCGGAGTCACAAGATATTGAGATGGACACCCTCCAAGTGCACGACGAGCCTGATATTCAACCAGAGGGCGAGCTGGAAGAGGTTGTTATCAATCCTGCCTACCCCGAGCAAAAAATCAAAATCGGTAAGGCCATGCCTCCTGAAGCTCGGGAAAGATTGATTAAGCTGCTGAAAAATAGTCTGGATGTGTTCGCCTAGACAGTCGAGAACATGCAAGGTATCAGTGAGAATATTGCCCGCCACGACCTGAACGTAGATCTTACTTTTCGGCCTATCCAGCAGCGGCCAAGACAATATTCCCCTGAGAAAAACGCGAGTATCAAAGCAGAGGTCGAAGCTCTGGCGGACATCATTTAGATTGATTCAGTACCCGACCTGGCTGGCAAATGTGGTAATGGTCAAGAAGGCCAACGACAAATGGTGGATGTGCGTGGACTTCACAAGCCTCAACAAAGCCTGCTACCCATTGCCTCGCATAGACGTGCTCGTTGACTCCATAGACGAGTTTGAAATGCTTAGTTTCTTGGACGCATACTCAGGATATCACCAGGTCAGAATGAACGAGCAAGACAAGGCGAAGACAACCTTCCGAGCAGATGGGGGCATCTACTGTTACAAAATGATGCCCTTTGGGCTGAAGAATGCGGTGGCCACTTATCAACGCATGGTCAACAAAGTCTTTAGCTCTCAGCTCGGAAGAAACATGGAGGCCTACATAGATGACATGGTCATCAAGACAAAGGGCCACGACCACACTCTTGACCTGGCAGAAACGTTTGCCAATCTGCGCAAACACAACATGAAGCTGAACCCGAGCAAGTGTGCCTTCGGGGTCCGAGCAAGAAAGTTTCTTGGGTTCATGGTCAACCAGCGCGGTATAGAGGCTAACCCGGAGAAGATTCAAGCCTTACTCGACATGGAGCAGCCCTACTGCATCAAACACATCAAGTAGTTAAATGGCAGGGTCATTGCTTTGGGTCGCTTCATCTCCCGGTCAGCGGAAAAGTGCTTCCCTTTCTTCAAGGTTCTGCGCGGCAACAAGAGTTTTGAGTGGAATACAGACTGTGCCAAGGCCCTCGAGCAGCTCAGGGAATATCTTGGCAAACTACCTCCTCAGCGTGCCAGTGAGCCTTTATATGTATATCTAGCGACGCAGACCGTAGCCGTGAGGCTGCTAGAGAGGAATTAGATATTCAAAAACCTGTGTACTATGTATCTAAGGCCATCAGTCCTGTTGAGGGTCGTTATTTTAATGTAGAAAAATTAGCCTACTCGCTTGTCATAGCTACCCGAAAATTAAGGGCTTATTTTTCTGCACATGTAATCATAGTATACACAAACGCACCACTGCGCAAAGTCCTTCATAAGCCTGACACATCAGACAGATTGCTCAACTGGTCAATCGAGCTTACAGAGTTCCACATAGACTACTTGCCCAGGCGAGCAATCAAAGCCCAAGCTTTAGCTGATTTCTTGGTTGAAACAAGCTTCACTCAGCAGGAGGATCCTGAGGCCCAGCGGCCAACAGAGACCGAGCAAAGACAGTTGCCATAACCTCGGCCAGCCTACTGTTGGGATCTTTACGTGGATGGGGCAGCGAGTAAAGTCGGGAGTGGAACTGGCATCCTTCTCATAGCTCCCGAAGAGATCACAGAGTTCAAGCTAACACTCCGGTTCAAGTTCCCCGCCTCAAACAACGTTGCCGAGTATGAAGCGATGATCGCTAGTCTTGAGCTCGCGGCTGACATGGGCATAGAAGCGGTCACAGTGTACTCGGATTCACAACTGGTAGTGAACCAAGTCCAGGGGGAATATATGGTGCATCACCCTACCCTGGTCAAATATTGCGAGCTTGTCAAAGAAATCTTGAAGAATTTCAAGTTTTGGGAGATCATCAGAATTGATCGAGCGGACAGCATGCGAGCATATTACTTGTCCAAGATTGCTGAGGTAAACCTGGCATTGCTAAATCCCTCAGTAATGATTGAGCACCTGGAAACCCCAGCCATCGACAGGCCAACAGTCATGAAGATTGAGCCAGCAACCAGAAGTTGGATTGATAACTACAAAGATTATATCGAGTAGGGAATTCTGCCCGCAGACAATGTCAAAGCCACAACAGTCCGGAGCCAAGCCTGTCGTTACTCGGTGGTAGGGGGAATCCTGTACAAGTGATCTAAGGTCAGACCTATGCTTCGTTGTGTACCCCCAGAATTAACCGAGGGCGTTCTGTATGAAGTACATGAAGGGGAGTGTGGTGGCCACCCGGGCACACGAGCTCTCGAGAGAGAGTGCTGGCGTAGGATACTCTTGGATAACCCCTCGAAGGGATGCGTAAAATGCGCACGCTCGTGAGTGTGACAAGTGCCAGAGATATGCAGACATACCAAGGCTTCCATCCACCGCCCAAACTCTAGTTGTCGCGGCCTGGCCATTCGATATGTGGGGAATCGATCTGATCGGCCCATTCCCGCTAGCACAAGGCAAGTACAAGTATGCAGTGGTCACAATAGACTACTTTACTAAGTGGATCGAAGCAAAACCCTTGGCTAAGATTTCAGAGGCCAATGTCATCAAATTCGTCCACGATCAAGTATGGTGCCGGTTTGACCTCCCCTGAGCAATCATCTTCGATCACGGCACCCAATTCTCGAACAAATTCACAGCAGAATGTGCTCGCTTTGGTGTCAAACACTGGCAGTCATCTGTAGCTTATCACAAGTGTAATGCGGGCCAAAGAGCCGAAACAAGGGCACGCACGCTCTCAAAAGAAATTTAGAAGGGTGAGCTGGAAAATGGGCGGAAGAGCTACCATCAGCCTTGTGGGCAGTTAGAACCACTGTCCGAGGACCAACCGGAGAAACTCCGTTTGCACTCACATATGAATCTGAAGCCATGATTCCGGTAGAAATTGCCTTGCCTAGCTATCGTGTATCACATTACAGCGAGCAGAATAATCAACTGGCCCAGGCCATAGACCTAGATCTACTTGAGAAAAGGAGGCTGGATGCACGACTCAAGATGGCCAACTACAAGCATAGAGCGAAGGCTCATCATGACAAAAGGGTTCGAGGTAGAGCTTTCATGGTCGGGGACTGGGTACTCAGAAAAATTGAGGTAACGGGTCACCGAGTAGAATGGGGAAAGCTGTCACCAAACTGGGAGGGGCCTTTCCAAGTCACTGGTATAGTCAGAGAGGGCACCTACACACTTCGAACTCATGAAGGAAAAGACTTGAAGCATCTCTGGCATGCAGACCACCTGAAAAAATATTATCCTTAAGTCAAGGCACAAACGGGCAAGACCTCAGTCCTGTTGAGGGTCACTAATTATTGATCAATGAAAAGACAAGTTTTCTATATTTGTCCATTAAGATTATTCAGTTGTTCAGTTGTCTATCATCTACTGCTTTTGGATTGTTTGGCAAAATCTGCTCACCTGGCGAGCAGATAAGGCCATGCCCGGTCAATCATCCTCACACGTCCTAGTATTAGTGAACTTATCATCTCTGTGGGTGAGATGTGGCCATGCCCGGTTCACGTACTAGGATGCTCGCCCAGGGAGATAGAGGCCATGCCTGCAAGATAGCGGCTAACTACCTCGGATTCCTATAGTGACCGAGCAACACTGTTAGTTGTGTATCTCCACGCCTAGTTGACATACTAACAACTGCCTCGAGGTACCCACATCGAACAAGGGCCATGCCCGGTTGTTGGTTGCCGCTCAGAGTTGGGCCTTCCCCGCTAGGCAATCTTCTGGAAGCTCGCCCAAGGCGATAGGGCCCCGACCCACTCAAATCCATGGCCAAAACCAAGCATTCATGCCTGGTATCTGTTCGGGTAACCTCTAAACTTAAGTAATAAGCTTGCTTACTTAGCCTTATTATTTTTAAGTAGATAATTATGAGTTCTCATACTCGGTTAATTCCATTTATTTATTTGTGCTCGACATGTTTTCTGGGGAGCACCTGTACTTGTACTAATATTTGGCAGGAAAAATATAAGTAAGAAAACAGTTATCGAGCAAGATCAAAAAACGAATGGAAAGTCAACATGAGAAAGCGGTTATTAAATCAAAATGGCTTTATATTTCATGATGGATAAATAGTTATAAGCAAAAAGTTAGAAATAATGGCGCGCAGGCCGAGCAAAAATGAATAAATCCTAGCCTAAGCCCGGTTGAGAGTCTGCTCTTGGAGGAGTGGAGGAGTCTGCTCTTGAGGGGGTGGAGGAGTCTGTTCTTGACTTGAAGCCCGAAATTGGTCGGCGTATTCAGAGTTTAAAGCTTTTATGCGCCGCCGGCCTCTTTTGGCATCCTCTCACCATCATCTGCGCGGCCTTCGCTCCCTCCAAATCATCTATCATGGAACACACGTTTTCAGCTAAGGGAGTGGGGGGAACCCAAGACTCGCGACCTGCTGCATTATTAGCCTTAGCCAAGGCCTCCAGCTCCGAATCGGTGTAGGGGACCAAGTGATGGGACTAACGAGCAGTATCAGAGTAGACATCGAGTACAACCCACTCAGCCATGGTCTTCATATCTACAACCCCTCGGCCAGCGAGCAGTCGTAGGATATGGTTGGTACCATGTGCAAAATAGGGTACAATGGCCTCATCCACAGCTTCATCGAAGGCAATCTGCTCTCAAGTCATCCACCTAAAGCCCTGGATTTCTTATAGTCCTCAACAGCGGCCTCCTCAGCATTTTTCAGTTTTAGGAGTAGCTCCTCTATCCGCTTCCCATCCTTGACGGCCTGCATTTTCAGGGAGTCCCGCTCCATCCGCAGTTTCTCCCTCTGTTGGGTGACCGCGGCCAGAGCAGCCTTCCCTTTCTCCAGCTCGGCCTGGTTCTTCTTCACCAGGCCGACCAACTCGTATTTTTGGCCTGTAGTGCCGCTTTTGGGCGACCGCCTTTAAATTATGCTCAAGCATTTTAGCCTCTTTCTTCTTGGCCGCAGTTGTTGGCTTCAAGTTGGTCGGCTCGACGGGCCACCGCTCAACTTTCTCTTTCACCAAAGCTCTGGCCTTATGATCGGCTTCGCCTTTATGAAGCTTCCTTCTCCTCATTATACCGATCATAAAGATTGGTACAAGTCGAAGCGATCTGCGAATAAAGGACGGATGGTCAGAATCAACAACATAAAAGAAAAAGAAGGAAAAGCAAACTACATGATAATATTTTACCTCGCTCAAGTAGAGCCCCACATTCCCGACCTGTGACGTGGTCGGGCAGATCACTGGCCACGGCAAGGTCATCGTGCGCCTCGATGATGCCTCTTGCCCACCAAGCCCCTGGCCGCCGAGCACGCAGTTGATGCCCCAAGAATGGGATCCACGTAAATTTTTTAACCAAGACGCGTGCAGCTGGTAGTGGAGGGCATCTGGAAACCGGCCTGCCTCCAAGTCGCAGGCCCAGTTAGGATAGGGGCAGCGAGAATGGGACTAGGGCTCGAACCCCGACGGCGGACATCCCGAGCAGGAGGAGGAGAGAGGATTTTCTTCCTTTTTCCCTTTGCCTTGGCATCCTTGGCAGGGGGCACCACGGAGATGTTGGCACCTGGCTGCTCGGCGACATCATCAACAACAGTCACCACGGCCTCTTTTCGGAGAGGGATGATGATTTTCTGCGCTGGCGCCTTTTTGATTGGTCTTGTCGCCTTGCCCAAGCCCGGTGTTTTCTTGGCGGGAGGACCGAATGGCACCTTAGGCAAGGCTACCGGCTCGTTAGCCTTCAGGTCGGTTGCCCGCTAGTTAGCCTGCAGCTTCCTCATCTTCAACACGGCCAGATTCTTCATCCCTGAAACGAGAAAAAGCAAGACAGGAGCAGTACTGCTACGGGCGAAAGATGACTAAAGCAGAAACAAAAGCATATTTTTAGCAGACAACCATCCCGGTCTTCATAGACTGGTCGACAATCTGCACCCGAGCCCAGCCGTTGGCACTCAACGCACTCGCGCTTAAACATTTTTCCATGATAGTCATCCCAGTACGGATGAGGGCTCTCAGGCACATGAACCAAAAGGGGCTCCACGTCGGGGATCTCTGCCCGCATCACTCCGTCCAGGCACAGATAGCGCGGATTACAGACCAACTCTTTCCAATCAAGCAGAAATTGCTGGCTGACACGCTTCTCATTTTCCTCGATCACACCAACGGCAGCCTTCAACGCCCCCAGCCGGGCAATCTCCCTCGAGCTGAAGTCTTGTTTAGAGGCCTTAGGGATCTTGATTTCGCTGGTCGCTGTGGGCGCGAATGGCCAGCCGACCTGGGACTCGATAAACAGGACCCTCCTGTCCCAAGAATCTACCTTCCCAGGAACTTCAGATAGCAGCCTCAAAAAATTGGAGTTGGCCCTCACTCCAATCTTCCCGCCTGTGCTCGGGGCAAAGATAAACAACTTTCGGAGCAAGTACATGTCCGGCTTGAACCCTAGTAGCCTACTCGCCACCGTGAAGGCTGTAATGGCACGGACGGTGTTCAACATTAGATCGCAAGGCACGACTTTGGTCTCGTGCAAAAAGTCCACCAGAAAAGGCTCCAACGGAAAGCATAATCCAACCCTGAAGAAGTCAGCGAAGAACAGAAGCTCGTTCCCCTGCTCGTGGGAAAGCTTGACCCCAGTGGGCACGTCCATCTTGCTGGCCCGGTAGTAGGCGGAGTCGATGCCGATAGATGTGATCCACGCAGTTACTTTGTCCGCTGTGTCCAGCGTGGCCCAGTGAGCAGCGTACCGGCTCTCGTCTGCGTTCACATACCATTCGGGCTCTTCCTCCTCCTCAACAACCTCCTCAAGTGTGACCTCCACTCGAGAGCTGCCAACCATCTTGTAGCAGCGAGCAAGGGGAACGTTGTCCCAATCATCCGCATCACCCTCAAGCGTGGCCTCCACTTGAGTTCGACCTGTTTTCTTTAGGCATCGGGCAAGGGGCATGTCATCTACCCCGTCAGCATCAGAGGCCTTTTCGGCCATCTCGCCCTGTTCGGCCCTTACTTGCTCGGCAACTTCTTCAACATTGGCTGCCTGCTAGTCGAGGCCCTGCCCGACAGCACAACCACCGGTCACATTCTCCTCTCCGGAGTCTTCATCGCTGGAGGAATCAACTAAGTCAACCACGGGGATAGCTACACGCCTTTGAACCGTTGGCCCGGCCACGGATCTGGCTCCCTCATCCGACTCGTAGTCAACGGGAGGAGTTTTCTCGCTGCTTAAGGAGTCGTTCTTCCCGCCGTATTTGAAGGCCTCGCGGTCATTTTCGGATATATCCGACATCTACAAAGAGATCGAGGAAGACGAGTATCAGTCTTCTGCCCGAGTAATTGGCAAAGTAAAAAGGGAAAGAAATCCTAAGTCTAGGTCAACCAAAGGGGCCATGCCTGCCTAACGAGAAAGAGCACGTGGTTTATTCCTCGATCTCTACCTAAGGGCGGTCCTACCCTCTTAAACCCTAACAGAAGCATGAGGAAAGGAAGAGAGAATGCAGAAAACCCTCACTAAACCCAGAAAAATCAAAAGCAGAATTGGGGAAAAAGTTAGAAACTTACTGTTGTTTCTGGAACGAGGTGTCTTCTTTGAACAATCAAGGGGAGGATCCGAACCGATGTAAAGACAGCAAACACTGGGAGTGAATGGATGCTGGAAGCGGTTGAATGGTTTCGCCGGAATCTGGAGTAAGCAAGGCAGCAGCAGCAGGAGCTCTCCAAGATATCTCTCTCTCTAAAAACTCAGAAGCGGTAAAAGGAAGAAAGGGGAGAGGGGTCTGCCTTTTATAGGCTGGGTCCGTACGATTTTTGGGGGGAAAAAGGGGGAGCCCGAAACGACGCCTAGAAGCCGGCGGCCCATCATCACAACGCATTAAATGCGCCGCTTCGTGTTTCTTGCCACATCAAGTCACCTCGTTTTGTGACGGCTCACGCGCCCCTACCTCCACTCGCCCGGCACGCCCTCGGTAACAAACTTCCTTGACACGCTCCAGGTGTACTCCACTAAGTTTCCAGGGCCTTCCACACACATGAGTTCCGAAGTCTTCGCTACCTTCTGAAAATTCACAAGTGATGAAGCCCGCGCGAATATCCAACCTGAGCTCTCCCCGTTCCGAGCATGAATGCTCGCTAGACAAGGAGCTAGGGGCCACTGATATGCCCGGCCCAAACCCGGTCACGAGCTAGGCACGAGCTATCATCACGTGTCGGTCACGAGCACAATGAATATAGGGCCCACAGGCCTAGCGAGCAAAGTAATGAAATCATCAAGCAGCGAGTAGTGTAACTCCCGTCCAAACCTGGCCGGGCATGGGCCTTGCCTTTCCGACCAGGGCCATACCCGGACACCACACTCATACCTAGCAAAGGAACCAGATTCATCTCGTCCAAACCTGGTCGAGCATTGGCCCTGCCTGCCCGACCAGGGGCCATCCCTTTGACCTACATCAAGTTCAGAAACAGTGCACATTGAATAGCCGGACAGAACCCTGCTCGCCCGGGTACATATCAAGCAGGAAGCACCGGAGGCTTGCTCTCCAAGACAAGTCAAAGGTTTCCATATTTGAGCAGGACACTTACCTTATCTGTTCCTACATCTACGCGGCCAGCCGCCTATCATACCTAAAATCAATGGATTCTCTCCTTGATTGATTAGGTAACTATGGAAACTGAATCCTAGACAGATTCAACCACATCGGGGGCCTATAAATACCTCTCCATAATCATTAACAAGGTACACACACTTTCTTGAGTCTCGACACTCTGTCAATTCGCTTTTTGACATTCACACTCGATACTTACTCTCACGCCAGAGGGGTTTCGCGAGGCCCTGCCTTGCACTTCCACTCAGGTTTCTTGTGATCTTAAACAGGCTCAAGGAATGTGATTCAAGCCCAGATATCCTACCCAACTCACGGACGACCCAAGCTGTGATTTTGCCACATCAGTTATCAAGTAGTTGCGTTCTTGGTGAGTATCTGTTTATCCGGATAGCCTTACTCTCTGCTCGGACAGACTTGTAGACGGATTCCTGATCAGAAGGAGCTCGCTATGATTAACTCGGGTAATCCTGCTTGAGTAATATGAATCATGGTCTCTGTATCTCATGAGACTATCACGTGGAGGTACATGTGCTTGGCTCGTAACCAGGATTTGAACCGAACTCTTCAATTATTAAAATTTGTATAAAATAATTAATTAGCTATAATTATAAAATACTCATTTTGTCCCAAAATTAGTGTTTTTTAATAATTATGGTTATGGAAAAAAAATGTTGTTACAGTATCATGTTAATCAAATGGTTGTTAATAAAGTCCAAACACAGACTTGAAAAGTTTAGGAGGTCATTCTTGTTGCATGGTTTTCCGTAGTCACTAATCAAATCATGATGGGGATTGGGGGACCTTCGAATCCTATATTATAAACACCCAATTATAAGCCTTTAATCATGAGAAATGCTACAGTAATATGTTATGTAATTTTGTGTATAAAATAATATAGTATCTTCTGTGTCATTTCCTTGTGTTCACTTTTCAACTTAAAGTGAAGTCAACCAATGCCAAATAATATTGCGTATAAGATGTCATATTATTTTGTGTACAAAATTAAATTAAGTACTCATTAGATGTCTCTAACATTACTCTTTAATTATACTAAATTATTTTATCTCCTATAGCTGGGTAATCAATTTTCTAATAATAATAGGAGTTTTATGAGTAGTAGTAATCAATTTTCTAATAATAATAGGAGTTTTATGAGCAGTAGTTCCAGTCCCTCATTGCTCCTATCAGGAAAATCGCGGGATGTGCCTGAATGATACATGGTTTGAGAACATGTCAAGTAATAAGGATACATGGTTTGAGAACATGTCAACTAATAACATATCAAGGTCCAACCTCAGAAGAAAACAAATTACTTCCACCAAGTATCGAACCCACGCTGCATGCCTCCAGAATCTTATGTCCCCCTCCTTTTACCACTCGGCTTATTAGTTGAGTTTTATGTGGAATGATTCATTTAGTAGGATGTTTCGTAATAATATATATGCTTAGATTTAGCTTTTTGAAATGAGTTGCAATTATGCCGAGCTTTGAGATTCGATCGGGTAGTGGTGGAGAAAGATTATTTGATGGTTGTCTTCGGAGTTACTAGCAAATATTGTTGCTCGTGGGCTTATACGTATGCTATTCGGTAGTGCAAATATCTACTTGGTACTATCGTGAGAGAAATATGGTTATTGATAGATTAACTGCTTATGCTCATGAGGTGCAAAGTTATAGAGATTTTGTTCACATTGATCACGTGCCACGCAATAGCTTTTCGTTTGGATAAGCTAGGTTTGTTTAGTTATAGGCGCCAGTGATTTGTATTATGTTTTTGAGGTATGGCTCCAAATATATGTACCCCTTTTTTTAGGGTAATGTTGGTTGTTCCAATCCTGTATTTTATTCTTGTTATTAATAAAATTTGTTAGGGTGTCATCCCTGAAAAAAAAAAACCAAATACAATTTTTTTTAATCAAACCAGCGATAGACTTAGTGTCGCGAGCAGAGATAAGTCTTAAATCAATGTTTAACTCTCATCATGTACAACAAATTTAGTACCACAAGTGAAGATTAATTTCAGACTCAATATAGTTTGCTAATAACTCAACAAGTACTGTAGGCTTGGTACAACGAGTATGGATTAGTCTTAGACCCAATTTGATTCGGAAACAGCTCACAAAAGCCAAAAAAAAAAAAAAACTTAAGTCTGTACATTTTCAATCAAGTGTTGTTTAAAGATTAAAACCACTCTACTGAAAATTTAGTACATGTTTGATTTGACTTATCTGAATGTCTTTATAACTTATAACTTATCATAAATTGTTTTTTCGTTATAATTATTTGTTAAAAAAACTTGAAAATTTCATATTTTTATGTATATTTCATAAAAGGATGAAATGGAGACAATCAAATATTTATTAATGGAATAAGATAAAAATTGCTTTGGTCATGAAACAAACACATGCCAAAAGTCACTTAAAAATAAGGTCATAAGTTGTAAGCACTAAACCTATTACTTATTTTTACTTTTCAAAAACATGTAAGTCCTCTTTTTTATTCCAAATTTTATATATTCTAATATTACTCTTCTTAATAATAGTTATAATAATAAAAAGTAATATTAAAAATAATAATTATTAAATTAATAAAAATAACGAATTATTATTATTATTATAAAATAATAATAATGGTAATGATAGTAATAAGAATAAAAAAATATTAATAATAATAAATATAATAATAAGTATTAGTAATGATCTTAATAATAATAATAAACTAAATAATAATAATATTAAAAGTTATATTAATAATAATATAGTAAAAATAATCGTAATAATAATAAGTAATTATAAAATTAATATTAATATTAATAAAATAATAATAATAAAGGTAATATCAATATTGTTAAAATCAATAATAATAAGTAATGATAATAATACAAATAAAAGTAATATTAATATTAATAAAATAATACAAAAGTAATAATGATAATAATAAAAGTAATAATAATGATAGTAATAATATTTATTTAAATTATTAATAAGTATAAAAGTATAATAATAATAATAATAATAATAATAATAATAATAATAATAATAATAATAATGTTATTTTGTTTTTATATTTGAATTCAACACGTTTTTAAGCCTACTAATCAAACACGCACATATATCTCTCTTAATTAAATTATAACAAATAAAATGAAGATAATAAATAAAATAAAAAATATGAAAGGGAACAAATTATATCGATATAATTGATATCATTTATCAATATTTTATAAAGTTTAAGTCATTTTCTGCTCATAATTTTATAGAGTTTAATAATTAATATTTTTGTTATTAAAATTTATGATATTAAATAGTATAAATAGTAATTCATATATATTCTTCTTATTAACATATAGACTTATTAAATATTTAAAGTTTGTGGTTGGTATCTCTATTATAAGTCATGAATAATGATGAAAGAGTCATCATATATGAAGATTTCCAAGTAATAAGTTATATTTTATTTTATAATCACATTATCAATGAAAATCTTTTTATAGACATTTGTTCTTATCATTTGCTCATTTTAATTAATCAAGAAATTAAGTATGCACCAAAATAGAAGATTTTCACATGGGTAGCTATTCCTATTAAATCTACTTAGAAACTTGATATTTTCTATAACATGTGTATATTTACATATTTTCAATAAATCTTAAGTTGTGTAATCAATTAATCAAATTTGTGTTCCCAATGCATGCTAACTACTACGTTTCCATTTTACCTCTTTTTGCTTTTATATATATATAGTCTCCTCATAAGCTAAAAGCTTGTACTACGTCCAATTTGTAATAATGGTTGATTTAGCAAAATAATTACGATCCAAACTAAGTTTCGTTTTAGGTTTTCAATGCTTAATTTTCCTACTTTATCTTTCTTTTTTCCAAGTCCTAACAATTAATCATCTTACTATTAAATATTATATTTTCATTTTCACTTAATGACTATTTCTCAAAGATTATATTTCCATCGACTTACTCTCAAGAAATAAGATATTTAATAAGGCGTTGTTAAAAAAAGGAAATTTAATAAGGATATACTCGTGAATCTACATAATTTCTCAATATGTGTATTACTAACACAAAACTTGTTCATTAGTTATTATTACAACTTTAAAAGATCCAAACAATATGAAGTATGAGGCTAACCATACATCACCATATACTTTTTCCACCCCCATTTTCTGTAATTTACAGCACAATGTATAACATCTTAATGCAAAAAATAGGGTGTAGGGAGCACATTTTGAGGTGTGGATAGTCCCACCCACCCAAACATGGATATATTTTTTGAGTTGAAATATAATGACTTTTAAAATTCATATCACCTAAGTCAGTCTCGCAAGAGTTCTGCCCGCTGCCTTTGTCACGGATTATGATTTTAGTTCCTACAGCTAATTGGTTCCAATTAAAAATTCAAAAAACATTAAATATAAGATATGCATTAAGTTGATAATATCTTCTAGACTATAGACTACAAGATCACGTGTACTTTACTCCCGCAATTTCGAAATGAGCTGTGTCAATTTTTATTTTTTATTATTATTAAAATTAAGTAAGTTAACCTTTGAATCATTTTTAATTTTTATTGCACATTTATATATATATTTATGTCTTTAATATACACATGCACACACTCTGACTCGTTCTTATTTAAAGAGGTCCCTACCTCCTGTCTGAGTTTAAGAGACCACACTAGGATTATACAATATAATTTGTGTCAATTGTGAAATTAATAAACTTATATGGAAAATGAACACTCATTTATTAACCAATATTTTTTTAAAAATAAATAAATGAAGAGGAGAGTATAATATCTTTGTGTCTAACACAAAAACTCACTTATTATAGGCAATTGATAGGCAGTTGAAGGAAGGAGGGAATAAGATAATCGAAACTAATGCTCACGGGGACAGAGAAAAGTGCCAAATTAGTTAGCATATCAATATGATAGAGTAACACATTTACTCATATCCTATGCAAATTTCATGAATCATGATGATTAAAGTTGGATACGATTCCTCAGGCTCCGCTCAGGGATATACTATTTGTGGTCTATAGTCCCTCCTGCTACCTCGTCTATACTCTATAATATGAATAAAACCCCATACAAATTTCCTGCATAAAGAGTACATTGAAACTATGAAAAATATTCTTCTCGACATTTATGTCTCTTTGTGTGCATCTCCATTTTTATATCAACCCCCAGTACATCTCCACTTTTTTTGCTTTTAATTTTTTTATAAAAAGATTATTACATCAATATATACATACATCACACATATACTCCTTTCGTTCCGGACAAAGAGTCCCCCTTTTGAAAGTCTTTTTTTTTATAAAAAAATAACACTTTTACATTAGTAATAAAATTAATTTTTGAAAATAGATTTTTTAAGTAAAATATCTAAAAATAAAATAATGAACTATTTGCACGGAACGGAGGAAGTATAAGACGAGTACACAACAGACAACTGTAATTTTAATGCAGTTAACTTATAATCATAAGAACAATTGTTTTAATTGTTGTATATATAATTATATATCGCAAATAATTAATACATATTTAGAGCCACATTTCTGTGAATGAATGAGAGGAGAGTCTTATAAAAACGAACAATTTCTTGATTAGCTGTTGATTTTGACGAGGACCCATATATTTTTTTAATTTTATTTGATCTCATCTATGGTCTCATACCCACCACTCCCTTTTTCTTATATGGACAAACAACACTTGTGTACCCCCTAGATATACTTGTTTGCATTGTGTGCAAAAGACAGTTTAAGCTCAAACTACTTGCACATTGGCAACAGTCCCCCCACCCTCACCCTCTCTCTCTCTCTCTCTCTCTCCTTATCCCTTCTCTCCGGCCTCTTGCTGATCAACAACATTAAGCATGAATAATACCCAATACCAACCAAATATGAGAGACAAATCACAAGATATGATGAAAATAAACAACCACAAAAATGATGAAGAAGAAGCAAAGTTCATCACTTTAGACGAAGAAAGCCCAAAACAAAAAGAAGCAAGCCAACGTCAACACCCGACGCTGCCGCTGCCGCTGCCGCCCCCGCCGCTTGCCACGTCGTCAGCTTCTTCATCTCCTACCCATGAATTCTCCTTCACCATCTCTCTCCAGCCACAACCACCCAAAATCAATCATGACAAAACCGTAAAGCCATCTCCCTTTGCCATCGATTTATCTCCCGCCGACGACATCTTCTTTCACGGCCACTTACTCCCTCTCCACCTCCTCTCCCACCTCCCTGTCTCCCCAAGATCCTCTACCAATTCTTTGGACAGTTTCACCCTCCCCATAAAAGATTTACTTCCAGATAACCAAAACAACCCTACCGCAACCACTACTAGCAGTACTAGCACAAACAACATCAACGATTTTCATCAAACCGAAGATTTCGAAAAGGGCAGTAGAATCAAATCCAAGTCATTCTCAATATTCGGCCTACCAAAATGGCGAAAAGGGTGCGAAGATAGAGAAAAAGAAGGAGATTACCCCTACAAGAAAAAACTAAGATTCGACATAAGTCATGTCCTAAAGAGGTACGCAAGAATGGTCAAACCATTGTTGTCATTTAGAGGGACTAAGAGGTCAAACATGGAATTTCCTAGTCAACCTTATTCATATTCCGGTAATATTTTGAGCGCTAGAGGTAAGGCGGAATTCAGGAGGAGGAGAGGAGAGTTCTCGGCGCCGGCATCAATGAGGACTTCTCCGACCAATAGCGGAATTCTTCTGGCCACGTCGGGGACGGTTAGTCCTACTAAATCTACAAGCGACAGCACTATGGAAGAATTACAAGCAGCGATTCAAGCTGCAATTGCCCATTGCAAGAATTCAATTGCAGTGGAAGATAAAATCCAATGCCAAGAAGACTAACTGAGTGGTAATTCCAAGAATTAGTTTCTCATTCAAACTATGTAAATAGTCTCTATTTATATTTTATTTTACTTTGGTTTTTTTTTTTTTTTGTGTAACCCTATTTATGCCTTGAAATCTTCTATCACAACTCATGTCACACTATTCGTCCTATTGAATCTTGGCTCTAAACATGTCTCTTAAGAAGACCGGATAAAATAATAAGGACATGACTAAGATTCCAAGGAACAAAGGGTGTAAGGGGGTTGAGATAGCAAATTTGAATACTTGTTTACCTACATTAAAAATTTACTATGGAAGATAGTTCATTGGGAGGAGAAACTATTTCATAGTTTGAATTTTAATTAAGTCCAAAATACTTTTTACCCCCCGAAGTTTTCATCAAATCTCAGTTTGCCACTCATATTAAATTTTGTGTCGCTACCATATTCAAGGTTGCTATTTGTCTCGGTTTACCCCCTACCGTCCATGACCGTTAGGAATCTGACGTTAAGTTGCACGTGGTCTTCTACATTCGAGGTAATTTGGTCATTTTCTTAATGGGCATTAACATGAGCAATCAGAGAAGCCCTAAATAAAACAAAAATAAAGGTGAAGGATGAAAAGGAAAATTCTCTTGCAGTAGGACATTATCCCTCAGGCCTCAGTCATTCGTCGGGGGCGTTCATTTCATTGATGTTACGAGCATAAATGTGCCCAATCTTCATGAATTGAGCCCACAAAACCCTAAAGCCCCAAATTCCTTGCTGCTACAATGAAGGGCACCTTTTTTCCCAACATGCCAACTTCCCATGTTCAATTGACAAAACCAAACCAGTCAAACCCACATCTCAAACTCCATTCAACAACTCTCGAAATGCAAAGAGAGATAAAGAGAAATCTATTGCACTCCGACATACGAATACAAATCATCATGTCCTCTGCAACTTTACAAAGAACAATTAATCCATTAATTAAAATTGGTGGGGGATTGGTGGAATAGTTTTAATCTTAAGTGCTAAACGTGGCGCATCAAAAATGTTATACATAGAACGTTTAACATGTATTTCCTATTTGACCCCTATTCGGCTGGCTTGTGCAACCACGCAGCCCCTCCTCCCTAACGCTGCCACCAATCACCTAAAAATCACCAAAATCTGAAAAAAAAAAAAAAAAAACTTGAAGTTTGGAAAAAAGAAAAAACCAAAAACATAAAAAAACAACTTGAAGATTTGGGAGCATAAACTTATATCACAAAAGCTGGTCTAGATCTCACACCCGCCCAGTACCTTTCCCTCAAGACCTGCCATGAAACCCGTCCACCCCTTTCCAGGTCTACCCAACCACAAAATTTCACCTCTAAAACGGAGATATTGATCAAATTTTTTTCCCAAACAACTATAGGACATTTTAGGTAAGTGACTTGAAAATATGAATGTTTAACATACTTAACGTGTGAAGGGACCCGACCTGGGTCCTCCTACGTGGAGCGACCACGTGGATTCCAACTGGACCTGGGCAAGGCCCACCATACAACAAACACAAGGAAAGTCGACCATGGCCAGCGACCATTGATGAGCCAACCATGATCCTCGACAAACCAGAGATCATTCTGAACAACGAGTATGACCCGACCACTTTGACGAAGAACGATCATGCTCGACTGACAAACCTTCCCTGACGTGTCAAACCTGACATATAGCATGTACATAGCCTCCAGATGTCCTCTTAACAGGATGCGAGCAAGTCATGCAAGCTGATATAACATAGCAGTTTATCAACCGCCCACAATGGATGTATCACACGCTACCCATCAACCAGTAGGAAGCTGCCAGCCAGCCGACCAGCAACAGGTCCCCATGCTCAAGGGCCCCTACATCAATTATGATCCCCTAAGGGTCACTACTATAAAAGGAAGCCTTCCCTTACAAGAAAGGTAAGCTCACTTGAAAACAGACACAATTACATTAAGAACAAGCAGCTATATACACTATCACCGGAAGCTTAAGGGAACGCCTAGCTTCGGCCTTTCGACTCTCACACGATTCGGAAACTCACCCTAACGGTAGTCTTATTTCAGGTGACCAAAGATCAAGAGCAAGCACAAAGCCCAGATATCCTACCAACTTCGGTACATCAAGTGCCCATATACACCGACGTGGACGTTAACTTAAGACACGTCAGCTCCGGTCCATTACGTGGATTACCAGCATAGTCATCCCATCTTTGTGGCGTGATCAAGTGGTTCTGTTGCCGGGAATTGTCATATTCCATCACTAAGCCATAACTCTAAAGAAATGGATAAACAAACTCCCACAAAGCAAAACCAACCAGGAACGAACTAACCACCCCCCCTCACCCGCAAGCAAAGTAACTGACATGGACCTCGCCACCGCAACTTCAAAGGCGTTGGGAGGAAAGGGCGACCAAGAGGATGCTCGCAACATAGGAGGTGTCACCTCCTTTGATGTTGACGAGCAAGAGGCCCAGGTGGAACACTCTCAGGTAGAGAAGAACAAGGCCACCGAGCAGGACGAGCTCTTGGTAGAGGCAAAGTTCTGGGAACATCAGAGCTTAAAATGTTCGCCCTTCAGAAAAAAATGAAAGCAACGATCAATACCAAACCCCAAGAGGAGCCAGCCCAAATTCTTCAAAAGGCTACCTCCAAAGGCAAAGGAAAGGAAAAGGCTGTACCTCAGCCCAGTGTAAAATCCCGGCTGGGGGACAGGTTGAGCAAACAGACACCCAAAGCCAGCATTCATAACCGGCTAACCTTTCCGAACGAATCCAACCGCCTTCGTCGAACATAGGAAAGGAGCGAGGAGGAGAGTCCAGATTGAGGAACGAGGTAATGAAAAATAAAACATGCGGCCATTGCACTCGCTCCCAACAATCGGGAGCAGGACACCCAAAAAGTGGTCGGAACGCGACCACCGAGGTGCAAAAATCGACTAATAGGCCATCCTCGGCTGTCGAATAAAAGGTGAAATTCCTTCCTGGCAGGCTCGAAGCCATGGAGAAGGGAAAACCGATGTTGTTACCCCCAGCTAAGAATGACCCATTCCAGGAGATGATGAGGAAGGCCCCATTACCTAATAAGAAAATCCCCACTTTTGAACCGTATCAGGGCCTCACTAATGTCGTCGATCACATGGCCGGTTTCGAGGTCAAAATGAACGCAGTGGCCCCTGATGATGAGGATGCATGGGGAAAGATATTTGCAGGGACCCTCAAAGGGAAGGCACTAAAATGGTGCACAGGCCTCCCATTGGATTAAGTCGAAAGCTGGGATGAATTCAGACAAATGTTCGTCACCCATTTCTCCTCGACCGGACTCCAGCCAAAGAAGCAAACCGATCTGTGCTGTATACAACAACGAATAAGTGAGTCGAACCAAACATACATGGACAGATTCTTGGCCATGGTCGACCAAATACCGTACCTCTCCGAGGAATCGATCAAGATGTGCTTCATCTTTGGCTTACAACAGGGGCTGATGAGACAAGAGATGATGCTGCGGGACCAAACCTCAGTCGGTGAAATGTATGCCCATGCTATTCGGGTGATCAATACCGAGGAGGCAAAGAAGGAGGGGAATGAGAAGAAAGACGGGAAAAAGAAAGAGCACGATGGAACGCATCGGGCTCATGATAATTCGAACAAAGGGGGGCGAGGATCAACCTACAAAGAAGAAGATAATCGAGGCAAGAACAAATGGGATGAAATCGACTGGACTCCACTCAAAACCAGTAGCGAGCATATAATGAACGTCTTGCTCAATCAAGATAAAATAGACAGGCCGTGGCCGCTGAAAGATACTCGATATCCTCGCAACCCCAATAAACGGTGCGTCTTCCACAAAGACGTCGGTCATACGACCGAGGAATGTATCAACCTGAAGAAAGCTATTCAGAAGTTGATCGACAGGGGCAAGCTCAGGAGGTTCAAAAAGAAAATCAACGACCAATGGGGAAGGCAAAGAGAGCCAGAGAGAAACTAGAACCCCCGACCAAATAATGGGGGCCCTAGGAATGTGATCGACACCATCAGGGAGGCCACGCCGAGCGGGACTCGGTTGAAGCACATGATTTACAAACTAAAACATGTGGTTAGCATGATGCCCCTACCCGATGAAGTAAGAGGAATTGCCTTTTGGCCAAGAGAGAGAGCCACTAGTGAAATTGCCCGTCAACAGCCTTTGACTCTCCGAATGAGAATACACGACAACGAGGTGAAGCGAGTACTAGTCGACACGGGGGTTGGAAGAGATATCTTATACTACTCCTGTTTCAAAGGGATGGAATTGGGAGATGCCCATCTAAGGTCGAGCAACGTATAGCTGGAAGGGTTTACCGGTCACAAGGTGGCTGTAAAAGGAACTATCATCCTCATGGTGACTTTGGGGGAAAGGAACATGACTCCTCGAATGGAGGAAGTCAAATTTTTGGTACTCGATCTACCATCCACATACAACGCTATACTGGGATCACCTTCTCAAACAAAATTCTAGATGGTTGCGTCTATGGCTCACCAAAGAATAAAATTCCTTACTGAAAAAGGGATAGGCATGGTCTTAAATGACCCAGCGAGCACCCTGTAGATGTGGTTGAAAGAAGCAGAACGACCAAAAGGCTCCGAGAAACGGAGGAACTGATTTCATCACTCCCCGAGCATACGCAAGCATAGCAATTAAGGTGAGTTGGGAATGCCAGCTCGCCGGAAAAAGAAGGAGGCAAGGACCACTTACAATTAAAGCGAGCTGGGAACACCAGCTCACCCGAGAAAGGTGACAAGCGAGTTGAGAACACCAGCTCGCCAGAAAAATGGGGAAATAAGGACCATGTGATCGGCACATCATTTATTGCCGACCATAATAAAAAGGATCAGGTCGCCACGAAAGTAATCACAATTGAAAGTTTGGACGTCGATCACCACCCAGCTATCGAGCCAAATGATGACCTTGATGAAATTGTGATTAACCTTGACTTCCCCGAGCAGAAGGTCAAGGTAGGAAGATAGATACCAAAGGAAGAGTGAGCAACAATCATCAAGCTGTTAAAAGAAAGTTTGGATGTGTTAGTTTGGAGGATCGAGGATATATAGGGCATTAACGAGAACGTTGCTATGCACCAGTGAAGCATTGACCCCGACTTCATTCCTATACAACAAAAGGCACGAATCTTTTCATGGGAAAAACAAAAAGCCATCAAAGAAGAAGTTTCTAAATTGTTAAAGGCCAAAATTATAAAAGAAATCATGTATGCAACCTGGATTACAAATGTGGTTATGGTGAAAAAAGTAACCGGGAAATGGAGAATGTGTGTGGACTTCACTAACCTCAACAAAGCTTGCCCAAAAGATTGGTACTCACTACCCCGGATCGATCAGCTCGTGGACTCCATCTTCGGGCACAAAATCCTTAGTTTTGTGGATGCTTATACGGGTTATCACCAAATCAAAATGTGGTTGGCCGACCAGATACACACAACATTTCGAGCTGCTGGAGGATTGTATTGCTATACTATGATCCCTTTTGGCCTAAAAAATGCGGGGGCCACCTACCAGAGAATGGAGAACAAAGTGTTCGGCGACCAGCTGGACAGGAATGTGGAAGCTTACATTGATGACATGGTTATCAAAACCAAACACTCCGATCACGGCAATGACTTGCGGGAAACTTTCTCAAATCTGAGAAAGAACAAGATGAAGCTTAACCCGGCCAAGTGCGCTTTTGGAGTAACAACAGGAAAGTTCCTCGGGTACATGGTCAATGAAAGGGGAATCGAGGCTAATCCAGAGAAGATAAAGGCTTTGAGAACTATGGACGTTCCATCCTCGATCAAGTACGTCCAACAACTCAATGGTCAGATCACGGCCCTTAGTCGCTTCATCGCCAAGTTAGCCGAGAAAAGCTTGCCCTTCTTCAAAATATTGAAGGGAGGCAATAAGTTTGAATGGAACAATAACTGTACCCAAGCTTTTGAGGAGCTCAGAGAATACCTTGGTCGACCACCGCTCCTTAGCATCCTAGTACCAGAAAAAAATTATATGTATATTTGGCAGCATTAGACTCAGCAGTTGCTGCAGTCTTAATCCGAGAAGAAGATAAAATTCGGAAGCCAATTTATTATGTTTCTCATGCACTGACGGATGTTGAAGGGAGATACTTAGAAATTGAAAAATTGGTCCTCGCCCTAATCATTGCTGTCCGGAAATTAAAAGCTTATTTCCAGGCACATTCGATTATAGTATACACCAATTTTCCCCTAAGAAAAATTCTGCACAAACTAGATATGGTGGGCAAAATGTTGAAATGGTCGGTCGAACTCTCAGGGTATGACATCGACTATGAGCCCAGGAAAACGATCCGAGCACAGGTCCTGGTTGACTTCATCGCTGAAACTTCGTTTACAAAGCAGAAGGCCAACAAAAAACAGATCGGCGAAGAAGTCACCCCTGTGACTACTAAAGCGACCACAACGGGCAAGCAGATGAGACCAGGCCTCTCCAATGTTGGGTTTTATTTGTAGATGGATCTGCGGGTGTAGAAAGAGATGGGGTAGGTTTTTCACTGATCATTCAGGAGTCAGGAGAGTTGAATATGGCCTTAAGATTTTAATTCAAGACCTCGAACAATCAGGCCGAGTATGAAGCTTTGGTCTCCGGAATCGAGCTCGCACTAAGCTTGGGGGTTGAAGACATTGTGATTTACAGTGATTCCCAACTGGTGGTTAAACAAATATTGGGCGAATATGAAGCGAATCACCCGGTGTTGGCAATGTATCAACAATTGATGCAAAAATTGTTGACGTGATTCAAATATTGGGAACTGGAGCAAATCCTTAGAGAAGGTAATTCCCGAGCAGATTACCACTCCAAGGTCGCATCCTCGGAAGCGGAGGAGGTACCACCTGACGTCGAACTCATGTTTCTCAAAAATCCAACCATCGACCAGGAGGAAATTATGGTAGTCACGGAGACTTCAAAATGTTGGATCGATGACATAAGGGACTATATCGAACAGGGCATTCTACCGGAAGGAAAGAGCGAAGCGCAAATAGTAAGGAACCGAGCATGCAGATACTCGGTTCTATGAGGCATGCTATACAAACGATCTAATACGAAGCCTCTTCTTCGATGTATATGGCCAAAGACAATGAAGGATCTGCTGGTCGAGGTACATAAAGGCGAATGTGGGGGACGCCCAGGTCCAAAGACTCTATCGGACAAGATAAACTTTCATGGATACTATTAGTCGAGCATGAGAAGGGACGCAGCGGAGTATGTGAGGAAATGCGACAAGTGCCAGGGATATGCAAACATTCCACGACTCCCCTGGGTCCTACAAACATCGGTGGTCGCGGTGTGGCCTTTTGACATGTGGGGAATTGACTTCATTGGTCCTTTCCCCAAAGCTAAGCACGGGTGCGAGTATGTTATTGTCGTGGTGGACTACTTCACCAAATAGATCGAAGAAAAACCACTCGCTAGTATAGCCGAGGACCAAGCAATAAAGTTTGTATACGAGCAGATCTTTTGTCGTTTCGACCATGGCACCCAGTTTTCCAAAAAAATCACGGCGAGCTGTGAAAGACTGAACGTTAAACACCGAATGTCCTCGGTGGCTCATCCACAAGGCAATGGTCAGGTAGAGGCAGGAAACAAGAAAATTATGCATGCCCTAAAGAGAAATTTAGACGACAAAAAAAGAAACTGGCTGGAGTAGTTGCCGATCGTCCTATGGGGAATCAGAACGTCAATTCGGGGATCTACTGGTGAAACCCCGTTTGCACTTACTTATGGGTCAGAAGCGATGGCACCGGTAGAATTAGCCCTTCCAACAGTCCGGGTCACTTTTTTCGATCAAGAACAGAATGACTTGTCCCGACAGCTCGACCTGGACAACCTCAAAGAAAAACGACTGGAGGCCCGCCTCAGAATGTTCAACTAGAAAAAGCTTACGAAGATCTATCACTATAAGAAAGTCAAACCAAGAACTTTCTTAGTCAGTGATCTGGTCCTAAGAAAGATAGAGGCAACTGACAGAAAGATAGGAAGGAGCAAGCTTTCACCAAATTGGGAGGGCCCGTTAAGAATAACCAACATCGTGAAAGAAGGAACTTATCGACCAGTATAGCCCGACGACACACCTTTGAAAAACCCTTTGCATGCCAAACATCTCAAATCCTACCATCACTGATGTAATCTCTGAGCAAAGTTCGAAGTATTGAATAAATTATATCTTCAAAGCAAATGTGTTCGCTATCAGCTCATTCCCATCCTCGTACGGAGGTGAGACAAAAACATATCCTCGGCACGCGAGGAAGGTTACAAATAAAGAAATGAGCCAAGTGCTCATTCCCATTCTCGTACGGAGGTGGGACTATGGCCTATCCTCGGCACGCGAGGAAGGTTACAAATAAAGAAATAAGCCAAGTGCTCATTCCCATCCTCGTACAGAGGTGGGACTATGGCCTATCCTCGGCACGCGAGGAAGGTTACAAATAAAGAAATGAGCCAAGTGCTCATTCCCATCCTCGTACGGAGGTGGGACTAAGGTCTATCCTCAGTATGCGAGGTAGGTTTCAAATAAATTAAGATAAAGACAAGTGTGGAAAAACAAGCAAGAACAAAACGAAGATTAAAAACTCAATGATCGATATAGCAAAAATCAAAGTCAAAAAGAGTAAAGAATTGTTTAGTTACAAACCACAAGTAATAGTAAAATTGTTTGAAACAGAGGGGCACACACGCCCAATTAGCTCGACACAGCGAGGATTAAACATCATTCCGGGAGGTCAACCACCTCGGCATCACGAGCTGGTGAAGGCAGACCACGTTGCTCGGCAGCGATAGATTCACCATCAAATTGATCGTGATTAGACTGCTCGCCCATGAACTGCCTTAATTTTAGATCCGCATCAAGTTCTACGTCCTCACCATTTTTAACGGTATTAATCAAGAAGACAGCATCCTGGGACCAAGGGGTGGGAGGTACCCATTCTTTAAGCCTGGCCTTAAGATATTTCTTTTTGATCATTTCTAGATCACCGGCAGAAAATGGAACCATCTCATGCCCCTCTTGGGCAGCCTCGCCAGCAAATTCGTCGCTTCCCCATTCAACTATAGTTCCGAGATCAAGCCCAGAGAAGGCGGCCAACCGAAGGACATGGTGGATTCCTCGCTCAAAGTAAGGGAGGACATCATTGGTGAATTCTTCGGTATCCTAAACTGTGCAAAAGTAGAGGCCCTCACTGCGTCGACCCGCTTCTCTAAATCAGCAATCTTAGTCGAGGACTCAGCCACTTCCTTCTCCGCCCGAGACCTCGCTTGCTCGGCCAGATTAGCCTTTTGCTCGGCTTCGATGGTGCGAGTTTCAGCCAGCTCTTTCTCCTTGGCCAAAGCAGATGCTCGGGCGGACAATTCCACCAGCTCGGTTGCCTTCCAGGCTTGGTCGGTCTCCAAAGACACCAGGTGAGCTTTGAGAATTTCGATCTCATCCTGGTCAACTTGGGCACGAGTCTTAAGTTTTCTCACCTCGGCTATAGCCCGATCAGACCGACAACTCACCGAATTTACAAAAGAGCACATCTACAAGGAGATGATGAGAATAAAAAGTCAGACAAAAAAGGAGAAAGAAGATAAGAAAAAGAAGAAATAAATAAAGGATTTTTACCTCGCTCATGCATAGCCGAATGCGCCCCATAGCCTCGTTGCTAGGCAAAGAATCGGCAATCCCGATCATATCCCTCATTTGGGCCCGAACAACTATACCTTGCCCAGCCAAGGCAGAAGGACTATCCCGGTGGGTCACAACGATGTTCTGCAACGCCGGGACATCTGCAATATCTTTTGCGAGCTTGATCCCTGCTGCTCGAGTGGTGGGTGCAGAAAAGTCATCCCTCAGCCAGGGGATGGTCTCCTCGCTAGATGAGGAAGATACGGCCTTGCCCTTCAATTTCTTTTTAGCCAGGGAGTGACCAGATATCTCCTCGACGCTCTGATCATCCTCTTCGAGAGCATCTTCGTTCAATCGCCGCTGTTTGAATATGTTTCTTGATAATTTACCTATCACCTTGCATATTCTATATATGTTGATTTGCTTGCCCCCATTATAAGTGTATCATCACGACTGGCTAAAAGGTCTGTGTACCGGTTAGCGTGGCAACTCGTGTGATATCACATAGGTCTTAGATTAGGTGCAACCTGATCAAGTCCTACCTTCCTACATGATGATTGAAACAGACCAGCACTTCAGATGCACTCAGCACCAGAAGACTTGCAACTATGTCAAAAGCCTTCAGTGATAAAGATCAGAACATCTTGAAGACTCACCACCGGCAGACATGCTACAAGTTAAACTGTTCTCACCAGCAGACATCAATTCTCCTGAATCGGAAGACTTGTTTCCACTAGCTCGAAGCATTTCACCGGCAGACTTTATTCTGCATGTGCTACAGAGAAAAGTTAAGAAGCAGCTCAAATCAAGTCAAAAGTGGTCAAGCTTCAGAAAGCCTGACCTACTTAAGGCTACAAGACTTTCTCTCACTCAAGTAGTCTGATAAAGTCAAAAAGCAATTACTTTATTGAACAGACCACCTGACAGTGCAACAGACATCAGACATACTCTTCAGAGACTTATCAACACAGTCTGACAGACAACAAGTTCCAATATCTACAATACTAAATCTCTGGCCCAAATAGTCAAAGATCTTATGGACAAAGATCTCTATCCGATAGACTTCAACCACTACATCTCTAAATGGATAGAAACTTCAAGTCTTCATCTCTCAACGATCACATTGGTTCTCGTCTATATAAATCCTCTCTCTTGCCCAAAGAAATATACACTATGAGCGACATGTAAGATCATCAAACGATACAGATGATGAGCTGCGAGTAACTCAACTTACTCAAGAGCTTCAAAGAAAAGAGATCTTCAAAGAGATCGTATTCATCAACGTATCTCTGATCTCTACACAAATTGCAGTGAACTCATCCAGATCTTAGCAAAACACCTTCATTGGATTGCTAGGAAGAAAATCTTGGAGAAGAGAAGAGGTTGATTTGAAACTTCAATAGATAGAGATCAAGATCTGAAGATTGATGTTAGATTATGTCTGATGAAAATGAAGAGTTGTCTGTAGATATTGCATTCAAATCTTCAGATTTGTATTCTAATACAAATGCTGTTGATTGTGCAATAATCATTCGTCATGGAAGGACAAGTGCTTTGCACTCAATCGTTCAGATATATTGTTATATCTGAACGACCTTGAAAATCCCTTCCTTCTCATAACAGTTTCTCGTTCTCGTCTCCTATTGCGCTTTGCTGCTTAAAGATTTTTGAATGGATAATTAAGTAAGGATTGAGGCTTGGGAAGACAAAGCCATAAACTGTACATAGATTATTTAAACTGATGTAATATGTAATTTATCTTTGAATAAATTTATATGTTCTTACGAATACTTTATCTCTCAGTCCTTATATATCTATGAGCTTTTTACAAATAATTTATCTTTAGAAAAGCCATTCTGTAATTGATTTCCTAAACCTGCATTTGATAGAAGTATTAAGTGTGCTGTTGTTCTGAACATATATTCATGTACAACCACTTTTGACTTCTCCAAATCATAGCCTCTTTACCTTCCGCTGTCCAAACCTTTTAATAGGCTTTTGATTTGACTAGCAGTTTACCGGCAGAGTTGATACTTCTGCTTAGAGCAAGTCTACCGATAGCCTCTACCGGCAGACATGCTCAACTCGGTAAACTGCAATTGCCACTTAAACTGTGCTTTATTTATATAAAAAAGAAAAGTTTTTAAATTGGCATCATAGGCTATTCACCCCCCCCCCTTTAGCCTATTTGAGCATTATTGTGGACCAACAGCCGCCTTTTTGTCAGAGGGGCAGCTGAGACACTTTCAACGGAGGCAGGCCCGGAGGTAGCAGCAAGGGCTCTCTTCGTCGAGACTGGGGCCAAAGGTTGGGGCTTCCGAGTTGTAGTTCTAGGTGGTGCCCGACGAGGAGCCATTGATGCTGAAGCAGCGGGTATGACCGTAGATCCAGGCCCCTGCTCGTTGGTGGGCAAGGTGTAGGCCTTGGTTGGATCAGTTGTTGTTTCCCTTAGTAACCGTCGACGAGCAGCGCCTCTGGTCTTCCTAGCAGCTCGCCCAGAGGCTTGATCTAAATCGACCGTCATATCTGAGAGCAAAAAAATAACAAACAAGTTTAGAATTATGAGTAAAATGACAACGATCAAAGGAGAACAAATAAAACAAATACAAAAGCGACGAATACTTTCACAGCCTTCAAAATTGGACATATCATCCTTGCATCGAGGACAATCCACTCTAAACTTGTTCCCCTCATGCATCGACCATCCTGGGTATTGAATATACTCAGGGAACTCGCACCGAAGATTTAGCCCTTTATCTTCTTGGTCAACATCCCGACCATCCTCAGCAAAACTTCATCCTCGGTTACCGAGCTCCAGCGGAATACCCGGGCAGGTCCAATCACACGGACCCCAAGGAAAGTCTCGATAGCCGTTCGGGCATACTCCTCATAGTCATCCAAAGCCCCAGCCGGAGAAAGCGACTTCACTTCTGAGGCAGAAAGCCGAGGAATGGGAAAATTCCACCCAATTCTGCTCTCGACCAATAGGACCTTTTCGTCCCAGTGCCCCGTCTTGCCAGGAGGCTTGGCGAAGAGATTAATCCCCTGGTTGTGATGCTTGCATTGAAGCCGATTCAGCGACTTGGTCACGAAAAAATAAGTTTTAAATAAAGGCAAGGTAGGCTCAAACTCGAGTATCCGAACACAAGCAGCAAATGAGATTAGATACCTAACTAGGTTGAGGGAGAGGTCAAGGGGGTGATTACCAGCTTCTTCGAGAAGTTCGCAAATTAAGGGGTCGAGGGGCAGCCAGAGACCTGCCTTGAAAAAAGAGATGTAGAACCCAACCTTATCATGCTGACCCCTGAGCTCGTCCATACCGAGTAAATTGTGGGGAGCGAATCCTTGGAATCTCTTATAACTATGGTTATACTTGTCGTTCCAGTCCACCACATCATTGGGCCATACATTGTTCCTCCACTCCTTCAACCCTCTACGAGTAGGTGGGGCATCGTCGACCCTACCTGAGCCCTCCTCAACTTGGGCAGCAGCCGAAGAAGTTTCTCCTCGTTTCTTGCTAGCAAGAGCTTTGTTTGCTTCCACCATCTCCTGAGCAACGATCTCCTGGTAGTACTGGTTGAATAAATATCGAAGGGCCATTTCCTCGTCCCTACATACCATCATAGCCGAGCCAACGAGGATGTCATCGGCCTTGTATTCTTCCTCATTAAGGGTTGGTAAGCCCTCCGTCTTGTACCCCTTTCTTACTAAAAGGGGCATTGCTTGGCTCGGCAAGACGAGCGACCAAGCCCCGTCAGTTTGTGTGTATACCCTCTTGTTTGTCGGTGATCGGGCTTACACAGGGTCCGGACTTACGTGTTTGGTCCTCATGCTCGGCCTTGATGTAGTAGAAGGACTGGGCGAGTAAGAAGAGGAAGTCTCACTAGGGGTAAAGGCAGGGACAGCGGGGATAGGTCTCATAAAGCCTAGAACCCTAACGAACCGAAGAACGAGGAAGGAGTAATGGAATCACCGAAGAACTGAAAAAGGAAAAGTTACCGGAGTTAACACTGGTGTAACAAAAAAAGCAACGGAGTCACCGGAAAAACGCTACGAACCCAGAAAGCTACTCAAAACAGACCCAAAAACTACGAAATTAACTTTAAATGAAAGAGTGGGAAGAGGCGAACCTGGAAACTAGGATTGTAATGTAGGTTAACGGCTGGAAGTAGCAGAAACGGAAGGAATAACAGAGAAACGGGTTTATCGCCTTCACATTACACACAAGTTTGAGAGGGAAAGAAATTTTCAGAAAAGAAACCGTATGGAAGAAGTCAGAAGCTTTGGCTTTTATACGGACCCGAGGATATCGGGTCGACCTGAAGGAAAACGCGCGGATCCTACGTACCTACTCCCAGGTCGACACGTGGCGAGCACATGCAAAAATTAGGCATTAATCGACGATGTTTTGACAAAATAACGCCGTCACATTTATGAACAGTAAAAAGGAAATAAATACCTACGACTCCTCGTTAACCGTGTATTTAATGCAAACGACGGACCAAATTCCTAGAAAAATTCCACTAATAACTCCGAATTCATCCTCGACTTTGAAGATCGAGCATGATCCAATGGGCGAGGAGTAAAGACGAAGAGCGACCACAAACAAGAAAGACGAAAAACCGAGAAAATTAAAGATGCTCAACTGCCGAACAAAGTACCCGATTTTAGTTTCCAAGTTAAGGATAAATCCTCCCACTTGGAAACTCGGGGGCTATTGAAGGGACCCGACCTAGGTCCTCCTACGTGGAGCGACCACGTGGATTCCAGCTGGACTTGGGCAAGGCCCACCATACAACAGACACGAGGAAAGTCGACCATGGCCAGCGACCATTGATGAGCCGACCATGATCCTCGACAAACCAGAGATCATTCTGAACAACGTGTATGACCCGACCACTCAGACGAAGAACGATCATGCTCGACCGACAAACCTTCCCTGAAGTGACATACCTAACATATAGCCTGTACATAGCCTCCAGATGTCCTCTTAACAGGATGCGAGCAAGCCATGCAAGCTGATATAACATAGCGGCTTATCAACCGCCTACAATAGATGTATCACACGCTACCCATCAACCAGTAGGAAGCTGCCAGCTAGCCGACCAGCAACAAGTCCCCATGCTCAAGGGCCCCTACATCAATCATGATCCCCCAAGGGTCACTACTATAAAAGGAAGCCTTCCCTTACAAGAAAGGTAAGCTCACTTGAAAACAGACACAATTACATTAAGAACAAGCAGCTATATACACTATCACCGGAAGCTTAAGGGAACGCCTAGCTCCGGCCTTTATACTCCCTGATTACTGACTCTCACACCTGAGGGCTGTAGCTGGGAAACCCCCGGCACCCTAACGGTAGTCTTATTTCAGGTGACCAAAGATCAAGAGCAAGCATAAAGCCCAGATATCCTACCAACTTCGGTACATCAAGTGCCCATATACACCGACGTGGACGTTAACTTAAGACACGTCAGCTTCGGTCCATTACGTGGATCACCAACATAGTCACCCCATCTTTGTGGCGTGATCAACGTGTTATGTTTAGCACACCTCATTTTAAATTAGTGAAGGTTTGAAGCGGAGAATGTTAAATTAGTGAGGAGTCATTGGGGAAAGTCGTGTCTTTTCATAAAATTGTTGATAATTCTTCTCTCCCTTCTTTCTGGTTATATTTGTTCTTCATAGATTAATATATTTACCTACAAAAAAATAAATATTCTATTTTTCGGCAATCGCTAATATTCTAAGGGTCAATTTGTTAGTTTAAAACAATATTGTGCATAAATTCAATTCAACCAATGTATTTTAGGAGACATTTTGTTGGTACCCATTAATTTGCACATCAGAAGTAATAGTGGTTGGGACGAAGGCGAACATAGCTTTTGCTTTCTAATACTCCATCCGTTCCGGGTAAATAGTCCTCGTTTGAAAATTAAACTTTTTAAAAAATGATAATTTTAGTAGCACATAGTAATAAAATAATATTTTTATACCTTAATTTTTGAAAGTAGACTCTTTAAATAAAGCATCTCAAAAACGAATAGTGGACTCTTTGCCGGGAACGGAGGAAGTATTCTATATTTCCAGAATTCCATCAATGTAGCCGCACAGTTTAGTGCCTATATGGTTTAAACAGTGAGGTCCTCTTCGTCCCACTTTGATTTTAAATGGTGTTGCTATCTATATTATAAAACAGCTAGGTACTTGACTAGGGTTATTTAGAGGTTGAAGTTAAATTATCTTTAAAAAATTAAGTGTTGAGGTTCACCCTCACATTCACATGTGTGAGTAGTTATCCATTTTTAACTCTCTATTTTTTCTTCCCCAATTACAAGTCACCCCCTACAATTAATATTATGAGCAGTCACTCATTTTTCTTCTTCATATGTTTTATCTTCATATTACAAAGTCACACCCTGCGATTAATCCTATGAACAATCACCCCTTATAAAACATCAATCTTTCAACTATCACTTGAAGTAATGTACCACTCAATTGTAACATTTTTTTTAAATCGCACTTTCTATTTAAGCACTGTCATTTCAATTGATGAAATCAGATATACTGGCACCGTGTCATAGGCACGAGCATGAAGATCTAGTCTATATTATAAAACAACTAGATAATTAATTAGGACTATTCAGAGGTTGAGATTAAATTATCTTAAAAACTTTAACGGTTGAAATTCACCATCACATTCACATGTGTGAGTAGTTATCCATTTTTAACTCCCTATTTTTTCTTTCCCTATTACAAGTCACACCCTACAATTAATATTATGCGCAGTCACCACTTTTTCTTCTCCCTATGTTTTATCTTCACATTATGGTCACACCCTGTGTAGACACCCCAATTTCGTACCCCTGGTATGTAACTCTGGCATGTTATATCAAGACCTGTTAAAACTTAACAAATGTCAAGTTACAGGATTTAAAAATGCAAAAGGCAAAGCAGGATGCGCAAAACAGTAAAATGCAGGGGCTAAAGCATCAAAAATGGAACCTGGAATAGTGCCTGGGCGCGGCCTAAAAGGTCCCTTGGCGCGGTGCCCAGCTAGGGTTATGGCAGCGCCCAAGGAGCTACAGTGGCTCCCCGGTTAACGCATTGCACAATTTTTAAAGCGCGGTGTACAAGGAAATGAAGCACACTGAAAGAAAAAGAAATTCCCGATGAGTCCTCTTCCCAGCCTATAAATAGAGCCTTCGGGGTTCACTTTCATGACAACGATTATTGATCAAAACCTCTTCGCGTCGTTGTTACGCTGAGAGATTAGTGAGTGAAGTGAGATATGGAGCGATCCTCCTATAAATCCTCAAAGCCCAAACAAAACTCTGCCAAAAGCAAATCTAATCGATCAAAGTGAGCCCTAGCCCTCTAATTAGGTATCAACCTTATTTCCCTGATCCAAAAAACCTCGGAAAGATCAGTTGCTCTACCCGAGTAAAATAGCCAAAATCACCAAAAACAAGCCGTTACTCTGCCCAAACCGCAGCAGCATCAGCATAAAAATGGACTCCCTCTCTTGAGAAGGACAGAGCGAGCACACCACGCTCTAAAGGGTAAAGCCTTTAAGAGCGTTTATTTATAAAAAGTTATTTTCAAATCCGGCCTAATGTAAAAATATAAGCCGTTGTGCTGCCCGGATTTAGTTAGGAAATACTATTTAAAATAGCCGTTATTATGGCCAAACATTTTTAAATATATTTGTAATTATTGTAAGGAAACGGCTGTAAGTCCGTAAATAATGTAGCCATGGATGTATTTGCTTTTATTTCCTGTCTTTTAATGTTTTATTTATTTGCTAGATAAATATAACAAAAAGCATACTTTAGCCAAAAACCGCTTTTGAGACCGAAAGGGCGAGTTGGGTGCCTAGAACCTTCCCAACTCGTAACTTAGCCGTCGAACCCGTTTTTGCAATCTTTGGTTTTTCTTTTTTGGTTTTTCTTTATTTCTTCCTTAAAATAAAGATGACAACTTTATAAAACATTTTGGATCCAGTGGGGCATCACAACACTCCTTTCTTGCACTTTTTCGTTTTCCCCTAAAAAAGGGAGAATGAGAATGAAAGGGTGATGTATTCCTATATCCTGGTATCCCCTAAAAAAGGGATAACTTGATATATAAAACCCAAGGCACCCATAGTGATCCGAAATAGGCCATAAGGCAATTTTCATAAAATCCATAGTGGGGCCTCGCAACATTTTTTCTTGCACTTTCCATTTTCCCTTAAACAAGGGAGAATGTGAATGAAAGAGTGATGTATTCCATTGCTTGCATCCTGGTATCCTCTAAAAAAAGGATAACTTGATACAGAAAACCCAAAGCTCCCATATTGGACCAAAAATTCACTGAAGTTACCGAGGCATATTGAACGTGCTATTTTGACAGCACTCCTCTCGCACTTTTAATTTCGTCCTCCCCTAAACAAAGGAGGGTGGAATGAGAGCAGTGGTGTCCCACTTTCCGCACGCTGGCGCAACCCGAGGAACCCACAGTGGCGACTCTGTTGGGGAGATCGTTTTTATTTTAAATAAAAATGGAGGGCTAGACTCATAAAAAAAGCTTTTTTTGTTTTTCTTTGTTTCTGGCTAAAGTATGCTTGTTATATTTATTTAAGCATTTGAATATTTCAATATATATATATATATATACATATATATATATATATATATATATATATATATATATATATATATATATATATATATATATATATATATATATATATATATGCAATAAATTTCCGGGCAGCACAACAAAAGGGCCGGGGCTTTATTTTTTAATATTGCTTCATTTTCGGCTCTATATTATTATTTTGTTCTGTTTATTATTTTTATTACGCAAATTTATACATTTATTTGTATTCACTCTACCATCTTATTTTGGGAATTAGGACCAATTTGTAATTAATATGAATAGATAGATTCCTCGCTTTTCTTTCTATTTTTTGATGTGATTGCTTGCTTGCTTGCGCTCAAACTAAGAAAGCCGAGAAAATCCACAAATAACAGCAAGACATGCTATATCTATTTTATTTTCTGTTTTTATATTTGAAATATAAAAAAAAGATTTTACTGCTTTTTAGATACCGCACACACGCGCACGCATGTAAATATATTCCGAATTGCTACCCTACATATTGGCCAGCTTACCCCCTGTATAAGCCATCGTTAGATTGCATATAGATCCTCAGGACACTTCAAAGACCGACCGGTTTTTGCATTTTTGAATCGTGGGTCAGCCCCTGTGAAAAATAAAATAAAAGAAAAATTATGAAAAAAAATGAAAAAAATGATGAACAAAAAAAATATGAACAAAAAAAATGCGCAAGTCAAAAAAATATAAAACAAAATAAAACAAAATGTGCAAGAAAAGAAACATATACACAGGGGTTGATTGATTATTCTCCGATGCTCGACCTAGACCATTTTGAGTGGTGGATCCCGAAAGAGTATAGGCCCTTCGCTTGAGAACAGTCCGATCTTGGGGAGTCGAAAGGCAGGTGGAATACGTTAGTCCTATACTCTGGAGAAAGAATCTACTGTTCCAGGAAAAGTCCTAAGACCGTCAAAATAAAGCAGATGCTTATCCGATCAATTGTAGGGAAAATAAAATAATTAAATATACTAATAAAGGCACGCTATACTCCTAGCCCAGAAAGCCTCCAGCTAGCCTTCTGATACCTCCAAACCCATTTTCCTCAGAAACCTGGCCCGAATTTGGAAAGGCAGAGATAGTACTAGTCGGTTGATACGGGATACAAGTACAAGAAGCAGATTAGAAAATATCAGGGGCACAGCAGAAAAGAGTAGAATCAGTTCAGAGGGTACAGATCCGAGCAAAATGGCCGCTAAAAATAAACAAGCCATGGTAGGGGCTAGCAATGATTGGAACAGCTGGGAACCAGAAAAGGAAACTCCTGAGTATGCACCTCCCCCTGGACTTGAAATCTGGCTAAAGAAAGAATTGGATGCTCATGCAGAAAGGATAACGAATCAGGTGATGGGTGATCTTTTAGGAGGTTTTTCAGAAACTCTTGTTGCCCTCTCCCAAAAGATCAAAATCCCGAAATATGTTCCTAATACTTCTTACCTTCCTGAAACAAGTTATCCCGATACCTCAGAAAATATCCTTTTCCAAGCCTCTGGAAAACCCCCAAGCGCCACCCATCAGCTAGATAATAATCCCATTGCCCAAAATAATATGATTTAATTTCAAATGCTCATAATTCTAATCTATATCCTCCAGAAATCAATCCCGAGCTTTCTCACCTAAATGCCTGCTATTATAACCAAAAGAATTATCTTCCTCTCGATCCCTCAAATACTTACTCTCAGTAATTGACCCCAGGGATCCCAAAAGAAATAATATGTATACCAGAAAAGGAACCTCCCTTAAGCCAGGGTCCAGGCAGCCCAATCCCAGTGCAGTATTATCCAAGGGAGAAAACTCCACCTAGCTATTTGACCAAACCTCAATCTGGTAATCCGCCTAGGCCAAGAGGGGAGAAGGAAATAATTCCAAGGCACTATGATGAATTACCTGCCCCAAGGTCTGAGGTATTCCAAACACTGTGGGCCCATGAGCTACTTAAGCCTATGGTGAATTATCAACCACCCAATCCATTGCCTGCTACATGGAATCATGCCCAATATTGTGAATACCACCGTTGCAATGGTCATCTTACCGATAAGTGCTACTCACTCAGAAACGCGATTCAGGATCTTATCGACAACGAGGTAATTACGGTGGCAGGTGCAAGAATCTTTGAAATAAATCAAGCTAAGGAAGTTTAGGGGGCAAGTGAATATATTTAGTCAAGAATAAAGGTGCTGTAAATATTCCCATCAGTAAAAGAAGTTTTTAATAATGCCTAGAGGACAGCTTCCTGGGTATGATAGACGAAGGCACTTATTATGAAAAGTTCCTACTGAGTTTGAGCGTATTACTGATAAGCCTCTGCAGAACTGGTATACTACGATCAGCCCGTTTTTAACGACCGTAGATCTGGTGGACCGCTTCGGATATACCATTCCCCTTCCTTCCCCTAGCTTTACGGATTGGTCATCTACCGATCCGCTCCCTAAAGTTGAGGATCTCAAACCCCAGGTCCTCAATAATGTAAATAACCCTGTACAGTTTGCTTTTAATGATAATCTAAATGTCTTTGTTTATTCCTTAGTTGCACCTACATTAAAAGACACATTAAATAATTATAATAATGAGTCATTTGATGAAATGGACCCAAAAGATAAAAATTATTTGCTTGAGCTTGTAAAGTCAGTTGAGCACCAGGAACATCATCATTCATCAGCAGCAACTGAAGACTTGTCCATTATCAATCTGGGGCTGAACAATGAAATAAAAGAAATCAAAATCGGCAGCTACCTGCATGGCTCTAAAAGGGTAGCACTCATTGATCTTTTCAAAGAATTCGTAGATATCTTGCATAGTCCTATGATGATATGCTCGGGCTAGACCCAGCCATTATCGAACACCGGATCCCCGTATATCCGGATGCTCGGCCAATCAAGCAAAAGCTCCGCCGGATCAAGCCGGAATGGTCACTACAAGTTAAAGAAGAAATTATGAAGCAGCTGCGCGTCAAATTTATTCGGGTTGTTGAATACCCGATCTAGCTGTCAAACATAGTGACCATTCCTAAGCCCAACGGGAAGGTCCGAATCTGTGTAGATTTCCGCGACCTCAACAAAGCGGCGCCCAAAGATGACTTCCCTCTACCCAATATTGATATTGTGGTAGACGTCGTCGCTGCTCACAAAATCAAATCCTTCGTCGATGGCATGATGGGCTACAATCAAATCAAAATGGCAGTAGAAGACCAAGAGAAGACCTCATTCACTACTCACTGGGGTACTTATTGCTATAATGTCATGTCATTTGGGCTGAAAAATGCTGGGGCTACTTATTAAAGGGCTGCCACCACCCTCTTCCACGACATGATCCATAAGGAGATCGAGGTCTATGTCGATGACATGATCGTGCACTCCAACGACGCCAACGGTGCTCATATCAAAGACCTTCGAAAGGTTGAGGAAGCACTAGATGAAGCTTAACCCCACCAAATGCACATTTAGGGTTACCAAAGGCAAGGTCTTGGGATTCATGGTGACCGAGCAGGGCATCGAGATTGAGCTAGCAAAGATTAAAGCCATCCTAGAGATGCCGCAGCCAAAAACTCCAACCGAAGTCAAAGGCTTCCTAGGCCGATTGCAGTATATCATTCATTTCATCAGACAACTGTCGTTTATATGTGAGCCGCTCTTCAAACTCTTAAAAAAGAATACTAACCAAGTCTGGGACGAGAAATGCCAGCTAGCCTTTGAAAAAATAAAAGCCTATCTTACCAATCCACCCGTGCTAGCTCCGCCTCATATACATAAATCGCTCCTCCTATATCTAACCATCACAGACACGTCAGTAGGGGCTATGCTCGCCCAAGAGAAAGAAAATTCCTACGTTGAGAATGCCATATACTTCATAAGTAAGAAGCTGCAAGAAAGCGAGCTAAATTACTCAGCACTAGAAAAAACCTGCACCGACCTAGTCTGGGCAACGCAAAGGCTCAAGACCTATCTGCAGGGACGATCCATCAAGCTCATTTCCAGGATGGATCCTATAAAGTACATCTTCGGCAAGCCATCACTATCTAGCCGACTGGTTAAGTGGTCTTTTCTTCTCAACGAGTTTGACATAACTTATGTCACACTCAAATCTATCAAAGGCAGCGTAATTGCAGACCATTTAGCCGATCTGCCCTTAAAAGCAGAAGATGCAGCTGAGCCTAGCTTCCCAGATTAAGGTGTCTTAGAAATTACTGACCACTACACCAGCTGGCAAATGTTCTTTGACGGAGCCGCAAATAAAAGAGGCTTTGGCATAGGAATCTTGCTAATCGATCCGGCATATTCTCACACTTCACTGGCCATAAGGTTGGAGTTCGAATGCTCAAATAATACGGCGGAATATGAAGCCTGTATTCCTGGCCTGGAAGAAGCTCTCCAAAGGGGAGCCAAAGACCTCGAAGTCTATGGAGACTCTGCCCTGATCATAAATCAAGTCGAAGGGAAATGGAAGACCCAAGATCCCTGGCTGCAACTCTATCATGCCAAGTTGACGGCACTTGCCGCTAAATTTGATTCTATCTCGTTCCACTACTTGCCGCGAGATAGAAATCAATTTGCCGATGTACTGGCCACTCTAGCATCGTTGGTCCAAATTCCCACGGAAACTCAAGTCCAACCCTTTGTAGTTGGGAAAAATGTCACTCCGACATATTGCTTCAAGATTAATGTAGCCCCTGAAGCAGATCACGAGCCCTGGCATTTTGATATCTTAAATCTGCTTCAGAAAGGGATCTATCCTCCCGACCTGGACAAAAGAGGAAAAGTCTCCCTGCGGAGATGGGCATCGCAGTTTGTATTCAGTGGTGTCAGTCTATATAAAAGGCATTATCAAGGCCTTAATTTATTATGCGTCGACCAAGCCAAAGCTGATCAAATTATGGACCAGCTGCATGGTGGTACATGCGGGCCCCGCATGAATGGCCATATGCTATCCAAGAAAGTTATCCGGCAGGGGTACTATTGGAGTACGCTTGAAACCGATTGTATTCGGTGGGTGCGTCATTGCGACAAGTGCCAGCGTTTTGCAAATTTACAGCACCTGCCCCCGCACGTTTTATATAACTCCACAGCCCCCTGGCCCTTTTCAACATGGGGAATCGACGTTATAGGCCAAATTTACCCAAAGGGATCCAATGGCCATGAATACGTCCTGGTAGCCGTCGATTATTTTACGAAGTGGGTGGATCCCTCTTCCTATAAAATTCTAAATGCCTGAAAAGTGTCTGAATTCATCCGGACCGATATTATATATCGATATGGAGTGCCTTTCGAGATAATCTCCGACAACGGCACACATTTTGAAGACGTGAATCGTCTACTCGACGAATTCAAAATTCAAAGGCATAAATCCTCCCCCTATCGGCCGCAAGCCAACGGTGCCGTTGAAGCAGCCAACAAAACACTATAAAATATTATCAGAAAAACGACTGATACAAGAAGAGACTGGCCAGAAAAATTGCCATTAGCCCTTTGGGGCTATCGCACTTCAGTCCGCACACCCACTGGAGCTACCCCTTACTCTTTGGCCTATGGCATGGAGGCAGTGCTGCCTATTGAAGTATAAATTCCATCATTAAGAGTGATGATGGAATCCGGCATATCAGAAATCGATTGGGTCAAAGGGCGGTACGAAGAGTTAACCCTAATTGATGAATGGCGCTTGCTAGCCCTGGAGCATACCCGAGCATATCAAAGGCGGATAGCCCGAGCCTTCAATAAAAAAGTCAACGGCCGCGACATCCAAGTCGGGGATCTCGTGCTTCGAGAAAAACCTCCCAGTTATGTTGATACTAGGGGAAAATGGAAATTCCCTTGGATGGGACCATATATTGTCAAAGAAATCCGATCAGGAGGTGCAGTCCTCCTCACGAACCAAGAAGGAGAAGATCTTGTTCAGCCCTTCAATCTCGACAAGCTCAAAAGGTATTACGCTTGAGCTAATCCATCTGGCTGTTGCTTCCCTCTCCAGCTCGCTAGGTTGAAAACCCGAAAGGGCGGCCTAGGCAAAAATTAGAGCAATAAAAAAAAGATAAAAAGGAGAGATAAGGGCTTGCTAGGTTGAAAACACGAAAGGGTGACCTAGGCAAAAATTAGAGCATAATAAAAGAAATGCAAATCAGGAGAAAAGGGGAGGGAATGCACTTTCCAAATCCTTAGTATCCAGCCTCCGGTCTTCAGCATGCAAAGGCTCGACTGGCAAAGAAAAGAGAAAAACCACGACAAAAAGATCACATTAAAACATACTAAGGTCCTAAGGTGCAACTTAGGAATAATTGTTAAAGATATTTACGATATGCATTATTTGCTTGTACATATTATTTTGCTACTTCTACCCCCCTTGTTCCCCCAAACTATCCTTTGTTTGCAGCTTTAGCCCCGAAGCGGTCCATCACTGCCTGCGGCGTCCGCCCAGCCGGGACCATATACTCCTTTTGTGAGGCGAGGAAGAAGCTCCAGTCTCATCAGCATGGGAAGCACCAGAAGTATCTTGTTTCTCATCATTAGCATCACCATTGTCTTGAACAGCCGAATGACTCAGACCGTGAATACTACCTGGTATCCTGGTATTTTTCGGCTCCGACCACTGCCTGTTGTCCTGTCTGATCGCGGAGAAAAATGAAAAGGCTAGAAAGTATAGCCTTGCAGCAATTATACGGCCAAGAACAGGAGGAGGCGGCTGCCTCTTCCTCCCCGCATATCATCAGAAAAGCCCGCTCGAGCCCGAAGGTGTATTCTTTTTAAAATCCGTTTCTGAGATACAACATGCCATTACCCTTAGATATCGGTATAACTTTATTTTGTGCATGCGATTTTTGAGTCTGCATTTTTAATTTATTGCATCATATAAAATTGTATTGCATTGCATAATAAATATTTGTACAGATTTTGGTACAAGAGAAAAATAGAAAGAAAAAAAAAGAGAAGCTAATAAGGGCAGGTGTCTAAAGCTAATGAGCACGAGAAGATTGACTCCTGTCCAAACCACCTCCCATGACCCAAGGGCCCTCACTGCTGCCAGCCCTATATACTCGTCCTCTACTCCGAGCACGACTCAACCCGGCATCCGCATCATCGTCGTCATCACCCCTGCGCCTGGTCTGTCGCACCGCATCATCCCCACGGCAAGTAAGCTCGTCCACAAGCTTTTGATAAAGCTTGTTGATGCTGTAAAATCCCCACAGCAACTTCTTGTAGGTGGGCACACTCACCTGAAAAAGAAAGTGAGACAACAAAAGAAATGTATTAGTCTCCAAAAAAAATATATGCATGAAAAAAAAAAGATGATAGAAAAAAAAATGATGATGAAAAAAAAATGCAAAAAAGGAATTGTGTCTACCGAACGAGCTTGCTTCGGGACCTGGCTCTCCGCAGGGATATTAGCATCGAGAAGGACTTCCTCCACCATCCTGCCACCCAATGATACTGAAAAGTAGAGAAAGCATCATCAGGTGCAAAGAATTCTAGATGCTCGTCAAGAGATGGAATGGAAGGCCTCGGCCGGGCAGAAACATCTGAAGCCCATCTGGGTGCAGCAGGAACAGGAGGGAGAGGATGGAGTACGGTCCGCAGGAAATCCTCGTAAGCCATAGTCAGAAAGTCAGTTGGAGGCATAAGAAATTTCGAAAGGTATTGATACCTGTTCGGCAAATGATCCAGCTCAATCACCCAGAAAGGAGGCCTAGGAGGCACTACTGGAGGTTTCAAAATTGCAGAATGCTGACGGTTGACCCGCTCGCCCATATATAGCGAGTCAACCATAATGGATACCATCAGTATCCAGCACTGGCTCAGCCCTAAAGCCACCGCATAATGTCCCTCCAGACCACCCTCCCAAGGAAGAAAGTGCACTGTGCCTGCACTTGAACTGGCAATCCGCTCCTGCACTCTCTCTTTCTTCGAGCAGCCGCCGTCCTGATCCGACCGCGCCCTGTTCTCATCCACAAACTCAAGCAAATAGGGTGGCGCGTGGAAACGCTTGCATAGCTGACCCGACGTAAAATGAAAAAATGAAAAAGCCCAGACCTACAAAAAAAAGGGGGGGGGGAAGATTCATCAGCAATGGAAATATATATATGCTGTAGGAAAAAAAAAGAGATATATATAAAAAGAAAAAAAAGAAGCAGCAAAAAGCAGGAAAGGGAACATACCTCCCACGCCGGGGCAAACCCATTTGAAAGTCGGCGAGTCATTACGGCTGGCCCTATCCATCGAGGCATATAGCTCAGCCAGGACTGCTTGCCCCCAGTCATAAGCGACAATTTGATCAAAGTCTACCAGGCATGCCAGGATAGAAACCCTGAAAGAGGTGGATGAGTTGGCAAAAAGGGATGTGCCGAGAAATAAAAATAAAAACGCCCTGGCGACACGAGCTACGGCCACGCCATCATTTTCTGGAACTCTCTCAGCATTATCCAGAAGCCACTTCCGCACACTGCCAATTAAGATCTCGTCGACAGATTTATATTCCAACTCAAAGCCCAAGAGATGTTCCACCACGTCATGACGCTGACGGAGAGTGTAGTCCGGCTCCAAAGTCCTACCAATGCTAGTAGGAATGCCGGTGATGGCAACAATGTTGCAAGGGGTCATGGTCGCCTCCCCCCAGCTAAAATGGAATGTGTGGGTAGTATCCCACCAATAATCCCGTAGCACATCAAATATGGGCAAAAAGCTCTGGAAGGGATAAAAAGCGTGCAAGAAAGTGCTAAAACCAGAGCCCTCCACCAAAACTTGTGCCGCCGCGGGCATCATGCGATAAATATCTGCAACATTGGCACAAGTGGCCCGAACCCGTTTCAGGGGCCTACGAAGCTAGAAAAAAAAAGAAAGAGAAAAGGAAAAGGTAAGTTTACTATCTTTTATTTTCTTCGTACAATTTTTTTATAAAAAAAATAATAAAAGTATAATAAAGAATAAGCATGTTGCATACATCATATTTTGTAAATCATAAAATTGCAGCATAATAATTTATGTGATGCATTTAAAAAAAAAGAAAAAAAAGAGAGAGAAAAAAATCTTTATCGCATTTTAGCAGTTTCAAAATTTTGATTTGCATCTATTAACATCCCATAAAAAAAGAAAAAATATATCTTTATCGCATTTTAGCATTTTCAAAATTTTGATTTGCATCTTTTAACATCCCATAAAAAAACGCATCTTTTTTGCATTCAAAAAATATATTTATTTTTTTTGGCATTTTAAGGCATCATAAAGTGTATATTTTGCATTTGCATATATATAATTCATTTTTGCATTTTTCACATGCATAAAAAAATAAAATGTCCATGCATCATATTAACAAGCATCTTATAAATCTTTCTGCATAACATTTGCATTAAATAAAATGATACATGTCTGCATTAGTCATTTATTATTTGCATTTATTATCCAAATAGCTGCATTATCGCATTAGCAAAAAGAGAATAAAATATTGCTAATCATAAAAAGTATTCCCGTGGCATTTATTATGTCTCTGCAGCATAAGCATGCATAAAATATCTCTGTTTTATCTTGCATACATCCGAAAATGCGCCCGAAAATATACCCGAAAAAAAATTTGCATTATATTCCGAAAAGTCTGTTTCATAGGCATGTAGCATATAAAAATATTTTTAGTCTAAAACATGCATCATATAGCCCAAATTGCATTAATAATGATAAATCATGCATTGCAGGGTCAAATAGTGCCCACTAGTTAAATTATGCATCGCAAAAATAAATTGCATAAATTTCATGCATCATCACCAAATTGCATCATTTTAGCATAAATATTGCATGCATAAGCATTATAAGCAGAATCATGAATGCTCCAAAAGCCCAAGGCAATGCAAAAATCTAGCAGATCTGAGAAATTATCCAAATGGGTAAGAAAAAAAAGAAACTTACAGAAGAACTTGGAAGGTTGGACACGTGAGTATTCTAATCGTGGTGGATATTACCCCAATCATCCTTGGACTAGCGATATCTGATATAATTACGGGTCAAAGGAGGGAGTTCCTTCCTCCTCTCGCCCGATTCTGGATGCATTGGAGCCTTCCCCTTCCTAGATCGCGATGAAGAAGCCATCTGCTAGGAAAAACACGCAAATTGGCGGAAGAAAATTGAGAAAAGGAGCAAAAATGAAAAAGAAATAAAGAAAAGCAACAATGGCGATCGTAGAAGCAGAGAAGCAGAGAATGAAAAACGAAGAAGCAGTAAGCTTCGTTTCCTCCTTGCTTGTCCAATTATATGGGAGAAAAATGAATTTTTCTTTTTCCCCCTTCCAAAGTTTAAAGTTGCGGCACTTAAGTCCCTGAATTGCCAAAGCTGCAAAATGGCCCCTGAAGCTTAACAGAAAGTTAACAAAGTTAGTTTTGTTAACCAAAATTAGTGGTCATCCATCCGAAGGCGAAGTAAAGCCCGCATCCCCAGCAGATCAGCTGCAAAATAAGCAGAAAAGCTAGAAAAATCGGCGGCAAAGGTAAGATTTTATAAAAAGAAAAATAAATAATAGAAAATAAGCATGCAAAATAAAATGAAAAAAAAGGGGCAAGCATGCCAAAATAAAAAAGCAACAAATAAAATGAAAAATGCAAGAGAAAAAAAGCATGCAAGAAAAGAAAAAAATGCAAAAAGAAAAGAAAATGAAAAATATGTATACACGAAAATGCAAAGCAAAATAAAATGCATGCAAAAAGAAAAAAATGAAAAAATGAAGCAAAGAAAAGAAGAAATTTCCATCCAAGCCAAAGAAAAAAAGCGAAAATGCAAAGAGAAAAAGAAAATCCAAAAGAAAAGAAAAAAGAAGCAAAGAAAGAAATGTAGCAAAGCAAAGATGCAGAGGTCGCAAAGCAAAACAAAGCAAACGTAAGAAAAGGTAAGTATTCTACCTTTTGCATGCATTTGTGTTTGTGTTTGGAAACTTTCTCTTAAGGGGCTGCAACCCCGGATCAGAGGGAAAGACTTTGTTCTCCAACGAAGGCTGAGTTCTTGAGGAGAAATTGCATTACATGCATTTGTGTTTGTGTTTGGAAACTTTCCCTTAAGGGGCTGCAACCCCGGATCAGAGGGAAAGGCTTTGTTCTCCGACGAAGGCTGAGTTCCCAAGGAGTCGTTGCATTCCATGCATTTGTGTTTGTGTTTGGAAACTTTCCCTTAAGGGGCTGCAACCCCAGATCAGAGGGAAAGGCTTTGTTCTCCTACGAAGGCTGAGTTCCTAAGGAGACATTGCATTCCATGCATTTGTGTTTGTGTTTGGAAACTTTCCCTTAAGGGGCTGCAACCTCGGATCAGAGGGAAAGACTTTGTTCTCTGACGAAGGCTGAGTTCCTGAGGACACTTTGTATTCCATGCATTTGTGTTTGTGTTTGGAAATTTTCCCTTAAGGGGCTGCAACCCCGGATCAGAGGGAAAGGCTTTGTTCTCTGACGAAGGCTGAGTTCATGAGGAGACATTGCATTCCGTCTAGCATTGTTTGTTTGTTTGTTTGTTTGTTCCCTAAGAGGAACTACGTTCGGTCTGATTCCTTGGATAAGGATACGTAGGCAGCCTATTTCAGTAGGCACGACCGTCGCATGCATGCTTGTTTCGGCTTTGGCCCGAACTACGTTTTGGTCTGATTTTCTTTATTAAGGGATACGTAGGCAGCCTACATTAGTAGGTCCGACCATTAGAGCATTTTATTACATATCTGCTTAAAAACTACGATAACCTGCTATAACCGACTAAATATGTCTAGGATATGGAGATTTGGTTAGCATTATAAACTGTTGCATTATAACTGCTACCTATTTGCATCTCTCCCCCGTTTTAATTGCGCGAAATTGGAGAGTATATTTCTTATCAACGATGTTCTTCTACTCAGTAAGCCTCGGGTTACCCGTAGACTCCATCGTTGAGGGGCTCTGTAGACACCCCAATTTCGTACCCCTGGTATGTAACTCTGGCATGTGATATCAAGACCTGTTAAAACTTAACAAATGTCAAGTTACAGGATTTAAAAATGCAAAAGGCAAAGCAGGATGCGCAAAACAGTAAAATGCAGGGGCTAAAGTGTCAAAAATGGAACCTGGAATAGTGCCTGGGCGCGGCCTAAAAGGTCCTTTGGCGCGGCGCCCAGCTAGGGTTATGGCAGCGCCCAAGGAGCTACAGTGGCTCCCCGGTTAACGCATTGCACAATTTTTAAAGCGCGGTGTACAAGGAAATGAAGCACGTTGAGAGAAAAAGAAATTCCCGATGAGTCCTCTTCCCAGCCTATAAATAGAGCCTTCGGGGTTCATTTTCAGGACAACGATTATTGATCAAAAACTATCCGCGTCGTTGTTACGCTGAGAGATTAGTGAGTGAAGTGAGATAAGGAGTGATCCTCATATAAAGCCTCAAAGCCCTGCCAAAACTCCGCCAAAAACAAATCCAATCGGTCAAAGTGATCCCTAGCCCTCTAGTTAGGTATCTACCTTATTTCCCTGGTCCTAAAAGCCTCGGAAAGAGCAGTTGCTCTGCCTGAGTAAAAAGGCCAAAATCACTAAAAACAAGCCGTTACTCTGCCCAAACCGCAGCAGCAGTAGCATAAAAAAGGACTCCCTCTCTCGAGAAGGACAGAGCGAGCACACTACGCTCTAAAAGGTAAAGCCTTTAAGAGCGTTTATTTATAAAAAAAGTTATTTTCAAATCCGGCCCAATGTAAAAATATAAGCCGTTGTGCTGCCCGGATTTAGTTATGAAATACTATTTAAAAAAGTCATTATTATGACCAAATATTTTTAAATATATTTGTAATTATTGTAAGGAAACGGCTGCAAGTCCGTAAATAATGTAGCCATGGATGTATTTGCTTTTATTTCCTGTCTTTTAATGCTTTATTTATTTGCTAGATAAATATAACAAAAAGCATACTTTAGCCAAAAACCGCTTTTGAGACCGGAAGGGCGACTTGGGTGCCTAGCACCTTCCCAACTCGTAACTTAGCCTCCGAACCCGTTTTTGCAATCTCTGGTTTTTCTTTTTTGGTTTTTCTTTATTTCTTCCTTAAAATAAAGATGGCGACTCTATAAAACATTTTGGATCCAGTGGGGCATCGCAACACTCCTTTCTTGCACTTTTCCGTTTTCCTCTAAAAAAGGGAGAATGAGAATGAAAGGGTGATGTATTCCTATATCCTGGTATCCCCTAAAAAAGGGATAACTTGATATAGAAAACCCAAAGCACCCATAGTGATCCAAAATAGGCCATAAGGCAATTTTCATAAAATCCATAGTGTGGCCTCGTAACATTCTTTTTTGCACTTTCCATTTTCCCCTAAAAAAGGGAGAATGTGAATGAAAGAGTGATGTATTCCTGCATCTTGGTATCCCTTAAAAAAGGGATAACTTGATATAGAAAACCCAAAGCTCCCATATTGGACCAAAAATTCATTGAAGTTACCGAGGCGTATTCAACGCGCTATTTTGACAGCACTCCTCTCGCACTTTTAATTTCGTCCTCCTCTAAACAAGGGAGGATGGAATAAGTGCAATGGTGTCCCGCTTCCGCACATACGCGCACCCCTATCCAAGGGCGCGCGGGGTGCGGGCGCAACCCGGGGATCCCACACCCTACGAATAACTTTTTGAACAGTCACCTATTTTTCTTCTCCCCTAACTATCACTTGAATCAATGTACCCCTCAATTATAATTTTTTTTTAAATCGTACCTTCTATTTAGATACACTGGGCTTTACAATCTGGACATCTGACTTTCAATTCTATCAGTATATTCAAGGCCCAAACCTATCAAACAATTCAAAAGTCACTGTGAGCTGGGCAGGGGCTTTCCCTGCAAATGCACTCCAACGTGGAAATCAACTATCACACAGTTGAGTGTACAATTTGACAGAGTTTAGCCAAAGTTTATGTTAGCGTACCTCTTTCTTTTTATGAAGGAATGTTTATATAGGGACAGCCTTCAAGGCTGGGAACTGAACATTGAAAGCATGGACATGAAACATGGGCACGTTCAGGACCACGTCCGAAACGTGGGGGCGGGTTTCTCGGCATTAACTCCCCACATTCAATACATCCGTTACCAAGTAACTGAATGGGATGATCGTGCTCGCATTGACCTTTCTGCCTGTTCGTTATACTCTTGGCCTCCTGTCTTCAGTTAGGAGGTTGCCTGCTTGTTGTGCCTGGGCGGCCAGAGATCTATCCCTACTCGCTTATGAGTTGAGCTTGGGCTACGATGAGTACACGTGATTTGCCAGGCAGCTCAGTGGCCCCCTGCTTCTTGTCGGGCGAGCTTACATGCTCGAAGCAAGGAGCAAATCATTTCAATCAACTTTGATCCACTGTCTGATCGTTTTGAGGACTTGACCATCTTGATTCCAAGCAAGACTGGTAGAACAAGATAGATGATGAATGTATAAGGGATCACTTCAACGGCTAGAAGAGTAGGTGGATGCCAGTCATGCATTGAAGTGATGCTAGGGTGCAGCCATCAGCTGACGGCTGAGGCGGTATGCGTGTGTATCTTTCCCGAGGCGACATTAAATGTGATGCCTCATTTCCCGCGCCGCGTGCCCAAGAAATCAAGTTTGTAGGTAATTTTTCTGCCTCTTTTTCCCCTTAGTTGACCTATAAGAGGGAAAGATCTCCCCCTTAAATTCTTTTCACAAACTCTCCGAATTCACGAGCCTTCTTCTCCATGTGCTACTTGTTTGAATCAACGACATTTACTGAAGAGTCAAGATTACCAACCAATATCAAGAACCCAGTCAAGATCGAAGATCAACACAAAAGGTAATTCCTCATCCATTTCCATTTCATCTTCATCTCATTTCTGCTAGAACCCTAAGTTTGGGGTTCTAACGCCGCACGCTGGATACATCGATGACCCACTGAAACCTCACAATCTCTATTTGTTCCCTTGATTTCTGTTTGATGTTGCTTTTGCAAAGAGTTCCCATCTTTCCTGGGCTTATCTTGGTTTCCCTTTCTGATCTTTGCCGCAACGCGAACACACACGTAGATAGGAATCGAGGAAATTAAATTGAAAACTGGTGCCCTGCTCACTGGTTTGAGACGTAGAATCCTAGTCGAGGGTTACACTTCATCCGTGCTAGTTTTTTTGAGTAGGAATTAACATATGTTCCTCGATTCATGTAGGATGTCTTTATGCAAGAAGTGCGATTCAGAAATCGAAGGACGCAACTATGATCATGGAGCTTCATCTGAGAGCGAGGAGAGCCTTGGGGTTGAATCAAGTAGCTCTGAAGGAACCGAGCTGGATGAAAACTTACAGGCTCCCGGAGTACCTAAAATCTGCGAGCATGAGTCTCCTACGGCTTTTTGTGAAAAGAAGGATACATATGCGGATCAAAATGCCAACACTGAAGACGAGCAGGAGTCTGCCGAGGAGAACATACGTTCTAGGTCTGAGTCCCCCAAGCACAAGCGCTCCTCGGGGAAAAAGGAAAAAAGTTGGTCGCCGCAAAGGTAAACTACCCATAGTTGACGTGCCGACCTCGATGAAATGGGACGACTTGACCAGCGAAGAAGATGTGTCTGCCTGGTTTTATTCCTTGGGCATAGACCCCAAAAACTATCGAGTAAAAGCCTTCGATCTAGACATTAAAAAAGGTGGACACAACTTCAAGGAGACCGTATGTTTTTTTTATTTTGATTTCTTTCTCGTCGGCCTGAGACTTCCACTTGACCCTTTTATCGTCGAATTCTTCCATCTAAACAATGCCCTCCCCTGCGACCTGACCCTTACCATAGTGAGGTTTCTAGTTGCATATACCGTAGCTTGTAGGCTGCTCGGGTTTGAGCCCGATATGACTTTGTTGAGAAAACTATTCATGTTCTTCCTTAACAAAAAGAACAGTTGCATCACAGGCTGCTCCAACCCCAACTACTTTAAGCTCTTGAGTGATGGTCCCAATAAAGTTGATGACTGGGACGGGAAAGCCCTACTCGTCGAATCCCGAGTAGGATGGCCCTTTGCAGCCTATTTGGAGGGCATGGGGATTCCTAAGTATGACAGGAATGTCTTTCGAGCTACCGAACCCTGGATAGCCAAGGCCTTCAGGACTCTGCTCGATGTGAAGGAGGGAAAAAGCTGACAAGGCTAGGTGCTAGATTGGGTGGCACTTACATCTGACCCATCCCTTCTTCGTCTGGCCGGCGTACTCAATTGGCCTGTAGAGGGGGTAGATCCTAGGATCATTGTTGAATACGAGGAGCCCCACCCATATTGGGATAATTGCCACGGGGGAAGATTCCCAAGTGAGTGGCCTGACTGTGAGCGGGGTGGAAGCAACTATACTTCTGCCTTCTCGCTAAGTGGTCAGCATATTAACTTTTTTTGCTTGCATTTTGCACTTTTCTTCTGCTAGAATTTTTCCTGATTATTTCCCTTTTGTGAATTGACTTGCAGATATGAGGTAGCTTGAAGACACCAATAGAATTCTACATGCCATGAAGAAAGGCTATGTGAGAAAGAATACCCAAGTGGCCACTCAGAAGCCAACTCGTCTCCCCACCGTTCCTGCTGCAAATACGGGACGATGAGCGAGATATGGGTGCACTGAGCCAAGTCGAGCTGCCACTCCTGCCCTTACTACTGCTCATGCCCCAACTATTCCCGCCATCACCGTTCCGGCTGCTACTGTCTCGGCCAATCATGTGACCACCGTTGAAGCACCCTCGACCAAGCGGCCTACCGCCGAACTTCCTACCAATAGGAGAACCAGGTCGCGGATAGAGAGGAGTGACCAGGGGAAGGTGTCTGGGTCTCGGGTGCCTTATGGCACAGAGAATACTTTAAAATTCCCGAGACTCGGGAGCGAGCTGCCAGTCTGATTGTTGAGGTGGTCGATGTCCCTGACTTGCACAACATTAATACAAACAAATGCGGGGGTCACACTGCCACAGTTGGGCTTGGCATAATGAAAAGGCTCCGCCACAGTAGCCTCCAGAAAAGCAGTGTCGAGCACTCCAGATCAGGATGTGCATGGCCGAGGTAACTATTTCCCCCTTTACCTGTAATAGTGAATGAACCTTACATGTCTTGTTTTTAACGTGTATCTTTCATTTTCAGATGGCCACCAAAACTGAGCTGATATATGATCGACTCATTGAAAACATGAAGTCCTCTGGCTCGCTGACCGCTAAGAAGAATAAGCTGGAGGAGTAGGTCAACACTCTTCGAGCTGAGCTAAATCAGAGCAAAGAAGTTGTAACTGCTAAGGTGACTGAGCTCTCCAGGCTTGAGAAGGAGAAGAAAACTTTGGAAGCTCATCTCAACTTCTCCAAAAAAATTCAAGGAAGTTGATATCAATAATATTGGGGCAGTGAGGAAGGAGCTCAGAGTAGTGGTAAGTGAGCTGGAACTGGCCAAGATTGAAGTAGCCGAGAAAGAGAAAAAGCTAAGGGATGAGCTATCCAAGCCCAATGAGGAGCAAAGGTAAGCTATCATTGCCGATTTAAAAAACTCTACAAACTTCATCGTTTGTGTCGAGGATGAAGAGTACCTTTTTTATCTCCAAGGGGTGCACCAGGTCCTTAGGCAGATAACGTGCAGCGGAATGGACATTCGTCCTGAGTTACTCGCTGAATGGGGTACCAATACTCCCTTCTGCTGCTCTGCTCGTCCAAGTCACGCCCTAGTTCCCTACACCGAAGACGAGCTGGCTTCTCTGGCATAGTCTGACTCACAAAAGGGGTTGACTGTATGGACTCCTCCTAAAGCCGCCGAAATTACAATGACAGACTTGATGACCCAAATTTGGATGGCCAAATCCTAGGAAGCTCCAACCATTGCTGCTCACAATGCTGGGGATGATGGGGAGGTGGTCGTTATTGAGGGCGAGCAAGCTGGAACCGAGGAGGGGAGAGACGCTTCTGAAACTGCTCATTTTGCGATTCTTTCAGACAATTAGGCCCTCTTTCTCGGTCTATGTGCCACTATACTTACTTTTCTGTAATAAAAAACTTTTCATTTTGCATTTAATATTTTTCATTTTATTACAATATCGCCATGTTTCTGTTGAATAACTTCTCAACGTTTGTATTTCAGCTCGATTTACCAAGCTGATACAGTTGTAGTTTCACCTGAAATCACTTAGATTTTAGATAAAAATTAAAATCAACTCGCTAACTGCTTAGACCTTGAGCATAAGCTAAGATCCAAGGTCGTGTTCACAACTCCTGCTCACTTTCGCGAGTGAGGATACCAGTTCAACTGGTTCAGCACACCACTCTGTTCTTTGATGTAATAGAGATCCAAACTCGAATACCAACCTTTTCAATCGAGCAAAGACATATCATGCTCGATAAAAAGGTATAATCGGGATAAAAACTGAACACAACATATGATATTTCAATATGAATACGCAAAGCAAACTCATTTATTTCTCAAACGGCCGTCATTCAACCAATCTTACAAGCAAGTAGAATGAAAATACACAGTCTGCTCGATTCTCTAGCTCAACGGTAATATTTCTTTAGATGGTCAGCGTGCCATGGATGTTTCAGCTCGCTGCCCTCTTCTGTTCGCAGCATATAGGTCCTTTCCCTAACCACACTAACAACTTGAAATGAACCTTCCCAATTAGGAGAGAGTTTTCCCCACTCTGCCCGATGGCCTGTTGTCTTAATTTTTCGAAGGACCCAATCGTCCACAGCAAAATATCGACCTCGATCTCTCTTGTCGTGGTGGGCTTTTGCTCGTTACTTATAATTTGTCATCCTCATTCTTGACTCTACTCGCTTTTTTTCAAGAAGATCTAGATCAGCTACCCGGGCTACACTGTTGTTTTGTGTATCATAGTGGGATACTCTGTGGTTTGGCAAGTACATCTCCACTGGTGTCATGGCCTCTGAACCGTAAGCAAGGGAAAAAGGTGTTTCACCCGTAGGCCCCCTGACTGATGTTCTGACCGCCCACAAGATTGATGGTAATTCATCCACCCATTTCCCAGCCTTATCTTCCAGACTTCTTTTGAGGGCATGCAAAACATGTTTGTTAGCTGCCTCTGCCTGACCATTTCCTTGAGGGTATGCCACAGAGGACTGCAAGTGTTTTACACGCATCTGCTCGTATGCCTTTGTAATTTTTTCTGAAAACTAAGTTCCATGATCGGACACTATAGCCCATGGGACACCAAAGAGACACCAAATATGCTCATGAACAAAGTCCATCACATTCACCTTACTAATAGTGGCCAACGGTTTAGCTTCTACCCACTTTGTGAAATAGTCAACTGTTACCATTGCATACTTGAACTTAGAGCGAGCTACTAGGAAAGGAACAATCAAGTCTATTCCACATATATCAAACGGTCATGACGCCACCACTGGAGTCTGCTCGGTAGAAGGTAGGCGAGGAATGTCGACATAACACTGAAACTTGTCACACCGTTTAACATACATTTCAATATCGCACCTCAAAGTGATCCAATAAAAACATACGGCTAGCACCTTTTCTACCAATTACGGTTGTCCAGGATGTTCGCCACACCTGCCCTCATGTATCTCTCCCAGTATGTCTTCAATCATCTCTGGTTGCACACATCTGAGTAGGGGCCTTGTATACGACCGTCTGTACAAGACCATATCTAAGACTGCATATCGACATGCCCGCTTCTATATGACTCTTGCCTCTGATTTATCCTCGGGTAGGATTCCTTGCTCGATGTAATCCTTAAAATCATCAATCCACTACTTTATAGCCGGCTCAATGTCCATGATGACTTCCTTCTCTATTGCAGGTGCCTCCAGATACTCGAACATAACATATAGGGGCAAGAACTGGATTTCTTCCTATGCCATCTTAGAGAGATAGTTAGCGCGTATTTTGTCCTCACGATCAATCCTGACTAGTTCCCAGTAGTCAAAATCCTTCAAAATCTCCTTCACCAGCTCGCAATATTTCACAAGAACTGGGTGGTGAACTACGTAGTCTCCTTTGACTTGATTCACGACTAGCTGGGAATCACTGCAAACCACTATTTCTCGCACACCCACGTCTTTAGCGAACTCCAGTCCCGCGATCAAAGCTTTATGCTCTTCCTGGTTGTTAGACGTCGGAAACTTGAAACGTAAAGCCTTCTGATCGATGTCTTATTTTAATTATTTTCCTTGCAAGTGGACAAGACTATTGGAGAATAGTTTTGGAAGCAAGGGTCGAACCCACAGAGACAAGAGATCACAAATAGGGCAATTTATTGATAGCAAATTATTAATCTAAGGGGGGTTTTTATATTTATTCTATTCTAAACTACTATTATTATTTAGGTGTTTAACTAATTAGCAGCAATTACAGGTTATGAAGATCTTATGGTGGATGGCAATCTAGGATTAGGGTTTCACTTGTATCTCCTCTATGTTTAATTCAAAATAATTATCATTCAATTTCTTGGGTTCGTTCACAAAAGATAGATATAGTCTGTTGAATTATTAGTTCAGCCTCCATCCTCGAATAATTCATTCATTCTATATCCTAAGCACAAGAACATATGATCTATCTGTCACCTAGGTCATGTATGAACCTGACCCTAACTAATCACTCTCGTGCATCGATAGGTCCAATTTATTGTGATGGTGAGCCAGTGTACGACATATGCACATTGGTCATGCAGTTATCCGCACCTCTAGGCCTTTATTATTTCCGATTACATTCATTTGTTCAAAGCGAAATAATAGAGGGATTGATAAACACCACAATCAACAAGAATTGAATGAACATAAATATAAATTAAAACATAGATTCGATACAAGTTACCTCCCACCTCCTAGATTAATGATGATTTAGTTCATCATTGACGATGAACAGCACATGGAGATGATAAGAGACATGATTTGATCTTCAATACTTGTAATTACAATAACTAAATATGTTATACAAAATAAAATCAACTCTAAAGCTATAGAAAACAGTTTCCAGCCGTTTCCATTCGTCCTAGGCTTTGGCAACCGACTCCTATTTATACCGAGGAGTTGTATTTCAATCGAATCTCCCGTGAAAACGCAAATTTTCGTGTTCTGAGCACCTTGCGGTCGCAAGGTATGGAGCACCTTGCGATCACAAGGTCCTCTAAAATCCGAGATCTGATTTCTTGATGTTATTGTCCACCTCTTGGGGGCAAGGTCTGGAACACCTTGCGACCGCAAGGTCTCCAGCATGTTCTTCATCTTTTCTTCTTCAACTTTTCATTCTGGCCCCTTCTTGGATTCTGCATATAAAAGCCTTGTGCTTTGCATATTTTCACCAAAAACCCTGAAACTCACAAAACTCACTGAAAACACATATTAGTAGCCAAAAGCCTCGTGAAATAGCATAATTTAAGTCATAGAAGTATAGGAAATCGACGTATAAAATACATTTATCAAATACCCCCAAACTTAAACTTTGCTCGTCCACGAGTAAACAATACTTATAAATACAAAAGCAATTAATTAATAATAATAACAAAAAGTGAAAATCTTTTTGGAGGGTGACACTATTTACACTCCTCTATAAACCCACAAACTCAAGGAGACTCTTTCGAGTGACTCGACTATTCAGATAAATACAAAAACTGATAAATACAAAAACGGATAAAAACTAAAAACAAAAATCTTTTTGGCTCCAACCTCAAGTTATACTAGCATGGCATAACAAAGCAGTCTCAGTTCGATGCTCACCACATATATGCAGGCTTAATCACATAAAACCAACTGACCTTTTCTTAAAACTGCTACTACTTTTAATTTCTCTGTGTGTGTGTGGTCACCAGTCTTAGAGAATATCTTAACTAAAACAGTTTTATTAAGCTAAGCACCACATTCATATGAAAATCAATTTTTTATTAAAAACCATGCATTATATAATATGAGATCTACCATCCAAACCCGGTCTATTACAGAAAGAGAGGTCACCAAGTATTTCAAAAACTTATACATCCATCCCATGCACATCCATGTATGACATACAATGCTCTCCTATCCCAATTACTTGTAATAGCTAAGATTATGCTAACACAGTGAGCTTTGGTGAATAACATGAACATGAAGTGTTAGATCAATTCTATGTGACTCACTTATCAGAGAAAACATGCACAAGCATTGGCAAAAAGATCATTAGGTCTTTATTTAGCTTGTAATGTAAGGCCAAGGTGATGGGGGATTTGATGGAAAGGGATTGTAATTCAAAGTGAGAGAGCAAGACTACCCTTTATCCCTCATACTTCCAAGCAAAAGGAAGTTTTCTCTATTTAGGCTAGGACCTGCAAAGACCACAAGTGGGGGTGTTTTCTGTTACTTTTCAGTTTTCTTCTTTCCCCCCCCCCCTCCAAAACTTGTTTTGGGCAATATATACTTCTAAAAATATCTCATCATTTTTCTCAGCAATATTTTTCTAACATATTTTCTTTTGAAAGCTATGCTTCCATTTGCATCTTCTTGCACTCTTCTTCTTCCGTTTCATTTTTCGTCGATACATATTTTTTTTCTTTTCTTTTTCTATTTTTTTTTTCAACGACGGAAAGAAGAAGTCTTCAGAAAAATAGCCTGACTAAAAAAATGGTCCTTTATAATCAATTTCCCACCCACATCCTACTCTCTCAAAGGGTAGGCTAAAAGTGTATATGCTTTTAGGATTAAGTTAATGTGGGTAATAGAAATGATGTCGAATGGGGGTTTAATAGTGTGCTTAGCACACTCCATTCTTTTTAATTAGGCTTAAAGGGGACACTAGGGATATTTTTAGTAGAGGTCGGGGAATATTTAGGCTCTAACGATCCAAAGATGGCCTAAGTCATTTCTTAATGCCAAATGCTCATGTAGTTTTTAAAGCAAGTAAGACATACAAAATATCATATCAACTATGGGAATTGTGGGGTTGAATGTTTAGCATCACTGGATTTCACATAAGCATTCGCTAAAACAGATGGTAGGGACAATTGAGACTAACATGCAGACACGGTTCGAAAGTGTGCTTGAGATATATAAATGAGAAAAATCCAAGGGATCTAACTATCGTGCAATTGACCCTAAGTCACAATTTAATGCAACAATCATGTTCGAATGGCTATGCATCATATTCTTGTGCATATCTTGTTATAATGAAGTAGGTGCTATAAACTTTATAAAACTATTCTAATCAATCCATAATTATGACTGGTGTGGGTGCATGAAGAATCTGGAGAAAAGTAAAAGTTTCGCAAAATCAAGTAAATTCCAGAGGGATCTACGGACTAGCTATGCGGTTCATTGCATTAACTCCTCATCGACTAGTATTACCACACCAAAACTTGAGGCTAAAAAAAATTTATTTTATTTTATTTTTTTCATTTTTTTCATTTTCATTTTTTAAAAGAAATTTGGAGATGGTGATGACACAATTGATGATGGGTCCCCACAAGAGGAATCCACGAGCATCCAAAATAAGTGTATTCTGGTCAAGGCAACACCTCCGAAAATAAGAAAAATTTAAAAACAAGAAAGGCGGGTGAGGAGGAAACACGATAGAGGAAAAAAAAATTTCCCCACCCTAAAAATGTAGCCCAACTCCACTCCTCCTTAGGTTAGGACCTGCTAAGACTCTGGGCTTAGAATCCACCCCCCCCCCAAACTTAATTTCTATTTTGTCCCCAAAATTGAGGAACATATGAGAGGATTGATGAGGAAGGACAAGTATCAAAAGGACATAGCAGGCCCACCTAACGAAAGAGGATGAAACTTGGGCCTCGACTCAAGGTGAGTCGGGTGGAAATAACGAACAAGGACGAAACTCGGGGATCGTGCCAGGCGGCATCCCATAGAGGTTGGAGACATTTTGTCCCACTGTGTTAAACCACCTAAACAGCTGTTCTTGGTTGGCACGCATTTGTGCCAACTGTTGAGTTGCCATTTGGGCCTCAAGGGCAACCTCTTCTAGCCTGTTGGAGATCCCCACCAGCGGGTCCTCCTCCCCCTCTTCGGGTTCCTCCACGTGAGGAACACGCACTCGCGGCTGCTGCTGGTACTCAAACAAAATGGCCCTAGTAATGGCCGGCCCAGCTCTAAGCCTCTCCGCGTGTCGAGGCCATCTCACTCCTGCCCCCCTACACAACTCGGTTATCAAATGCGGGAACGCGAACCCCGCATTTGTAGCACCTCGAATAAGGGTCTTAATTTGGCTGTTGATCAGGCGGCCAACATCAATAGACCCACCAGTCATAATGGTGTAGATCAAAACAGCCTTAGCCCAAGTCACTGTGTGTTGGTGACTGGAAGGCATAAGGCGGGCGAAGATAAATTTGAACACGGGCTCGGCCGTGTTCAGCAAGAAGGACTCCTCCATGGTGCGTGGACCGTAGGGTGGATTACGGTTTTGGGTCCACTCTATACCAGGGAGGGCGATGGTCGCATTGACCACCTCGACAGGGACAGGGGAATGGAGGTGTGTGCTATAATCGTCGGCACCATCCGCGAAGTTGGAGGTGCCGTAATACATGTTAATATTTTGGGACGAAAATTCAACATCCTCGCCCCTAACAAAGACAGTCTCTACTACCCCCCCCCCATCTAAGCCAATTCGGCCATTGGCGTAGAACTCGCGGACAATAGGCCCGACTGCCTTGTCCGGAAAATCAATCAACAACCCCCACCTACGAGCCCTAAAATTATTCTGTAGGCCAAACTGTTCGGCCATGAATCCCCTCTCGGGAACCAATGACTTGGAGATCTTGGCAGCATATCTCTCCGAGGCCTCGAAAGAATTAAAACGGCGGTGGTCATAGTGTTGTTCTTCCTCCTGAACAGGGCGAGAGGAAGATGCACCGGTGTTTCTACGCTTGTGAGACATTTTTGTTTGAGCAAAATAAAACTTTAATATTTGACAATTTAAAATATAATTATTTTTAAAATTTAAAATTAGAAATTAAAATTTACTATTTCCTAAAGCATGCAAATATTATCTATTCTACGTAAATTATCTAACACCCTAACATGCAGATAAAATTTAACGACAAAAATTTAAAAAGGGGGGTTAGAATTACTTGTTTGCAGCTTAGATGAGTTGTCGCCGGAATGTAAGTTGATGCCGGCAAAAAAATGGAATCCTTCCCTTGCTTCGATCTTCAAATGGGTTGAAATGGTGGATGACTGGAGGTGGAAAAGTTTGAGAGGTTGAAGAAGGGTGAAGGATTTCTTGAACAATGGCCGGAATTTGAAGAGATTTTGGAGATCTGCCGGATTTTTGGACGGAGAACGGCTGTTGTTTCTTGCTGCTTTGAAGGAGGAATGAAGACTGTGTGATCTGCTTGAAGGAACCCGACTGTGCTTAAATAAAGACACCTTGCGGTCGCAAGGTGGCTTTTACCTTGCGTCCGCAAGGTCGGCAGCCCAGGCGTTTTACATTCCTCAACTGATTCCCACGTCTGCCAGTACTATTCACGGTGTCCGCATTAATTGGGGAGGTACTACAAACGCTGGATTCGCGTTCCCGAGTTTGATTACCAGACTGTGTGGTGAGGCTGGAGTCGAGTGGGCTCCAGATGCGGAGAGAATTCGAGAGGTGCCCGACATTACTAGGGCTATTCTATTTGAGCACGCTCGCCAGCCGCGAGAGAGAGGCCCTCGTGAGGAGGTGCCCGAGGAGGAGGATCCGTTTGAGACGATCTCCAACAGGCAGGAGGAGCTTATGCTACAAAACGAGATGGTTAGTCAGCAGTTGGCACAAATGCGTGCCGACCAGACTAACTTCTTTGGTTGGGTTAACCAGGTGGGGCAAAATGTCTCCGCGCTTTATGGGATGCCACCTGGCACGATCCCCGAGTTTTGTCCTCCTTCGTTATTTCCTCTCGACTCACCGTGAGTCGGAGCCCAAGTTTCTTCCTCTTTCGTTAGGTGGGCCTGCTATGTCCTTTTGATATTTCTCCTCCATCAATCATCTCATATGTTGTTCCTCAATTTTGAGGACAAAATAGAAATTAAGTTTGGGGGGGGGGGAATTCTAAACCGAGAGTCTTTGCAGGTCCCAACCTAAGGAAGAGTGGAGTTGGGCTACGTTTTTAGGGTGGGGAAAAATTTATTTTCCCTCTATCGTGTCTTCTCCTCACCCGACTTTCTTGCTTTTTAATTTTTCTTATTTTCGGAGACGTTGCCGTGACTAGAATACTATAATATTTGGTTCTTGCGGGTACCCGCTATGGGGACCCATCATCAATTGTGTCATCATCATCTCCAACTTTTTTATAAAAAAATGAAAAAAATATTTTAATTCAAAATTTTCATCCTCAAGTCTTTGTGTGGTCATACTAGTCGATGAGGAGTTAATGCAATGAACCACATAACTTTTCCATAGATCGTTCTGGAATTTACTTTTTTTTTTTATTATTCTGCAAAATTCTTGATTTTCTCCAAATCTTGTGCACCTACACCAGTCATAATTATGGATCGATTAGAATATTTTTATAAAGTTTATAGCACACATTTCATTTTAACAACATAATATGCACAAGAATATAATGAATAGCCGTCCTAACATAATTGTTGCATTGAATTGTAACTTAGGGTCAATTGCATGATAAGTTAGATCCCTTGGATTTTTCGTACTAATATATCTCAAGCACACTTTCGAACCGTGTCTGCATGTTAGTCTCGATTGTCCCCACCATCTGTTTTAGCAAATGCTTATGTGAAATCCAGTGATGCTAAACCTTCGATTCCACAACTTCCATAATTGACATGATATTTTATGTGTTTTATTGTTTTATCAACTACATGAGTATTTGTCATTAAGATATGATATAGGCCATCTTTGGATCGTTTGAGCCTAAATATTTCCCGACCTTTACTAAAAATATCCCTATTGTCCCCTTTTGAGCCTAATTAAAAAGAATGGTGTGTGCTAAGCACACAACGACCCCCATTCGACTTCGTTTCTATTACCCACATTAACTTAACCCTAAAAGCCTAAACACTTTTAGCTTACCCTTTGAGAGAGTAGGATGTGGGTGGGGAATTAATTTTATGGGACCAATTTTCAGTTTAGAAAGTTTTCCGAAAAATTCTTTCTTTCCGTCGAAAAAAAAATTATAGATCGACGAAAAATAAAACGGAAGAAGAAGAGTGCAAGAAGATTCAAATGAAAGCATAACTTTCAATAGAAAAATATATTATAAAAATTATGCTGAAAAAGATGATGAGATATTTTTAGCTTGATATATTGTACAAAACAAGTTTGGGGGGGGGGGGAAAGAAAAAGAAAAAGAAAGAAAGAACCCCCCTACTTGTGGTCTTTCAAGGTCCTAGCCTAATTGGGAAAAACTTCCTTTTGCTTGGAAGTATTAGGGGTAAAGGGAAGTCTTGCTCTCTCACTTTGTATTCTATTCCCTTCCATCATATCCCCCTACACCATGGCCTTACATTACAAGTTATTAAAGACCTATTGATCTTCTTACCAATGCTTGTGTTTGTTGATTTGATTATAAGGCATGTAAATTTATCTACACCTCATATTCATATTATCCGCAAGCTCACTGTGTTAGTATAATCTTAGCTATTGCAAGTAATTGGGTCAGGAGAGCATTGTATGTCATACATAGAAGTGCATGGGATGGATGTATAAGTTTTTAAAATCCTTGGCGATCTCTCTTTCTGTATTAGACTAGGTTTGGATGGTAGATCTCATACTCTGTGTTGCATTGGTTTTATTTGAACTCTGATTTTTAAATGAATGTGGTGCTTAGCTTAATAAAACTGTTTTAGTTAAGATATTCTCTATGACTGGTGATCACACACACACGGAGATCCTAAGACTAGTAGCAGTTTGAGTATAAGTCAGTTTGTTTTATGTGAATAGTCTGCACATATGTGGTGAGCATCTGACTAAGACTACTTTGTTATGTCATGCTATTATGACTTGAGGTCGAATCCAAAAAGATTTATGTTTTTAGTATAGTTTTTATCTGCTTTTGTATTTATTACTCTTATTTGTATCTATTGCATAGTCGAGTCACTCGTAAGACTCTCCTTGAGTTTGTGGGTTTCTAGAGAAGTATAAATAGTGTCACCCTCCAAAAAGATTTTCTTAATTTTTATTTGTTTACTTTTGTATTTATAAGTATTGTTTACTCGTGGACAAGCAAAGTTTAAGTTTGGGGGTATTTGATCGATGTATTTTATACGTCGATATCAGATACTTTTATGACTTAAATTGAGCGATTCCACGAGGCTTTTGGCTACTGATATGTGTTTTTGAGTTGTTTTATGAGTTTCAGGGTTTTAGGTTGAATTATATGAATTATGAGGCTTTTAGTGAAGATTTCGAGGAAGGGGCCAAAGTGTAAAATTGAAGAAAAACGACAAAGGAATATTTTGAGGACCTTGCCTTCGCAAGGTAGGTAGTAAGTCAGCCCCCGAAATCAAGACCCTTGCAGACGCAAGGGTAATGACCTTGCGACCGCAAGGTGCCCAGAACCGCCTTTTTGAGGTCTTCGAGCTAGATTGAAACTCCTAATCCCCTACAACTCCATGGTATAAATAAAGGACGGTAGCCAAGGCCAAAGGACGTCCAGGAAGTAGTTTTAAACAGCTCTAGCATAGGATTTAGCTTGTATAACATAGTTTAGTTGTTGTAATTACAGTTTTGAAGATCGATCCATGTATTCATTCATCTCCATGTGCAGTTCATCTTCAAGGATGAACTAAACATCCATTAATCTAGGAGTTGGGAGGTAACTTGTATCGAATCTATGGCTTAATTATATTTTTATTCATTCAATTCTTGTTGATCATGATGTTTATCAACCCCTGTTATTATCTCGCTTTGAACAAATGAATGTAATCGTGAGTAATAAAGGCCTAGAGGTGCGGATAACTGCATGACCAATATGCATATGTCGTACACTGGCTCACCATCATGATAAATTGAACCTATCGATGCACGAGAGTGATAAGTTAGGGTCAGGTTCCATATATGACCTAAGTGACAGTTAGGATCCATATGTTCTTGTGCCTAGGATATAGAATGGACGAATTATTTGGAGATGGAGACTGAACGGTAATTCGGCAGGCTATATCTATCTTTCGTGAACGAACCCAAGAAATTGAATGATACTTTATCCAAATAAGCTATAGAAGAGATACAAGTGAAACCCTAATCCTAGATTTCCCTTCATCATCAGATCTTCCCTACTGTGATTGCTGCTAATTTAGTTAACTTTAGTATAGTAATTAGTTTAGATTAAAATCAATATAAAAAACCCCCTTAGTTTAATTATATTGCTACCGACAGTCTTACTATTTGTGATCTTCTTGTCTCTGTGGTTCGACCCTTGCTTCCTAAGCTATTCTATTGGAATGATTAATTTATCCACCTGAACTAGGATGTCCTCTACTATGCCCAAAGGATGTTTAACTGATCGGTCAGCTAATTGTAAAGACATATTAGTGGGTTTCAGTTCTCCCAACCCCAATTGCTTTTAGACTGCGAAAGGCATCAAATTAATACTTGCTCCTAAATCTAACATAGCCTTCATCTTTTTAGAACTACCCAATGAGACTTGGATATTAAAACTACCAGGATCTTTCAATTTAGGAGGAAGTTCGGGTTGTAAGACTGCACTTACGTTTTCAGAAACTATGATCTTTTCATTATTTTCAAATTTGTGTTTCTTAGAGTGAAGATCTTTGAAAAACTTAACATAAGCTGGAATATTTTTAATAACGGTAAGCAAAGGAAGGTTAATATTCACATTGGATAACATATTATAAATTTCCAAAAATTGTTTATCCATTCTGTTTTTCATAAGTCTTCTAGGGAATGGTATTGGAGGAACATATGGTGGTGGTGCCACATAAGGTTCCTTTTCCTCTTGTTCTTTTTCTTGAGTTACTTCTTCTTGAGTATCTTTATTTGACACTTCTTTTTCTATTTCTTTATCCTGATTATTTTCACTTTCATCCTTTTCAACTTCTTTATCAAAATTGTTTACTTCATCAGGAACATCAGAAGATTGGATAGGATCACTTACCACGTCTCCAATTACTCTACCACTTCGCAGAGTAGTGATAGATTTTGCTTGTTCAGTTTGACTACGGAAGTTCCCTTCTTCTCTTTTCTCTTGACTTACTTTTTCGAGTTTGTTCCTTAAATTTTCCAACTCTTCTACAAAATATTTGTTAAGAGCAACTTGACCTTTTCTTGCTCCATCCGACTTTGAAACTTCTTCGATTCGCAATTGTCCTTGATTTGGGAATTGTTGAGGTTGTAGTGGTTTATTTCCTCCCCAAGAAAAATTAGGATGATTCCTCCAATCAGGATTATATGTGTTTGAGTGGGGATCATTCCTTTGTCTTTGAGGGTACATGTTCATGGCATTAACCTGTTCAGAATACATAACACTTGATGGACAAAAATTAGTAGCATGAGAAGTTAATCCACAAATAGCGCATGCTTCTTGAATTAGTCGGTTTTCATATTGAGCTTGTATCTCTGGTTTTTCTTGAACTTGGAATAAACTTCTACTTTTACCTCTTGCACTTTTCTGTTGAGAATTTGCACTTAACATCTCAAGTAATTCTTCTAATGCAACTGGTGTCATTCTATTAATAAAACCATCGGCTGCACTATCAACCTTAGTTTGTAAAGCATGCGAAAGAGCATGATAGAATTGAAGTACTAACACATCTTGAGATAGATTATGATGAGGACACATGATAAGTAAGTTTTTAAATCTATCCCATGCTTCATGGAAAGTTTCTCCTGGTTCATTTTGAAAAGACATGATTTGTTTTCTGTACTCTGTAAGAGATGCATGTTTATAATATTTACTCATAAACAAATCATATAATTGAGCCCAAGTATAAACACTACTAGGTGTTAGATTCATGAACCATCTTTTCGCCAATTCTTTTAATGCACTTGGAAAATATTTCATTTTTACTTTGTTTTCAATCAAACCACCTAACAGAAAAGTGCTCATCATATACTCATATTCTTTCATAAAACTTATTGGATCTTCAGCTGGCATTCCATGAAATGAAGGTATCATATTAAAATAATGACCTTTAAGTTCGAAATTCCTTGCTGCTTCCGGTAAGATTAGACATGATGTTGCTGTATTCAGCATAGATCAACTATAATCATTTATAGTTCTTTGATTTACTACTACTTCCATATTTCTTTCAGCAGGTTCTTCTACTCTTTGATTCGCATTCATCGGATGAACCGGATTTTCAGGATTTTGATTATTATTATCCATTGGAGGATCAACCAGAGGATCCTCTTGATTCAATTGTTCTTGATTAGCAGACTCGTCTCTTAGATTATCAAGATCTTTCTGATTCTTTCCAAGATGATTTATATTTTGATTTAATTATACCAGTTTAGGATTTAGAGATCTACAATCGTGCATAAAATAAATAAAGCAAATAAAACACTTAAAAATTAGCAACTAAAAAATAAAATCTTTTTGTACTTTTATTTTTATAAAAACTGAATTTAAAACTACGCTACCAACAAACTAACTATGCAAACTAGCTTGTCCCCGGCAACGGCGCCAAAAACTTGATCGTATCTTATTTTAATCATTCCTTGCAAGTGGACAAGACTATTGTAGAATAGCTTGGGAAGCAAGGGTCGAACCACTGAGACAAGAAGATCACAAATAGTAAGACTGTCGGTAGCAATATTATTAAACTAAGGGGGTTTTTTATATTGATTTTAATCTAAACTAATTACTATAATAAAGTTAACTAAATTAGCAGCAATCACAGTAGGGAAGATCTGATGATGAAGGGAAATCTAGGATTAGGGTTTCACTTGTATCTCTTCTATAGCTTATTTGGATAAAGTATCATTCAATTTCTTGGGTTCGTTCACGAAAGATAGATATAGCCTGTCGAATTACCGTTCAGTCTCCATCTCCAAATAATTCGTCCATTCTATATCATAGGCACAAGAACATATGGATCCTAACTGTCACTTAGATCATATATGGAACCTGACCCTAACTTATCACTCTCGTGCATCGATAGGTTCAATTTATCATGATGGTGAGCCAGTGTACGACATATGCATATTGGTCATGCAGTTATCCGCAACTCTAGGCCTTTATTACTCACGATTACATTCATTTGTTCAAAACGAGATAATAACAGGGGTTGATAAACACCATGATCAACAAGAATTGAATGAATAAAAATATAATTAAACCATGGATTCGATACAAGTTACCTCCCAACTCCTAGATTAATGGATGTTTAGTTCATCCTTGAAGATGAACTGCACATGGAGATGAATGAATACATGGATCGATCTTCAAAACTGTAATTACAACAACTAAACTATGTTATACAAGCTAAATCCTATGCTAGAGCTGTTTAAAACTACTTCCTGGACGTCCTTTGGCCTTGGCTACCGTCCTTTATTTATACCATGGAGTTGTAGGGGATTAGGAGTTTCAATCCAGCTCGAAGACCTCAAAAAGGCGGTTCTGGGCACCTTGCGGTCGCAAGGGTCTTGATTTCGGGGGTTGACTTACTGCCTACTTTGCGAAGGCAAGGTCAAAATACCTTGCGGCCACAAGGTCCTCAGAATATTCCTTTGCTGTTTTTCTTCAATTTTACACTTTGGCCTTTCCTCGAAATCTTCACTAAAAGTCTCATAATTCATATATTTCCACATAAAACCCTGAAACTCATAAAACAACTCAAAAACACATATCAATAGCCAAAAGCCTCGTGGAATCGCTCAATTTAAGTCATAAAAGTACTTAATATCGACGTGTAAAATACAACGATCAGCTCTCTACGGCGTAACAATTACGCAGAACAGTATATGAATGAGAATTTCTTGGCCCCAAAAACTGAAGTCGGACACCTCTATTTATAGGTGAGAGGAGGGACATCGTTGTCTTTAAAATGTATTCTTTGTGCTTCATCAGCTTGTACCATGCGCTTGAGAGCTTGTACTAATTCTCTAATCGTAAACACTGTTGAGGCTCTGGGCGCTGAACCCTTATGCTCTGGGAGCCGCGCCCGCTTCCTTTGGTGGTGGCGCCTGGAGCCTTTTTTAGCCTCTTTTTTGACACTCTAGCCCCTGCATTTCATTGTTTTAAGTATCCTGCTTTGTCTTTTGCATTTTTAAACCTTGTAACTTTACATTTGTTAAGTTTTAACAAGTCTTGATATCGCATGTCATGTTACATACCAGGGAGTACGAAATTGGGGTGTCTATAGAGGCCTTCAACGATGGAGTTTACGGGTAACCCGCACCTTACCGAGTAAACAAACATCGTTGATAAGAAATAAACTCCCTAATTTCGTGGAAATTATAATGGGGAGTAATGCAACAGGTAGCAGTTATAATGCAGCAGTTTATAATACATACCAAATCTCACGTATCCTAGACATATTTAGTCGGTTATAGCAGGTTATCGTAGTTTTTAAGTAGATATGCAAATTAAGTGCTTGATGGTCGAACCTACCGAAGTAGGCTGCCTACGTATCCCTTAAAAAAAGGAATCAGCCCAAACGTAGTTCGGCCCGATGAAAACAAACAACACTGGGTGGAATGCCAAGATCAAACATCGTATCCTCAAAGGGTCGAACCCTTTGCCAAACACGATGGTGGGATAGATCGCCTCCACAGGACAGGGTCCTTCGTCGGAACACGATAGCCTTTTAACTGACCCGGGGTCTCCGCCCCCTCGCAGAAAATGCTGAATACAATCAGATTAAACATCGCCTCCTCAAGACAGGGTCCTTCGTCGGAGCACGATAGCCTTTTAACTGGCCCGGGGTCTACGCCCCCTCGCAGAAAAGGCTGGACACAGATTCAATTTTTTTTATCATTCATCTCAGGGTTACGCCCCGCGAGGAGATGATCCTATGCTAGTCCTATAAAGTAGGAAAACATCGCATTCTCAGGCGTGGCTATCCTTCGTCGAATGCGATGGTGGAACGCATCATGGGTTGATCATTCGTCTCGGTGTTACGCCCCGCGAAGAGATGATCCTATGCTACTGCTATAAAGCAGGAAAACATCGCATCCTCAGGTGTGGCTATCCTTCGTCGAATGCGATGGTGGGACACATCATAGGTTGATCATTCGTCTCGGGGTTACGCCCCGCGAGGAGATGATCATATGCTACTCCTATAAAGCAGGAAAACATCGCATCCTCAAGCGTAGATAACCTTCGTCGAATGCGATGGTGGAACACATCATGGGTTGATCATTCGTCTCGGGGTTACGCCCGCGAGGAGATGATCATATGTTACTCCTATAAAGCAGGAAAACATCGCATCCTCAGGCGTGGCTAACCTTCGTCGAATGCGATGGTGGGACACATCATTTATGCAAAAAGGTAAAATACTTTACCTTTTCTTGCCATTGCCTTGCTTTTGCTTCTGCTGCTCCTGCTGCTTCTGCTACATTTCCAATTTTTGCTGGAGATTTTCTTTTGCTTGTTTTTCCAACTTTTGCTGGAGATTTTCTTTTGCTTGCTTTTCCAACTTTTGCTGGAAATTTTCTTTTGCTTGTTTTTTTTTTTTTTATTCTCTTTCTTTTTTCTTCCTTTTTTCTTTTTTTCTTTCTTTTTCTTTCTTTTTTTTCTTTTTCTTTTTCTTTTTTTTCTTTCTTTTGCCTTCTTGCTTGCACATTTTTTTCTTTGCATTTCTTCTTTTCTTTTCCTTGCACATTTTTCTTTTTCTTCTTGCACGTTTTTTTTTTTTAGGAAACAGGGACGGCACCCTACGAGGTTTTATTAATTAAGAAATAGAATACAAACTTGAGGGGGACAACCAGCCTTACCCTTATAAATGGGGGGACAAAGGAGCCTGACCTCGAAATCGAAGAATACAAAAAGAGAATAGAATTAAGAAATTCGAATGTGGGAGGTGCCATTTCTGTCCAAAATAGAATTCCCTCTGGAGAGAGGAGGCAAATCTGCAAGAGAGGAAAACTCAGAGTCCAAGCGCGATTCAATAGCAAAGTTGGCAAGCCCATCAGCTACTGAATTAGCTTCTCTATAACAGTGACGAAAGGAAAACAAGGAGTCCCTTTGCATGGCTAAAATACGGCGGATATAATGGTGAAGAGACCAAGGAGGATGGTGCCCTTTAGTAAGGCAATTAAATAAAATCATGGAGTCCATCTCAACTATGACACGTCGAAAGCCGTGAGAATGAAGCCATAAAATGCCTTGAAAAAGAGCCTTAAATTCGGCTACAGTATTCGTTGCATTACCATAAAAGGAAGCATAAGCATAAATAATACCACCATCAGAGTCACGGATGATACCTCCTCCACCACTAAGGCATGGGTTTCCACGACTAGCACCGTCTGAATTCAGCTTGAGTAAGGGAGCTGGCGGCTTGGACCAAGAGACAGCTTGAACCCGGATTTGCCTTCTAATAGCAAAGAAAGAAGAAGAGCCCGAATTGTTTGGCAGAGCAAAGTAATTTCCGCTACCCATGATAAGAGATAAATCATGAGTAATTGCATGGATAGTGGAGGCAATGGATATGCCAGAGTTATCAAATATAATGGCATTACGGGTTTTCCATATATGCCAAAGAATGAGAGAAGGAAGCAATTTGTGTGCTATTGAACCAGAGCTCCAGCCTGCCATACATCTGTGCAAAATAGAACTGCCCGAGATGGAAAGATTATGAGAAAAGCTGAAAGCCGACCAAATCAAAAAGGCTAACTGACCTTGGATAAAGAGATGATTAAATGTTTCAGCGGCATGATGAGAGCAACAAACACATTTAGAAACTATCTGAAAGCCCTTATGAATCAGTGCTTCATCTATGGGAAGCCGCTTCAACAATAAGCGCCAAATAAAAACCCCAATGTGAGTAGGAAGAAGTTTGTGCCAAATAAACTTGGAATAGGGGAAAATAGGAGCGTCTGGAGTAATGATTGAGAAAGCCGAAGATAGAGAGAATTTACCCGAGGAGTTGACTGTCCAACAAGGGAAATCAGGCTGGGACGAGATAGAAATTCCCTGGTCATGAATAACTGATCTGGCATCTTCTGGCAAAATTGAGAGAGCCAATGAATTAAGATGAAGCCCTGAGGGGTCAAATAAATCTTTTACATAAGCAATCTCACAGTCTAGAGGCCGAGTGAGAGTCTGCCCAGGGATCCACCTCTCGAACCAAATCGAGCAGTCTCCAATACCGATATTCCAATGAATTTTAGGTTCAGCAACAGACTCGATAGATTTTAATCGGCGCCAAACATGCGAACCCTTAGAAGCTGAAATTGTTGCATGCAAATTGGAACAATATCTAGCATTCAGGAAGTCAGACCAAATGTTTTGGGATGTTCGAAATCGCCACCAAAGCTTGATAGAGAATGCCTGAACCAAAGAGGAGATAGAAGGGATACCAAGGCCGCCAAAAGTCTTGGATTTGCAGCAGGTTTTCCAAGCAACCCAATGAAATTTATGAGAGCCTTCAGAGTCACTCCAAAAGAAATTTGCAAAGAATCGCTCAATCATATTGATCACAGATTTTGGAGGGTCTAAAGATGCCAGAAGATAGGCAGAGATAGATTGAAGCACATGACGAATCAAAGTGATTTTCCCCGCCACATTAAGAAATGATCCTTGTGAAGACTCCACTTTGGATTGAAGTTTGGCAAAAAGGGGATCAAAAATACATCTCTTTTTGCGCCCATAATAAAGGGGACAACCCAAATAAGTAATGGGGAGAGATCCCAAACGAAACCCAAGAGAATCAGCTATGCGAGTTGCTCTGGCAGAGTTGATCGAAGGAGCTACAAAAACCCGGCTCTTGGTTTTATTGATAAGTTGGCCAGACGTCTGCTCGTAGGAGTTAAACCCGGCTTTTCGTTAAGCTTTAGGGGCCATTTTGCAACTTGGGAAACTTGATGACTTAAGTGCTGAACTTTTGAACTTCGGAGAGGGGAAAATGAAAATTCTCTTTCCTTTCCCTCATAAGTGACGGGAAATGGAAAATAGAAGCAGTTCAGCTTCTTTCCTTTTCCATTTCTGCCGGCAAGCTTTCTTCTCCATTTCTTCTCCTTTTCTCAATTTTCTTCTGCCAATTTGCGTGTTTTGCTTAACAGATGGCATCTTCTTCAAGATCTCGGAAAGGAAAGGCACTGATGTATCCAGATTCGAATGAAGAAAGGAAGGAACTTCCTCCCTTGATCCGAAATCACGTCAAATATTATTATTCGAAGGATGACTGAGCAACCTTCTTCGCGATCGGAACACCCATGTGTCTAATCTTCCGATTCCCACTGTAAGTTTCTTTTTTCTCAAACTCATTTGGATGAATTCTCGGATCTTCTAGATTTCTCTGCTGTTTTGGACCTTTGGAGCATACTTGTTCTTGCTTATGATGCTTATTCATGCAATTTATGTGCTAGAATGATGCAATTTGGCAATTTATCCATAGCAAAATATGAAATTCATGTTATTTATTTTTGCGATGCATACTTTGAATAATTGACACTATTTGACTCTGCGATGCATATTTTATATCATTGATGCAATTTGACTACATGATGCATGTTTAGACTGAAAAAATATTTTTTATGATGCATGCCTATGCAATAGACTTTTTGGAAACATAATTCTTTTTTTTTATACATTTTCGGGCATATTTTTGGATGCATGCAAAATGTAACAGGAATACTTTATGCAACAATATTCACTTTTACGAATGCATATGCTGCAGAAATATGATAAATGCAATGGAAATATTTTTCTTTCAATATTTGCAACATTTTATTTTTGCGAATGCTAAAATGAAATTATTTGGAAAATGAATGCAAATGATCAATTGCTAATGCATGCATATATTATTCTTATTGGATTCATGCATGTGACATAGAAAACTTATTAGATGCTTGCTAATATGTTGCATGAGCATTATTCAATATGTGCAAAAATGCAACATGTATTTATTCTTGAATGCAAAACACACATTTTTTTTACTGCAGGAATGCAATATATATATATATATATATATATATATATATATATATATATATATATATATATATATATATATATATATATATATTTTTTTTTTTTTTTTCTTTTCGTATGCAAAAGTATAGCACTTTTTTTTTTGAATACAGAGATGCAAAATAATTTTATTTTTAAATGCAAATACTCTCTTTTCTTTTTTCTTTTTTTTATATACATGAAAGAATACAACATTCCTTTATATATATATATATATATATATATATATATATATATATATATATATATCATGCAAAATGCAAAAAAAATTATGATGATTATTTACAAAATGCGATATATGTAACATGCTTAATTTAATGATATGCGCAGGAGGTTAAATAAAAGATAAGAATTTTACCTTTTCCCTTCCTTTTTTCTGATGCTGATATGCTGCTCTCTCTTTTTAGATGCGTAGGACCCTGACTCGGATTCGGGCGAGCTGTGCCAATGTTTCGGACATTTATAACTTAATGCCTGAGGTGGCACGAGTTTTAGTGGAGTCTTCACTGATGCATTTCTGGGCTTTCCGTCCCTTAGCGATTTTTGTCCATCTTCGATGTTTTGAGGGACTATTGGTGGGACACCACCCATACCTTTCATTTTAGCTAGGGGGAGGCGACTTTGACCCTGTGCGATTTTGCTGCAATTACGGGCATCCCTACCAGCATCGGCAGGATTTTGGAGCCAGACTATACCTTTCGTCCTTACCACGACGTGGTGGAAGATCTCTTGGGCTTTGTGCCTGAATATAAATTTGCTGATGAGATCTTTATTGGCAGTGTGAGGAAATGACTTTTAGCGAACGCCGGACAGGTTGCAGAAAATGATAGCGAAGTCGTAGTTTGCGTCGCCAGGGCATTCTTATTCTTTTTTCTTGGGTCGTCGCTTTTTGCCAATTCGTCCACTTCTTTGAGGGTTTCCCTCATGGGATGCTTAAGGGATTTGGACCATGTCATTGACTATGAATGGGGCGGGCGGGCCGGCCTGCTTTCTATGGATAGAGCTAGCCGCAACGATTCGTCGACTCTCAATGGCTTTGCTCCGGCTTGGGAGGTATCCTTTCTTTTTCCTGCTTTTGTCTTTTCCAGCATTTTTTTCATCATTTATTTATTTATTTTTTTGCAGCATTTTTTTTTGGGTGATGCTCTTTTTTTTTCGCAGGTCTGGATTTACTCGGTTTTCCATTTCACGCCGGAGTCCACTGCATCATCGCGTTCACGAGCCACCTTATTCGGCTGAGGTCGTGAATGCTAACCGAGTTAGGCCGGATCGAGATGGCGGTTGCTTGGATAAAGTGAGGTTGCGGGAGAGAATAGCTAGCTCCAGCGTAGGCACCGTACATTTTCTTCCCTGGAGGAGCCTGGTGGGGCATTATATGATTACTCTAGAGATGAGCAGATGTCGGATACTGATGGTGTCTATCATGGTTGATTCGTTATATATGGGCGAACGGGTCAACCGCAAGCATTCTAACGCTCCCAGAGCATTCCAGTGACGCCTTCTATGCCTCCCCCTTCGGTGGTTGCTCCAGATTTCTTGCCGAACAGGTATCAGTACATATCGAGATTGCTTATGCCTCAGAGTCATTTCCCAGTTATGACATACGAGGATTTTCTGAGGACCATGCTCCATCCTGCCCCTGTGGTAGCCAGGCGTGCTTCCGATGCTTTTGACAGGCCGAGGCCCTCTTTTTCGGCCCTTGACACGCAGCTAGAGTTTTCTATGCCTGCCGATGCTTTTTCCACCTTTCGATATCATCGTGACAGAAGAATCGTGGAGGAAGTTCTTCCCGATGCAGACATCCCCGAGGAGTATCATGTCCCGGAGCAGGCTCGCACGGTAAACATTTTCTTGCCCTCTTTTTTTTCTTTTTTTGCATCATTTCATTTTTTTTTCTATTCATTTTTTTGGAGACTGATATGTTTTTTTCTTTTGCTGTCTCAACATCCTTTCCCAGGTTAATGTGTCGACGTATAAAAGGCTGCTGCAGGGCTTTTTCAGCATCAACAAGCTTTACCAGCGGCTTGTGGATGAGTTCTCCTGCCGGGGGAATGATGGAGTAAGGCAAACCAGACGCCGGGATAATGATGATGATGATGATGCAGTCGCCGGATCGAGTCGTGCTCAGGCGAGAGGACGGGGATATAGGATTAGAGGATCTGGCCCTCGAGTTATGGGTGGCGAACCTTGAACGAAGCAAATCTTCTCGCGCTCATTAGCTCCATTTGCCTGCATTTATTAGCTTTTTTTTTCTTGTACCAGATTTTGTACATATATATTTTTTATGCAATGCAATGATTTTATATGATGCAAGAATTTAAAATGCAGACTCAATATTTCATGCATAAAAGAAAACTAGATCATTATCTAGGGGTAACGGCACACTGCAACTTATGAATGGAAATTTAGAAAGATACACCTTCAGATTTAAAGCGGGCTTTTCTGGTATTTTGCGAGGAAGAAGAGGCAGCCGCCTCTTCCTGTGATTGACATTTCAATTTCTGGCAAGGCTATTCGCGTAGCCTCTGCATTTTCTCGTGATCAAACAGAACCAGCAGTGAGCGGTCGGAGCCCGAAACCAGGATACCAGGCAGTATCGGAGGAGCAATAGTGGAAATCCTGGCGCCACCCATAGGAGAAGTGGGTGCCGGGCCAGGAAGGAGTATGGGTGGCGCCCAGGCCTCTTTCTGTGCAGTCCCTGTTCATGCACTGTGCTCGAAATTCGTCCACTTCTTCGATTTTTCAGTATAAATGGAAGCCGATGCAGCGTTCTATTCATCACCAGCTTGTCTTCTTTCCTTCTGTTCAGCCTTTTGAGTTGTCTTTTGCTCAATTTCCCTTTCCTTTTGTCAGATAAAATTTCGTTTCTCGAGAGATGGCCGCACCAGCACATACGGCCTTAGAGATAGAAATTTACGAGAATGCCCTGGACTTTTGGGTCCTTTCTTTGCGGTCAGATGAGCGGGAATGGTTTGAGCATATATATGGGTACCGGTGCATGTTGTCATGGCAGACCCTTTATATTAACTGGGATATGCTGCGGGGAGCCTCCAGGTTCTGGTCGCCTCAGAGCCACCTTTTCAATTTTTGCATGAATGAAATGTGTCTCATTTTCGAGGAATTTTGTGCCATGGTGGGGATCCAGTCATTGGACCTATCGCTGTGCCTTCTGCACGGAGGCGTCCATATATGGCCATAAGCGAGTTGTTCGGCACGACCCATGAGGCTACTCTGGGTTTTTACAACGGAGTAAACTTTAATTTGACCGTCCTTCCCAGTGCTTATACAGAGTACAGGGAAGATGACCCAATTTATTTGCGGTGTCGGCTGGCTTATCTTTTTCTTTGCCTCGTGGGACGGTACCTTCTGGTGGGCCGACCCGGATACATAGATGTGCGGGTCGTCGACCTGGTGTTGCAGGCTCGAGACCGCCGGGTAAATATCATCTCGGTGATTCTGGCTGAAACCTTGTCTAGCATGGATGCCTTTGCCACTGGTGATGAGTTGTTCCCTTCCGGTAGCCCTCTTTTGATTCATATGTGGCTAGAGGAACATTTTAACTGGGTGATGAGTTTAGTCCCGATGGGAGCAAGGTATGATCTGGGACTCTATGGCTCTCGTGGCCATTATCACTAAACAAATTTTTCGAAGTCTGATTGGATTAAGTATTTCTTGCGAATAGGCTCTATGGAAATCGTATGGGTTGTCAGCCACTGGAAGATCCGCAACTTCTTTATCTATACCGGGGTCAACGCCCAGGTTATTCTGCCAGGTATCGAGCGCACCTCATTTTATCTAGCGTACAGGGTCCTTCGCTAGTTTGGCAGGGAGCAAGTTATTCCATATGTGAGTCGTCCCCTGCTGAAGAGCTGGAGATAGATAGGGAACGTAGGTACCCTTATCCGCAACATATGGCAACTTGATTTTGATTCGCGGGAGGCAGCTATGCCTATTTTGAATATATGCTTATCCGTCCATGAATATCCGTCATGGTGCAGTCGAGGGGCATTCCCGCTAGCGCATTGAAAAGGATGCGGGCCGACGGTCAGTTAACGGCTCGGATGCTCACCGACGGAGATAGGCGAGATTTGGAAAGCTGTGGTTAGTAGTCCCTCGTGCCCCGCAAGGATTTCGCAGTGCACGGCCTTGGTGCCCTGGATGGCTCCCGATAAAATGAGGCAGCCCCAAGAATGCCTCCTCGCCTAAGTAATGCAAGTCAGAAGCAATCCCCAGCAAGTCGGGCGAGGTCGTTCCCCTCAAGCCGGCAGACGTAAGACCGCCCATAGGATGATTGCCGCCCAAGTCGCCCTACTATTCAAGACAATGGGACACCGATGATGAAGAAGATGAGGACACTTCGGGGTTCTCACACGGTGAGATCTGAGCCTCTTCTCGGTGCCTCGCAAGTATATGGTCCTGCCGGGCGGACGCCTCAGACGACCGATGGACCGCTCGGCTAAGCCGTAATAAAAGGATAGTTGGGGAAACATGGGGGATATAGGTAAAGAAGTAGTATTGTATAAAATGTA
>CM028378.1:136769289-136843976 GCA_013146195.2 Codonopsis lanceolata | reverse complement strand
TGTTGTCATGGCGACACTTTTATATTAATGGATACCGCGGGGAGCCTGTGTTCTACAGCCTCGAGCCACCTTTTCAATTTTTGCATGAATGAAATGTGTCTCATTTTCGAGGAATTTTGTGCCATGTAAGGATCCAAATATGGACCTATCGGCTGCGGCCTTCTCGCACCTGAGGCGCCCATATATGGCATAAGCGAAGTTGTTCTAAGACAATCACGAGGCTACTTCCGGTTTTTACAACCGAGTAAACTTTAATTTGACCGTCTCCTTCAGCTGGCTATATTGCAGTACAGTGGAAGATGACCCAATTTATTTTGCTGTGCTCACTGGCTTATCTTTTTCTTTACCTCGTGGGACGGGTACTTTCGGTGGGCCGACCCGATACATAGATGCGCGGTCGCCGACCGTGTCGCAGCCCGGCATCGCGGTAAATATCATCTCTGCGATTCCGTCGAAACTCGGTTCAGCATGGACGCCTTTCGCCACCGGTGATTTTTCGTCCTTCCCAGAGTCTCTTTGATTCATGTGGCTGTGAGGAACATTTTAATGGTGGATGAGTTTAGTCCCGATGGGAGCAAGGTATGATTCGGGACTCTATGGCCTCGTGGCCATTATCACTAAACAAATTTTTCAAGTCCTGATTGATTAAGTATTTCATGCGATAGGCTCTATGGAAATCGACACGGGTTGTCGCCCACCGGAAGATCCGCAACTCTTTATCTATACCGGTCAAAGTTATTCTCGCTGTATCGAGCGCACTCATTTTATCTAACTGCATGTGTCCTTCGCTAGTTTGGCAGAGAAGTTATTCATATATGCGACGCCCTCGTCAAGAGTCCGGAGATAGATAGGAACGAGGTACCCTTATCCGCAACATATGGCAACTTGATTTTGATTCATGCGAGGCAATTATGCCTATTTTGAATATATGCTTTCCGTCCCCTATGAATATCCGTCATGGGTGCTGCTTGGCTACCGAGGGCATTCCCGCCATTATTGGGGTGCATGCATTGAGGCGATGTGCCGGGCCGACGAATAAGCAATTCGGCTTGATGCTCACCGATGGAGATAGGCGAGGATTTGGAAAGCTCAGGTTAGTCCCTCGTGCCCGCAGGCGATTTCAAAGTGGTGCATGGCCTTGGTGCCCGGATGGCTCCTGATACAAATGAGGCAGGCCCCAGTAATGTGCCTCCTCGTCTAAGTAATGCAAGTCAGTGAAGCAATCCCCGGCAAGTTGGTGAGGCTGTTCCCCCTCAAGCTGGCAGACGAAGCACTGCCCATAGGGATGACGGTGCTGGCCCAAGTCGTCCGGCTATTCAAGACAATGGGGACACTGATGATGAAGAAGATGAGGACACTTCTGGGGGTTCTCACACTGGTGAGACTGGAGCCTCTTCTGTGCCTCGCAGAAGTATATGGTCCTGGCTGGGCGGACGTCGCAGACGCTGATGGACCGCTTCGGGGCTAAGCTGTAATAAAAGGATAGTTGGGGGGAAACATGGGGGGATATAGGTAGCAAGTAGTAATAGACAAAAATGTACGGGCATAAATGCACAATCTTAAATGTCTTAGGCAATTATTCCTAGGTTGCACCATATGACCTATTTTATATTATATTTTGATATTTTTCGCGAGCTCTGTCGTGGTTTTTCTTTTTAGTCAGTCAAGACTTTGCATATGTTGAAGACTTTGGCAGGCTGGAGGTCCGATGCTAAGGATTCAGAAATTGCATTCCCTCTCTTTTTCTCCTATTGTTCTTTTTTTATGCTCTATTTTTTGCCTAGATTGCCCTTTCGGGTTTTCAACCTAGCGAGTCCTTATTTCTCCTTTTTGTTGTTTTTTTTATATGCTCTAATTTTTTCCTAGGCCGCCCTTTCGGGTTTTCAACCTAGCGAGCTGAGAAAGAAGCAATTACCAGATATATTTTCGGCTCACGCATAGTACCTTTTAAGCTTATCGAGGTTGAAGGGCTGAACCAGATGTTCCCCATCTTGATTTGTGAGGCGTACTGCACCTCTTGACCGGATCTCTTTAACAATGTATGGTCCCATCCAGGGAGACTTCCATTTCCCTCTAGTATCAACATAACTAGGGGTTTTTCGCGAAGCACCAGGTCTCCGACTTGGATGTCACGGCCTTTGACTTTTTTGTTGAACGCTCGAGCTATTCGCCTTTGATATGCCCAAGTGTGTTCCATGGCTAGCAGCCGTCGTTCGTCGATCAGGGCTAATTTTTCATATCCCCCAAGTATGTTCCATGTCTGATTCCATCATTACTCTTAATGATGGGACTTCAACTTCGATGGGCAGCACCGCCTCCATGCCGTAGGCTAAAGAATAGGGGGTAGCCCAAGTGGGTGTGCGAACTGAAGTGCGATAGCCCCAAAGGGCTAGTGGCAATTTTTCTGGCCAGTCTCTTCCCGTGTCAGCCATTTTTCTGATAATATTTTCCAGTTTTTTGTTGGGTGCTTCAACGGAACCATTGGCTTGTGGTTGGTATGGGGAGGATTTATGCTTTTGAATTATGAACTCATCAAGTAGACAATTCACGTCCCCTTCAAAGTGTGTGCCGTTGTCGGATATAATTTCGAAAGGTACTCCATATCGGTATATGATATTGGTCCGGATGAATTCAGACACCTTTCGAGCATTTATAATTTTATAGGAAGAGGCTTCCACCCACTTTGTAAAGTAATCGACGGCTACCAAGAGATATTCGTGGTCATTAATTCCCTTCGGATGGAATTGACCTATGACGTCGATTCCCCAAGTTGAGAAGGGCCAAGGGGCTGTGGAGTTATATAAGATATGCGGGGGCACATGCTGCAAATTTTGCGGGTTACCGCATTTATCGCAATGACGCACTCCATCTGATACGGTTTCTAGTGTGCTCCAATAGTACCCCTGCCGAATGACTTTTTTGGAGAGCATGTGTCCGTTCATGTGTGGCCCGCAGGTACCACCATGAAGCTGGTCCATGATTTGCTCGGCTTTTGCTTGATCGACGCATAATAAATTGAGGCCCTGGTAATGCCTGTTGTACAGGCTGCCACCGCTGACTACAAATTGCGACGCCTATCTCCGTAGGGAGACTTTCCCCCTTTTGTCTAGACTGGGAGGATAAACTCCTTTCTGAAGCAGATTCACGATGTCTGAATACCAAGACTTGTGGTCCTTTTCAGGAGCGGCATTGATCTTGAAGCAGTAAGCCGGAGTGACCTTTTCCCCAACTATAAATGGTTGGACTTTGGTTTCTGTGGGAATTTGGACCAATGATGCCAGAGTGGCCAAGGCATCGGCGAATTGATTTCTATCTCGCGGTAAGTAGTGAAACGAGATATTATCAAATTTGGTGGCTAGTGATGTCAATTTGGCGTGATAAAGTTGCAGCCGGGGATCCTGGGTTTTTCATTTCCCTTCAACTTGGTTTATGATCAAGACAGAGTCACCGTAGACTTCCAAGTCTTTGGCTCCTTTTCGGAGGGCTTATTCTAGACCAGTAATACAGGCCTCGTATTCAGCTGTATTGTTCGAGCATTTGAATTCCAACCTTATGGCCAACGGAGTGTGGGAATCCACCGTGTCAATTAACAAGATTCCTATGCCAAAGCCTCTTTTATTTGCGGCTCCGTCAAAAAACATTTGCCACCTGGTGTCTTGATTGGTAATTTCCAGGACACCTTTGTCTTGGAAACTGGGCTCAGCTGCATCTTCTGCTTCTAAGGGCAGATCAGCTAAATGGTCTGCAATTATGCTACCTTTGATAGATTTGAGTGTGACATAGGTGATGTCAAACTCGTTGAGGAGGAATGACCATTTAGCTAGTCGGCTGGAAAGTGATGGCATGCCGAAGATGTATTCTATAGGATCCATCCTGGAGATGAGCTTGATGGATCGAGCTTGTAGATAGGTTTTGAGCCTTTGTGTTGCCCAGACTAAGCCGGTGTAAATTTTCTCCAACGCTGAATAATTAAGCTCGCTTCCTTACAGCTTCCTACTTATGAAGTAGATGGCATTTTCGATGTAGGAATTTTATTTCTCTTGGGCGAGCATAGCCCCTACTGACGTATCTGTGACGGTTAAATATAGAAGGAGAGGTTTATGTGTATGGGGAGGAGCTAGCACTGGTGGATTGGTAAGGTAGGCTTTTATTTTTTCAAAGCCTAGCTGGTATTTCTCGTCCCAAGCCTGGTCAGTATTTTTCTTTAAGAGTTTGAATATGGGCTCACATGTGGATGTCAGCTGTCTGATGAAGCGGCTGATATATTGCAACTGGCCCAGGAAGCCTTTGACTTCTGTTGGAGTTTTTGGCTGCGGCATATTTATGATAGCTTTGATTTTGGCTGGCTCAATCTCGATGCCTTGCTTGGTCACCATGAATCCCAGGACCTTGCCTTTGGTAACCCCAAATATGCATTTGGTAGGGTTAAGCTTCATCTGGTGCTTTCTTAACCTTTCGATTTCGAAGGTCTTTGATATGAGCACCGTCGGCATCGTTGGAGTGTACGATCATGTCATCAACGTACACTTCGACCTCTTTATGAATCATGTCGTGGAAAAGGGTGGTGGCAGTTCTTTGATATGTAGCCCCGGCATTCTTTAGCCCAAATGGCATGACATTATAGCAGTAGGTTCCCCAGGGGGTGGTGAATGATGTTTTCTCTTGATCCTCTGCTGCCATTTTGATTTGATTATAGCTCAGCATGCCGTCGACAAAGGATCTTATTTTATGAGAAGCGACGGCGTCTACCACGATATCAATGTTGGGTAGAGGAAAATCGTCTTTAGGCGATGCCTTGTTAAGGTCACGGAAGTCTACGCAGATCCGCACCTTTCCGTTGGGTTTTGGAACAGTCACTATATTTGACAGCCAAATCGGGAATTCTCTACCCGAATAAACTTGACATGTAGTTCATAATTTCTTCTTTTACTTGTAGTGACCATTCTGGTTTGATTATGCGGAGCTTTTGCTTGACTTACCGAATATCCGGATAAGTGGGGATCCGGTGTTCAACAATGGCTGGGTCTAGCCCAGGCATATCTTCGTAGGACCATGCAAAGATGTCCACGAATTCTTTGAGGAGGTCAATAAGTTCCACCCTTTCAGAGCCTTGTAGGTAGCTGCCGATTTTGACTTCTTTGGTTTCATTGTTCAGCCCCAGGTTGATGGTAGATAAGTCTTCATCTATTGCTGATGATTGGTGCTTTTCTTGATGTTTGAGTGATTTAGCGAGCTCAAGCAAGTAATTTTTATCTTTTGGGTCCATTTCATCAAATGACTCATTATTAAAATTATTTAATGTGTCTTTTAATGAAGGTGCAACTAAGGAATAAGCAAAGACATTTAGATTATCATTATTAGCAAACTGTATAGGGTTATTTACATTATTGAGGACCTAGGGTTTGGGATCCTCAATTTTAGGGAGCGGATCGGTAGATGACCAATCCATAAGGCTATAGGAAGGATGGGGAATAGTATATCCAAAGGGGTCCACCAGATCTGCAGTCGTCAAGAGCGGGCCAGTCGTAGTATACCAATTCTGCAGAGGCCTATCAGTAATAGACTCAAAATCAGCAGGGAGCTTTTCGTAGCTAGTGCCTCCATCTATCATACCCAGGAAACTGTCGTCCAGACATTTATCAGAAACTCCTTTTTATTGAAGGGGATATTTACAACACCTTTATTCTGGCTAAATAGGTTTACTTGCCCTTTAAACTTCATTTGCTTGATTGGTCTCAAAAATTCTTGTACCTGCCACCGTAATTATCTCGTTGTCAATAAGATTCTGAATGGCATTTCTGAGTACGTAACACTTGTCGGTGAGATGACCACTGCAGCGATGGTATTCACAGTACTGGACATGATTCCATGTACTAGGCAATAGATTGGGAGGTTGATAATTAGCGACGGGTTTAAATATCTCATGGGCCCGTAGTGTTTGGAATATTTCGGATCTTGGGGCAGGTAGATCATCATAGTGCCTTGGAATTAGTTCTTTCCTTCCTTTTGGTCTGGGTAGAATACCGGGCTGGGGTTTGGTCAGATAGCTGGGTTGGTTTCTTTCTCTTGGGTAATATTGTACTGGGATTCGATTGCCTGGGCCCCTGTTTAAGGGAGGTTCTTTTTCTTGTGCACAAATTATTCCTGTTAGGGTCCCCTGAGCCATTTGCTGAGAATAAGTATTTGAAGGATCGAGGGGAAGGTGGTTTTTCTAGTTATGGTAACAGGCATATAGGTGAAGAAGTTCAGGGTTGATTTCTGGAGGAGGTGGATTGAGGTTATAAGCGTTTGGAAAAATACCACCTTGGGAAATGCGGTTGATATCTGGTTGAAGGCTAGTACTTGGTTGTTTTCTGGAGGCTTGAAAAAGGATATTTTATGTGGTATCAGGACAGTTTATTTCGGGAAGGCAAGAAATATCAAGGGCGAACTTTGGGCTTTTAACTTTTTGAGAGATAGTGGCAAGAGTTTCTGCAACACTTGCTAAAAGATCGCCAACCACCTGGTTTGTTATTCTTTCTGCATGGGCATTCAATTCCCTCTTTAGCCAGATTTCAAATTCAGAAGGAGGTACGTACTCAGGAGTTCCTTTTTCTGGTTCCCGACTGTTCTGCTCAAATTTGTATCTTCTGAATTGATCCTGATATTTTTTGATTTGATCTCTATGCCTGTATCCCGTATCAACCGACCAGTACTATCTCTGCCTTTCCAAATTCGAGCCAGATTTCTGAGGAAAAGGGTTTGAAAGTATCAGGAAGGGTTGGCTTAAGGCTTTCTGGGTTTGAAGTACATTGTGCCTTTATTAGTATTTTTTTATTATTATTCATTTTCCCTATAATTGATCGGACAAGCACACGCTTTGTTTTGACAGTCTCAGGACTATTCCTTGAATAGTTGATTCTTTCTCCAGAGTATAAGACTCTCGTATTCCACCTGCCTTTCGACTCCCCAAGATTGGACTGATCTCAGGCGAAGGGCATATACTCTTTCCGGGATCCACTATTCAAAATGGTCTAAGTCAAACATCAGAAAATAATCAGTCAGCCCCTGTGTATATTTTATTCACATCCTTTTTTTTGTATTATTTTTTTTCTTTTTTTTTTTTTTTTGCACAGGAGCTAACCAATGATTCAGAGATGCAAAAACCGATCGGTCCATGAAATGTCCTGAGAGTCTATATGCAATTAAACATTGGCTGATGCAGGGGGTAGGCTGGCCATGATGTAAGGTAACAGTTCGGAATATATCTACATGTGTGTGCGTGTGTGCGGTATCTAGAAAGCAGTAAAAAAATTTTTTTTCAGATATGAAGCAGTAAATAAAGCAGATATGGTCTGTCTTGCTGTTTTTTGTGGATTTTCTCGACTTTTTAGTTTGAGCGTGAGCAAGCAACCAATCATATCAAGAAATAGAAAGAAAAAAAAGAGGAATTTATCTATTCTTATTAATTACATATTTGTCCTAGTCCCCAAAATAAAATGACAGAATGAAAGAAAAATGTATATATTTTGCATAATAAAAATAAAGCAAGCAGAATAAATAAAATAAAAAATATAAAGCAGAATAAAGTAACAACAAAATAAAGCCTCAGCCCTTTTTTTATGCTGCCCGGAAATATATTTTTATTCTTTTTTTGTTTTTAGTTTTTTTAAATATATTTGTAATGGTAACTGGAACGAAACTGCTGCAAGATGGAGGATCATATCCACTAATATATATACAAATATATAAGAACGCAATATTTAATGCTACAGAAATATAACAAACATATTTTAGCCAGAAACTAAGAAAACTATTTATTTTTCTTTGTGAAAACTGAGTCTAGCCCTCAATTTTTATTTTCTTTAAAATAAAAACGACGTCCTCAGTGGAGTCGCCACTGTGGGTGCCCTGGAAGGTAATCCCCCTAGATCACGTGCTCCCTTTTTTAGGGGAACACGCGGCTCGGGGAGGACATCACTCTTTCCATTCCATCCTCTCTTGTTTAAGGGAAGACGAAATTAAAAGTGCAGAAAGAATGATGTCAAAAAGTGCGTTGAATACGCCTCGGTCACCTGAGTGAGCTTTGGTCCATCATGAGAGCTTTGGATTTCTCTGTATCTCACCCTCCCTTGTTTAGGGGAAGACAAGGCACATAAAATGCATCACCCTTTTCATTTCCATCGTCCATTGTTTAGGGAAAAACGAAAAAGTGCAAAAAAAGGATGTTGCGAGGGCGCGTGGGAACACGTCCTGCCTCACTATGGACTTTTCGAAAAATTGTCTTAGGTCATTATGAGTGCCTGAGATTTCTTCGTATCTCACCCTCCCTTGTTTAGGGAAAAACAAGATGCAGGAAATGCATCACCCTTTTCATTCTCATCGTCCCTTGTTTAGGGGAAAACAGAAAAGTCCAAAAAAAAGGATGTTGCGGGCCTCACTGTGATCCAAAATGTTTAAAATAGAGTCGTCATCTTTATTTTAAGGAGAAATAAAGAAAAACAAAAAATAACCAGAGTTTGTAGAAAAGGGTTCGGAGGCTAAGTTACGAGGTGGGAAGGTGTTATGCACCCAACTCGCCCTTTCGGTCTCAAAAATGTTTTTGGCTAAAATATACTTTTATTATATTTATCTAGCAAATGAAATAAAGCATTAAAAGAAAATATATCTGTATTTACATTATTTACAGACTTGCAACCGCCTCCTTCCAGTAATTACAAATACATTTAAAAATATATTTTGTCATAATAATGGCTCTTTTTAATGCTATTTTCTATATAGATCCGGGAAGCATAACATCTTATATTTTTTACATTGGGTCGAATGAAAATAGCATTTTTTTTTAATAAAAACTCCTAAAGGTTTACCTTTAAGAGCGTAAGGTGCGCTCGCTCTGTCCTTCCGAGAGAGGGAGTCTTTTTGCCTACTGCTGTGGTTCGGGCAAAATAACTGCTTCCGAAAGTTGCTTTCAGGCACCGTAAAACGGGCGGAGCAACTGCTTGCGTTTTTGCTATTGTTTGCTTGCTGCTGGCGGAAATCGGGCAGAGCAACTGCTTGCTTCTGGCGGATTTAGCCTTTGGATTCGAGCAGAGCAACTGTTTTTTTTTTGGGATTTTTGGACCGGGGGAATAGGGTGGAATCCTAGCTGGGGGGCTAAGGCTCACTTTGACTGGTTGGTTTTGAGTTTGGAGGAGATTTGGCAGAGCTTCGAGGGTTTATAGGCGGAAGGAACTCTCTCTATCTCACGATCGCTCTCTACGGCGTAACAATTACGCTGAAGAGTATATGAGTGAGAATTTCTCGGCCCCAAAAATTGAAGCCCGACACCTCTATTTATAGGTGAGAGGAGGGACATCCCTGTCTTTAAAATTTATTCTTTGTGTTTCATCAGCTTGTACCGCGCACTTGAGAACTTGTACTAATTCTCAAATCGTAAACACGGTTGAGGCTCTGGGCGCCGCACCTGCTTCCTTTGGTGGTGGCGCCTGGAGCCTTTTTTAGCCTCATTTTTGACACTCTAGCCTCTGCATTTCACTGTTTTATGCATCCTGCTTTGTCTTTTGCATTTTTAAACCATGTAACTTGACATTTGTTAAGTTTTAACAGGTCTTGATGTCGCATGTCATGTTACATACCAGGGGGTACGAAATTGGGGTGTCTACAGTAGTCTATCTGGAATTTCTTTAGCTCGATTGACCAGGTGAGAAGCCGACCAAAAGAGTCTGGTTTGTGTAAGATCTTTCTAAGAGGAGTGTCGATGTATACAATGATTATATGTGCAGAAAAGTAAGCTCGTAATTTTCGAGCAACAACAACAAACGAATAAGCCAACTTTTCTGCATTAAAATAACGACTCTCAATAGCCGTGAGAGCCTTAGAAACATAGTAAACATGATTTTGGACATTGCCTTCCTTCCTAACAAGAACGACGGCCACAGCCTGATCTGTGGCCGCTAAATAAATGTACAGACTATCACCCATGACCGAGCTACTTAGTAATGGAGGTTGCCCCAAATACTTCTTCAGCTGTTCGAAAGCCTCCTCGCATTCAGCAATCCACTCAAATCCCTTGTTTCCCCGAAAAACTTTGAAAAAGGGCAGGCACCTCTCTGCCAACCTGGAAATGAAGCAGCCTAGAGCAATGACCCTACCATTAAGCCGCTGGATATCCTTTATGCACCTTGGAGGCTTCATCTTGACCAAAGCTTCAATTTTTTCAGTATTTGCTTCAATTCCCTGCTCATTCACCATAAACCCCAGGAATTTGCTTGTTTTTACATCGAACACACACTTGTTCGGGTTGAGCTTCATGTTGTGTTTTCTGAGGTTACCAAAGGTCTCCTGCAAATCCACCATATGATTATGACCTTTTGACTTCACGACCATGTCATCAATGTATGCCTTCACATTCTTGCCAATCTGCGAGCTGAAAACCTTGTTAACCATTCGTTGATAGGTAGCTCCCGCATTTTTCAACTTGAATGGCATCATCTTATAACAATACAAGCCGCTCGCTGCTCGGAACACCATCAGTGCCTTGTCATCTTCATTCATCTTCACCTGATGGTAACCAGAGTACGCATCGATGAAGCTCAGGAATTCAAATCCTACAATTGCGTCCACCAGTTTATCAATGTGGGGCAGGAGATAGCAATCCTTTCGGCAGACCTTGTTTAAATCAGTGAAGTCCACACACATCCTCCACTTGCTATTAGCTTTCTTCACCATGACCACGCTAGCCAGCCAGGTCGGGTAATGGATTTCCTCAATAATATCTGTCCGGAGTAGTTTATCGACTTCCTCCTTAATGGCCTTGTCTTTCTCTGAGGAGAACTGCCTTGGCCGCTGCTGTACCAGCCTGTAAACTGGATCCACGCTAAGGCAATACACTACCACCTCCTCACTAATACCATGCATGTCTTCTGGCTGCCATGCAAACACATCAAGGCTATTTTGGAGCTGCTTGATCAATTCAACCAGAGCTTCAATGGACAGAGCCCTGCCTATGTAACCAACTGATGTATCCAAAAGTTTAGATACACTGGGCTTTACAATCTGGATATCTAACTTTCAATTCTATCTGTATCTTCAAGGCCCAAACCTGTCAAACAATTCAAAAGTCGTTGTGAACTGGGCATGTGCTTTCCCTGCAAATGCACTCCGGCGTGGAAATCAGCTATCACACAGTTAAGTATACAATTTGACAGAGTTTAGCCAGAGTTTATGTTAGCGTACCTCTTCCTTTTGATGAAGGAAGGTTTATATAGGGCCAACTTTCAAGGCTGGGAACTAAACATGGAAAGCAGGGGCATGAAAGGTGGGCACGTTCAGGACCACGTCTGGAACGTAGGGGCGGGTTTCCTGGCATTCACTCCCAACATTCAAGACAGCCATTACCAAGTAACTGGATGGAATGAGCGTGCTCGCATTGACCTTTCTACCTGCTAGTTATACTCTTAGCCCCCTAGAAGGCTGTCTGCTTGTTGTGCCTGGGCGGCCAGAGATCTGTCCCTGCTCGCTTATGAGTTGAGCTCGAGCTACGATGAGTACACGTGATTTGCTTGTGACTATGGAGAACGTGTGACCAATGACCTTTGCTTTTTTTCTCCATTTAAACGTAAATATTCTTCGTGTTGTGTATATAATACACTATTATATGTATACTTGTACATAAATGTGTTCTGTTTTTTTATTATATTTAATTATATTTTTGGTCCTTCAACTTTACAGAAATAATTTATTTGGCCCTATTGATGTGCACAAAACGCAACTCGAGTAAGAATACCTGGCCGTATCAAGTAATAAAGTGTACCTAAGTACGAGTTATCGATCCCACAGGGAATGCGCGTAATTCTCACTCCAACTAAGTACCAAAATTAGGCTAACTAAATATATTTGAGCGAAAAGAAAATGAATTAAAATCTAAGCATATGAGCAATCTAGAAAGCAATTAAATCTATACTACCGCGGAGGTGTTTTGGCAACAACAAATCAAGATAAAAATATAGGAGTGCATTATTTCTAGTCTAGCCGGTGTTTAATTTAATCATCTTTCTGCTTTTCTTTAACTCAAGTCTTGTTAGTCGGACGCACTATAATATTCACTATGGGCTCTCGCAACGTATAGCAAATCTAGCTACAACTCCTAGCTACGGGCTCTCGCTTCTTATTACATATGAGAAAATAGCCGCATATCAAAACAAGCACCCAATGACTATCTACTCACGATCTCCTCTCGGTCTCACGTAACACAAACAATTATTGTGATTTTCGGAATTAATAGGACGGGCTCTCGCATCTTATCCTATAATTCTAATGATCATCTAATGGTTCGCTACGCCATTAGAAGCATGAAGAACACACAATAATAACCAAGTGCATGGGTAATACTTTGCAAAAAGAAATTCTCTAAATTTTTCTACAAGTCGTGTTGGTAGCCGAGACAAATAAAATTGGTTAACTACGGGCTCTCGCATCTTATAGTCAACCCTAACCTCCTTGACCTTGCGAATGGCTAAGGTGGTTTGATCGCGTGTCAAACCTAGTCTCATAATGACTTATCGGTATGTGTCACAAAACACCAACTATTAAATTGATTGGTCCGAAATATAAAGGTAGCTCTCACGGATCCTAAATATTTCTGAAATCATTTAATTATTGGTTAAATAATTAAAGGCATTAAGTTCAAAAATAATAACCAACATGAATGTACACTAAGTAAATAGATAGATTAAATTAAATCACTACATTGGACATAGAAAAATAGTTGCATTTCATAAATAATTTAAGCACAAACCAATTCCACAATTACAAAATAAATCAACCCAAGAAATTATAACAACTATCAAGAATAGAGATAGGAAGAATTAAGCCGAACAAATCACGTTTCCGGGGTTGAAATCCCTTGTATATGCTTCTTGGCCCTTGAAATGATGTTCCAAACCTTCAATGTTAAACATTTTTGGTTTAAATCTCAATTTGGTCACCCTACTTTCGGCCAATATTCATTAAGCTCACTTTACTTTTTTTTTCTTCAATTTAATCACTCTACTTGGCTCCGAAAGTCAATAAGGTCACTAGAGTCATTTATGTTAGTTAAGTTGGATGGAAATATTTGAAAAGACAATAATGCCCCTTACCTTTGAAAGGCGTGTTGACAAATTCAAGTCACACAATAAGAAATTATGTTTGAGAGGAGAAGGAGACCCTCAAATCCCTCAAATTTAGTAAGGGTATTTCTTGATTTTCCTAACAAAATTAAACTTTCCATCCAAATATATGGATGGAGTGATGAACGTGCTACTTATGTGAAAGTAGAGTGATTAAATTGAGGAAAAATAAAGTAGAGTGAGCTTAATGAATTTTTGTCAAAAGTAGGGTGACCAAATTGAGATTTAAACCAACATTTTTTTTGGAAGAATGTTGAAGTTTTGGAAAAATGGGGCTGGTGCCCCATTTTGGGAGTTTGTCCCGCAATGAGGGCTTGGTATTTTTACAAAAATGAAGGCTTCCTGGAATAAAAGGAAGAAACACAAAGGAGTCAGGGGCAAAATAGGGAGAAAAGAGAATATTTTGGGGCTTAATTGGAAAGAAAAGATGAGGCTGGGTCGCGCTAGGGTCAGGGTCAACCCAGCAAAGACACACGGGTTGCTCCAGGTGAAACGGGTGAAGGAGTATGAGACGAGGTGGTTCGGATGGAGGGTTGGATGGATCAGGTGGGCCGGGTGTACACGCGGGTCAGAGCTTGGTCCGGATAGGAGGACGCGGGTCAGCCTTTGGTGTGCCCCTGATGTCCTGTTTGTTAGCGCCGCCTTCCAGCCTTCTCCAGAATTCACAAATTGATCCTCTGTTAGCCCCATTTGCCCCCGTTAGCCTGATTGTGCCTTGGATCTCTTAACGGACTGAACGAAACTTTGTCCAAATAATTCCCAAAACAACTTTTAAGCCCGTAATTATCTCGAATTTCGTGCTAAACACCATATAAAAGCTTGATTATGCATGAAAACCTATATTAAGCACAAAAACACAAATAATAATATTTCCAAAGCATAATTAAATCAAAAATAGCACAAAATAGCAGAAAATTCCCAAGAAAATTCGTGGAAATCTTGCGCTCATCACCTATGCTAAGAAATTAATTCATTTGGTCCTACATATTAACTTTTTCGGTCAGATTCCCCCTCACAATGTTAACATTAAACTTGCCTTTTTTTTGGAAAATTCCCAAAGTACCCTTACGTACATAGATACACAAATTAGTGTATATTGTAATTTTAGATTTGTCTTCATCCATGCTCCCCCCCCCCCCATTCAAAGAAAATGCTTATTCATCATCTTCATCCATACACGGTCTTAACCCACATATTAACTACCCAGATCTCCCTCACCTTCTTAATTGATTTCACCACCTCCGTCGTCTTCTCCTCCGCAACCTTCTCCACCTCCTCCTCTTACCTCGGTCCACTCCTCGACTCCTTCTCCCTCTCTGTCACCGTCGTCGTCGACCCTTCCGCCAAAATCCTCCCATTCACCTAGTCTCAGTGCCAAGCTTTCTCCTTCGCACTCTTCTCTCTCTCTCTCTCTCTCTCTTTGTCTGTCTAGATCTAAAGACACGATCTCAATTTTTTTTATTTGAGTTTTTGTCTTTTCCAGTCACCCATGCTCTAGATCATCTTCTTGTAGCAAAAAATGCTTAGATTTTGATGTTGATTATAAGAGGTCTATTGTGGGGCTTAATTTGGTGGGTGACTCATAGTGAAAATTAATGATTTCCTTGTTCAATTTTGATTTTTGAATGGATTTCGGTGGTGCTATGGTGTCACGGTGGCTGGTGGGTTTCCCGACAACATGAGAACAAGTGAAGAAGGGAGCGATGGTGGTGATTAGGGAGTTGAGGCCAAATTTGAGGTAACAGTAATCAAGCTTTCATCTTTATAAGTGTAGATTGGTCGTCGTCGGTCGTCCCGTCATTGTTTTCTCTCATCCATTAGGTAGTGACCTTAGTAATTTCATTGAAAAGGACATAGAATTCCTTCGGTTTTCCCTAGGGACATTTCATTTTGGTTTCTTCACTTTTCTTGAATCAGAATACCTTAACATAACACCAAAATTGTTAAACGTAACATCATTTAAAAGATAAAATTTTTCACCACCCATCTCCACATTTAAACTATACTACTACCTCCCTCTCTCCTCCCTTCACGTAATTTTGATTATGTACCATTATTGATTCGGTTTCAATTATTAAGACATGTTATCGAATGTTAATTGCATTTGTTTTGATTTAGTTTTTTTTTTTTTCAATTACGAATAAAAAATCGTTGATTTATATATTTTTTCGATTTCAGACAAAACATCTGCTACACACTAGCGGATGTTTCGTCAAACATCCACTAGGGCGTAACAGATGTTTTATAAAACATCCGCTAGTGTGTAGTGGATGTTTTATAAAACATCTGCCAATATATACCACAAGTGAGTATCTATTAAATGTTAAAATGAGTATTTAGATCATTTTATATATTAAATAGTGTTACGTTTATGAATTTTAATGTTACATTTAAGGTTACTCTTCTTGAATTTATGCTGCTCAGATGATTTCAAATGAACTGCAAAACAAAAATGTTGGAACTCTGAGACATGAAATCGAAAAAAAAATTTACTGCTAGGAGTAGAAAGAGATGACTGGAGTCTGATCAAACATCTCATCATGCTTTCCAGATCGTTAGCTGCGTGTGATTTGGCACAAACCCGTTTTGCCCCTTTTGCTCTGTTTGAATGTGGGGAATGTTAAATGGTGAAGCATTTATGAGAATTTACTTTTTTTTTTAATTGTTTTATTTTATTTGTATAGATGGTTTAAGATTGAATGTTTATATCTATCTAAATTTCTTATAGATTTGATGCTGCTTAAAATTTGCTGATGGGGGTGATGGCAGAAGGCAGAAGAAAAGATAAATTTTTGCTGGGTTTGATTTTTTTTTTTTTTTCGAAGGGATATGCAATCGATTTGGTTCATAACTGTGTACATGGAGGAGAGAGAGGGTAATTTGGGCATTTTGAAAATAATTAGGCGGTAAGTTTAACGTTAACGTGGTGAGGAAATCTGACCAAAAAAATTAGCATGTAGGACCAAACGAATTAATTTTTAAATAATAGGGCCAAATAAATGATTTCTATAAAGTCGAGGGACCAAATAATTAATTAAATATTTTTATTACTTTTAATGTTTTTCTTTGCGGAAGATATGTTCATGGTATATAATATAAAAAGAATTAATAAACTCGTTTTTATGCCCTTTTTATTTGTTCTGGTGTGATATTGGGCTTAGCGCTTACTTAAAAATTTGATTTTTTTTTCTTTTTTCTTTCGTACCTTAATTATCATTGATATAAAAAAAAATTACAAGAGGAATGGTACTTGATATCTTAACTCAATCTTAAAACTCATCAATAGTAATAAACCAAAGGCCATTAATAATAAAGATAGAGCTGTCAAAATAGGTTGATGGGACGAGCCAGCCTACAACCCATTTCAACCCATCATTTGGTGAGGCGGGGCGGGCCAGCTCAAAAAAATGACGGGTCTAAGAAATACCAATCCAACCCACCTCTTTTAGGTGGCGGTGCAGGCTAGCCCAGCGGGCGCAAGCCTTTTTAACAACTCCAGACGGGCCAACCCACAACCCACATCAACCCGCCATTTGGCGGATCGGGACGGGGCGAGCCAGCCCAAAAAAGTAGCGGGCCTAAGAAATAACAACTCAACCCACCTCTTTTATAGCGGGGCGGGCTAGCCCAACAGGCCCAATTCATTTTGACAACTCTAAATAAAGAGATGAAGAAAATGATAATCGAAATTTCTGTCTTAAGAAATTTAACCAAAAAATTTTAGTGCATCGCACATTTTTCAATAATGTTAAAACGATAAAGTTTATTTTCATCTATTTATGTGGTAGATTTATATATATATATATCCCTCCGTTCTGTTCGTTCTGGACAAAGAGTTAATTATTTTATTATGAGATGTTTTACTTAAAGAGTACAATTTTTAAAAATTAAGGCATAAAAATATCATTTATTACTAATCGATTACTAAAAATATCATTTTTTTTTAAGTCTTTGACTTTCAAACATGGACTCTTTACTCCAAAGAGAGGTAGTATATAATTGGCTAATTTATTCTGACATCTTAATTAATAAAAAATTCTAATACAAAAACAATATAACTGTCATCGCTAAACTTAAGTTGAATACATTAAACTTTCTAGAATAGGCTATTTCTTTTTTTCATTTAATCTCCATGCATACTACCACCACATAAGAAAAGGCAAAAGCAAGCAACTGTCTAATGTTAGTACCATCTCCATGAGCAAAAGCCAGTCTACATGTGGCTTGATAGCCTTGATTCATTGTTTATGGGTATGCGAGGTCCCAATTCCCCTTACATGACAAGCCACAATATATATTGTTTGTACCTAGGATTGGCGATTGTGTAGGTTGTGTCGAAATATACCGTGACCCGTTATAACCTAAAATTAAACGGGCGGAATGGATAACTAGTAAGAACGGGTCGATCCGTTCTAACCCACATTTTCCATAAAAAACCTACATTTGTATAATAAAAAAATAACGGGTCGAAATAGGCAACGGGTTCGATCCGACTTAATCCGATCCAAATCGACTTGTTAATTTTTTTGGATCGCAATGAATAACCCGTTTCGATCCAAAAAATAATAGATCGAGTTGGATGTACTAACGGGTTTTTGATTATAATTATCAGATCTATTTGTCCCAATGAATTGAATGATATCTTTGTTAGTAGCATCATATCCCATGACCAAAATTATATTTATAGTATGCCATTGAATATTGATTCCCAATAATGGGTTAGTAGGAATTTTATTTCGATCTCTAAAACAAATAATGGGGGATGGTTGAGTGATCTAACTTTCTCGCTAACAGTTTGAGCTTAATTTATTCTCTCGTGCTTACAATGGGGGTACTGAAGCACTCCTTAACTCAATAATTAATATACCTAATTTTATTACTAATCAAAATAGATAATCAATGAGCACAAATATTAAAAAGGATAATGCAAGGGTCACTCTAATAGAACTCAATTTTTGGTATCAAATGATGTGGTATCTTATGTATTATATTGTTAACATAACTTTTTAACTTATAGTGGAGCCCATAAAATGCCAAATAAGATGACATATTGGAAACCACATCATTTGGTGCATAAATTTGAGTGCTCATTGAGTGGCTCTAGCATTACTCTATTTAAAAAATCGAGAAATAATTATAATGTTCTTGAAGCAAGGAATATTTCCGGAACAAATGTGAATACAAATTGTTGGGAATGAGAGATAAGTATTGCAGTAAACACATTTTTGTTCAAACCGGCAAAGGCAACGTGAAAGAATAAAGGAAAAAAAACCATCTTTGGTCGCCGAAAACAATAGTGGGAGGAGCTGTTAAGGCATAGTAGATTGTACTACTACTCTCATCATGTGGATCGCTTGATTCGCTTCACACAACAGTTAGTACCACCAATAATGCAGATCGTACTACTTGTTCGTTATTTCTCTAAATATAGTGTAATATTACCTATATAGAATTCGTCTGCATATATTCACTTACATTATGCTTTAAGTGTGCACATTTTGATTCGTGCACAACACTTTAGAGCATAATGTAAATGCATTCCGTTGATAAATTATGTAAGTATAGCATTTCCCTTTTCCTACTGAAGGCACCCAACCCAAGCCCTCATACGTGGAAAGACACAAGTATCCCAGCTCAACCTAGAAGGGGCCCACCACCCGATGAACTAAACCGACAGAACAAAGGCGACCAAGGTTAGCAACCACAAACAGTTAATCTCGGATCCTCGGGATGTCGAGGATCACTTTGAGAGCCAAACACGGTCGACCACCGGGACGAGGAACAACCATGCTCAGCAGGCGAGCTCTCTGAAGATATCAACATTCCAAACATCAAACATCAACACAATATCTAAAATGGGCAGGTGTTGGCTCCTAGTTCAAAGACACGTGTCTTCCATACAAACGGACGTGACATAGGGAGTAATCGACCACCTACTACATGTCACCTGCCAACCAGTAAGGAGCCTCCAACAAGTCGACCAACAACAGACCCTTATATCCGGGGAACAGACATGACTTGAGGAGTAATCAACCACCTACTATGGAAAGTTGCATGCAACCTATCAACCAATAAGGGGCCGCCAGCAAACCGACCAACAATAGGCCCCCACGTCTTAGGACCCTTACTCTAATCATGAGACTCAAGACAATGATTATAAAAAGAGCATGAGGTGACTGTGTAAAGGTTACATTCTATCTCACACTTCCAAGGACATAACACACTTAATATATCAAATATACTTACCGGAACCTTAAGAGAACGCCTAACTCCGACATATATATATACCCCGTTATTGACGATCTCTCACCGGAGGGCTTTAGCTAGGATAATCTCCCAGCTCCCTGACGGTGTTCTCCATTTCAGGTCATCAAGGTTACAATAAAGATTGCAGAACCAAGTAGATTCCCAAAGCAAGTACATCTAGCACAACTTCAAAAGAACATAAAGCCCGTATATCTTAGTCATCATTTACACCTCAGCTCTGCTCCATTACGTGGACTGCCAGCATAGTCACCCCATCTTGTGGCGTGATCACCTACCCTTATTTTTATTCCATGGGTTCAGGGTAGACATGCCCAAATGATTCCGGAACCGTTGGTTCTTGAAGATCAAAAGGAGGAATTAGATTCAAATATGCTAACCTTAAGTGAATCGTCGGTTCCAGTTCACTTTAAGGTTCGGTTCTTGGTCGGTTTTGGGACGGTTCGGTTCACAGCAACTGGGAACCGGATGGGCACGTCTAGTTCAGGGGAGTTTCTTAATATAAAAAATCTCATATTTTTATTTATTTATAAAAATGCTATGTTTACCACTAATATTGCTACCACTATTATGATATCTTTTAATAATGATGATATGTAGTGTTCTAAAACTCCCCGCCTAACTCCGCCTAGGCCCCGCCTAGGCGCTAGACCTCTATCTACCGCCACGACTTTCTTAGTCGCCGCCTAATCGATCAAGTCGGCGCCTACGTTGCCGGTCTGCCAGATAGATAGAAGAAAGAAGAAGAAAAAAAGATGAAGAAGAAGGGGGTTGTCTCGAGACTCATAATTTAGAATGAGAAGGGATTAAAGAGGATATGTTAGACTGTGGGTTATAGGGGCAGTAGGTAGGTGGAGTATTTTATTTTTTTTTAGTTCTAAACTTGGCTGGTTTATTGCTTTGGAATTGTTGAGAATTGAGATTAAAGGTAGGTTTGTATATTTTTATTCATTTTACAAATATAGACAAGTGTTTGATAAAATGACAAACATAAAAAAAATTATATTTGTAGTCAATGTGTTTGATCTTTGATGTAAATTATCAAAAGAAATGGTAATTATACATTAATTCTAGGCCCCGTTTAGATCTCGATTACGCCCCGACTAGTCCCCTAGGCGCTAGTGTGCCGCCTAGCAGCCGCCTAACGATTTTTAGAACCTTGATGATATGCAAAGCCTTTTAATAGAATGTTATGTTTACTTTGATTTGAAGAAATATAAGTGACATTAAAAATGAAAGCAAAAGCAAAAATGAAATTAAGCAAAACTATCGTTATGAATAAGATAAGTCAATACCGATTTTGATAAAATCATTTATTAGTCAAAAGTGATAAACCATCAAAAAAAATGTTGATATTTTTTGTTGTCGTTATTTTTCTCAAACAACACACACTCTTTCTAAGAAATATTCACTAGATCAAGAACTCGTGTTTGATTCCATAAAAAAATGTTTATAATTGGAGCAATAATATAGTCAAATTAAGCTTATGTGAATTCTATCTCTTTTTGGTATGAATATTACAAGATAAAAACTTGTGTAAAACAGTTTTATAGATAGATATTTTTTGTAAGACACATTTTTATTACTCGATCCATTGTGTATTGGTAGGTTGAGCTGTGAAAAAGAAGAGTTCTATCTTACGAATTAAGATCCGTGAAACCGTCTTAAAGGAGACCTACTCATATTACAACATGATACATAAATTTGCAAACCCCTTTCCCCAAGACATCACAAAGTCTCTCTCTCTTTTTTCCTCCTTAAATGGGTAGGGTAGCATCAAGTGCATTCATTATCCCTACGTGAATGGGACACGAATGTATATCCCGTATTTCAATACGACTATAAACTACAACGACCGGATCTGCGAGGGCCAAGGAAGAGACATGGAGAACAACCATCCACATGCTAAACAATCCATTTGGACCCAAACGATACAAATTTTTAGGGAGAAATTCAGGCATGTAAGGTTTATGGATTTTCAACCGTTTTAATTTGAGATAATAGTATCAAAATCGTTGAAGTACACTTTCATACATTATTTGACAATGCACATATTTATTATCGAGATGCATCGATGCATGAAATTGTTATTAACAATTTGATAATATTATTGGGATAAAAAAGGTTTAAAATCTACAAAAATGTAAGAAAGTAAAAGTCGGGGTCGATCCAACCGTTATGGAGGCCTAAAGTGAACTATAGAATGAGCTCGTACAAATCAATTTCTCGATGACCCCTTTTTGTGATTCGTTTAAAGCTTCTACTTTTTTTTCTTTAGTTCCAAATAACCAGATTCAAAATTTCTAGTTAACATTTATATAACTTACAAGTTAAAATAAAAAAGCAATGTATTTTCATAAATTAAATTAAATGACTATAAATCAAATGATTCAAATCAAGGCACAAGACTAAAGAAAAAAAATAGTTAGAACAAAGAAACCTGGTCGGGGATCGGTCACGCCCTCACAAGGCAAAACGCAATGGCCCAATTCGTTTATTCGATGAGTCTCGATCCTCCTCTTTAGGAAGGGAAGAGCCGATATGATTTATGAAGCTAGTATATGTGGTTGCCTTGGCTCTGATTTATGAAGCTAGTGTGGTTGCCTTGGCCTGATTCACAAATTCTGCTAGTGCTAGAAATTGGGTAAGAGACAGAGGAAGAGTAACTAAGAGACAAAAGATTGGAGGAGTCACAGACGGATACGAAGAGTCGAATACGTGGGAGATAACTTGTCATAGACTAATCAATTGTTAACTGGTAAGTCACTGACTCATTAAATCACTAATCAGTAAATAGTAATAAGATAATCACTAATTACTACATTAAATACAAAAATAACCGTTATTTAGTTTAGGAAATCTAAGAGTCACCTAGTACTAATAGTAAAAATAAATAAATTTGAGGCCTCCTATTTACTCAGGCCTAAAATCCTAGTTTACCTAACTTCACCCTTGGGCCGGCCTTGGTAAAAGTATATGATAGTGAATTTGTTTTTCTTTCTTTTACGAGATAAGAGAGAAAATCAAAACACAGAAGCTATTATTATTATTATTATTTTACTACAAACAAAGCGCTATATACATATAAAATAACCAGAAGGTACAAACCATGGCTATGAAATATAACAACCATTACAATCAAGCCACAAACACACTAAACACCAAACTAAGTAATACTAGACCTATTACAATACAACCAACGATGAAAAATTGGGCTTCGAGCTCGAGCTGCAAAAGAGGCTAACTGTTGAGCAGTCCCCAACATTTCTCCGTTTGTACAAAAACCACAACTAAGTAGATTCACAGCCAACATACATATATCATACATAATCGGGGCAATAATGTTTGACACTTCTTCTTAATTAGTTATATGTTTTATAAAAAACACGAGAGTTAGAGCAAAACAATATGTGCATGAAAGAGTTTGACAAAACCCAATATAAAACATAATAAATCGACAAAGCATCCCCTTCTAATTGAGATCATCGAACGATGAGAGGATCCATCCACCAACTTTCTCCCCAGATAAGTTAAAAGCCACAACTCTTATTCCCACACGATTAGTAGCATGTATCCACCTTGTCGCACATTAAGGATACCCACCGCACGACAACTCACATTATTACAACCAGATGATTGAAAAACAAACTGATCACCTTGAGGCTGGAGAACAAGGCTTATGAAATTTGTCATTATATAACGAAGGAGATAGCTCAAAAAAGTTGATGAGCTTTTTGTAAAGACCAAGGAGCATTAGGAAACACAACATCATTCCGATAAATCCAAATACACCAAAGTCCAATGGCAACTTTCACAGCCAAAGTAGACAACTGATTACGCTTACTTTCAGTTTTTAAAAGCCATGCAATTAGCCAAATTCGAAACACGCCTCCCTCCACATTCTCCAGGTGGCACGAAATATCAATGTTTGAAAGGACCGAAGACCAAAATGAAAGAATCACAGGGCTTGTTAGAAATAGATGATCATCCGTCTCAATATTCTGCATACAAAGTTTGTATATGGAATCAATAGACTGAATCCTCTTATGCAAATTAACAACAATTGGGAGATGATCAAATAAGGCTTGCCATAAGAAGTATGAAATCTTATAAGTAATCGAACCCAAACCTTATCTGGAATATGAATGGTAGAGCTGGATTGAACCTCTGTGAGTGTTTGTGTCGATGGAACCTCACTGGATTGAGCTTGAACTGGAGTCTGTGTCCATCCCTCCCACCTATTAACTTAAAAACATCCTCAATTATATCAAAGCATGCTGACCAGTCACCCCCTTGAAGCAGTCTTTCTTATCTAGGCCCCGAGGCCCCGAGACCATCTTTTCAGCACGTAAAATTATTCATTGCAATTGTTACTATCTATATTACAAAGAAGCTAGGTAATTGTCTATGACTATTCAGAGGTCAGAATTTAATTTTTTTTTTACTATCATCCTACGGCTGTCATTTATTTGGGTAACCTCCTCTTCTGGGTTTCCTTATACTGTTAGAATTAGGTTTCCTTATAAAACAACTAGGTAATTGACTAGGGCTATTCAGAGGTTGAGATTAAATTATCTTTAAAAATTTAACGGTTGAGATTCACCCTCACATTCACATGTGTGAGTAGTTATCCATTTTAACCCCATACAATTAATATTATGAGTAGTCACCCCTTTTTCTTCTCCCTATATTTTATCTTCATATTACAAAGTCGCACCCTGCGATTAGTCTTTTGAACAATCACCCCTTATTAAATATCAGTCCCTCAACTATCACTTGAAGCAATGTATCCCTCAGCTGTAATATTTTTTAAATAACACCTTACGGTTTTACAGTTTTACAGTTATTATTTTATGGTTTTACCGATATTGTTTTACTGAGATTTATTGTTTTAACGTACATAACTAATCAATTTAATTTTAGTCCAGCGGTAAGTTTTGAATATTTGTATTTGTATTTTTTTTATTTTTTAATTATTATCTTAATTAACTTAATCAATTTAATTTTTATCCGACCCGCAATTTCGTATACAAATAAAAAAAATCGTAAGTTTTGTAATTTGAATTTTTTTCTTTTTAACTGTTATCGTAATTAACTTAATCAATTTAATTTTTGTCCGGCATCTTTTTTTGTTCGGCAATTTAATTTTTTTCCGGCCCGCAACTTCTAATAAAAATAAAAAAAAGTCATAAGTTTTGTCCGACCCGTTTTTTTTGGTCGGCCCGCAGTTTAGTGTACAAATTATTAATTAATCCATCTGTTCCGGGTAAAGAGACCTTTACAGTTTTACAAATATTTAGTTGTAGTTTCTTAATTAATTTTTTTCATCATGCTCGGTTCATACATTGATCACGCTTTTACTGGCACCATGCCATCAGCACGGGCACGAGTTTATTTTTATAGAATGTTGGACATCTTCTCATTGTTGTGGTTTCATTTGTTGGGGTATGTGTATTGGTTTTCATTGATTTAATTGCCATTTTTTTAGTTTTTAGAGTTGATTAATTTGAATCAAATGCATCTTCGTACGCTTGTTAGATTTTGTATGATAATATGTTGTAGGATTCGAGCTTTGTAGATGAAGCAGAAAATTTAGTTAATTGAATATGTTTGAATTTTCTTTGTCTCATGTATAGGTGGAAATAATAGACAAAGTTATTGCATCTCATGTTTACAAAGTTAAGCAAAAAACCCCAGAAGAAGAAGAGAAGAAGAATACTGAGTTTTCGTTATTCAGAAAATAATATTTTTTTTTGTATTTTAATAGTAGTTACAATTAAAATATATATTTCTTGGTTTTCTTATAAAATAAATATCGAAGTAAAATATTTTATTTTGTTAGGTATTTGAGTTCATTTTCATATTATTTTATTTATCGATAAATTCTCAAACTGACGTCGTGTCATCAACACAAACAAAAGTACTAGTGTAATTACATCATTAACCAGCGGGACACTAACATCTACCACTTGCACCCCCTATTAGCCTATTAGGCTATCATTAAAGTTAAAACACACTCTCTCTCTCTCTCTCTTCGTATCAACACAAACACTCAACGTGTAACTGTTGTAGCAAATGCTACGTATCGCGAAAACCGGTCGCCCGTTTCTCTCTAGTTCAGGTCAGTCCTCTTGGCCCTATATCATTGCATCCCGTTTCTTTTTTTAATTAATTTATTCATTAATAAGGATTTTATGTTTGCACAAAATCAAGTGTCGTTATCTTGGACTTGCACTTGGAGTGTGTCCCTTTCCTTGATTTTTGGCTTACGCACATTCGATTCGAATAATCTAAAAGCGAATATGCCTTTTTTTTTTTTTTTTCCTCGGTTGCCTGCCAACTGTTTGACGTTGGTGCTTCATTAATTTTCAAGGTTTCCTCATATGGGTTGTCCACTTTTTAGTCTCTACATTTTGAAACCTTGTCCTATGAATCGTTGAGCTAACACATTTGTTGGTTTCGTGTAAACTTCCATTGTCTATCTCTATCTCTCTCTTCTTTGTTTTCTTCGGTAATTCTATTCCATTTTGAGCCAATATCTTGAAAATTTGTATCTTTTTACGAGTCGCCTCCTGTTGTATTGATGATAAATGATTCATCTTTCCTTGGGGGCAATCATTTGGGTTTCGCAATTTGATCTTGTTACATTGTGTTTCTTGTTTGGGGTGCCATAATTGTGACAAATTTGGGCATTTGACGTTCTCTTTGATTCATGGTTAGTTTAGGGACGTAATTGGGCGAGGCGGAAATGAATTAGGGTTCTAATTCATGATGTGAATGATTTGAGATTTGTTCAAGTGGGTAATCCTAAAACCTTGAATTTAGGAAGATGTATGCTGTGGGGAGGTTGGGAAGCTACATTACCCGGGGAGTTTATACGGTCTCCGGCCCCTTTCATCCATTTGGGGGGGCCGTGGATATCGTTGTCGTTCAACAGGAAGATGGGAGCTTCAAATCCTCTCCTTGGTACGTTAGGTTTGGGAAATTCCAAGGGGTTCTGAAGGCAAGAGAAAAAATCGTTGACATTAATGTGAATGGGGAGGAGGCAGATTTCCATATGTATTTGGACCAACGAGGGGAAGCTTTCTTTCTGAGGGAGGTGGATGCAGAAGAAGTGGACGCTCTCTTATCGCCGCCTTCATCTTCAGGTGAGGAGTTGGATGGCAAGAGTCTTGATAGGAGGCCAATTAAGTCCAAGAGTCTCAATATTGAGTTTGATCAGTGTGAGTCGGTTATTGATATGAGCAGTGGGAAAAGGACAAATTCTCGCCGTTCCAGAATATTGGGGTTTGTTCTTGGACGGAAATCAATGAAAGAGAAGAGGTTTCAAGAGGGAGGGGATGATTCTGATGTTAATAGGACGGATTCAATGGAGCGTGCTGAGATTGCTGCTGATCTTTTGGAGGTGAGGTGGTCTACCAATTTAGCATCAGGCAGAAACAGGACAGACAATTTTTCGTGCCTCTCTGGTTCAGATAAATTGAATGAAGAAGCTAACAAGGATTTGCAAATGAACAATGGGCAGGTCCAGGTTGATTCACTTTTTCAGGAGCACATTGTAAATAGTTTGGACACTGCTGCTTTGCATGAAGGCAATGCTGAGTTGAACTCTAACATTTCAAGGCAGATCGATGGAATTGGTCTAGGAAATGCTGATCACGATGACATTGCACAGGAGTTTGTAACTATGCCTGAAAATGGTGGTTTGTCAAAGAGCAGTTTTTTCAAGGAAGAGAGCTCGTCAATTGGATTGGATGGTACTACTGGACAATCTGACGAAACTCAAGACCTTTGTAGTGGAGAAGAAGAAGTCTACGTGCTTGCTGAAACTTTTTATGAGATGACTGACATAATATCTGAGGTAAGCTCTCCAATGTTTGCAGCAGATCAACCTCCGGACTCTTCTCGAGTATCAGGATATGACAGGTGTAGCAGCTTTGATGATGCAAAGATTCTTGAAAGGGAAATAATTTCTTCAAATACCAGTAATATTGTTGCAGAAACCTACTCGGAAGCTGTTTCTACTGACCCACTAACTGGTTCAGCTGAAGTGGGGTCATGCAGCCTTTTCAAGATATCTGGTTTCAGCAACTCAGTTTCTCAAGTTGAAGATGGAACAAATTCGAGGGAACGAGATGAAATGAATGAGATCCGACAGATTGATGAATTCCAAAATGTTGGTGATTTTATTGCGACCAAGGAAACACCAGAAAGATTAGAAGAAGAACAATTCCTCTTCAGTGACCTGGATGATGGGAAGATCAACGAGGTTGAACACATGGAATGCACATTTGCAGATCACATTGAGAATGATACTCACTCATCACTAAAAGCAGAAACCATTGAGGTTGGGGATGAGTTTGTTCAAGAGAGCCTTGCAATGAACATTGATGGGCTGAGGGAAGATTCAAAAGGGTCTCCAAATCATGTTGATATCCCTAGAAATTGTCAAGTTACAGATCAGGAAGTCGGACGCCTGGCAAAATCTCTACCCAATATGTGGTCTCAATTTGATGAATATGATGCAGATCACCTTCATAGCTCGTTAGTTCACTCTCTTGGAGCAAAACCCAAATCTTCTAAGTGGAAGCTGCTCAGGGAAGACATTACTAGCATTATAAAATTAGATGAAGACAAAAAACACCAGTTATCTGGTTCACAGCCTGCAATCACTGATACAAAGGAACTGACAGATGTATCTAGCAGTACTGCAGTTGGTAAGAGTTCTATTTTTTTGCATACATATGTATATTATTAAGCTATATTATTGCTGTTACTCAGATGTTCGAATAAGTCCAACTACCTTAATAATGGACTTTCTTATTTAAACTTAGTAGCCCTGGAAACTGCAAGGCAACAATTTTATTTGCCATAGTGTCTGCACAGTGGACACTTGGTAAGTGACGGGACTGCAGTGGTGCTTTCTCTGATACTGCTTCAAAGGCCCTTAACCTTAAAGATAGTGGAACTATAGCTCTCGCATTACTGAGTGTAGCTTTAGGAAGTCGTGGAAAGCCAAGTAATTTGAGCAAATATGTTTGTCTAAAGCACTTGGTGATTGTAGTAATGCTGCTTCACAAGCTTTTACACGGATAGAGTTGTAGACTTGGTCACTATCAGTTTTCATCGTTTCTGATGGTACGAGGCTACATATATCAAAATATGCTTGCATATTTTTCATATTAGGGCTAAAGGCATGCCAGTGCTGATGTGTTGAGACAATCCATGCAGGGAATCCATCTGACATCAATGATGCCTCTAGTGGAAGCTGGAGACTCTGGCCCTTCAGAAGAACAAGAAGTAGAAAATTTTCTGAGCCTTCCCCGAGTGTAAGAAGGATTCTGAAGCTGATAATGTGTCAGAGAGCTCTAGAGATGTTGATGGAGAAAAAGAAGTGTCTAAATTAAAATCAAAAAAGATGAAAGTAAGGGCACTTGCTCCAACATCCGAGCAGCTGGCCTCCTTGAATCTGAAAGAAGGAAAGAATGTAGTAACCTTCACATTTTCAACCTCAGTGCTAGGAGAGCAACAGGTTACTTGCTGTTTTATTCCTTCTAAAGCTCTCTTCCCTACTCTAATCTTGCTTAAGCCTACCAGAAAACAATGAGTTTGAACTGGACCATCTTTCTCAATGATCTTCTTTTGTGCGTACACTTACCTGTGTAACACGTTTCACAGGTTGAGGCCAGAATCTACTTGTGGAAATGGGATACTCGTATTGTGATCTCAGATGTTGATGGCACAATCACCAAGTAAGCTTAATTATTAAGATTTTTCTATGCAAAATTCAGTTTTTAATTGTACATACTGAGGTGGTGTATGTCTTACTCATATATGAGTATTTATATTCCACTTCTTACTGCTTAACTGTTTTTTTTTTTTGATAAGTAAAGTATTATCACCTAAATACTTTTATGTCATTATTATATGACTTGACAAGTTGACCCAGATAATGAAACAACTGTTCAAGGATGTGTGAATAGCGAGGGTATAGCGCCTCATGTGTCCCAGGCGAGGCGATGTGCAAGAGGCGCTGAAAAGGAAACACCTTTGGCGCCTTTTGGAAAGTCGTGAGGAGTTAAAAAATTGTGAAAGTCGCTCATTTAATTTTTTTTAAAAAAACTTCTGATAGAACAAACGATTTAGTTTGGCCCTTTGGTATATATATTAGAATACCCTTCCCAAAGACGACATATCGAAAGACAGAACCCCCTATACTAGCGTAACTAGGGCTAGGGTTTCGATTTCGTGTGCGACTTCAAGGCTGGGATTCGACTTCAATTTGCGACTTCAACGGCTAGGGTTTTGAGTGTCGACTGCAAGGCTTCCTTCTTCACACCAATCGATTCCAACTTCTAAGTAAGCTCTGATTCTGTTTGAAACCCAAACCCACTGACTTCAAAAATTTCGAACAGCCTTCTTTAAAAAAAAAAAAAAAACTCTGTTCGACTTTTATTTAACTTAACTACTTCGACAATGTATTCAATTCAAGTTCGGCTTCTATTTAAAAAAATTGTTTCTCTTTTTGAAAGAAATTTACTCTGTTATATAATTACTATGTTCAACTTCAAAAATTTGTTTCTCTTTTTGAAAAAAATTTACTCTATTTTAAATTTTAAAAATTGTTTCCAAGACTTCTAAACAAAGTTTTGAATCTGTATTCTATATTCTGGAGACACTAGACATGAATCTGTATAAATAGATTCACAATTTTTGAAACTATGAATGAAAAATTTGTGTTATTGATATTATGTTAGAACTTAGTTTCATGTATTATGCTCACTTATAACATGTTTTGTTGATATTTGCTTAGTTATATGTATTTTATGTATTTTTCCTTAGTATTGTTTCCGTGAGCGCCTTTTGGGCACCTTTTTAGCGCCTCGCCTCTCGTCTCAAATATGGACATGTCAACTTTTTAGCGCCTCTCGACTTTGACAACTATGTTCTCTTCTTAACTTGTAGTCCTTCCGTCCCAATTGAAGAGGCACAATTTCCTCTTTAGTTTGTCCCAATTGAAGGGGTGTGCTTAGAAACTTTTCGTTTGCGTGGTGGCTTTAATACTCTCTGATTCTGTTGATGAAAGTGACCCTGTCAAATCAACTAAAAAGTAAGTTGAAATTGTGACCAAAGTCACCAAACAATGATATGGGTATAAGTTAATTGATTTTAAACTATTTTCTTAATTTATGCAATAAGTCAAAGAGTACCTCTTCAATAGGTACGGAGAGAGTATTACAAACATTATTAGGCTTTATTTCTGAATAACTTACTTAGTATGGGGCTTTGATCACCTTTATTTTTTTGATAGGTAAGTGTGACCCCTTGGTATGGGGATTGGAACCAAGGACCTCAAGGTCTTTGCCTGAGTGCCCTTGCCATCTCTCCCACCCCTTGGGGTCAAAGCTTTGATCACTTTTATTTCTTAAGATGATTCCAGAGACATCACTGGTGGCTACATCTCTGAATGACTAACTGTTTATTTGGAGTCCATTGGACATTACATTTGAATGCCTTGTCATGAGCTCTTTAACATTATTCAGAGGTTTGCAAAGGAAACCTTTCTGTTGTAAATTAAATTAATGATGAAAGAGGGTAAAAGATTGGATACAAATGGAAAATAGGAAGCATGCAAATAAGAAGTTTGGATAGAAGGTACAAGAATTGCAATTTTTATTTGTTAATTATCTATCAATCGAAGGTGTTATTCATCTATGTATGACTCAAATATCTAGTGTCCATTTGGTACGCAACAATGGTTATTCAATTCAATGTTTTTGAAGTACGAATTTCATTCCATGATAGATCAAATAGCATGGAGAGTAACTATTTTGTTTCTGCAAACCATGAAACTTTAAGGAGATTTAGACCTTGCTGATGTTGTTTACATTAGATGAGTGTGAAATATTGTTAAAATTAGATCCGTGATGGGTTGTAAAATGGCCATACACAGTGCGTGAACAGGAATAAAAAACTCTGTGCTCTCTTCTGTTTCCTTGCGATGGTTTGGTGTGCAGGACAGAGAAGATAATCCAGAATAGTCAGGGCTCCTTACATAGGGATAGATAGGTCTTGTAGTCTCTCCCCAAGTGTAAATATTGTTTGTTTTTCAAGGAACTCCCCTGCTGAATATTCAAGGAGATTGAAGAGCTATACTTTGGATAATTCCTTCTTTTTTTGTTGGAGGAATTCTTTTCTTCGTCATCTGTAAAGGATCCTGTTTCTTAGCATCATCGTTGTCTTTTATCAAAAGAAACTGTTGTTCAATTAAGACAATCTCATAACATTCATATTTGAGGCTAACTAGTAATTGTCTCGCATAAAAGGCTAGTGCTGTGAAATAAGGGACAATTATTCTGGAGTGGATGATGATGTTTTTGGCCTTTTGAAGTTGAGGACGTAAAATTAGTCCTTAGATAACCTCATTCAAAGAACGAAAGGCTTTCTGGTGGAAGTGAAGCTTGTTAACATCATTTTTGTCTTTTATCAAAAGAAAACTGTTGTTCAATAAGACAATCTCATAATTTTTATATTTGGAGATAACAAGTAATTGTCTTGCATAGAAGCCTTGTGTGTGAAATAAGAGACTATTCCGGAGTGGATGATGATGTTTTTGGCCTCTTGAAGTTGAAGACCTAAAAATTGATAGACCTTAGATAACCTCACTCAAAGAACAAGAGGCTTTGGAGTGGAAGTGAAGCTTCTGTAAGACAGATAGCTTCTACCTTTCCTTGTCTGTTCTTATACTTGGATTACACAACGGAGGGGAGAAATTTTCCAAGAGTTTACTTTCCCTTACTTTAGAAAGTGGATATCTCATCATAATCTGTATGTTCCAGGTGCAGGGAGTTTGCAATGTGCTTGCCTGTGTATTAGATATACACTTGGGGCTTTTGACTGAATCTCCCCGAGATTGTTCACATCTTTTGCAACAAACTGCCTATCCACTTTCAAAGAATATGAAACTGTATGCCCCATGATACTATGCCAAGGAGTTCATGGAGATTATACCAAAAAGCCTGCTTGCCCCATTTGATGCAACTCCAAAAGACTGAACTCTCTTTTCTTATTCACCTGCCCTAGGTCTAAACTGCTTATATGCAGAACTTTTGACTCCCGCCTCATTTAACTAGGTCATAAGAACCTCAAAAAGTGGTCTCTCTAAGAAAGAAGTCCTCTTCTTGACGATATCCTGCTTGCTCATATGCCAAATAGGAATGCCTTTTCACATTCATCCCTTTGTTAACTTCGTCAGGGTTCCAATGCTATATAACTACCTCAGTTATGAAAGGGTAAGCTGATGAATCTCTTGCCTTAAGGCTTGGTGACTTGATCGGCTGTCTTCCCTTCTCAAAAGAGTGATTCCTCTGAATAGGGTCTTTTCCACGTCAGGCTAGGGGTCTCGGTCTCTTGGATTGTTCCTAAATAAATCATTGCCCTGCAGCTTAAGATGTCTGGATGTGTGCTAGACAAGTTTTTTGCAAAGCATCAACTGTCTTCAAATGAGCGAGTAAATATTAACTGGTTGGTTGGAACCATGTACAAAGAAATTCCATCTGATGGGAAGGAGTTTGATATGTTTGAAGATTGTAAAGAACACCGAAGGAAGAAGTGGGAGGATTTATGTGGACGAAAAGTAAGAAAGAAAGCATGCAAAAGGGCATGCTTAACTTGTTCTCGAGTTATTTTGCTATACATATTTATGTATGCATGTATAGCTAAGCAATATGTGGTGGTCAGTGGAATGTGAGCACTCATTTGCCTTTATCTATATGTTCTTTCCCTTCAAGTTTCAACTCCATTCTCTCCTAAACAGTGTGTCCACAATTATTTTTGGTGCTATATGTAATGCAAATAGCTTTTTCTCCTTTGGTGATCATAAAAAATCCACTCAACTCAGCCTTTGTCCCAATCACTTGTGGTTGGCCACACGAATTCTTTTCAGCCATTCAATTCGGTCCATAACATGATCATAACACCTTTCTTAATATAGATTTAGAAAGAGAAAAAACCTACCCAGGCTTTATTTCCCTCACTTGAATTAGTCATGATATGATCCATGATGACATGGTTTGTTTCTGCAAAGCATGAATTGTTTCTTGAACGCATAGTTTCCTTTTCGGTTTCTGTGGTTCACACTGTTCCATTTTTTGTTGCAGATCTGATGTTCTTGGACAATTCATGCCTTTGGTTGGAAGAGATTGGTCACAGACAGGTGTAGCTCATCTCTTTTCAGCTATTAAGGTTTGTTTCGCTTCCTTGTATGTGCCACTGCTACTCCATAGTCTCATTTCAAAAAGCTTAAGCTACAAATCTTCATCTTTTGTCTTTCATTTGAAAAATGTGATGTTTATGTAACGACATGCAAAAGAAATTAAAACTTGAATACAACTTAAAGGAGATATAGAGGAGAGAAAGAATGATATTCTAAAGTTTGGCTTCTCAAATTCGACTCTTGTTTTTTGTTTGGGGGGGGGATGGAGGGACTATCTGTCAATTCTAATTTAAATGAATATGCTAGAAACAAAAATCTGTAGTTCCATTTTCACTCATTTAGGCAAAGGTAGCCACTTCAGTAAAAAATGTGTTTTTTAGATGGCAAATCAACTGTCATTCAGCATATAAACAATTTCAAATTTGAGATGTCATCAAGCTTTTGTGATATCTCATCGCTCGTATATATTTTGAACTAATTTCTTTCATGCTATAGGAAAATGGATATCAATTGCTTTTTCTAAGTGCTCGTGCGATTTCTCAAGCCTATCAAACTAGGCAGTTCCTATTCAACATTAAACAGGTAAGTGTTGTGTGTTGTGTGTTGTTTATGTTGCTGTGCCCTTCTCTTTCTTACTAAGTTAACTTGCAGGATGGAAAGGGTTTACCAGATGGGCCTGTCGTTATTTCCCCTGATGGACTGTTTCCTTCTCTGTTTCGTGAAGGTAAATGGCTGATATAAGTCTGTTCTTCATGACTCATCCATCAACTGACTGTTGTTAGCTGGTCATGTTATTTCTGCATGGTGATTAAATCCATCTTAATTCAAGTTTCTTATCAACCTTGATTCTTCAATAAAAGAGCAAGAATTCTGCATGCTTCTTTCTTATTTCACTACTCCAAGAATCATATTCGCCCCATGGCTTTTTTGTTCTCTTATCGTGATAAGATAATGAGGGTGATATCTGCAGTTTCTCTCAATCAAATTTGTTGTTTGATCTGCTAAACTAAAGTAAGCTTTGTCCAAAACAGCTCCCTTCAGCTATGTGAATCCCACAGTTTGTTGTTTAAGTTTAGAATAGGACCCACTTCAACTTTAATCTCAAAAAATAAAATAGACTCTTTTCTGATAGCATTGTATCTAACAACTCGGACTGCTGTAATTTCTTCTTTTATTAGGGTGGTGTTCATTATATTGAAATAATGATTACTGCCACTTTGTAATTTTACCATTATATACAGCAAGTATAATCAAATAACTGATCTTTAACTTCCTTTATATTTTATCTTTTTGCAGTCATCCGAAGAGCTCCTCATGAATTCAAAATCGCTTGCTTGGAGGTTAGTTTTGTGGATTTTATGTTGTCTTTACTCTTTACAGCAAAATATTTTCAAACGTTCCTCTGAAAAGTGGAATGAAAAAATTGGGAAACACTTGAGCAGCGCCGGTCCTGACATTTTGGAGGCCCTGTCTCAAATATAAAATTAGATCCTAAAATTGATAAAAAATAATTACCAATAGATAAAATTAAATTACATATTTTATAATATTATATTAGAATTATTTTCTTTCAAATGAAGTTCCAAAATCTCTTAATTCCAAACTACCGTCAAAAAATTTATTTGAAAAGTAGAAGCCTTCAAACATTTATCGAAACAAAATTATTAGCTATTGATAATTAATTTGGTGATCAATTACTCTAAGTTATGGTCAAACAGTCAAACACACTTCGCTCACCAGACAAATACATGATAGTGAACAACTTCACAAACTACAAGTTTAGAACAAACAAAAACCAGTAAGGCAGTAATAACCATTGCAATTATAACCCCAAAAAATAACAAGCATAGATCAATTATAACAACAAATTTCACAAAATTTTGATCAACACGATGAAACTACTCAACGAGAGAGCATATTTGACTCACTAGATGAACTGGAGTCTTGATGTGTTTAATGAGAGACAACGACAATCACACACCCAATTCGCAGCCCAAATCACGACCCTCCTTCAACCCCTCTTTGGCCTTCACCAAAACGGTGACCACAGAGGTAATTCTCTATGTAGACTATGTGTAAACCGCCAATTAATTGTGTTTGGAAGGTTTTTGAAGTGGAGCTTGCCAAGCACCTAATTCCAATCGATTTGCTTTAGAGTGGATTGATTGGGAGTCCGATTTGCTTAAATTAGGAAGAAAATTAAGGGGGGAATCAGAGAAAAAAAAGATAGAACGAGGGAGGGAGAGAGAGTGAACACGAAGGAAGCAACAAGGGAGAGAGAAAGGAAGTCGGCTGATAGATCTTTTGACTTCCCAATGTGTTGTTTGATTAATTGATTTAAAAAAAATCCTTTAGGACTTGATAGATATTGGGTTGGGCTATAGAAATACTACTACTAACGATTAGAAAATTGGAGGCCCTGTGCAGCTGCTCACCTTGCACCTGCCCAGGGCCGGTCCTGCACTTGAGTAATATCTGAGCAGCCTCAACTTTCTCGTTTATTCTGTGTCTTTTATGTTGTTGAGCGGTTTGATGATATGCAGATGCAATAATACTTATCAAAAAAAAAAAAAAAGGCAGATGCAATAATTACTATCTTAACTATACTCATACTTTTTCTAAGCTCCCAATTTTTTTTTTAAAAAATTTCACTATGATTTTCTCTCCTTGACATAATGAAGTAAACAAAGTCAAGGGGCTGTAACCTATATGACTAATCATGAACATTAACACAGCACTGCATCTTCATTCTTTTGACTGAAGAGAGAGGAAGATGTGAGGAAAGAAGGAATCGTGTCATTTGTTTATTGTGTTGAAAGGATGAGGCTCTTAATTCTTGTGTATCGCCAATTTTACAGGATATCAAGGCATGTTTTCCTTCAGACAGAAACCCATTCTATGCTGGTTTCGGAAACAGAGACACCGATGAGTTTAGCTACCTTAAGGTTGGAATACCGAAAGGGAAAATCTTCATTATCAATCCTAAGGTGCTTACAAACCTTAATTTTTTTGACTTTTTTAGATTGTGTGCCAAATATGGTGAAATAATTCATATTCTGGTGTTTCTGAATTTGGCAGGGGGAGGTTGTTGTGAACCGTCGCGTCGACTCAAAATCATATACAACCCTTCATTCTCTTGTTAATGGCATGTTTCCTCCCATTTCCACACACGAGGAGGTTCGGCCCTCTTTCACTCTTATATTCATAGATAAAATTTGGTTGATGCTGTTTTACAAAGTGCTATGAGTTTGTTCTATTTGGTTTTGTTTTGGCTAATTTGTTTCCTGTGGCACCAGGAGGATTATAACTCGTGGAATTTCTGGAAGTTTCCACCACCTTCTATTGATATATGAAGGTTTCGACAAGTATACTTAATTCTTTGTGGTGGAGACCTGCTGATGGAGGCTTGCTTTAAATACGAGATTATTCAGGTAAGGCTGTTTCAGAAGTGTTTTGAGTTGAAAGATGATGTTTGTCCATAAAACAGAAACATGGGTGAGAAATGATAGTAGTATGATAAATTTGTTGATGTCAGATTCAGGTAGCTGATTAGTTACGTGGGTTGGTGATACTGTCCAGAAGAGGGTGGACGGGGAATGAATAGTGAGCTACTGGAGGCAAGTGTTTGCATAAATATAAAGCAAGAGGCGGATCAATTTTTTGCTGATATCGTGCTTGCTTGTACAGCGAGAAAAATCTCTTAGTCCCACTTGAATTTTGCATTTAAATTGTATATTGTGTTATTGTATTGTCGAGTTTCCAGAAGAAGAAGAAGAAGATGAAAGAAATAAGTAAAAAAGAGTGTAGACGATGTAATGCAAGTTGCAACATACACAACTGTGGATGGGTTAGTATTGATTATTGATTATTGATACAATTCTTTCGCCCAAACTCTTTACATTCCATTCATCTTTGATTATTGGGCAATGAATTGTTATAGACATCAAATATCTGTGTCAACTCCTCTTTCTCCCATAACCAAATCTTGCTATCTTCTTACATCAATCATTATCCACGGAATAAGGTACAACTTATTACTTTCTGTTAACAAATTCGACTGAGCTAAGTATATAAAAATGTCCAATATTTCACTATTTCCCTTCCCAAACTTTGACTTCTTACTTTACATTTGTAGCCGGTCCACGAGATCGCAAGGGCCACTTAAGTTATTGAGGTTCTTCGTTTCAATTTCCCTATGACCAAATTTACCAATAAAAAAAAACTTTTTTAAGCATATAATCTGCAAGTGGGAGCTTGGGTCCTTTATATCTACCACTCAATATTTAAAGATTTTCCTTTATCCCAAGTGGTATATATCAAACTTTTGACTCGGCCACCTATCTTTTTTCACATTTGTCCAATAACTTTGATATAAACTTCCTAAAATACTTGGTTCAAAACGAGCTTACACTTATATTTCATTCTCTCTCTCTCTCTCTCTATATATATATATATATATATATATATATATATATATATATATATATATATATATATATGCTCAAGTTTTTTTGAAAACCCGTCTTCTTCATTGATCTAGGATTTTATATAGGATCCATTTTTCACCAAACTCAAAACTCTTGATCCACACCTTTGTTGTAATGATATCTTTACTTGTTACACGGTCTCTCTCTTTGTTCTGTTACATGGTCACTTAGTATTTCTCTCATTTCTCTCTCTCTAATAGGCCGTTTAAATGACCACTCAGTCATTCGAATGACCTTCCGAGTTGTGTAAATCGTTCGAAAAGGAAGGAGTATTTTGAGATTTTTATAAAAAAGAGTCCAAATAAGGTCTTTTGAAATAAGGCTATTGTTGAACATATCCTTGTTGACCAGCTAGGTTATTCCTATAGAAACCCTTTATGCTTGAGAGGAATTCCATTTAGCTTAATTTACTATCTCAAACTTGGGATTTTTTGGCTTTTGAAAATACAGTATTTACATTACAGAGATTAAGATAATACTTTTTTCTTCTCAAAATAAATGTATTGATTTCGTACAGATTTTAAGAAAATATTTGACTTTACGTCATTTCCGTTCAACACAAAGTCTAACATGTGTTCTAGTGACATAACATATGAACCCATTTATGGTAAGAAATGAAATATGCTAAATATGATGATGGGACTTTATGAGACTTATAATTTTTTTTTTAAATAATATATATTATTGGTATCTATCTAAACATGCTATTGTCGATTGTGTTTGATAGCCACCGTTAAAATATATAACGAAAATTAATAATTTAGGTTAAATTTTAAGTACAATTATAATTATGATGGTTAAATTTATAAATCTGAAAGTAGGATGATTAAATTGCTACTTTATTAATTAATATGATGGTTCAAATAAGTAATTTGCGTAGATGGATATAAACCAAGATATTGGAAGATAAGGTTGACCCACCAGCTTGATTATGCATCATCATCATATTAGAAAAAAGAATTTTATGCAATTTTTGCAACAGTTTCTTAAAGATTAAAGGTTGGAGCACATTTGAAGAAAAGAAGAGGGAGAGAAGGTCGTTTGGTATACATAATTTAAACAGACGTGTGGATGAGTTTTACACAGATGAATGAGTTAGTACGGTACAATTCTAAAGCCCAATTCCTTTTGTGCAAACTCAACTAGTTTAGTATCTGCAGAGAGCAGAGTTGATCCAATTCCTAGTCTTCCACCAGGAGAACCAGCCTCCGGTGGCACAGATCGCCTCCCAGAGTTCATCTTTGTTTATTCGGCCATCAAATTTCTTTAACCACCGCGTGGACTCCTTTAATTATTCTCATAATCATTCTTGAATGCCATTTCTGTGATGAGATCGATGGCTGGGGTTTGTGATCATGTCGAATCTCAAATTTATACTTACTTAATTTGTTTCTTGTTAAATATGCCACTTGGGCCGTTAATTATTGACATAAAGAAGAATGTGGGGTTATTTCTTCTTGCTTTCTACTAGGCATAGAAAATTGAGAGTTTGGCAACATTAATACAGTAATACATGGACGTTGTATATTGCCATTAGTTTGGTGTTACGTACAGTATATGATCGCGATTAGTGCCTTTTTTTAGTTAAATTTTGGACAATAAATTATCAAATGATTACACAATATTCTAAAGAATATCATTTAACCCACCATATAACATATATATTGGAGTAGACTTCTTGTGGTCGGTCTAACACAAGCACACAACACAACAAGTCAGGTTAGGCACCTACCCAAGATTAGGGATAACCATTAAATTGTTGATTTATATTATGAGAAATTATTTGAATGAATTTCGTTGATATGAAATAAAATGCATATAAAGTCAAGGGGATAGAAATCTTGATCCAATGCACAGAAATTCTGGAGTAGAGTCTAGAACCATGGCCCACGTAGACTTAAGAGATAAGTAGATATTCTATTATTTCCATGGAAACACACCATCTATATTCTATTATTCTCTCACCAGTCACCTTCATGCATAAAGTTTTGAGTTTATTTGATGCAAAGTTTGCTACACTCTTTATTCGCGATTACCAAACGTTCTCATGTGCTCAATTCAATAAATTCCACCACCTTCATAGTTCATGCCTGTCTCCATGTTCATTTATTAAGCTTCTTCATCAACATACTGAATTCTATAAATCTCATAACCCCCTTTGCTACTCTCTCTACCCGTAGCAAGATATTTACATATAAATGGCGATTACCAATGGTGCCCGTGGGGTCTCTAGCGATGGCAAAAGAGAGATGACCATGTCCGAGTTCAGGAAATGGTTGAAGAAATTTGATGCTGATAAAGATGGTCGAATAAGCAGAGATGAGCTCCGAGAAGCTGTTCGTTCTACCGGAGGTTGGTTCTCTACGCGGAAGGGGGTTCGTGGCTTGAAGTCTGCGGATGCCAATTCCGATGGTTTTATCGATCACCACGAGTTCAAGAATCTTGTGGCATTTGCAGAAAAGGAATTGAGTATAAGAATTGTACCATACTAGTAGTGTTTAAAAAGTCCGGCCATATATTCGTGTTTGGACTGTGGTCTCAACTCTCAACTCTCAAGCTGTTTCCTTTTTCTTTTCCCAGTATCATCTTTATCGGAGATCGATATATTTTAAAGACGGTCATTGCCACTGTCATATTGCTTACTATATATAGTTTCAAAACAGCTTTATGTATATATTTTGTTTTATGCTTTTTGATGTTTCGGAAGTTTTTTTTTTTCAAGAGTATGAATGTTTGGTTGCTGCTGCATGCTCATGACTCATGACTCATGATACCTGCCAAATAGTCAGCTTATCTGCTATAAAAATTATGGAGAATTAATTTAGTAGTTATACCTAAAAGCAGGGGTACCGTTACCGACTAACTTTGGATAAAACTATTATCCAATAACACTCGTTAACCTCTTATTGGATAATATCCAATTATATCAATTAATAAATGAGTATTATTCGGATAATACCCAATATAACCAACATCATATATTATTTTGGGTATTACTCTCATACATATATTATTATTAACTAATCATACAACATATACAACACATCACACATACACATCCATATTATTATTCACTAATCCCAACATATACACACAAACACATACACATCCACGCCAAAACATATACACAAACACACACAATGGTAAGTTAATATCCCATGCAAAATTTGTTTAGCGTCATTTCATGTTGATATCCATTTACAGAAGTGATATGGTACTCCAGTCCATCTAAAAAAAATAAGAAAATAAAAAAATAAAATGAAGATACGTTTGTCTTTTCAATCAATTGATCGCTTATGAGCCTAATTTTTGGTTTAATACCTACTTTGACATTCAACCATACTAATTGTGGAATTCAAAGAGTGTTTAGGTTTTGGCCCTATTACATTATTTAATTGGTTTTGTTTGTGTACCACTTAACACCAAAAACTAGCTAAATTTCATAAAGGATTCAACATTTAGAACTTCAATTTTTTATTTATTCAATTGGTTAACTTTGTCTTTTTCAAGGCAAGTTGTAAATTTGTAATACCCTATACATGTAGTGGTAAACTTAGTATTACTAATACTCCCTCCATGTAAAAAATATTGTCTTGTTTTTTTTTTCTTTTTTCGTCAGTTTCAAAAACTTGTCTGAATAATCAAATCAATTAATTTTTGTTAATTCTTGTGTTGGATCAAAAATGATAATAGTTTTAAGACGGAAGGAGTAAGTTTGTTTTCAACAATCTACATATAGACTAACGAACAAGACAATTGAGAATTCGGGCTAATTTCCAACATTTAGTAATTCTTTTAAACATCTTCTCAGCCCCTGCAATATATTCTAGCTACAAATAAAGCCATTAATACTGAATTCATTCACGATGGCCTCTACAAAGAATGGTACTCTCATTTCTTCATTTTCCACAAAGAGAGAGAGAGAGAGAGAGAGAGAGAGAGAGGATAAACATGAATAAAAAGGTTGGCATCTTTTAATAGAAAAACTGACAGTTGCTGAAGAAATGGGAATCCAATTCTCTCTCTCTCTCTCTCTCTCTCTATATATATATATATTTTCCCACACACACACACGTATTACTTTTGGACAGATGGTGAATGATCACATGACTTCTTTCTTGGAATAGTGATGTATTTGTTTGAAGGTCGATCAATTTAAGTCTTCTTTGATTAATTTCATTTCATATTGCAAAATCCAAAATTCACTACAATGGTTTTACAAGAATGGATCTAGCTCTTCTCAACACTCGCAATAGTGTGCATGGAAAAGTTCACTCTATCTATATATTCTTCACTTAATTGGCACAAACCGCAACTTAGTTTTCGTAGTACGGGCCAACTTAATTGCTCTCCTTGTCATTCATAACTCTACACTCTAGGATTAGTAATTTTCTCTTTTTCAAAATAAGTATCGTTTTAATAAAAAAAAATTTGTTTCTAAATTAGTATCGTTATTATGATTTTAAAAATATTTTTCTATATTTTGTCAAAACAATCTTTATTTAATACATTCAAATTAAATGATGTTGTTAAGAAGAAATAAAAAATACTAGTGCAACTTATTTTCAATAAACGAACTTAAATAAATGTGGATTAGTCTTTTTATAAGTTTTTTTTAATATGTGTACAAATTGGAAAATGAAACTTATTTTAAAACGGATGTATAGTAGTAGCCTTTTGTTAACTATTTAAGTTGTCATATATGTTTCTTTGGTTTAAATCTTAATTTGGTCATCCTACTTTCGGCCAAAATTCATTAAACTTACTTTATTTTTTTTCCCTCAATTTAATCACTCTACTTGACTCCGAAAGTCAATAAGGTCACTAGAGTCATTTCCGTTAGTTAAGTTGGATGGAAATCTTTGAAAAGACAATAATGCTCCTTACCTTTGAAAGGTGTGTTGACAAATTCAAGTAACACAATAAGAAATTACGTTTGAGAGGAGAAGGAGATCCTCAAATCCCCCAAATTTAGTAAGGGTATTTTTTGATTTTCCTAACAAAATTAAACTTTTCATCCAAATATATGGATTGAGTGATGAACGTGCTAATTATGTGAAAGTAGAGTGATTAAATTGAGGAAAAAAAAAAGTATAGTGAACATAATGAATTTTGGTCGAAAGTAGGGTGATCAAATTGAGATTTAAACATTTTTCTTTTATACAGAAATTCCTTTATTTCTAGTTATACAAAAAGATAAAAATAAAAATTAAAAGCATATTAACATAGGTATGAGAATGACTGCTAAAGAAAGTTGTCCGTTTTTAAGTAGTTCAAAGCATATTTGCCCATAATAATTTCATTTTCATTTGCGGATATACCAAGCTACAAACATAGACATTAATCATACGTAGAAACCGATCGAGTAAGAAAATACTTGACATGATACAAACATCTGATAAACAATTTATTACATTACTTCTTCATCGAATTCGAAACCAAAGGCATGCAGGTGTATTATTCATTTAAGCTAGAACTTTTTCATTTGTAAAATGAAAAAAATAATAATAAAAAAAGTTCTGAGTTTTGAAATAAATTCACAATCATTAAGAAAATATTATACAGATATAACAGATGCGGACAACTATATATTTTAAAAATGAAGTCCAAAAACCATAGCTGCGGAATGAAAAGAGGTCATATATATATAGCTAGTTTTGAGAAACGTGGTCCGAAGATCAACTTAATATGCTACAATTCTCACATTCAATTCCTTTTCTGCAAATGCCACAAGATTCTCCATCTCATGCTCATCAACAAATCCGTTGCCATCGGCATCAGCAGACTTCATCCCACGATTCCCCTTCCAGGTAGAGAACCAACCACCGTTGGCACGGACAGCTTCTCGGAGCTCATCTCTGCTTATTCGACCATCTTTGTCGGTATCAAATTTCATCAACCATTTCTTGAAATCCTGCAAGGTCATCTCCCTTTTGCCATCGCTAGAGACACTTTTATTTTTTATTGCCATTTTAGTGATATGCGTAGCGTAGAGAGTAGGGTTAGAGATAGATAGAGAGTGTGAGTTTGTGTTTGTGTTTGTCAAGGCCTATTGCATATTTATAATACTGTACGTATAATGCCTTTTCTTTTCTTTATTATCTTCGGAAATTAAAATTTAAAAGTGAAAATTTCTTCAGGAATCATTTTACAGAGGTAAAATTGTGCAAGCATGAGAATCGTGTTGCTTTAAAACTTTATTCACTTCAGTGTTTCTTAAGACTGAAAATAAGGGAAAGTAATAAAGTATCAAATCTTGGTGCATCATAGTGGTGGTAGCCTGGTAGGGTTGCGACATTGACGAGATATTCCCTGTAGTCTTTCTATATAACGAAGAGCATATAATATTGCAATCACTAAGTAAGGATCTTGAATCTTATTCTTTCCCACCGGAGACTGGGTAAAGGTAGGGTTTTGCATGATAATTATCTCTGATCCGCGCGTATGAAGTTTAGTACAAGTATCAATACATCTGGTGCAAATGACTCAACTACCACTATTTCACATATGTTGATTTAATCAAATGGAATATATATCTAATATCTATTACAAAAAATATGGATATTTTGGACCTGAACCTATGAAATGGTTATAAGAAAACGTTAAAAATATGGATATTTTGGACCTGAACCTATGAAATGGTTCTAACAAAACGTTGGAATTTTAATACGTATTCCTTTTATTTCGGGTAAAGAGTTAACCATTTATTTTGAGTTGTTTCACTTTAAGAATCTAGTTTTAAAAAATACGTTTATCATCCCATAACGTTTCCACTTTATCATCATATTTGTTATTAACGTGTTGATTATGTTTTAATATTTTTGTAATTATGACAAACTTTAATGCTAATTATATATCTTTTAATAATTAGACTTTTCAAATATGGATCCATTGAGTCGAACGTGGGTATAATTTATGACAAAAATTTAGGTAAGACGATATTGCAAATATTTTTTGTAAGATAAATCATCTTTACTCCATCCACCGTGTGTTGGTGGATTGAGCTGTAAGAGAGTGAGACTCCGTCTTACGGATTAAAATCCATAAGATCGTCTTACATGAAACTTACTCATAATTTATACTCATTATGTAGTTCAATACGTATATTGTATTATTTGAATTATTGAAAATAAATATTGAATTATTAATTACTCCCTTCATTCTGAGAAAAAAATTATTATTTTATTTTAAGATGTTTCATTTAAAGAGTCATTTTTAAATAATTAAAACACAAAAATATAATTTTATTACTAATAAACTATTAAAAATATAATTTTCTTAAAAAAATTAACTTTTAAACAAAAACTTTTGACTCAAAACATAGGGAGCTCGTTTTATCATAACAGTTGAACCGTCCTTATTATTTCCTTTTAGCCGTTAAAATCAAATGGAGAGGTGTTGCTACCTAACCATATATATAGTCTTACTCCTAAACGTTTTGTAGTGATTGATGCTCGGAGCATAGGACAATCAAGGTATCTACCTCACCATATATTACTCACTCAGTCTCTAAATTATCATTTTGGTAGATTTGACACATAGTTTTAAAAAATATATTTGACTAAATTATTAATATTAATTTGATATATAGTTTACTTTAAAGCCTATGTGTATGTCGTTCATTATTAAAATATGATAAAAAAATAAGAATAAAGTGGTAAAAATATTATTCTAAAAAAAAATTCAAATAAAAAAATTATTTTTAGACGAATGAAAAAAATAAATAAATTAGGAACGGAGGGAGTACTATAGATTGAAATATTGAAGGTGTACGTTGTCGTTACCATTGTAAACATTAGTAGTGACAAATTCTATCCACGTCCATATGTCCGTCCAGATCGCCTATTAAAATATGGGCATGAGCACACTTAAATTTTAATCTGCGCACAAATGGGCATGCCCACTTAGAGCATTAAGTTTTATGGGCATAATATGGATACAAATGGGCGCCCACATTTTCACCTCTCACTCTCACGATCAATTTTTTTTTCCTGTATAACTGATAATCCAAAATTGTTTCTATCTATATATTTCCATTACTATCAATAATCATTCATTAAGACAGAGAGAGTGTGGGAGTAAAGAGAAAAACTAGAGAGAGAGAGAGATGCATGGCTGCTACTTGTTCTTTGGGTTTGGTTTTTAGAACCAAAGACATAGTCAATAATAGTGGGAGCAACCGTTATTTTTTAAAAATAAAAAATTGACCAATTTTTATTATTTTTATTTTCGATATCATATTACTTTTTATATACGGTCAATTACGTATTTTCTCGGTTATGAAAAATTATATATATATATATATATATATATATATATATATATATATATATGATTTCTATTTAAAAACAATTGATTTGACGTAAAAATTAAGGAACTAAAGGAGTATTTTATTTCAATTAACATACGGCAAAAGTGAAAATATGTTCTTGTTTTAATATTGTTAGTGGTTCTGCCAACACTAATACGTCATGTAAAGTTCTAAAGTTCTTTTTGTAATTTTTCTATTTATTTGATAAGTACATGCTAGTGAGTAAATGGACGCCCATCCCCATTTAGTGTCCGCCCATATATGTCCACGTTATTAGATGAGCACTTACTTGCCCGCCCATTTGAGCCTGCTGCCCATTTAGGCCCGTCCATAACCGCCCATTTGCCACCTCTAGTAAACATCTTGTTAGCATCTTGTAGACACCCCAATTTCGTACCCCCAATATGTGACATGACATAAAATATCAAGAACTGTTGAAACATTAACAAATGTCAAGTTACAGGGTTGAAAATGCAAAAGGAAAAAGTAGATGCATGAACAAGGAATCGCAGGGGTGAAAGTGCAAAAAGAAAAGTGGAATAGTGCTCATGCCCATTGGTGCCGCACTGGGCCGCGCCAAGGTTGTCTTGGCCGCACCATGAGCTTTCCTGTAGCTCTCTCAGAGAATGAAATGGTACAAGTCTTGAAGCATAAGGTACAAGCGGCTGATGCATGGGAAAGAAACGCAGAAATTCCAGCCGTGTCCTCATCTCCCACTATAAATAGAGAGCCCGGGCTCCCAGTTTCATTCGCTCATTTTTTCCGAGATCGAAGATCGCAATGAAGCTCTGCTTCTGCGTTCTGCCGATACTCTTAGTACGAGAGGTGCGAGATAGGTGAGTGGAAGCCCCTAGAGTCTCCAAACCCCGCCCAAACTCTGCCAAAATAAATATCCATAGATTATAAGTAATCCCTAGCCTAGTTGTTAGGTATCCACCTCATTTCCCCGGCCCAAAAATCCCAAAGTAAGCCGTTACTCTGCCCGAGTAACGAGCTGAAAAACACCCTATATAAGTCGTTATTCCGCCCAACCAAAAAGGCCAAAACCACAAAAACTAAGCCATCATTCCGCCCAACCAAAAAGCCCAAACCCTAAAAAATAAAGCAGTCATTCTGCCCAATTCAAAATAACAACCACACAAACAACAAAAGACTCCTCTCCCGGGACGAAGGAAGAGCACCGCCGCTCTAAAAGGTAAAACCTTTAAGAGCGTCGTTATTTCTATTTATTTATATTTTCTGTCTTTTTATTTATTTTTAAAAGTTGTTATTTAAAATCCGGTGCAATGTAGCCCATATAAGCCGTTGTGCTACCTGGATTAGAATAGGAAATACTACGTAAAAGAGCCGTTATAATGGCCAAATATTCTTATATATGTCTGTAATTATTGGAAGGAGACGGCTGCGAGTCTGTAAATAATGTAGCCACGAATGTATTTGTTTAAATTTTCCTGTCATTTTAATACCTTATTTATTTGCTAAATAAATGTGACAATAAGCATACTTCAACCAAAAACCATTTTCGAGACCGAAAGGGCGAGTTGGGTGCCTAGCACCTTCCCAACTCGTAACTTAGCATCCGAACCCGTTTTCTTTTTCTCTGGTTATTTTTCTTTTCTTTGGTTTTGCTTTATTTGCCTTAAAATAAAGATGGCGACTCTAAAACTTTTAGATTCAGTGGGGCCTCGCAACATTCCCTCTTTGCACTTTCCCGTTCTCCCCTAAAAAAAGGGAGATATGTGAATGGAGGGGTGATGCATTCCCATATCCTGGTATCCCCTAAACAAAGGATAACTTGATGCGGGAAACCCAAAGCTCCCATAGTAATTTGAATGGGCCATAAGGCTATTTTCAATAAATCCATAGTGGGGGCGTCGCAATATCCTTTCTTGCACTTTTCCGTTTTCCCCTAAAAAAGGGAAAATGGGAATGAAAGGGTAATGCATTCCCATATCCTGGTATCCCCTAAACAAGGGATAACTTGATGCGAGAAACCATCAGTTCCCATATTGGATACAAAATCCACTCAAGGCAACCGAGACACATTCAAACGTGCTAACATAGACAGCACTACTCTCGCACTTTTGATTTCGTCTTCCCCTAAACAAGGGAGGGTGGAACGAGAGCGTGGTGTCCCGCATCCGCCAGCACCCCTATCCAAGGGCGCGCGGGGCGCGGGAGCACATCCCGGGAACCTCACACATCTCTACAGAGATGTTAAATTGGGTTGGTCATAACTCTATAGGGTCACGGGTTAAACGAGTCATTTAAACGGGTCACTCACATCGTAACTCTAACCCTAACCCTGTAGGGTACGGTCAGTGTTCTAAAACTCCGCGCCTAGCTCCGCCTAGGCCCCGCCTAAGCGCTAGGCCCCTCTCTACCGTCGCGACTTTCTTAGTCGCCGCCTAATCGACCAAGTCGGCGTCTACGCCAAACCTCGCCGACCTTAATTGTGACCGGAAAAGGAAGGGGGAACGAATTGGAAAAGGAAGGGGGAGTGGTAATGGTGAGGCAGAGAGGGAGGTAGAAAGAAAAGGGGTTTGATTTTATGGATATTCGGTGGGATGAGAGAGGGGATAGATTAAAGGGTTAGATCTAGAAGGAAAGAGATTGGAGGATGAAAGAATGGGGAGAGTCGGTCTGTCGAAGAGAGAGAGAGAGAAGAAAAAAAAAAGAAAGGAAGAAAAAAGGGTTGCCGGTCTGCAAGATAGATAGAAGAAAGAAGAAGAAAAAAAGATGAAAAAGAACAGTGTTGTCTCGAGACTCAAAATTTAGAATGAGAAGGGATTAGGAGGGATATGTTAGACTGTGGGTTGTAGGGGCAGTATGTAGGTGGAGTAATTTATATTTTTTGTTTTTAGTTCTAAACTTGGTTGGTTTATTACTTTGAGGTTGTTGAGAATTGAGATTAATTGTAGGTTTGTATATTTTTGTTCATTTTACAACTATAGACAAGTGTTTGATAAAATGACAAACATAAAAAAAAAAAAAACTTGTAATCAATGTGTTTGATCTTTGATGTAAATTATCAAAAAATAGTAATTATGCCTCAATTCTAGGCCCCGCCTAGGCCCCGATTACGTCCTGACTAGTCCCCTAGGCGCTAGGCGCTAGTATGCCGCCTAACGATCTTTTAAAACCTTGGGTACGGTTTAACAAGGTCAGCCCTATTAACACATGATGCCTTATTTAAATCAAAAAATCGAAATTAAGTAACAAATATATTGACGGACAAGTGACAACGATTAACAATACAAATTAAAAACATGAAATCGAGTTTTCTTTTGAGAAAGTATCTTCTTCAACATCATTATCCTCTTCATCTATAATAATAAAATAACATAAAATAAATGTTGGTAAGAAGTTAATAAAATCAAATAGTAAAATATAATAATAAGGTCAACCCGTTTAGCACGGAATTTAAATAGGTTGCATTTTCCCGACACTAACCCTTTTCAATTCCCGATTAGCAGGGTCAACCATGCGGTTCTCAGCTCTTTTAACATATCTAATTATGTATCCAAAAATCACATTTTGACCAATTTTGGAAACTTATATATCTTAGAACTATACTTACGACCATGTTTGAGTTTGACTTTCATCAAATATACATACATCATCACAAAGCTAACAGGGGATAGACTCATAGACATTTGTTTACCAAATGAAATGATAATATATATTATGCATTTGAATTTAAAACAAACAAATCAAGATGGTTGAGTGGTGTGAGGTGCCATTCTCAAGTTTCTATCCTCTTGAGAGGTTATAGGTTTGAATCTCAATTCTATTATTTTGAACCCTCATTTTAGGCAAAAGCTTCCAGTTTGCGGGCCAGCCCTAGAACCCACCAGCATAGCCTAGTTTGCATGCGACCCTATAGGGTCATCAGCCAGTTTATTAAATGAGTTGGATTTTCCCAACCCTAACCCTTTCATGTTTCCGGTTAATAGGGTCGATCCTACGGTTTTCGGTCTTTTTAACATCTTTACCTCTCTAGCTAGTTTACCCACAAAGCCATCAATATAGATCATTCATGGAATGGGCCTACAAAGATTATTGCCTTTTTTTTTTAAGAGAGAGATCTATAGGAGGTGGGTTAGAGGGGGAGAAACGTATGTACAACAAAGCTCCCAACTTGGGGAGCTTAAACTCAATTTTTTTAATTTTAATAAAAACATATTATTAAGTTCTTCAACAAGAATACCCTTCCAATAATGCACAAATTCTAACACTTTTATATACATCATCATCTTTATAACCATTAATTTAATATTTTTAAATAACTAAAAATGTGAAAAAATCATAGATTTTTTTCTTCTGATATCCAAATGAAATAAACAAAGTCTCTATTTGTAGGTAAACATGTGTACTTTAATACAAGAAAAATAAATTAAAAAAAAAAAATTATGGCTGAAAATTGGCCAAGAAAAGAAATGAGGGAAAAGAAAATGATGATGACATGTGGAAAGGGGGAAGAGGCAGGAAGGGGGTAGGAGTGACACATGCTTTGTCTGCTTGAAATGGCCCAAACGGTTGTGTTTTGTTACAATAAGGCCGCCCACTACGTCGTTTTGGCTAGATTTTTTTTGTAGGTGTGGAAGCTTATTGAGCTCCTCAAACCCCTTTTTTTTCTTAATAAGCACCCTAATAGGCCCCTTTGGTGTTTGTAAGAATGTCACTCTCCTGTTCGAATTTTGCGCACACACTCGAAATTTTGTTTGACTCTAAACTAAGCATCATAGCGCTGTGTGCATTGATAATAGATTTGTCTGCAAGTGATTTCTTCGACATCGAAATGGATAAAATTGGCTTCAGAATGAATAATTAAATACTGCCACCAAATATCAACAAAGGTGGACATCGAAATGGACAAATTTGACGTCGGAATGAATAAATTGAACACTGCCCCTAAATTTGTGGGTAAAAATTGAGTATCAGAAAACTTTTGAAGTCCAAAGTAGTGCTTAAACATCATTTTTTGGCCTTAAAATGAATACTTCACAAAGTGAAACCCTATGAGTTTGTAGATTTCGTCGAGAGCTTCGATTTGATATGTGGTGAGCCATGTGGTTCATCTGAGATCAAAAGTTATGGAAAAAATGGTCGGTTAAGATGAAAAGAGGTCAACAATAGAGAAAAGAGGTTCAACTGAATGTGAAGAAGACATACAATATTGAAAAAAAATTATAAAATTGGACTTAAGCAGTTTTAAAAAAGAGGGTAGTTGAGCGGTTACAATTTCAGGAAAGTATACCGACCCGTAATTAATCCACGAATATTATTGAATGTTTTGTGTTGTTACTCTTGTAATTTTTCGTTTCATCAAAAAAAAAAAAAAAACTCATGTTTGAAATTTTATAATTAAATGATATGTAACTAGCATTAGAGTCGGTTATAATTACAATAATGTTTTATTATAATTAATATATAAATACTATATGTTGCCGATAAAGTTGAAAAGTTATTAAGATTGTAGACATAATTTTTTAAAGTGAACTTCTTAAATAAAACATCACAAAAGAGAATAGTTCACCCTTTGTCTGGAACGAAAGAAGTATATGTGATATACGAAAGGAGTATATGTGATATATGTTAACTGTTAAATGGGTTAATGATTAAAAAAATTGCAGTGCCACTGCTCAGCTTTTAGAAATTACAATGCCACCCTCTGATTTTATAAATGAAAACCATCAACCTTTTGGCCTTAAATGTGTGACTTGTGTGACTTTCGCTTTTAAACGTGTTACTTTTGCCTTTAAATATGTCACTTTTAGTCAATCAATTTGTAAATCATTATGTATGAAATTGTGTGTTGGTCCTTATAATATGGTCAGTATATAAGCTAGATGGGACTAATAGTCTATATTAGCGTCATTAAAAATTGGATCCTTCTTTTGAATATAACATAGATGAAATATTTCTCTGGTAGTATCAATTTTCTTGTGTCGCAATTCTTCTATAACATATACAAAAAATATGCTACAACAAATTTGAAGATCTAGTGGAAATCGTAGTTATAATATTTGTTAGAGAAAAGAAATATGGCAATAGAAAGACAAATAACAAATATTTAACATTGAAGATTTAAGTGTCTGTAAATAGAGTGGTCTAATTACATAACAATAGTAGAATTTAAATCTTCGTCAGATGCAGACATCCATTTCATGAGCAGAATGCTTAAAGAAATAAGACATGAAAGATCAGATAAGATAAGTAGATAAGTTGATGTTGAATGTACAAAAACATATTTTATATTATAATTCTGAAGAGGTTCATCAATAGATAAACATGTTTAGTACATCAACCTAGACTCTCTAACCTAGCTACCATGCGAAGTTTCATGGAAAGGAAGCCAAGGGAAAGAGAAGACATATATCACATATCTCACCCCTACAATCCCAAATACCCTAAGTAGTAGAAGATGGAAGTGAGAAGTGAGAGCGATGTGAAAAGAGAATATTATTAAAGATTACTCTCTCTTAGGGTTTGGCCATGCTAGGGTTTAGCGAGCGGATCGGATCCAAGATTTTGAAATCACGTGAGATTGGTATTTAAAAAATATTGTAAATAGTAACAATCGTGAAAAATCATTTTATTTATCAAAAAAAGAAGTTACATATAGTCGGTGACTTAATGAGTCTTAAACATTACATACATGCATATAAAAGAGCTTAAGCAAAAAAAAAAAAAAAGTTCAAGCTAACTAAATCTAACTCTACGAATCCCTAAAGCTTCAAATCATGTTATAAGAAAATAAACAAAATATAACGATCTATAAATAATTACTACAAACTTAGAATGCAAATATTAAGTATATATTTCAAGGTCAGGCAACAAACAATCACCCATTTACCCCAATTAGATAATATAATTCACATAATAAATCAAGATTTCTTTTTTATTTTGAAAATGATTTCAAAATTATAAACAAAAAGCGAAAAATTCCAAAATAAGGAAACTTAAAGAAGAACCTGCAAAATTTAAAAACATCAATTCAAATATTCAACCATAATAAAGTAAATTAAGTAATAAAATGAAGTTATTGAATAAATAATAATTGGAAGAACTTGGGAGAAAACTAGATCATAAATGATAACATTAACATTGAAAAATGATAAGAACCCAACTATATTAGAAACTAGGTTATTACCCGTGCGATGCACGGTTGACTTAGTATTGTTTATGAAACTTAATTTTGTAGATAGAATTTATAAGCTATTTGAATGAACCAACAACAGCAAGATGTCCACATAATTAATAAATCAAAAAAAAGTGAGATCACATTGAATCATCAAACCAAAAATCCATGTGAATTTTGTAGATTTAATTTGCAAGCTATTTCGTAGTGGTTGTTTGTGGTATTGGTGGAAAACGTTTAATCAAATTGGATAAAATCTATTTTAAATTGACCAAGTTTTGGTAAAATAATAAAAATTAAAAAACTTCTACCATGAGAATTGATGAGTCCTGATCAAATTACACTTGTCTAAATCAAATGTGATAAAATCTATCGGGTACAAACTGATTTTGTAAAAAAAAAATGGTAAATAAAAAAACTTTTACCATGAGAATTGATGAAACACGTTAAAATCAAATGTGATAAAATCTATCCGCAAATAAAAAACTTTTACCATGAAAATTTGGAGTACTAATCAAGTGAAACATGTTAAAATCAAATGTGATAAAATCTATCTGATATTAACTGATTTTGACAACAAAAAATGGTTTTAAAAAAAGCTTTTACCATGTATAAAGGAGTTACCGGTTTTAAAATCTATTAGATTTTAATTTTTGGTAGAAAAAAAAGAATTATATAGATATATTTAGTACCATATGCATGGTTTTAATAATTTTTGTTTTATTTGGAAAACTTGTTTATAATAAAATGATTTTCTAAACTTGTAATAAATAATTAATTTTTTTAATTAGAATATTTTGAAGAAAAAAAACAAAAAATAAGGTAAATATTCAAAATTGATCATATAGTCATGTAATTGAAAGATTAAAATCTATGAGAATTGATAAAATATATCCTCAAAAAAATTACCGTAAAATTGGAGTTCTAATAAAGTGAAACGTATTTAAATCAAATGTTATAAAATATATCCGGTATTAACCGATTTTGGCAACAAAAAATGGTAAAAAAAGAAAAAAAACTTTTACCATATATAAAGGAGGCACCGGTTTTAAAATTTATCCGGTTTTAATTTTTGATAGGAAAAAAATTATAAACTTGTATAGAAGATGACACGTGGAAGCATATAATTCTTTTAAAACTTTAAGCGTACAACAAAAAGTCGTCTTGTGGAAACAACGACTTCTATTTTAATAATAGTTGATAGATAATTAATATATTAGTAATTAATAATTAATAAATATAGATTAGTAGAATAACAAATAATATAGAATTATCCCGTGGATAATTTGTATAAATTAAAAATTATGAAAATAAAAAAAGATGGAAATAGAAGAGTTTTAGTCAAATTAAACTTGTATAAATTATATAGGATAAAATCTAGTTTAATTAAGCGATATTTGAAAAAAAAATATCAAAATCCTAAATCTCTATCATAAATTTTCTCGTAATATCCTAAATCTGTTTTATCATATCAAATTAGTTATAGGAATTTTATCATATCTAATTAGAATTATAATTTTTATCTTAAACTAATCGATTTTGAAAAAAGAAAAAACTTTTACCATTTCAAAAATGACATGTGGCAGTTGTCACGTGGCGGCTTCCTGTGAAATGAGAATTTTTTAAAAGAATTTTATTTTTCCACGTGTCACCCACTTATAAAAAGTTACTGATAAAAGTTTTACAAATAAAAAATTATTCGAAGTTTTTTGCAGATAGATTTTATTCATTTGGTGATAAATTTTTTTATTCATTTGATTTTATACAGTTAGTTTAGGATAAAATTTTATCACATTTGATTTCAAATTTTTATTGATAAAAATATTTTTGAATTCATCAATTAGGGATCTAAATCTACTTCTAAATAAAAAAAATAATACCCTATTAATTACAAATTCGAAATTAAAATAATCAAACTTAAGAATAAACTGCTTCAATCTTGTCCCACATCAACCGAAAAAGTAAGAAAGCCAAAAAAATCAAGAAATATATTAACCGCCTTAAGTTTTTGTGTGAGAGTAGGAATGCTGTAAAGAAGACTAACACTCACTACATCCACAATCTAGATGAATAATATGATAAGCTTCATTGTAATTTACTAATTTCTAACTTAGAAGTCCTTTACAAGTGAAATTTCTATGAAAAGGTTTAGCAGTGACACTTTTTTCCCATCTAACTTCACCAACATACAAGAATCAGTGACACATTACAACTGAATTTGAGGATTCACACAATTTCAAAGATTCGACTTCAAAATATCCATTGTTCAATCAGCACTTGTGCCAATTCAGCAATTCTCCAATTACCCGGAGTTGCCTACATTAATTAAACTTTTTTCTCCATTAAGCTAAGACGATAGCATCTGCAGTTAAAAAACACAGGCAATCATATTCTTGTTAATATACGTACGAGTCCCAAAACATACATTAGGAGAGTTTGAAGCCAAGTCTCCACAAGATTCAGTTTGATTTTCTACCAAAGAAACCTAAACTACATGGTAATAAGTAATAACACAGGGAATGATCAACACAGGTTTACAAAGATCCGTAATAGTACATGGGGGTTTGCCTAGTTAAAAGAGAACTTTACCAATATCTAATAAGTGCTCCGGAAAAAGATTAAACCAATCAATCCCCACTTGCGCAACCCTTACAACCGCAATGCACACACTCGATGACCTTTTCCTCTCTTAGGTGCCTTGGGACTACAAACACAAGTTGTCTGGAAGTTGTGATCCCGTGGCGGAATGCATCTTAAGCGGCAAAGTCGCTCATAACCAAGGCTTCTTCCACTTGGCAATAATATTTCAACATAGCCTTGATCTAAGCTAACTCAAACAGGTTCCTTGGAAATTTCTTTTCCTCGCGTGGATGGTAAAGATCAAAGATGTAGCGATTCTTCCGAAGTGTGCGATTTTGAAAATAGGCCACTGTGGTCTCACATTTTCTTTTCCCATCATGTGGATCGCTTCTCCGCTTCTCTCATCTTTCCTTGTAATTCCCGAAGAGTAGGCTCAATCAATTCCCACCCCTCCGGGTATTTGACACTGCTCGTCTTTTCACCTTAGGCATTCTTTTGGCTGCAATCCAAGTGTTGAAATTCAAATCTCTTTGTAGAGCACTAAGAGCAAGTAGAGATAGAGAGAGGAGGAAAGAGGAGGTGGAGTGGATCACAACCGTGGAGCGTCCGATACTTGTGCCTGGTCGGAAACTTGGAATTGTCTACCTGAGTGGAGCCTTGAAGGAGGCGACCGACGAGCTAAGGGAAAGGGAATGAGGAAGTCGGGAAGGGATGGAACTTGGGAGAGGTCGAAGAGGAGAGATTTAGCAAAAGGGATTTAGGGACTTCGAATTCAGCCTCTCTCGCCTCTCCCAAGAAATATTTGTAGTTATCAATAATTTAGTGATAAAATTTTAAAAATGTAGTTATCAAAAAGTAAATATTTGTAGTTATCAATAATTTAGTGATAAAATTTTAAAATGTAGTTATCAAAAAGTAAATATTTGTAGTCATCAATAATTTAGTGATAAAATTTTAAAATGTAGTTATCAAATGTGATAAAAGTTTATGAGTAAAATAAAAAAACTACAATTTAGGTGACACGTATAAAGACATAATTTTTTTAAATTTTTTTACATTAACAGAAAAGCACGTGGCGAAGCGCTCGCTTTTAGTTATTATTAATAGATAAATGATAAGAACCCACGAGTAGGGGTGTGCACGAGCCCTAAGCCCACGGGCATTGGCAATACCCAGTATAGACCTATCAAGCAACGAACATCAGATTTAAAAGCTCGGTACTATTGATCAATCCACGAGGATTAGTGGACGGGCGTTGGGCGGGCATGAGCAAGCATGGACTTCAGCCCATCTGTTCATGTTTTTGAATAATTTTACTGTTTTACCATTCAACTTTTCCCAAGATGAAAAAGATGAAGTGATGTCTGACGAATTAAGAATAAGCTAATGAGGTGCGTCACACGTCACTAACTTGCATGAGAATAAAGGATTGAATTTAGGTTGAGTAATTAAAAAAATAGGGTTTTAGACTTTTAGTAATAGATTTATATGCATTATTATATTATTAGAAAATTGAAAGGTCAATCCACAATAAGCTTCATCGTTTCAGCCGTTCATCTAAGTTAGAGTACTATAGTTTTAAGTTTTAAATTAAATAAATACAATTTGATTTATACCTATAATTAAATTTTTTTAAAAAGTATCATAGAAGAGGACGGGTCGGGCTTAGCATAACGGGCAAGGAGCAGCTGAAGGTCTAGTAGTGCTCGAGACCGCGGACATTCGGCTCATCTAAAGCCTACTACTAAGTATAGCCTATGGGAACGGACTCCGTGGACCGGGCATTGACGGCTTTAACAAGCTTAATGGACATTGACGGGCCCTGCTCACATGTGAGTGCCACGGTTTTTCAATCGATTCCCCCGCTGCGTGAAGAAGCGGGTGGTTTCAAAACCTTAAAGCACGTGGAATACGCTTGGCCTCAATTGTGGACTCAAAATGTGATAAATAGAGTCGCCATCTTTATTTTAAGGAAAAACAAAGAAAAACCAAATGTAACCAGATTTGCCAAAGGGTTCGGAGGTTAAGTTACGAGGTGGGAAGGGGTTAGGCACCCAACTCGCCCTTTCGGTCTCAAAATAGATTTTTGGCTAAAATATGTTTTTTTATATTTATTTAACAGATGAAATAAAACATTTAAATATACATATCTGTATCTATATTATTACAAACTTGCAGCAACCTCCTTCTTGGAGTTACAAATACATTTATAAAATTTTGGCCATAATAATGGCGTTTATTAGTGCTATTTCCTATAGAAATTCAGGCAGCATAACTAGTACTGCTTATTTTTATTACACCGGGCTGACCTAAATATCACTTTTTAAGTAAATAAAACTTTAAATAGCCTACCTCTTGAAGCATGGCGGTTTTATCCTGTACCAACTAGGTTCTAGTATATTTTAAGGTGCACTCGCTCTGTCCTTCCGGGAGAAGAAGTCTTTTTGTCTTGCTTGTCGTTTATTCTAGAGGATTCGGCAACAGAACTGCTTCGAAAGTTACTTTTTAGCCTCGGGATCCGGGCGGAGCAACTGCTTGCTTTTTTGCTGTTGTTTGCTTGCTGACGGCGAAAATTGGGCGGAGCAACTGCTTGCTTTTTGCTGATTTGGTGTTTGGATTCGGGCAGGGCAACTGCTCTTTTTGGGATTTTTGGATCGGTGGAATAGGGCGGAATCCTAGCAGGATAACTAGGTTTCACTTTGGCCGGCTGGTTTTAGTGTTTGGGGGAGATTTGGCGGAGCTTCGGGGCTAGATGAATAAATCTCACTGCGCTTTGGGAGAAACTTCACTAATGCGTAATCAAGCTGAATGTGTGTGAATGTGTGTGAACTGTGTGAATTCCTGAAGCCGGGGCCTTCTATTTATAGGCTGGGAGAGGCCTTCCTTCGTCATTAAGTTTTCTATTTTTGAGTTTCAGCGGCTTGTACCATGCGCTTAAGAGATTGCACAAAAAACAAACTGCTACAGGGGAAAAGGGACTGTTGGGCGCCACCCATTGCCACACTGGGCGCGGTGTCAGGAGTGACCATGGGCAACGCCTATGGTCATTTCTGGTGTCCTTTGGCAAGGTCCCCCCATTTCATTTCCTGCTTTTACGCATCCTCGCTTTGTTTGTTTTACATTTTCGACCCTGTAACTTGACATTCGTCAGCTTTTTAACAGGTCTTGATATTTCATGTCATGTTACATACCAAGGGAACGAAATTGTGGTGTCTATAGAGCCCCTCAATGATGGAGTTTACGGGTAAACCGAAACTTATCAAGTAAACGAACATCATTGATAAGAAATAGACTCCCAAATTTCGTGGAAATTATAATGAGGAGAGATGTAATATGCGGCAGTTTATAGATGCGACAGTTTATGGTGCAGTTCAAATCTCACATACCCTAGACATATTTAGTTGGTTATAGCAAGTTATCGTAGTTTTTAAGCAGATATGCAAATTAAATGCTCTGATGGTCGCACCTACTGAAATAGGCTGCCTACGTATCCCTTTATCAGGAATCAGACCAAACGTAATTCGGCTTTATGCAAACAAACAACAATCACTGGGTGGGATGGATGGGATCCTGATTATTCCACGTCTCAGGGTATGCACCCCTCGAGGAGATAATCCAACTCAAACTGGTGGGATAGTAGGATAAAACCAATCATTTCCACGTCCCAGGGTATACACCCCTCGAGGAGAATGATCCAACAACAACTCATGGGTGGGATAGATCCAATTGATCATTCCACGTCCCGGGGTCTACACCCCTCGAAGAGATGATCTTACAACTACTCCTAGAAAGTAGGAAATTTGATTACTCTCCACCCCAGGGTTCGCACCTTGCCGAGGAGATAATCCTACAACTACAGCTAGTCTACGACTAAACTAGTCTAACTAACTACAACTAATCATTTCCACGTTTCGGGGTATGCACCCCTCGAGGAGAATGATCCAACAATAACTCAGGGTGGGATAGATGAAACCAATCATTCCACGTCCCGGGATATGCACCCCTCGAGGAGATGATCCAACTCAACTCTGGTGGGATAGATTCGAGTTGATTAATCCACGTCCTGGGGTCTACACCCCTTGAGGAGATAATCCAACAAACCACAAATAATATGCATGCAACATGTAAAATACTAATACTTTACCTTTCCTTCCCTTTTCTTTCTTTTGTTATGTTTTTCTTTTGCTCTGCTCTCCCTTTTTTTTTTTTCTTTCTCTTGCTTTCTTGCTTCCATTGCTTTTTTTTTCTTTTTTCCCTTCTTTCTTTTGCTATTTTTTTCATGTAAATGATCATCTTATGCTTTTTCTTGTGATTGATTTGCTGGGGATATAAGTTTTCCTTGATTTTTGATAGATTACCGTCACTTTTGGTTAACAAAGCTAACTTTGTTAACTTTTCGTTAAGGTTCCAGGGCAATTTTGCAAATTGAGAAAACTTAGAAGTTTAAGTGCTGAACCTTGACATTGGAGGGGGGGGGGAAGTGAAACTTCCCAATTTCTTTCTTCATTTCACGGGATGAAAGGAAAGCAGTAGCAGCTTCTTCATTTTCTTTCCTTTGTCATTTTTGCTGCCATTGTTGCTGCCGACAACTTCATTTCTTCGTTTTTTCTCGATTTTATTTCGCCAAATCGATTGTTTTTCTTAACAGATGGCTTCTTCCTCAATATCCAGGAAAAGGAAGGCACCCATGCACCCAGAATCTGGCGAAGAACGTCAGGAGCTTCCTCCTCTAAGCCGGAATGTTATCAAATATTGGTATTCCAAGGACGGCTGAAGCAATATACTCCGAGATCGTCATACCCATGTCTCTAATCTTCCAGATCCGGCTTCAAGTTTTCTTTTTTTTCCTTCAACCCATTTGGTTGAATCTCTTGAATTTTTCCGGATTTCTGCTATTTTTGGCTTCTTGGAGTATGCATGCTCTTGATTTTTATGCTTATGCATGCAATATTTATGCTAAAATGATGCAATTTGGCAATTATAACATGACAAAATTATGAAATTCATGCTATTTTAATTTTGCGATGCATACTTATACATTTGGCACTATTTGATTCTGCGATGCATCTTTCATGTAACTGATATATTTTAGCTCTAATAATGCATGCTCGTGCTATTGATATTTTTAGATGATGTTTAATCATGTGATAGACTTTTCGGACAAATGCTGCATTTTTGCAAATATGTTTTTTCCGAGTACATGCACATGCTGCAAGTATATTTTTCTTCTGCAAAATGCAACAGAAATATTTTCTTTTCCATGCATGCAACATTTTTATTTTAATAATGCGATATGCAAATATTTAGAGATAAATGCTCATGACAAATGCTAAAGCATGCATGTATATCATTTTTTTTTATCATTAATGCGTATATATTTTATTATGCATGAAATGCAAGTGCGAATGCATTATAAAGATATTTAATGCCTGCTAAAATGCAACATGATTTTTTTTCTTTTCTTCTTTTTTTTCTTTAAATATATGCAAAAATATATATGCTCATGCAAAAATATTTAGAGATAAATGCTCATGACAAATGCTAAAGCATGCATGTATATCATTTTTTTAATCATTAATGCATATATATTTTATTATGCATGAAATGCAAGTGCGAATGCATTATAAAGATATTTAATGCCTGCTAAAATGCAACATGATTTTTCTTTTCTTTTCTTCTTTTTTTCTTTAAATATATGCAAAAATGCAACATGGATATATATATGCACATATTTATTGTTTTATTTTTATTTATTTTTATTATTTTTTTATAATGTGTGCAAAATGCAACATGGATATTTTCTTTAAATGCGTGCAAAATGCAATATGTATTATATATTTTTATATGCATGCAAAAATGCAATTATTCTAAAATGCATATATCATTATTCATTTTTTTCCTTGTTTTATTTTTCATGCATAGTAAAGATGTCATAATTTTATGGCATGCATAATAAGGGCTAAAAAGGATAAGAATTTACCTTCCTCTTTTTATTTTTATTTTTATTTATTTATTTTTTGATTCTGAGATGCTGTTCTCTTTTCTCTTTTCTTTTTCAAGCACGCAAGGGTCTTGCTCAAGCCCGGGCTAGCTGCGAAAAGGTTGCCGTTATTTATAATTTAATGTCTTTGCAGGCGCAGCTTCTGGTGGAGCGGTCTGGCTTTGGAGTATTCCTGAGAGCTTTTCGCCCCTTCCGCAGTTATATGCCTATTTTTGAGGTTTTGTAGGACTATTGGTGGGATACCACCCACTCTTTCCATTTCGATTGGGGCGGGGCCACCATGACCCTCTGTGATTTTCTTGCGATCACAGGCATTCCCACCGGCATAGACGAGCCTCTGAAGCCGAATTACACCCTTAGTCATCAGCATGATGTGGTCGAAGACCTTCTGGGCTTCGAACCCGATTACAAGACTATTGATGAGATCCGTATATATTAGCAGTGTGAAGATGGAGCAGCATGCCGGGCAGGTTGATGATGGTGACGACGAGGCTGTAGCTCGCGTTGCTAGGGCCTTTTTATTCTTCTTTTTAGGGATGTCACTTTTCGCCAATTCCTCGACCACTCTGCGGGTCTCTCTCCTGGGATGTCTTTGGGATTTATACCAAGTTTCTATTTATGACTGGGGGCAGGCAGGGTTGGCAGAGCTGTATGCATATATGGATCGGGCCAGCCGTAACGATTCTCGGGTCATGAATGGCTTTGCTCCGGCTTGGGAGGTATTCTTTTTTCTTTTCCCTGTTTTTGATACTTGCCAGCATTTTTTTTCTTTTTTATTGCTGACAACTTTCTTTCCTTTTCTTTTTTTCTTTCTTTTTGTAGGTCTGGGCCTACTCAATTTTTCATTTTACTCCGGGCCCATTACATAATCGCATTCACGAGCCACCATTCTTGGCTGAGTTTGTGAATGCAAACCGAGGAAAGAAGGCAGAGATGGTCGCGGCTTGGCCAAGATTATGATTATGCGAGATAGGATTCGAGATTGGCTTGTTGGCTCGAGCTCGACGTGCATTTGTCTCCATGGAGGTCTAGGCTTTTGTCTCCATGGAGGGGTTATTTGGAGATGAGTAGCCGCCGAATTCTGATGGTGTCGATCATGGCCGACTCTTTATATATGGGTGAACGGGTCAATCGCCAGCATTTCCTCTATCCGGTGCCTCCAGTGACACCACCTACACCACCAGCATGGGTGATTGTACCGGATTTTCTGCCGAACCGGTATAAGTACTTGTCTCAATATATTGTTCCTCGTGATAATTATCCCATGGTGCTTCATCCTGCCCCTGCAGCAGCTAGGCGTGCATTGGACGTCTCTGATCGGCCGAGGCCTTCTCGTCTTATTCTTGATGAGCAGCCGGATTATTTTGTCCCTGTTGAAGACCTCTCCACCTTCCAATATCAACATGAAGGGAGTCTCGTGGAGGAAGCTTTGCCTGATGTCGAGTTCCCGGAGCGGTTTCAGATTCCCGAGCGGACCCGCGCGGTATATTTTTCATTTTTGCATTTCTGCTTCTTTTTTTTCTTGCTGTATATATAAATTTTTCTTTTTCAGGACTGATATTTCCTCCCTTTTTTTCTTTTGACACCCTCATCTTCTTTTCAGGTTGACGCTTCATCTTATCGGAAGGTGGTGAAGGGCTTTTTCGGTATCACCAAACTATATCAGAGGCTGCTGGATGAAATTACCTGCTGGGGAAATGATGTCGTTCATAGGGGAAGGCGCCGAGATGATGATGGTGACGAAGTTGGCGGGTCCAGTCGTGCTCGAGCTGGAGGATGGGGATATAAAATTGGTGGGACCGGTCCTCGAGTCATGGGTGGAGGATTGGATAGGGGTAGATCTTCGCATGCTCGCTAGTCTTCTTTTTCCTGCATTTATTATGGATATATATATTCTTTCGGTACTAGACTCTATACATATTTCTAGATACAATGCAATTTACATTTATTCTATGATGCATGATATAAAAATAAAGACTCAATTATTCTAAAAGTGCTAAAATAAAATAAATCTAAGCCATTATCTAAGGTAAATACACACTATAGTTTAAGAACGGAGGCTTGGAGATATACACCTTTGGATTTAAAATAGGGTGCTTTGCGGGGAATGAGAGGCAACCACCTCTTCCTGTGTCTGATTTAATTTTCGGTCTAGGCAGGTGAGGCTAGTGTATAGCTTTGTTTTTCAGTCAGTGAGCGAATTGAATAGGGCAAACAGCGGAGCAGCCTGAGTTAGAAATTGGGATACCACACAGTTTTAGGGGACAGTGGGGGGCGCCGCCCATGGTGGAAGAGGGTGCGGCTCCAGGAAAGGCCATGGGCAGCGCCTAGGCCTTCTCTTGTGCCTTCCTGTTTTGGCCACTATTCATGTACTGTGCTCATAATCCGACCGTTTCTTCAGTTTTTTCAGTATAAAAAGGCTCTCGGGGCAGCATATATTTCACACCATCTACTTTTCTTTCTTCTTTCAAGCATCAATTAGTTCTGAACTCTCTCTCTGCTTTGTCTTTATTTTCTCCAGCCGGATATAAAATTTTGTCTTTTTTACAGAAATGGCCAAGCTTACTCATACAATCCTTGTAGATGGAAATATACGAAACTTCGTGTGACCACTGGATCCTTTCTTTACGAGAGGAAGAGCGGGAATGGCTCGACCATATTTACGGCTATCGCTGCCTCCTTTCATGGCGGGCCCTACGTATAAACTGGGACATGCTGAGGGTAGCATCCAGATTCTAGTTGGTGCAGAGTCACCTCTTTTAATTTTTGCCTGAATGAAATGTGTCCCACATTTGAGGAATTTTGTGCTATGGTGGGAATGCTGACCATCGGGCCTATGGCTGTGCCCTCGTACGTAGATGTCCTTTTATGGCGATACGGGAATTATTTGGCTCGACCTGCGCTGTAACTCCAAATTTTTATAATGGGTTTAATTTTGATTTAACTGTTCTTCCCCCTACCTATACTGAATATAGGGAAGATCCAGTTTATTCGCGGCGTCGACTGGCTGCCCTTTTGTTGTGTGTAATGGGGAGGTATCTCGTGGGCCAACCCAAATTTATCGATGTTCGGGTTGTTGACATGGTTTTGCAAGCTCGATCGGGAGCACCGGGTTAATATCGTCACGGTTATTTTGGCCGAGACTCTGATTGGTCTGGATGCATTTTCGTTCGGCGATGAAGTGTTTCCCTCTGGGAGCCCCATTTTAATTCATATGTGGCTGGAGGAACACTTTAACTGGGTGATGACCCTGGAGCTTGTGGGAGGAGTATATAATCCCGGCGCTATGGCTCTCGAGGCCATTATCGCCATGATCTGTCTACGGAGCTTGACTGGATAGAATACTTTCTGGGTATCGAATCCATGAAGATAATCTGGGTGATTAGCCATTGGTGGATTCGCCACTTTTTTTCTGTTTACCGGGGCTTATGCCTAAGTCATCCTGCCTGGCCTCTAATAAACCACTTTTTATCTGGCGTACCGAGTCCTCCGTTAGTTTGGCAGATAGCAGATTGTCCCAGACGTAAATTGTCCTCTGATTGAAGAGTTGCGGATGGAGAGAGAGGTGGGCGATCTCATCCGGGATATGTGGGAGATTGGCTATCCCCTGCGGGCCTCAGCTTATGCTTTTTTTGAACATATGCTCTTGTCCCATGAGAATCTATCATGGGTGTTGCTTGCTGCTGAGGAGCACTCCCGTGTGATAAGGCACATGCTGAGGCGGATCCTCTCGAGGCGGGTAACCAGTGGCATAGATGCTCGGCTAATGGAGATCTGCGAGGATTTAGAGAGCTCAAGGCCGGTGGTTCCCCAGGCTTTGCTGGAAGAGTTTCAGTGAGTACATGGCCTTGGTGTTCATATGGCACGCAATCATGATGAGGCGGGACCCAGTAATGCGCCTCCAAGGTTGAGTAATGCTAGTCGGCAGAGTAATCCCCGGCGGAATGATGAAGCTGGCCCAAATCAAGCTAACTGGCAGACGGAGTACTGCTCACAGAGATGATGGTGTCGGCCCGAGTCGCCCTGCTATCCAGGATAATGGAGATGCTGATAATGAAGAGGAGAACACCTCTGAAAGTTCTCATGCTGGTGAGGATGGGGCCTCTCTGCATCTTGCAGAAGTATCTGGTCTCGGATAGGACGTCGCAAACGTTGAGGGACCGTTTCTGGGCTGCATAGAAAGAGATGGGGATTTTGGGGCTACGGGATATAGGCAATATATTATAGGTACATGTACAGAAATAAATGATAATATAAGCATCTTAGACCTATTCTTGAGTTGCACCTTATAGATTTTTATATTTTGATGTTTTTTTTCATTCTTAGCCAGTCAAGACCGAGACGAGCTGCTTTTCCTGTCATAAGAAGTTTCTTTCCATGTGGTCAACATGTCAGACTCATATTTGACTTTTGCTTGCTGGGGATTAGATGCTGGAAACTGTCTGCTGGAGATAACATGCTAGAGACGGTTTTCTCTCTCCTTCTCCTGGTTTTCTTTTCTTTTTCACTCTAACTTTTTCCTAGGCCGCCCTTTCGGGTTTTCAACCTAGTGAGCCCTTATTCTCCTTGTGTGTATATATATATATATATATGTGTGTGTGTGTGTGTGTGTATATATATATATATATATATATATATATATATATTTGCTCTAACTTTTGCCTAGATCGCCCTTTTGGTTTTCAATTTAGCAAGCTGGAGAGAGATACAATTGCTAGATGACTCATGCATAATACCTTTTCGAGCTTGTCCATGTTGACAGGGCTGAATGAGGTATTCTCCATCTTGGTTGGTGAGGAGCACTGTGCCACCTGACTGGATTTGTTTGACGATGTAGGGTCTCATCCAAAGAGACTTCCATTTTCCCTGAGCGTCGATATAACTAGGGGGTTTTTCTCGGAGTACCAGGTCTCCTATTTGGATATGACGGCCTTTGACACTTTTGTTGAATGCTCGGGCTATTCGTTTCTGATATGCCCGAGTATGTTCTAAAGTTAGTAATCGCCGTTCATCTAACAGGGCTAACTCTTCGTAGCACTGTTTGACCCAATCAATTTTAGATACATCTGATTCCATCATGACACTTAATGATGGAACTTCTATTTCAATAGGCAGCACTGCCTCCATGCCATATGCTAAAGAGTAAGGGGTAGCTTCAGTGGGTGTGCGGATCGAAGTGCGATAGCCCCAGAGTGCTAGCGGTAGCTTTTTTGGCCAGTCTTTTCCTGTTTCAGCCATTTTTCTGATGATATTTTCTAATGTTTTATTGGCTGCTTCTACAGCACTGTTTTCATGTGGTCGGTATGGGGAAGACTTGTGTCTCTGGATTATGAACTCATCGAGCAGACGGTTCACGTCCCCTTCAAAGTACGTACCGTTATCAGAAACTATTTCGAAAGGTACTCCGTATCTGTATATGATATTGGTTCGAATGAATTCGGACACCTTTCTGGCATTCAACACTTTGTAGGAAGAAGCTTCTACCCATTTTGTGAAGTAGTCGACGGCCACCAAGACATATTCATGGCCATTGGATCCTTTTGGGTGAATTTGACCAATAACGTCAATTCCTCATGTTAAGAAGGGCCAAGGGGCTGTGGATTTGTATAGTGTATGGGAGGGAACGTGCTGCAGATTTGCGAAGCGCTGACATTTATCACAATGACGCACCCACCGAATACAGTCTGTTTCTAACATACTCCAATAGTACCCCTGTCTGATTATTTTCTTTGATAGCATATGCCTATTCATATTTGGTCCGTAGGTACTACATTGTGCAGCTGGTCCATGACTTGCTTAGCTTTGGCCTGATTGATGCATATCAGGTTTAGATCTTGGTAGTGCCTTTTGTATAGACTACCTCCACTGATTACGAATTGCGATGCCCATCTTTGTAGGGAGATTTTTCATCTTTTGTCTAAATTGGGTGGATAGACCCCTTTCTGAAGCAGATTCATAATATCCAGGTACCAAGGTTTGTCATCCTTTTCAGGAGTGGCATCGATTTTGAAGCAATAGGTAGGAGTGGTCTTTTTCCCGACTATAAATGGTTGGACGTTGATTTCCGTGGGAACTTTGACCAATGAGGCTAAAGTAGCTAAAGCATCAACGAATTGATTTTTATCTCGCGGTAGATAATGGAACGAGATATTATCAAATTCGCTTGCTAAGGCTGTTAATCTGGCATGATATAGCTGTAGCCGGGGATTCTGGGTTTTCCATTTTCCTTCGTTCTGGTTTATGATCAGGGCAGAGTCACCGAAGACTTCAAAGACTTTGGCTCCTTTTCGGAGAGCCTCTTCTAGACTAGCAATGTAAGCCTCATACTCAGTAGTGTTATTTAAGCATTCGAATTCCAGTCTAATGGCCAAGGGAGTGTGGGAATCTGCTGGATCGATTAGCAGGATTCCTATGCCGAAACCTCTTTTGTTGGCAGCCCCATCAAAGAACATATTCCATTTGGTGTCGTGATCATTAATTTCCAAGACACCTTCGTCTAGGAAACTTGGCTCTGATACATCTCCTTTTTTTTTTTTACATCTCCTGATTCTAAGGGTAGATCAGCTAAATGGTCTACGATCACAATGCCTTTGATAGATTTGAGCGTGACATAGGTGATGTCAAACTCATTGAGGAGAAACGACCATTTAGCCAGTCGGTTGGAGAGTGATGTCTTTCCAAAGATGTATTTTATGGGGTCCATTCTGGAGATGAGTTTGATGGACCGGGCTTGCAAATGGGTTTTGAGCCTTTGTGTTGCCCAGACTAGACCAGTGCAGCTTTTCTCTAAGGCCGAGTAGTTCAGCTCGCTTCCTTGTAATTTCCTACTTATGAAGTAGATGGCATTTTTAATGTAGGAATTTTCTTTCTCTTGTGTGAGCATAGCCCTTACTGTCGTGTTTGTGACGGTTAAGTATAGGAGGAAGGGTTTATGTGTATGGGGAGGAGCTAGCACTGGTGGGTTGGCAAGATATTTTTTGACTTTTTCAAAGGCTAGCTGGCATTTTTCGTCCAAGACTCGGTCGGTGTCCTTCTTCAGGAGTTTGAATAGTGTCTCACATATGGAGGTTAGCTGCCTAATGAAGCCGATATATTATGTCGGCCGAAGCCATGACCTTGGGGTTTTTGGCTGCAGCATGTCTATGATGGCTTTTATTTTGGCTGGCTCTATTTTGATGCCCTGCTCGGTGACCAGGAACCCTAGGACTTTACCTTTGGTGACCCCGAATGTGCATTTGGTCGGGTTGAGCTTCATTTGGTGCTTTCTTAACCTTTCGAAGAATTTTCGAAGGTCTCTGACATGGGCACCATTTGTATCATCGGAATGCACAATCATGTCGTCCACGTACACCTCGACTTCTTTATGTATCATATCGTGGAAGAGGGTAGTGGCGGCCCTCTGGTATGTAGCCCCAGCGTTCTTTAGCCCAAATGGCATGACAGTGCTGCCATTTTAATCTGATTATAGCCCAGCATGCCATCGACAAAGGATCTTATTTTGTGGGAGGCTACAACGTTGATCAATGTTTTAATTAATCTTTTTCCTTGCAAGTGGAGAAGACTATTATAGAATAGTATTGGAAGCAAGGGTCGAACCCACAAAGACAAGTGATCACGAACAGTGCAATTTATTGATAGCAAATTATTAATCTAAAGGGGGTTTTTATATTTATTTCTACTCTAAACTACTATTTATAGATGTTTAACTAATTAGACGAAATAAATAATGGTATGAAGATCTTATGGTGGGTGGCAATCTAGGATTCAGGTTTCACTTGTATCTCTTTTATGTTCAATTCATAATAATATCATTCAATGTCTTGGGTTCGTTCACTAAAGATAGATATAGTCACGTTGAACAATTGGTTCGACCTCCATCCCATAAAATTCATCCATTCTATATCCTAAGCACAGAGGCATCAATCTAGCTATCACCTAGATTTATGATCTATCGTCACCTAGATCATGTAAGAACTGTCCTAACTTATCACTCGTGCATCGATAGGTCCAATTTATTGTGTTGGTGAGCCGATGTACGACATATGCACATTGGTCATGCGGTTATCCGCACCTCTAGGCCTTTATTATTTGCGATTACATTCATTTGTTCAAAGCAAAATAATATAGGGATTGATAAACAACACAATCAACAAGAATTGAATGAACATATATAAAATTAAAACATAAATTTGATACAAGTTACCTCCCACCTCTAGATTATGGATGATTTAGTTCATCATAGACAATGAACAACACTTGGAGATGATCGGATACATGATTTGATCTTCAATCTTGAAATTACAAAATCTAACTATGTTATACAGTCTAAAAACTACCTAAAATCTACTAAAGAGAGCTTCCAGCCGTCCTCTTTTTTTTTGGCTCGGCATCGACTTCTATATATACTGGGAGTTGTAATCCAATCGAACCATTGTGAAAATCCGAAATAATCGCATTCGACCACCTTGCGTCGCAAGGTGTTGGGTACTGCTGCGTCCAAGGTCTCGATATGTCGGCCTTTGGATTCTTGGTTTTACGCTTTATGATCCATGCGCCTACCTTGCGGTCGCAAGGTGAGGCACCTTGCGTCAAGGTGTCCGATGTTAACGACTTCGTTCTTTCTTCATTTTTCCTTTTGGCCCTTCTTGAAATTTGCACTTAAAACCACGGGTTTCGCATATTTTCACTAATAACCACGAAACTTACAAAACTCACGAAAACATATATTAGTAGCCAAAAGCCTCGTGAAATAGCATAATTTAAGTCATAGAAGTATATAAAATCGGCGTATAAAATACATCGATCAAATACCCCAAACTTAAACTTTGCTCGTCCACGAGTAAACAAAACATATATAAATACAAAAAGCATATTAAAATCTTTTTGGAGGGTGACACTATTTACACTCCTCTATAAACCCACAAACTCAAGGAGACTCTTTCGAGTGACTCGACTATGCAAAAAGCAGATAAAAAATAAAAGCGAGGTAAAAATTAAACTACGAATAAAATAAAATCTTTTTGGCTTCATCCTTAAGTTATAAGTGTATGGTATGCAAGTAATCTCAGTTCGATGCTCACCACATATATAGGCTTAGTCACATAAAACCAACTGACCTTTTCTTAAACTGCTACTACTTCTAATTTCTCCGTGTGTGTGTGATCACCGGTCTTAAAGAATATCTTAACTAAAACAGTTTTATTAAGCTAAACACCACATTCATATGAAAATCAAAGTTTAATAGAAAATCATGCATTAAAATTATGAGATCTACCATCCAAACCAGTCGATTCTGAGGCAGAGAAAGGTCCCAAGGATTTAAAGACTTATACATCCATCCCATGCACTTCTATGTATGACATACAATGCTCTCTATCCCAATTACTTGTAATAGCTAAGATTATGCTAACACGGTGAGCTTTAGGGTGAATAATAATGAACATGAAGTGTGTGATCAATTTCATATTACTCACTTGACAGTTAAAACAACATAAGCATTGGCAAAAGATCATTAGGTCTTTATTAGCTTGTAATGTAAGGCCAAGGTGTTGGGGATTTGATGGAAAGGTTGGAATTCAAAGTGAGAGAGTAAACTACCCTTTATCCCTCATACTTCCAAGCAAAGGAAGTTTTCCCTATTTAGGCTAGGACACGCAAAGACTACAAGTGGAGGGGTGCTTTTCTTTACTTTTCACTTTTCTTCTCCCCCCCAAACTTGTTTTGGGCAATATATATTCTAAAAATATCACATCATTCTAATCGGCATAATTTTTCTAATATATTTTCTCTTGAAAGCTATGCTTCCATTTGAATCTTTGTAACATTCTTCTTCTTAGTTTCATTTTTAAATCGATAATTTTCTTTTCTTTTCTTTTCTATTTTTTTTTTTTTCGACGACGGAAAGAAGAAGTCTTCGAAAAAATAGCCTAGCGAAAAGAAGTGGTCCTCCAAAATCAATTTCCCCACCCATCCTACTCTCTCTCTCGAAAGGTAGCTAAAGTGTATAGGCTTTTAGGGTTAAGTTAATGTGGGTAATAGAAATGATGGCGAATGGGGTTTAAATAGTGTGCTTAGCACACTCCATTCTTTCATTAGGCTCAATGGGGACACTAGGGATATTTTTAGTATAGGTCGGGAATATTTAGGCTCTAACGATCCAAAGATGGCCTAAGTCATTTCTTAATGCCAAATGCTCATGTAGTTTTTAAAGCAAGTAAGACAACACAAAATATCATATCAACTATGGGAATTGGGGTTGAATGTTTAGCATCCTTTGGATTTCACATAAGCATTGCTAAGACAGATGGTAGGGACAATTGAGACTAACATGCGGAACGGTTCGAAAGTGTGCTTGAGATATATAAATGAGAAAAATCCAAGGATCTAACTATCATGCAATTGACCTAAGTTACAATTTAATGCAACAATTATGTTCGAATGGCTATGCATCATATTCTTGTGCATATCTTGTTGTAATGAAGTAGGTGTTATAAACTTTATAAAACTATTCTAATCAATCCATAATTATGGCGGTGTGAGTGCATGAAGAATTTGGAGAAAAGTAAAAGTTTCGCAAAAATTAAGTAAATTCAGGAGGGATCTACAGGACTAACTATGCGGTTCATTGCATTAACTCCTCATCGATTACGACTAGCATTACCACACCTAAACTCGAGGATGAATATTTTGAATTTATAAAAAATTTAAAAATATATTTTTTCTAAAGAAATTTGGAGATGATGACGATGACTTTGATGATGAACCTAAAGGTCCTTCCAATTATAGTATTACGGTCATGTCAACACCTCCGAAAATAAGAAAAAATTAAAACAGGGAAAATAGGGTGAAGATTTAGATGGTCATCGTATAAAGAAATTTTCTTCACCCTAAAAACATAGCTTAACTCCATTTCCTCGTTAGGCTAGGACCTCGCTAAGACTTAAAGTTTAAAATCTCCCCCAAACTTAATTTCTATTTTGTCCTCAAAATGGAGGAACATATGAGAGGATTGATGGGTAGGACAAATATCAAAAGGACATAGCGATCCACCTAACGAAAGAGGATGGAACTTGGGCCTCGACTCACGGTGAGTCGGGCGGAAATAACGAATGAGGATGTAACTCGATCGTGCCGAGGCAGCCCATAATAATAGGGGAGACATTTTGTCCCACAGATTAAACCAACCAAATACCGCTTGGTCGGCACTAATTTGTGCCAACCGTTGAGATGCCATCGGCCTTCTAGGCCAACCCTTCTAGCCTATGGAGATCCCAACGAGCGGGTCCTCTTCTCTCTTCGGGTTCCTCCTCTCGAGGAACCCTCACTCTACCGGTGATGTTCAAACAAAATGGCCCTCAGAATGGCCTGACCAGCCTTCACCTCCTCCGCAGGCTCAGCGCCTCACACCCGCCCCCTACACAACTCGGTAATCAAACGCGGGAACGCGAACCCCGCATTCGCCCTACCTCTAATAAGGGTCTTGATTTGGCCTGATCAAACGGCCAAATGCACCCACCTGGTCATAATGGTGTAGGTCACACCCTCTCCCCAAGTCACTGTGTGTTGGTGACCTGAGGGCATGAGACGCCCGCAAACAAATTTATACACGGGCTTAGCCGTGTCTTGGAGGAAGGACTCCCATGGTGCGTGGTCCAAAAGGTGGATTACTGCTATAGGACCAAACCACACCAGGGAGGGCGATGGTCGCATTGACCACCTCGACATCGATACGGGGTTGAGGTGTGTGCTAAAGTCATCTAAGACCAACCGCAGTTGGAGGTGCCGAAATAGGTGTTAATGCTTTGGGATCTAAAAATTTACAACCACGCCCCTAACATAAACGGTGTCTAATATACCTCCATCTATGCCAATGTTGCCATTGGCATAGAATTCTCGGACAATGGGCACTATGCCTGCCCTTGGCGGAGAATCTATCAAAGCCCCCACCTACGAGCCATATCAGATTGAGGCCAAATTCTTCACCTTGAATCCCCTTTCAGCACCAAGGACTTGGAGAGTTTGGTCAGATATCTTCGATGCCTCGTAGGATACAATCGGGTGATGTCAAAATTTTGTTCTTCCTCCCGAGCGGGCCGAGGAGGCTAACCAGTATTTCTACTACTTTAACATTTTGTTTGAATTTATAAAAAATTTTAAAAACTAAAGTTTTAAAAAAATTTTAAATTTAAAAATTTATTCTAAGCATGCAAAAATTTTTATCTACGTTAAAATTATCTAGCACTTAGCATGCAAATATTTTACGTAAAATTAAAGAGGGTGATGTTACTTGTTTGCAAAATGGAGAGAATGCAATGAGCGGTGAGCCTGGCCTATCGGCAATGGAAGTTCTTCTTCTTCTTCTTCAAAAACTTCAACCTTGATGGGGTGTAATGGTGGATGGAGGGAGGTAGAGGATGAAGAATAGTGAAGGAGGAGAAGATTCTTTGAGTGTGTGCCGTATTGGAGACGATCTACCGAATTTGAGAGGGATAGGCACGGCTATCGCCGGGGAGAGGGAGAGAATTGCGGTGATTTCTC
>CM028378.1:136574517-136769189 GCA_013146195.2 Codonopsis lanceolata | reverse complement strand
GAGGATCTTCTCCAAGAATGACCCAAACAATCCAAAAAAGTGTGTAAAGGGAAATCAAATGAGGGCAAAAAATTATTTCTCCATTGGTCGTGACGCTCAAAAGGCGCCCCTGCTAAAAGGATGCAATCTACTATTGAAAAGAAGTTGGGAAAGCAAGGAAAAGAAAAAAGGATAGACTCCAAGGAGAAAGAAACAAATACAAAAAAAAAAAAGAAATAAGGTATGTAAAATAAATTGTATTACTTTGTGTTTGGTAATGTTATATTATTTTTATGTTTCAACATTAATTCCAATTTTATTTTGGTGCAGGGTCATCGAAAGGAGCATTGAAGTTTGATCCGATTGAGACCCAATCGGTATATGTTTTTGTGTTTGTCTTGTTATACTTATATAAAAATATTGTTATAAGGATGTACTAACCTTTACCCCTTGTATAGACCTATCCAAGTCCTAGGAAAGAGGATGCCCTGATGTAACCGCAACTCAAGAAAGTACATTTTGGGGGGTATTGTCTTTAATTTTAGATCTCATCTCATTGAATGTTTGTTTTTCTTTTATCTTTTAGTATATGTTCTCTGTAGTAAGTTATGTCAAGTAAATATATATATACATATATATATATATATATATATAGTTTAACTTTTTAGTTTATCTATTACATTGTAATGCAGGAGCCTCAAATTACAAGGATCCAGAATTTCGCACAACCCTTCTTAGACCATCCAAGAGGACAAGTTCCTTATAGTTTCACTCAACAAATGAATTGTTTTTCTCAACTGAAAAACCATCCTCAACATGTGTCTTAAATTAATTTCTTACAATGTTGTAAATATTGTATGTGTTACGCTGCTTTCTACTCTAACATGAGGTTTTTTCCCGACGTAACTATGAGAGTTGGCAAAGTGATGGTACATTCGAGGTCAAGATCGAGTGAGCTAGATGTGGGACTAGCGATTTTGGACTAGTTATAGTTTGTTGGTCCCAAAATAGGCTCAATCTAGGCTAGAGGGGGTTGAATAGCCTAGTTGTTTTTATTAAAACTTTTCAGTAAACACTTCTTAATGATTTCTAGAGAGGTTTAAATAGAAGTGTTTAGGCAGCGGAAACAAAATAGATTCTGAAATTATCAAGAGTGCCGTTAAGGTAGTGTAGAATCAGAATCGTAAAGTACAAGCGCTAATAAGATTAATAAGAACAGCTTTGAACAAAGACACGTGAATTTGAAGTGGTTCGCATCGCGTGAATAGTACTACATCCACTACCAAAGTGGTTAGCTTTGGATTTTAAAGTGCACTTGTTTATCCACTAGGTTTATGATTTAGATCTCTAATGGATCGTGTACAAAATGAGTTTTTAACCAAGTGTATAAAGGTGAGAGAGACAATCAATGATTAATTGTTCTCTTCACGCGCGTAATTAAAGAACAGCTTTAAAGACAAACTAAATGAAGTCGAAAACGAATTTAAGATGGCGATCCGCAGCTTGAAAGTTTGGTGAAGTGTTAGTCCTTGTCCTTGATCTCTTGAATGCTTGAGTATTGAAGATGAAGCTTGAGAGTTAATTGGCGCAAGAGTTGTTCTTCGATCTTCAAGACTTGAATAAATACTAGAAGAGATCTTTCAATCGGCTTGGATTGATGCGGTGGTAAACTTGGTCCAACGCTTAATTGCATTGAATCCAATTCTACGGGCTGAAGATGAATAGCCATCGAGATGAAGAAGTGCGTAGAAGACATTCCCAAATTGAGTAATGTTTCCTTGCGTGCTCGCAATTGAAAGTCTTCTTAGCCAAAACGGGTAATGTCTTTCGCCTTCGCTTCAGAAACAAATCCGGACAGCTTGTCAAGATGCGAGTTGACTTCTTGAAAGTGAAATCGATTGAAGACATAATGACTAGATATTTTCGAAAATATCAACTAGGTGTCCACGTGTCATAATATCATGAATTGGCTTAACTTGGATCAGTCAAGATCGAAAGACTTCAAAGTCCGCCGGCATCCTTCAAGGTTAGGCTTTGAAAAACCGCGCCTAGACTAACACTAAACAGTTCTAAATAGATTGATTCTAAGACAGTTTCCACACTAATCGGTACGCAGACCTTTTAGCCACTGTACACTAGAATCAGAGGATGACTCAACCAAATCTAGAAATAGGAATCAACATAGTTGTTTTGGTATTGTATTATTTTACGCAGATTAGTCGTATGACTGCGATTTTGGACTAGTTATAGTTGAATGCATTCATGTTGATGTTTATCATTTTGTTTGTATTACACACGAGAGAGATTGGAGTTTATTATTTGCAGTTAACAAACTAAAGCTATGAAAAGAAGGCCCATCTTTGTCAGCAAGAAATCAGAGCATATTACCGTAGTTTTATTCAAAATTGAACTCATTTGTTGTGACTATTATACCAGAAATCGATGAACTCGCATTGATTCCATATATAGTCAAGCGCCTCCTCCGTAAAGTACCCATACGAAGTACTTTTCATGAGTTTGCACATGCTGCTTATGGATACTGCAACCTCTGAGTACTTTATAATTTTTTGCATTATGATCACATTCAACTTTTTAATGAGTTTCTTTGTGTTACCTGACAAAAAAAACTCTTCCTTTGTAAAAAGTAAAAACAAAGAAAAAGAAAGGGATCTTGTCCTGTATTTATTCAAAAAGCAAAGTTTGTTCCATTCATGATGTCATTTTTTTGTTTATCTAATGACGAGGTTTAAGTAAATGGTTTTTTTAACTGCATTTCCACTTAGCTATGAAAGTTGAGTTGTCAATTTGGAGTACCAAGTGTCCGAAGCTATTGAATTTTCAGACGTGTGTATGGAGATGAAGCACTGAGCCTATATCTTGAGAAAAAGAATTGAACTCTAAAAGCTTGCTTCTATGGAGCAATTGAGCTTGAGACTGAATCTTAAAAGAGTTTATAGCTAGAATTGCAAACAATGGGTGAAACATACAGATTACCCAAAGTAGTAACTTCTAGACAATAGTGATATCTACTACGAATTTTCGATTTTTCCATTCTCAATATCTTTCAAAAACTATGTATATGAGTGTGCCTCTTCTTCAAGATAACCCACAATTCTATGTGCCAATTTTGGGGATAGCGTAAATGACGAAGAAAGCATTGAAGAAGACTCCTCGCATATTCATGTACCAATAATCTCTCGTACCAGTTGGGTTTCACAAGTTCCACCATGGTCATTAGGTGCATCCTCTCATTCTCAGCTTCTTCAAGTAATGCTTTGATCCAACCACCGCTTGTGGAACTTGCGCAAAGATCTCAAATGCAAAGATCCCTCCCACCATACCAGAACAATCGCAATCAATTTCCAACATCATTGCACGACACACATACCTTCTCTCAAAGCACAAATGTAGGAATTGAATGAATCCGTAACCATAACTAATATGGAGTAATTTGAAGAAAGAATAACTAATAATTTGTGAGGCCATATATGCACAAATCCAACAAAAAACTCTTCCATTACAAGTACTGGAAAGTCCACATAACTTCAGGTTTGTGTATACTAATGAATTAACTTTATGGAAGAAGATGAAAGATCATTGAGAAGCACTCATCAAAAAAAAAACTCACGTGAGAAGCACTCATCAAAAAAACTAATAATTTTCGGTCTCATAGATACCACCGACATCTTGATGGAATTTTCATCTCCTCTATTCTGTCATCTCTTTTGTTCAGACAAACTGGTGTATGAGCTAGTTGGATAACCTATTAACCAAAATCTCTAATTTTGCTACAGTTAGCATCTTCTTATGTACACTTGGAGTTTTAGGAAGACATCCTTATACAGAAATTCAATCATGAGAAAGTTGGTTTCCGTTTGAGTGAGTGTGTCTGTAAGATTTATGTGCGTGAATTTGAACTAGTGTGGTTTTTTAAAAAATACTGCTTCAGTGTGGATTTGCTGCAAGGATCATTTTTGGCATGGATACGTACTTACAAACCTATCGGCTAATTGCTTGGCATATCATGGATATTAAGTCTTGGGTACGTGAATCCACTTTTTTTTTACTACATATCTTATTGAGATCACTACTTTGCTTTGTTTTTTTGTTTTTTTGTTTTTTTGTTTTTTTTTTTGTTTTTGTTTTTTGTTTTTGTTTTTGTTTTTTTTTTTTGTGCGTTTGCTTGGGATTCCACAAGGCTTCACTAGCATGTGGTTACTTGGTAGAGAGCAGTCTTTGCATTCTTACTTCATTCATCGATGCATAGGAATGTCAAAAACTAATAATTTTCGGTCTCATAGATAAAACTCACTTAATGTAGTTGTTGTTACCCACTTCAACCTATGAATCTCCAAACACAAAATTAGCAGAAAACTCCGCCCTGCAAGTCCCTAACGAAACCAAAACTATTAAAATTCGAAACTCAATCGAATCCATAATTGGGCAATTCAAAAGTCGAGCCATTGTGCTGTTAATGAACTCTACAAAAGGTGGCTGGAGGAGCTACAAATATGTCATGAAGAGGTTGTTCAATAACATTCAAGTGCCAAGTTTTCTAACCAATTTCTAGAAATGGATTGCTCTGGCAACAAACTAAAACTCAATACATATAGCAAAACCAAAAGAGAGATCATAAATATGAAGAAAGAACTTAATGTAACACTCAAACCCACTTTTTCGGATTCAGTTAAAACATTTATCGAACATTTTGTCTGCACAAAAAGCAAAAATAGGAAAGATCAAAGCTTTAAGGACATTTCTGTTGATGGGAACTTCGGAATTCTTAGAGTTCAAAAGTATAACAAGTTGTTAACTAAGAAAGACAAAGACATTTCAATTCTTGGAATGAGGTATGAAGGAAAAAAAGAAATAACAACAGTAGACTGGCAAAAGTTTTAGAAAAACATTACCCTTTTATAGATTAATCTATCTGAGCAAATGAGTGGGTAGAGAGATGAATCCATTAAATACCCAGGAAAATCAGCATTAACTTGTAGGAGAAGAAAGAGCAGGGGGAGATGAGTCACCATTCATCTCGTCGGAAAAGAACCGTGTGTTGCGGTGTAGCTGAGGCTGCGTGTCGTCCGTGAAGAAGCCGTGGGTTTTAGGGTTGGAACAGTAACGATGTATAATTATTTTCTTTTCTTTTTTTGTTTTGATTAATTTTGATTAGTTTTAGTTAGGTTAATTTAACTAAGGTTTAGTAAGTAAGTTAGTAAAGAATAGGGACTCACTTATGACATGTCAGCTGCTACATCATTTGGTACCCAAAATTGAGTGCTATTAGAGTGGCCCTAGCATTACCCCCCATCTAAAATAAAAAAGGTGCAGACTCTTTTGTAGAGTCAACCCCCTCTCCAGTGACATTTGTACTTGTGTCCATGTATAGGTGGAACTAGATTTACATCTACTCTTATCACTATTATTACTACAAAACCTTAATAAAAAGCAAAATTATCTTTTACTAAAATACATCTAAAATAAAAAAGGTGCAGACTCTTTTGTAGAGCCAACCCCCTCTCCAGTGACATTTGTACTTGTGTCCATGTATAGGTGGAACTAGGTTTACATCTACTCTTATCACTATTATTACTACAAAACCTTAATAAAAAGCAAAATTATCTTTTACTAAAATATATTTAGTATTTACCAAAATTTAGTGATAACAACAAGCATGGTAGCATTAATAGGAAATCTAACATTTTTGTAGGTTGAACACGTCATTCCAAGTTTCCAACAATCGCGGTAAAATCGGGCGTCATTCAGACATGTATCTCCGCATTGAGTGTGAACTCAGTGTTGGGTGCCAAGTGCCAACTAGGCAGAATGTTTAAGAATTTACTTTTGCTTTGATTATCCTTTTTTTTTTTACAAACACCCTAAAAATACTAAATTTTGCACTTATTTAAAAACTGAATTACCAAATTACTTTTTTTGTAAAAAGAATAACATTTATTTTTTTCCCTTCCCCATCTTTCCATAAATTCCAACAATAGATTCTCCCACTATTTTTCTCCAATAATTCAGACTAAAATGCGAATCTCATCGATAATGCGAATTCCGACAATGCTCATAATATTCAAAATTGAAAGAATGATTATAACAAGAATAAAAAAAATAAAAATAAAATAAACTGTTTTGAAATGAAATGAACTGATCAATGAAGCTTACAATGAAGAGTTCATTGAAAAATCTATGCAACGGAAATAAGAAAAATAAAACAGTGAAGAACGAAATTGAACACAACAGATAATTTTTTATCAATAAGCAAAAATATTTATTGATCGTTGTGGATTCAGGATCGCACCGCGCCTCTTGGCGCCCTTGGATAGGGTGCGCCAGACGCAGATGCGGATCACGGGACACCACGCTCTCATTCCATCCTCCTTGTTTAGGGAAGACAAAATTAAAAGTGCGAGAGAAGTGCTGTCTAAAATAGCGGGTTTGAATACGCATCGGTAACTTCAGTGAATTTTTGGTCCAATATAGGAGCTTTGGGTTTTCTATATCAAGTTATCCCTTTTTTAGGGGATACCAGGATATAGGAATACATCACCCTTTCATTCTCATTCTCATTCTCCTTTTTTTAGGGGAAAACGGAAAAGTGCAAGAAAGGATGTTGCGAGGCCCCACTATGGACTTTATGAAAATTGTCTTATGGCATATTTCGGATCACTATGAGTGCTTTGGGTTTTCTACATCAAGTTATCCCTTTAATAGGGGATACCAAGATATAGGAATACATCATCCTTTCATTCTCATTCTCCTTTTTTTAGAGGAAAACAGAAAAGTGCAAAAAATGAGTGTTGCGAGTCTTGCGACGCCCCACTGGATCCAAAATGTTTTATAGAGTCGCCATCTTTATTTTAAGGAAGAAATAAAGAAAAAAAAACAGAGATTACAAAAACGGGTTTGGAGGCTAAGTTACGAGTTGGGAAGGTGTTAGGCACCCAACTCGCCCTTTCGGTCTCAAAAACAGTTTTTGGCTAAAGTATGTTTTTTGTTATATTTATTTAGCAAATAAACAAATCATTAAAAGACAGGAAATAAAGCAAATACATACATGGCTACATTATTAACGGACTTGCAGTCGTCTCCTTACAATAATTATAAATACATTTAAAAATATTTGGTCATAATAACGGCTCTTTTACATAGTATTTCCTAACTAAATCCGAGCAGCGCAACGGCTTATATTTTTACATTGAGCCGGATTTGAACATAACTTTTATAAAATAAATGCTCTTAAAGGTTTTACCTTTCAGAGCGTGGTGTGCTCGCTCTGTCCTTCTCGAGAGAAGGAGACTTTTTATACTGCTGCTGTTGCGGTTTGGGCATAGTAACGGCTTATTTTTTGTGGTTTTGGTCTTTTAACTCGGGCAGAGCAACGGCTCTTTTCGAGGTTTTTGGACCGGAGAAATAGGGTGGATATCTAACTAGAAGGCTAGGGATCACTTTAACCGGTGAGATTTAGGTTTGGCGGAGTTTTGGTAGGGCTTCGAGGCTTTTTAGGATGAACTCACTATCACTCTCGCTCTATTTTCTCTCAGCGTAACGACGACGCGGAGAAATCTTATCGGTGTCTTCGGTCCCTCTGAAAGTGAGCCCTGAGCCTTCTATTTATAGGTTGAAGAAGGGATTCATCGAAGAAAAAAAAATTCTCTCAGCGTGCATCATTTCCTTGTACACCGCGCTTCAAAAAATGCACAATGCGTTAAGTCTGGGGTGCACTGTAGCTAGCTGGGCACGGTCAAAAGGTTCCTTGGGCGCCGCGCCAAGGTTCCCCTTTGGCAGCGCCAACCCACTATTCATCTTTCAATTTTGACGCTTTAGCCCCTGCATTTCACTGTTTTGCACATCATGCTTTGCCTTTTGTATTTTTTAACTCCTGTAACCTGACATTTGTTAAGTTTTCACAAGTCTTGATATCACATGCCATAGTTACATACCAGGGGTACGAAATTGGGGTGTTTACAATCGTACCTCGTGACAAAAAATATTTCACTAGTAAAATATATGTTTAAATTAATTACATTCGAAAGACTAACAAAGTGGAATTTATGAAAAACTCTCAAGATAGCATATATGGCTTTGAATAATAATAATACTTAGACTATCTAGATTGATATATGCTAAAAAGCTTTTAACAAAACAGTAGTGGATATAAACAGAAAACAGTGCTGGTAACTGGATGTATGAAGGTTTCGATATAGCTTCATTCAATAGATCATTCAATACTTGAGCAACAACAATTTTTGATATCTTTTTCTCTCTTATAATTCTATGTATGATTTATACTCATTAAATGTCATCTTCTATTTATACTTGCATTCTTGACCTATAAACCTTTTAGAATAAGAAAACCACTTACAATAAAAGATTAGTAGGTTAGTGTAATAAAAAATGATAAAATCTTATCAAATATAGACTTACCAAATAAGAAGGATTCCTTACCAAATATATTTAGGTCAGCCGTGTCTCATTGAACCAGACAAACGACTCACTTAACTTGTGTTACAAGAACACACAATCCTACTAAATTTATAATTCATATAAACCCTAAAATTCAATTAAATCATAATCTCCAAAATAACATTTCTATAAAAGGTGTAACAATAATAATTCATCAAAGTAAATACCAAGAAAGGCAAAACAAATAATTAATTAAAATAAACCAATTAGAAAATACAATAACTCAGCTAATTAAATATCAAACAAAAATAAAGTGAATCCGGACAACAATGCTAGCTCATATAGATTCTTATTCGGTATGTTCCACAATTTTTTTGTGATTTTATAAGTTAGATACATAGCTAAAACTCGGACTACCGAATTTGCTTGAAGTCGCCAAACCAAATTCTAGCGACTTAAGATCAGCAAACCATCAAGCCTTGGCGACTTACACTCATTGAAGCCGTCAGACCATGTCGACTTAACCTCATTTAAAGTCCAAACAATATTTCAATTCGCCTCCAAACAAGTCGAAATACACCAGCGACTTGATGAATTTTCAAAACTTTAGGCTAGTTGCCTGGGTCTATGGACTTAAAATCAATAAGTCTACTAAGGCTTCCGACTTACATGAATACAAGTTTAAAGAATCTGACGACTTATATGAATGCAAGTGTAAAGAGTCTGGCGAATTATATGAATGCAAGTCTAAAGTGTCTGGCGACTTACATGAATACAAGTCTCAAGTGTCCGACGACTTATATGAATGTAAGTCTAAAAAGTCTCGCGACTTGCAAGGATTTAAGTCTAAGTCCCCTAACGACTTAGGCTCCGTTTATTTCACAGAAAATTATTTCTAGAAAATGATTTCTGGAAAATGAAAATATTTCATTTTCATGTATTTGGTAAATCTTTTGAAAATATATCAGAAAACCTCTTCGAGTGTTTGACAAACATATGGAAAATGTTATGAAAAATAATATATGAATAAATACAAAAAGTACATTATAATATTAATGCACATATTGCATATAAGATAGTGTTGAATTTTAAGTAATTTTTCTTTAGTAACCTTCAATTTATCATTAGTGGTGTCAAATCAATAAGGTTCATCTTTTTCAATCTCACAAATACAAATAATTTTTTTGATAATTGATATGAATAAAAACTTTTTAAAAAATAGACAATGTTTGGGACGTCCTTAATAAATATAGTTTACACTAACTTTAAGGCGTAGTGAGAATTTATTAAAATTATAATTTACAAATAGTGTGTATAAACTCTATTTATATTTAGAAGCAATTTATTTGTTGAGTGAAATAGTGTGCGTGTATATAAATATGTGTAATTGTAGAAGGGGATAAAAGAGTGCTCAAACATTTAGAAAATGACTTACGGAAAATGAATTCTTAAGTCATTTTCCGGAAAAGAATGCTTCATTTTCCGTTGACTCAGAAAAGCTTTTACGTTGACTACATTTTTCTAAGGTTACCAAACACCGGAAAATGAGGAAATCGTTTTCCGAAAGTCATTTTCCATGAAACAAACGGAACCTTAACCTAAGAAATCGTGGTACAAGCCGACCTGACGAGCAATCGACGTCACTTGTTACCGGCCTGAACAGAATTCGGGTAGAGTGAGAAAAATCGTTTACGAGGATTTGGTTAAAAGATAAAAAAATAGTAGGTTATTTTGTTTTAAGGAGATGGAGGATTTATGATATAAACATTTAAAATTGTGCGATATTTAATAAATGAGTAGCGACGTTTAGTGTCTCCCTTTTTTTATTATTATTATTTTGATTTTGGTTGGGAAAACTTTAATTGATTTTAGAAACATACACCACCATATAGGCCTGTCAATGGATCGGATTTTTGTCCGAATCCGATCCGAAATTTCGGATATGGATTTGTATAATGGTCCAATAACCCGAATCCGAATCCGAATCCGATAATTTATTTATTAACGGATCGGATATGGATTTAGATATATCCGATCCGTTAAGAATCCGATCCGATCCGATCCGAAAATAACATATTTCTTATTATACATATACATAATATACACAATTATATATGTATGTTGTCTTTTAATCTTCTTCCCTTTCATATTCTAATTGTTTTTTATTTATATATTTATATTTCATATCGGATCAGATATTTAATCGAATATGTTAATGGGTAACAGATTCGGATATGGATTGACATATATTTAATCTGTCGGTTATCGAATCGAATCGATGATATAAGGTTTCAGATCGGATTCAAATTTGTCCATACAATAAGCTTGCTTCGCCGTTTGACTATCACAAATCTACATGACTATTTAATGATCCAACAATATGAAATATGAAACATGAAACACAAGTAGTAGACAAACAATAATGACCCAACTGCTCTGTTGTTAATTGTTATTCTTCTGCCTCTTGAGCTTTTGAATAGACAGGATTCGCAGTTCATGCATCAAATTGGAATAGGCTGCTCTTAACTTGAACCTTGATCCATTCAAATATCTTCAATATGATACTCTTTTAAAAATCGAGCAAGTTTCTCTAATATCGTCTTACAGATCTTAATTCGTAAGATAGAGTCTTATGCTTTCACAGTTCAATCGATCAACACATGATGAATCAAGTAAAGATAATCTAATTTACAAAAATATATGTAAAACCATGTTACACAAGTTTTTATTTTAAAAATTATCCCATCCATAATCAGGCAAACTCCTCCGGATTGATCCCATGGATTACAAAATAACCTAACAGTACCCCATCATTCATGTAAGTACCAAATCCCAAATCATAAATGGCCAATCACAAGTGAGCAGCAGATGATCACAATTATCTAGCTCTACACAACACCATGAACAACCTAAATCATTATCCCCCATTAAATATGTCTTTAATCCAAAAAACCAAAAAAATATATTTTCCCTACAATTTTCGCTTATCTACTACATCTTTAATTATTGTATTAAATAATTACATGTTTGGACAAAACTACCCCTTAAGTATTTGCCCATTTTAAATTGAATAATCAAGTTACTTTCGTATTACCTTATAATTTTTTTAAAGCATCAATAAACAACATTATTATTCTATTTTTATTTTTACATTTTAATTCTCAACGAATAAGGCATTTATTCTCTTTATTTTGTAATAAATATGTTTAATCAATTCTTCTAATCACTCATATTAGGGGTGAACTTGGTCCGGTTTGGTCCAGTTTTTTGGAAAAAAAGAGAAAATCGGAACCAGACCAATAGTCTGGTTCTCAAAAAATTTAGAACCGGAACCAACCCAATATGTATAAGAACCAAAACATTGGTCCGGTCCAAAACCAATCAAAGATGTATGAGAACTAGGACCGGACCAATACTATGATTTTTTTTTTCTTTTTAACTGTTTAATACAAATACATAATAAAATTTGTAAGACTGAGACATTATAAAAAAAATTAAAAAATCTTCGATAAAAGTATATTCAACAATTAAAAATATCGAAATTATAAACTCATAACATGGAAACAAAATAATAAAAGAGTACTAATTAAAAAGTAGAAAAAAAAGTATTAGGAATTAACATATATATATATATATATATATATATATATATATATATATATATATATATATATATATATATATATATATATATACTTATAATATATATATAATAAAATAAATAAATAAATAAACAACATATTGGGTCGGGTCGGTCCGGTTTCGTGTTTTTTTAGTTCAAGAACCGGGACCAACCCAAATGTCCAGTTTTATGAAAATTCAGATCCAGGATCAGACCAAAGTATTGGTCCGATCCAGTTTTAATTGGTTCGGTCCGGTTCCGAAAAAATCCAGCACACCCCTAACTCATATCTCATATTACATTATCATAAAAATAATATTGATGTATCCAAAATGAATACATTGGGCTTCTAAAATTAATAGGATATATGGCATTTATTATCTTCTCAATCCAAATCTGTCAAACAATCTAAAGACCACGTAAATTAGGCAGGGGCTTTCCATGTAAAGGCACTCCGGTGTGAAAGTAAGTATAACACACAACTGCGATGGCAATTTGACAAAGTAATGGCTTGTTAAAAGTGAACATACCTTCCCATTAGTTGGAGAAGGATTTATATAGGCTTAGCCTTGAAGGGTAAGGCATGGGCATTAATTGCCCGAGCGGAAAGGACATACATGATCAAGACCACGTCTGAAACGTGGGGACAGATTTCTCGGCATTAACTCCCCATGTTCTGAACGACTATTAGCAATATTCCTGAGCAGACTAGCTATGCTCGCTGAGACACCATCATGTTCGGCACACACTTGGCCCCCAGTCAATGGTAGGAGAAGTGTTTGCTCGATATGCCCATATGAGAAGCTGGGCACACTTAGTTGCTCGCTTATGAATCATGCTCGTAGTGTGAGGTGGTCATGTGCCCCGCTCGTGATAAGGTGGTCGCATACTTACCACGTGACTGTTGCCTGGTCGTTTGGGTCTGGCAGCTCAAATATAATTAATGCATTTTTTACCAAAATTTTAGAAAAAAATTGAATATCTTATTATCAAACTAAAATAATTTAATTTAGTTTTAAAAATATTATTTTAAAAGATCAATTCAATAATAATAATGTGATAGATATTAATTTAAATATTAGTTTCAAGTAACTCAAGAATTAAAATTTTAAATCAATTTTAAAGGTAGGTAAAAGATTTAAAAATTTACGATACTATGATTTTACTATTTGATCAAATTTTTACAATTACATCCTTTAAATTTCACTTTTAATTTTTTTCTATAACCAAATAACACATATTTATTCAAAGTTTGGTAGACAAAAAATGTCTATATGATATTTTTTAGGGGGAGGCTAACCACACCCCAAACCTCGTTTTCTACACCTCATTTCATGTATGTATTATACATTGTTATGTACATTGCAGAAAATACGGTGTAGAGAGTGGATGTTGAAGTGTAGTTAGCTCCACCCTATTTTTTATTATACAGTATAACTTTAGTCATAAGATTAATTAATAAAGTCATTTAAAAAGTTAAAAATAAAAATAAAATAATTATGTTTTTCATTTATGTTTGACTAAAAAATAATATTAAAAGACAATTAGAAAAGTAACTTGATTAGTCAATTTAAAACAAACAAGTACTTTTTGGAGTAGGTTTGTCCAAACATGTATTTATTTAATGAAAAAGTTAAAGATATAGTAGATAAGGAAACATTGTAGTGGAAATAGCCTCTCTCATAAAATAAAATTAAAAAAAAAAATTCTTGCAATTTTACCCTGGAACAACAATTTCACACACTATAATATCTCTGTATTTCTCCAAGTATTCACACCCTTCAATTCCTTGACCGAGAATTTTCATTATGGCTAGTTCCAATTATGTTATTGGATAATATCCAATTATATTCATTAATAAATAGGTATTCTCTGGATAATACTTAATAAGAACATCATTTATTATTTTAAGTATTACTTACCTACTTATATTATGATTCACTAGGCATAACATACACACACAAACCCACCCAAACACACACATGCCAAAAAATAAACACACACGGGGTAAAAACACACACATGCACACACACAATGATAAGTTAATTACTTAATATTCATAAATCATAATATTTTCACCAACTTTTCACATTTAATAAAAAATTCATGGGCCCCACGTTCAACAACGACCGAGATATTCTCTTAATTTTGACATTTATATTTTCTTTTCTTTTTTTACTTCTCAAATAAAAAGTGACATTTGCAATGCTACACTATTTTTATCACCTAATATATATAAAATTGTCAAAATTTTATAATAGTCTTCATAGTTGTGAGATAGAAAATATACGTGTTTATTGATTTGACACTAATAAATGATTATATAAAAGTAATTTAAAAAATCAAATACCTTATTAAAAAATCAAATACTTATATTCATTATAATTATAAATTATAAATAACAAACATATATTCTTAATCCAAAACAAAATAACAAATACATTCATAATAATCAATAATTTTTATGATTACTTGTTTATATTTATATTAACTTTCAAATAAATATCAAAATTGTCGGAGGTGGGATGTGATGGTCGGCGGAGGTGGCGGCGATGGATGGCACTGGTGGTTGCCGGAGGTGGGGTGTGGCGGCGGTGGGTGGAGGCGGTTGATGTGATGGCATTAATTGATAAAGTCAATGGTGGTGATGGCATTAATGGATAAATCCAATAATAACAGGTTAATATCCATAATTATTTATTTTGTTAATATGTGTTAATAGATAATATCGATTAACATTCATTAACTTAATTGAGTGTTAATGGATAAAACCCAATAAATTTTTTATAATAGATATAATAGATAACTCAATGGGTGTGATAAATTTTTGTCACTCCTGCCTACAACCGCAATCATTAAGAAAAGAAAAGAAAGAATAATGAACCACAAAGAGGAGGTACATAATGGCATTTTTTGTACTCGATTGACCAATTTTTTTTTATCAATATTTAACATGATTAAAATAAAATTTCTGATGTACTTGGACTAACAAAAAAAGAAAATTTGATTAGATTTTCATTAAAAAGAGTTTAGGGAAAAAAGTTGGCTGATCCCTTTTTCTAAGTTTTTAACCCCTCTAGTACCTAGTTTTTTTTTTTTTCAACCATAAAATGTCATTTTTCGAAATATTGTTCAGAAAATGTCATTGTCTCCTTCCACGATCCCGACAAACACATTGGATTCGAAAAATCATTACTGTTAGGCAACGAAACGAGGATCGACCTTTAAGTACGAAATTTTAATGAAAATGTGTTGGGTTGGGTTGAATGATTTTCACAGTATAGACGAAGGCGAAGTAGGAGGAATAAGAAGGCTAAGGAGCAGGAATAAGAAGGTTTATGACGGAGAAGAAGGAAGAAGAATGCTGAGGACATGGTCTGGTTCTTTTTTTTTTTTAGAGAAGCAGGGGTGGCATCCTGCGAGATTTTATTAAAATAAAAGAAATAATACAAACTTGAGGGGGACAACCAGCCTTGCCCTTATAAATGGGAGGACGGAGGAGCCTTACCTCGAAAAGGAGATACAAAGCGAAAGAGAAAAACCAAAAACTAGTGAATCCTATTCCGAATGTGAGGGGTGCCATTAGCATCTAAATAAAGAGAACCACGAATACGAGGGGGCAAAGATCGAGCATCATTAAATTGGACTGACGCCAAAGAGTCACATCCCAAATTAGCAAGCAAATCAGCAATGCTATTAGCCTCTCTGTAACAATGGTGAATATCAAGATCAAGCTCCTTTATAATGGAACTAATACGATGGAGAATGGACCAGCATTTCCATGGAAAGGTGAAATTAGAAGCAAGACAGCCAACAATAATCTTGGAGTCCAATTCAACAATAGCACCGCGGATCAAGCAATGGTCTGGTTCATTACGATTTTGAATCACGATGCAAAATTAATGCAATTAAACGGATGAATCGTGGCGCAAATATTAATGCATCGCTATACAAATAGACTAGACAATTAAAATGATGAATCGCGATGCAAAATTAATGCAATTAAACTGATGAATCGCTGCGCAAACATTGATGTATCGCGGTGTAAAAATTAATGCAATTAAACAAACATTGATGTATCGCGGTACAAATAGACTAGGCAATTAAAATGATAAATCGCGGTACAAAAATTTATGCAATTAAGCTGATGAATCGCGGTTCAAAAGTCAATGCACCGTAATGTATTTCCGTAGCACGTTTCATACTCATTAAGGGTATCTTAATCTTTTTATTCCCAAAAGTGTCTTTTTCTAATTTGAAAAAAAAATACTTTAGCAATTAAATTATTCCAAAGGTATAATTATTTAGGCAATTTTATGTTGTTGACGCAATTGTATCATGATCTATATCCAATCATCCCAAAACTGATTTAAATTGGATTTGGATCAAGATTTGGTCCATTTAGTATTTGGATCTAATCTGATCCACTTAATAAGCTAATATCTCTCCTTAGTGGGCTTACCTTAGTTACCTACAAGAATGAGGAATCGATGGGGAAGAAACATCGAGTTGAGTGAAGCTTCACGATTCAGATTATGATCAATTAGCTTTATACCCGTGCATTAAACGTATGGTATTTATTTTTTTCAATTAAATTATACATAAGTAATAAGAAATAAAAAATAAAATTAAAAGAATAAATTAAAGAGAACTGTTTATATATATATATATATATATATATATATATATATATATATATATATATATATATATATATATATATATATATACACACTATTGTAAAACTAATATTATGATTAAAAACTTTAACGATAATAAATACAATAAACAAATAATTATAACGTAAAGATTATGAGTTTGATGTATGTAAACTGAACAAATTATTACAACGTAGTAATTAAGAAAAAGTAAAATTATTAATAGAGAATACAATAAATAAATAAAATATTTTATAAAATTTAAAATATTTTTTAAACTACAACATTTGGCATTAAATATATATGTGTGATTACTACTACTATCACTATGATTAAATATGTACAATTACTACTACTATCACTATCACATAACAAAATGCACGTAATCTATATTAATCAATAATAATAATAATAAAATTATCCTTTTGTTAGTGTGTTATGAAAATTAAACACAAAATTAAAATGTAAGGATAAAAATATAAGTGAATTTAATTATTGTTTATTACATTAATAAAAAATTCATATATAATTTAGAATACGTCTTTAAACAAATATATATTTGTTAGATAATAAAAATTACACAACAAATTCAATTGACGATAAATCAAAGAAAAACTACTCAAATTACATACTTCCTAAGGTCATCCCTCCCCATGAAATGACCAAAATGTCTCATAGTCAAAAACATTTTCATTAATAGTGTCACCCATATGAGGTGACACTGATAATATGTGTATTTAATTAGTATTACTATATCTACAAATATTTAAGCTCAATTCAATAAACAATAAAATAGACATTTAGACTATGATTACAAATTATGATATACTCAGCTACTCCCTCATATACATAATCACACCCTTCTAGAGTCATTGTACATGTTCTCAAACCAATTAAACTACGATTTACTTGCTCATATTCATCATCGTTTTTCTACAATGTCAATGAGCGAAAATGGAATCTGTGATAATGATGATGTTGTCACCTCTCACCAGGACCATGTTGATCTTTAAATGTCCACTTATCCAGTACGCCATAACTGATGCTATTACTTTTGTCGGTGAAATTACTTGGTTATATGCAATAAAGATGGTCACAGAACATTTATATTAATGAAGGAAACACATTTATGACTGTGTAAGCAATGTTTGTTGAGTATTAAATTAGACATGACAAACTTTAAGGATCCATAGTTGTTCATCAAATAATATTGCACCATAAACTTGTTTTTTAGCTCATATGGATACAATTTGTCTTGACAAAACTCACAAGTAAATTAATATCAATATATGAAGATCTTATAATATAATGAGTTTTAGATTGTTATTCTTGTTTCTCCTGCATATTAGCAAAAAGAGAAAATACCTTCCCTCTTAAATTGATAATATTTAATTTCTTAACAGCTTCTTATATTCTTTTATTTACTTATCAATATTTGTATATGCGTTCATATGTAGGTTTAAATCTCAATTTGGTCACTCTACTTTCAGGCAAAATTCATTAAGCTCACTCTACTTTTTTTTCCTCAATTTAATCATTCTACTTTGATATAATTATCAAGTTCATCACTCCATCCAATTTTTTTGTTGAAAACTTTAAAAATTTTCTAAAAATCCAAAAATACCCTTACTGATATTTTTAATATAATTTTCAATTTTCAAATTCAATCTCTCTTCTCAAACTGCTCTGTCTCTCTTCTCTCACCTCTCTCACTGTGACAGAAACAAAGCCCCAAACAGTGCCGACCTTATCTCCCACCAATCCCTCCTACTTTCCTCATCTCAGTTATGGCCGACATCCCCCAAATCGCCTATCTTTTCTCTCTCTCTCTCTCTCTCTCTCTCTCTCTATCTCCAGTGCCGCCATCTTCATAGCCGCCCTCGCCCTGTTACAGACCCAAAGATTCCGGCCCCAAGCAATCCCAGATCCGGCGAATCATCTCTTTTCCAGCCGCGCTCTCCAAACCCAACCGCCAAACCCGGCGAAGCTCCTTCATCTTCTCCGGCGATTCTCCATGGCCGCCATCCGTCTCCCTCCTGTTTCTTTTCCAGTCAGGCCTCGCCCATCACCACAATCCTCTCTCCTCCGGCCAAATCGCTCCTGAATAGACCCACTCGCTATAGCTGCCTCCCATATGGACAGAAGGTGGGGGAGGGTACAGTTTAGGTTCAAAGCTTTTGGATCATTTGACTTTTGGAGAGAGAGAGAGAGAGAGAGTGTGTGTGTGTGTGTGTGTGGAGAAAGATTGAGCAATAAACGGATGAAATTGAGAATTGGTTCACATTTTTATTAAGGGGCATTTTGGTCTTTTTAAAGATTTACATCCAACATAACGGGCAGAAATAACTCGAGTGACCTTATTGAATGTCGAAGCCAAGTAGAGTGATCAAATTGAGGAAAAAAATTGTAGAGTGAGCTTAATAACTTTTGGCCAAAAGTAGGGTGACCAAATTGAGATTTAAATATTCATATGTAAATATAATCCTTATTTTATAAGTAGTTATAGTGATTATCTTGCAATTTTGAGATAAACAAATTGTATTTGTCATTACATATATCTTCCTATTTTTGGCAAGTGCATTTTGAAGGGATCTTGCTACATTTAGATGTGCTAATCACATTTGTCATTATATATATATATATATATATATATATATATATATATATATGATATGTAACAAAATAAAGTATTTCAATTTCCAATGCTCTGTTAATTAAATGTTTAGTATAAAAACTAAGAAAAATGTAATAAAACAAAATGTTTCAAATTCCAATGCATATTTGTCATTTCATTTATGAAAAACATTTAAACGGAAAAATTACGGTTGTTATTATATATATAAATATACTTACTCTTTAAACAAATTGGAAATTACATTGAATTCTACTCATTTTAGCAAGTGCAATTCAAGTTTGGGCATAGGTATATATACTTACTCTTTAAACAAATTGGAAATTACATTGAATTCTACTCATTTTAGCAAGTGCAATTCAAGTTTGGGCATAGGAACAGGAGCCAGGACGGGTTCGGATTAAAAAACAAGATCATTACTATGAAATGAAAGAGATGGAAATATAAGCTTGAAATATTTGCGATAACTACATTATACATATTATATTCACATTTTGTCCCCCAACTCATTTTTTTTGTTTTTCTACATGGGTACGTGAGCCGTTCATAATTTTAAAGCATCACATGTAAACGTAGTGGATCACACATCACTTTGATGCTTGATGTAAGGAAAATTGTTTTTTTAACCAATGTACTATATGTTAGTGACACAATTAACTACGTAATTTGTATAAGACAAATTTAACTAATGTACTAAAATTTGAAACAAAATATATGAAACTGGCAAACAATGTATATAAAATGTGACAAAATTCATTAAGGTTCGGTCTAACTTCGTTAACAACTCACTAACGTGGCTATCACGGGATGGATTCTGTTGACGTGGATATGGTTTAAATTCCCGCTGCTTATACTTTGATTGTTACTCACCATCTCCTCATTCACTTCCGGCCACCACCATTAATGGTGGTGGTTCGACATCCATCTCATTTGTAAACTACTGAGGAAACGCCCACCTTTGATCTTATTTCTTCTCTTCTCCGGAGAATCTCCATCGTCGATGCCAACTCCAATCTCTCTATCTCCCCAGTCCGTCAATCTTCCAGGCGGCTCCTTCCCAGCGCATCATTACCGATTCCAGCGCCGCCTTCTCATCTACAACCAGTCACCACACCCCCCATTCTTCTTTACCATCTCTACATATGCTCCGTCTCCACCCAGATTCATCTAACACTGTCGTTCCAGCTCTTTCTTCGTTCTGGCCAGAAGCAGCTATGACTTCAATATGCCAAGGCAGTTAATTATATAACCCTCTCTCTACTCTGAGTTCTCTCTTACCATTGCCAAACTTCAACCATCTCAGTCCGACCATCTTCCCTCTTCCTCTCTCCGTCTCACTTCAAGACCAACTCCACATCCGACCTCTTTCCTTTTTACAGTGTCGGAACCCAACTCCACAGCAACTCAGCCGGTTGTCATATTCAGCACCGCCTACACACCTAGATCTGGCTCTTTTTCTCCCCGAAACCCGAGTCCAGATCCGACCAATCTTTTTTTCTCAATCGGCGGCAAAGTGAGACCAAACCCGAGTCCAGAGTAAGTATATATATATATACTTACTCTTTAAACAAATTGGAAATTACATTGAATTCTACTTATTTTAGCAAGTGCAATTCAAGTTTGGGCATAGGTATATATACTTACTCTTTAAACAAATTGGAAATTACATTGAATTCTACTCATTTTAGCAAGTGCAATTCAAGTTTGGGCATAGGACAGGAGCCAGGACGGGTTCGGATTAAAAAACAAGATCATTACTATGAAATGAAAGAGATGGAATAATAAGCTTGAAATTTTTGCAATAACTACATTATACATATTATATTCACATTTTGTCCCCCAACTCATTTTTTTTGTTTTTCTACATGGGTACGTGAGCCGTTCATAAATTTAAAGCATCACATGTAAACGTAGTGGATCACACATCACTTTGATGCTTGATGTAAGGAAAATTGTTTTTTAACCAATGTACTATATGTTAGTGACACAATTAACTACGTAATTTGTATAAGACAAATTTAACTAATGTACTAAAATTTGAAACAAAATGTATGAAACTGACAAACAATGTATATAAAATGTGACAAAATTCATTAAGGTTCGGTCTAACTTCGTTAACAACTCACTAACGTGGCTATCACGGGATGGATTCTGTTGACATGGATATGGTTTAAATTCCCGCTGCTTATACTTTGATTGTTACTCACCATCTCCTCATTCACTTCCGGCCACCACCATTAATGGTGGTGGTTCGACATCCATCTCATTTGTAAACTACTGAGGAAACACCCACCTTTGATCTTATTTCTTCTCTTCTCCGGAGAATCTCCATCGTCGATGCCAACTCCAATCTCTCTATCTCCCCAGTCCGTCAATCTTCCAGGCGGCTCTTTCCCAGCGCATCATTACCGATTCCAGCGCCGCCTTCTCATCTACAACCAGTCACCACACCCCCCATTCTTCTTTACCATCTCTACATATGCTCCGTCTCCACCCAGATTCATCTAACAGTGTCGTTCCAGCTCTTTCTTCGTTTTGGCCAGAAGCAGCTACGACTTCAATATGCCAAGGCAGCTAATTATATAACCCTCTCTCTGCTCCGAGTTCTCTCTTACCATTGCCAAACTTCAACCATCTCAGTCCGACCATCTTCCCTCTTCCTCTCTCCGTCTCACTTCAAGACCAACTCCACATCCGACCTCTTTCCTTTTTACAGTGTCGGAACTCAACTCCACAGCAACTCAGCCGGTTGTCATATTCAGCACCGCCTACACACCTAGATCTGGCTCTTTTTCTCCCCGAAACCCGAGTCCAGATCCGACCAATCTTTTTTCCTTAATTGCCGGCAAAGTGAGACCAAACTTTTCCAATTCCAGCATCAAACAGTCCGTCGAGAAAATTTTAAAGCATCACATGTAAACGTATTGGATCACACATCACTTTGATGCTTGATGTAAGGGAAAATTGTTTTTTTAACCAACGTACTATATGTTTGTGACACAATTAACTACGTAATTTGTCTAAGACAAATTTAACTAATGTACTAAAATTGGAAACAAAATGTATGAAACGGACAAACAATGTATATAAAATGTGACAAAATTCATTAAGGTTCGGTCTAACTTCGTTAACAACTCGCTGACGTGGATATGGTTTAAATTCCCGCTGCTTATACTTTGATTGTTACTCACCATATCCTTATACACTTCCGCCCACCACCATTAATGGTGGTGGATCGGCATCCATCTCATCAGTAAACTACTGAGGAAACACCCACCTCTGGTCTCATTTCTTCTTTTCTCTGGAGAATCTCCATCGTCGATGCCAACTCCAATCTCTCTATCTCCCCAGTCCGTCAATCTTCTAGGCGGTTCCTTCCCAACGCATCATTACCGATTCCAACGCCGCCTTCCCATCTACAACCAGTCACCACACCCCCCATTCTTCTTTCCCATCTCTACATATGCTCCGTCTCCACCTAGATTCATCTAACAACGTCGTTCCAACTCTTTCTTCGTTCTGGCCAGAAGCAGCTACGACTTCAATATGCCAAGGCAGCTAATTATATAACCCTCTCTCTGCTCCGAGTTCTCTCTTACCATTGCCAAACTTCAACCATCTCAGTCTGACCATCTTCCCTCTTCCTCTCTCCGTCTCACTTCAAGACCAACTCCACATCCGACCTCTTTCCTTTTTACAGTGTCGGAACCCAACTCCACAAAGTAGGTTGTCATCTTGAGCCGCACACTAGATCTGGCTCTTTTTCTCCCCGAAACCCGAGTCCAGATCCGACCGATCTTTTTCCCTCAATCGCCGGCAAAGTGAGACCAAACTTCTCCAATTCCAGCATCAAACAGTCCGTCGAGAAAATTTTAAAGCATCACATGTAAACGTATTGGATCACACATCACTTTGATGCTTGATGTAAGGGAAAATTGTTTTTTTAACCAACGTACTATATGTTAGTGACACAATTAACTACGTAATTTGTATAAGACAAATTTAACTAATGTACTAAAATTTGAAACAAAATGTATGAAACGACAAACAATGTATATAAAATGTGACAAAATTCATTAAGGTTCGGTCTAACTTCGTTAACAACTCGCTGACGTGGCTATCACGGGTTGGATTCTGTTGACGTGGATATGGTTTAAATTCCCGCTGCTTATACTTTGATTGTTACTCACCATCTCCTCATTCACTTCCGCCCACCACCATTAATGGTGGTGGTTCGACATCCATCTCATCAGTAAACTACTGAGGAAACACCCACCTCTGGTCTCATTTCTTCTTTTCTCCGGAGAATCTCAATCGTCGATGCCAACTCCAATCTCTCTATCTCCCCAGTCCGTCAATCTTTTAGGCGGTTCCTTCCCAACGCATCATTACCGATTCCAGCGCCGCCTTCCCATCTACAACCAGTCACCACACCCCCCACTCTTCTTCCCCATCTCTACATATGCTCCGTCTCCACCCAGATTCATCTAACAACGTCGTTCCAGCTCTTTCTTCGTTCTGGCCAGAAGCAGCTACGACTTTAATATACCAAGGCAGCTAATTATATGCCCCTCTCTCTGCTCCGAGTTCTCTCTTACCATTACCAAACTTCAACCATCTCAGTCCGACCATCTTCCTTCTTCCTCTCTCTGTCTCACTTCAAGACCAACTCCACATCCGAGATCTTTCCTTTTTACAGCGTCGGAACCCAACTCCACAGCAACTCAGCCGGTTGTCATCTTCAGCACCGCCTGCACACCTAGATCTGGCTCTTTTTCTCCTCGAAACCCGAGTCTAGATCCGACCGATCTTTTTCCCTCAATCGCCGGCAAAGTGAGACTAAACTTCTCCAAATCCAGAATTAAACAATTCGTCGAGAAAATTTTAAAGCATCACATGTAAACGTATTGGATCACACATCACTTTGATGCTTGATGTAAGGGAAAATTGTTTTTTTAACCAACGTACTATATGTTAGTAACACAATTAACTACGTAATTTGTATAAGACAAATTTAACTAATGTACTAAAATTTGAAACAAAATGTATGAAACGGACAAACAATGTATATAAAATGTGACAAAATTCATTAAGGTTCGGTCTAACTTCGTTAACAACTCGCTGACATGGCTATCACGGGCTGGATTCTGTTGACGTGGATATGGTTTAAATTCCCGCTGCTTATACTTTGATTGTTACTCACCATCTCCTCATTCACTTCCGGCCACCACCATTAATGGTGGTGGTTCGACATCCATCTCATCAGTAAACTACTGAGGAAACACCCACCTCTGGTCTCATTTCTTCTTTTCTCCGGAGAATCTCCATCGTCGATGCCAACTCCAATCTTTCTATCTCCCCAGTCCGTCAATCTTCTAGGCGGTTCCTTCCCAGTGCATCATTATCGATTCCAGCACCGTCTTCCCATCTATAACTAGTCACCACACCCCCACTCTTCTTTCCCATCTTTACATATGCTTCGTCTCCACCCAGATTCATCTAACAGCGTCGTTCTAGCTCTTTCTTCGTTCTGGCCAGAAGCAGCTACGACTTTAATATGCCAAGGCAGCTAATTATATGCCCCTCTCTCTGCTCCCAGTTCTCTCTTACCATTGCCAAACTTCAACCATCTCAGTCCGACCATCTTCCCTCTTCATCTCTCCATCTCACTTCAAAACCAACTCCACATCCGACCTCTTTCCTTTTTACAGCGTCGGAACCCAACTCCACAGCAACTTAGCCGGTTGTCATCTTCAGCATTGCCTGCACACCTAGATCTGGCTCCTTTTCTCCCCGAAACCCGAGTCCAAATCCAACCGATCTTTTTTCCCTCAATCGCTGGCGAAATAAGACCAAACTTCCTCAATTCCAGCATCAAACAGTTCGTCGAGACTCATGTCAGTCCCATACTCCAGTGCGACTTTCTCTCCGAGCTCACTCTTCAAAATTTGGACACACCCCTTCTCTCCACCCTTTTTCAAGTGATTGATCTGCAGCCTCCTATTTGCTTTGATTTCTCTCAATCACTACTCCAATCATTTTTTACATTTATTTTAGTTTTGGTCCTATAATCCCACCATTACACTCAACTCAGCAGGAAGGGCTAATGTGTTCCAAAAAAGGGAAACTCTCTACCGAGAGTCCTACACATCAATTCCATGAGAATATGAGAGAAAAAATTACGATAACTCAATGATTAAATAGCTAGGAGGAACTGTATTTAGTTACGAGAGCCACCTCCCGAGGATGAAAACCCCCAACCTACAGTTACTAGACTCTGATCTTGGTGCTGTTCCAAATCCGCGGGTTATTTGGTTAGTCTCTTTTTCGCTCAGCTCCACCTTCCTCCTTCCTCGGTAATGGAGTCTCCAAGGCATTCCTCTGGTTCTCCTCCCAATCCTCTCCTTTTTCTTCCCTCCTTCATCCATCAACATTGTCTCCGCCTCGGCGCTGACCTCTCAACTCGCCTCGACGACACCAGGCGATTCGCGGGGAAATTTTGGCCTCCGCCGGCGCGCAGACCTTCCAATCATCTAGACTCCTCTGCGTCTTCTCCTTCCTCCTCTACTTTGCCTTTCGCTTCGTTGTCGCAGCAAGGCGGTCGTGAAGGAAAACATGTGTCCGATGTTGCGATGAGCACCGACTCGGTGGCGAAGACGCTTGCAGGAACGGCCTTGTACACGGTTAGCAATTCGAACAATGAGTTCGTGCTCATTTCTGATCCCAATGGCCTCAAGTCTATTGGATTGCTTTGCTTTCGCAAAGAAGATGCCGAAGCCTTTCTCGCTCAGGTCTCTGCTTCTCTCACATATACTATTGTGTGTGTAATATGTTGTATAGTTGTGGTACTAACTTATATATGTTCGCTCGGGCATTTCAGGTTAGGTTGCGGAGGAAAGAACTGCGAACTCCGGCTAAGGTCGTACCGATTAGACTTGACCAGGTGAGATCATTTGAATAGACTTAAGTACTCTCTTGTGTTGGTTAATTGTACTTTGTCACTGTGTTCATTTTTGAGTTTTTAGCTAAACGGAGGCTCATTTTTTTTTTAATACTCTATAATAGCGTTTCTTACCGATTCTTGACTTAATGTTAAAAAACATTGTTGCCTTGTTGGTTGATATTTGCACTTAAATAGTACTAGGGGGTTTAGGAGAATCTAATGTGTGAGATTTCTGGGTTATATTGATACTGCAATGACTAGTAAAATTGGTGTTTTACACATTCCAACTTTATAATGCTGAATAGGGCGACAGGCGTCTGGAAGCTTTATGTAGTGCCAAAATTCAGTGATTGGGCATTACTCCCTCCATCTCTAAACTGAGTGTCCATTTTTTGTTTTTCATGGAAATTCAGAAGATTGATGTTTAAGCAGTTTTAGTGGCTCATATGCATTGCGGCAGATAAGGATGTGGTAGTTAGCCTGTTAGACTTTATCAGGATGGTAAGAGTCAGTTGGAATCCTATTTTCATGAGAAATTTTCAAGACTGATTGCTGGACTATGTTGATGCGATTTTTGAGCAGCTTTATTCGCAGCAATATTTTTTTTAATGAGTTATACTCCCTCCAGTTTGCTGGGCACAGAACAAAGAGACGAAGGTTTTAGAATGTTCAGATTTAGGAGAATGTGGGTGGAACATGATGATTTCAAAGAACTACTGCTACAATATGCAGATGGTGACATGGCCATAGTTATTCCGGTGCACTTAAGAGCATAATTGCTTATCATGAAGTGGGTGTACGCCTCATTTACTTGAAAGTTTATATTCATTTTCTCTTTTTAGTATGATTTTGTATGACGGTACAACCAAAATTACTCTGGACATTGTCCTTGAAGGTTGTAGATGCTCTTGTTTGGTTAATGCACGTCCATACAACTCTCAAGTTGAACACAATATATGCAAAATGCTTATTTCACTAGTTGGAAAGTATGCTCTTACCTATGTTACCTGGACTCTTCTAGGAGGATTGGATATAGGTTTGGATCTGAGTGTCGGATCCGGAATTTTTAAAAGATTTTGCACTAAATTAGTGTAATATTGCCATAACCATGCCCATACCCATGTCATTAGGTGTGGACACATGTACTTGGCAAAAATGAAGTCCCATGTAACATAGGCTCTTACCACATTGACTCAATTCATCAATACTTTCTCCATTTTCTAATCCTATGTGATGTAGGTCTATATGTTGAAAGTTGAAGGTATTGCATTTCGATTTTTACCCGATCCTGTTCAAATAAAGAACGCATTGGAGGTTGGTGCCCTTTATCTTTACTAGTTTGTGGATGACAAACTTTAAAATCTTTTCTTTTGATGAATGATGTCAGTGAACATTTATTTAGTGATGCTGAACTCAAAATGCATGCTAGATAAATATTTAGTAATTTCATTTAAACACTTTAAGGAATTGTTTGTCAAGGCTTGATTTATCTCACCCTGCTCGGCAAAATGGCCGGTTCTAACCCATTGTCTTATTGGGAATTGTTTTTCATGTTTTATTTCAATATCGTACCATGCACCATCAACAAAAAAGAAAAAGAAAATATTATAATTACCATAAAAGAAGGTTTGATTGTTGTATTATTACTGTAAATTGGTTTTGAACCATTATTAGGTGCATTCTGTACTGAAGTGCTTGTGTGCATTGCGTAGCTTTTAGAAAAAATGCTTTTATTAGAACATCAAATAAATGGTTGATTTATGCCCAAAAGTGATGGTGCTTTTCTGAGAAACCATGAAAGAGCATATGTTTTCAAACATGATATAAACTTATCAACATAGATCATTTTCAAAAATCTATGGAAGAGCAAATTCAGAAGCATCAATTGTTTTGCTTCACGCACGCAAGCTCGATGAGGCCAAAAGGGCTAATGTTAAAAGAAACTATTTGGTGCGACTTAATCTCCCTTAGAAACAAAACTTTAAATTGAAAGCACTTTTAGGCCACTGCAACCCTGTGCAGGCCCTTAGCAGATTTCATGTGTTTTGATAGTTCTTAATTAGTTTCTTATCTTTTTTAAATTTGCCCACCTGCAGCTAAAAGCTTCTGAGACAAGGGTTGGGTTCGATGGAGTCCCGGTTTTCCAGGTATGGGAATTCTCTTGTCAGGTCTGAGAGTTCCTTCTAGCTCTTGGGAGGCCATCCTTAGTTGTCTAACTATACACATTTTATGCAATGGCTAATCAAGAGGTTTCAGCCAACCGAGTGGTAGAAGACAATATCTGTTATGTCCACTCAGTTTTCAATTACAAAAAATTATCAAATGTTAATACAAAATTGTTTAATTACTGGTGTTCTGGTTGTTACATTGACATCATTTTGCTGATGATTGGACCCTTTGTGCCTTTTGAAATTGTTTTCAATCATGTGAATAACATTGCTCCAAATAAAACAAAAAATAAAAAAATTTCAAACTTCCTTCATTCGTTCCCCTGTAAACTTTGGTGTCTTGTTTCTCTTTTAGTAATAAGTCCTGACTATTGCACCACTATATGAGTTGTCTGAGCCAATTTAGGCGGCAGTATCTATATACTGAATTCTGAATGTTATAGTTCATTTGGGAAAGGCTGAATTACAAATTGGTACCCCTACTTCAATTTTACGGTCACATTAGTCACTCCATAACTCCATCCACTTTCGTCAAGGGTATTGGATGGAAAACTGGTATAAAGTAATGAAACTAAAAATATCCTTAATATACAATTTTTGATATATATATATATATATATATATATATATATATATATATATATATATATATATATATATATATATATATACATATGTATGATAATATTAATCGAACTCTTTACTGTATGTATTTGTTGAAATATGTTTCTTTATCAAAAAAATATGTATAAAATGACTAATTAACGTATAGCTACTAGGGGTGTAAGTGGTTCGGTTTAGGCCAAAACCATGAACCGAATCCCCGGTTCCTATATTGTCAAACCGAACCAAACCGACCAAAGCTTGAAAGCAAACCAAACCGAACGGTTTCATGGTTCGAATAGAAATAAAATTAATCAACTTAATCAATATTTAAATTAAGACAAATTATATGATTTTAAAGTTTAAAGTATAATTAACATTAAACATTAATAAAGCCATAGTCAAATTCTAAACAATAAAGACCAAAGTTGCAAAAGTACAAACAAATTCAAACTCCAGTATATCAACAGCAACACAACACTGCAACCACAGCAACAAACATTTGTGGGTGTGCTGTGGCCTATGCGACGATGTGTATTTGAGTTTGGGAGCATGTAATTGTTGGTTATAGGGTTAACTGGGTAAGAACATAGAATAAGAAGTATTGATAATTTGATATATATATATATATATATATATATATATATAATGCTCAGATTAATGACACAGATTAACTTATTAAGCATATCCAATGGTTGAGAATTATTTACATATATAATATATAGTATATACTCCCTCTGTCCTGGATAACTATTCCTACTTTCTATTTTGGGATGTCCCAACTAATGTCCCTACAGACTTTTGGTGTACAAATTTTCTACCATTCTTCCTAATATATCCCTTCATTTAATACTATCATTATTGCACATCCTAGAGAGATAGTGAGTGTAATGAGTACATAATTAATGAAAGAGAGAGTGTATGTAATAGGTATTATTATCACAACATATTTTACAACCCATCGTTAACTACATTTCTTAATCCTTGTGCTTTGTCTATTAGGAATATTGATCCAGGACGGAGGGAGTATAATAAGTAAATAAAACTTGGTTCGGTTCCAATGCAAAAGCCATAAACCGAACCGAACTGGCCGGTTTTTTAATTTTGGAAACCAAAGCCAAACCGTCCTTTACCAAAACCGAACCAAACCGCGTGGTTAGGTGGTTTGGCCTTACACCCCTAATAACTGCACATTAATAAATAAGATATATGTGAACTTTTTAATTAACACTAAAAAATGAATGATAAAAAAAGGTACAGATCAAAATCCTAAATAACAGTATCTCTACATTATCTGCATTTATATATTTTAATCCCAAAATTTAAGTGTGTGAGAGAGAGAGAGACTTTTCCTAAAAACAGTTCTTAGCATGTTGACTATGTTTTTGCCTTTGCCTTTTATTTTTTAATTTACAATTTATTTTCCCTTCACATTCTTTTAAATATTTTCATTGTCTTCTTTATTTATTCTATTTATTTATACTGATTTAAATGTTTACATAAATCCCATTTTTTTGTTAGATGTTAATTAGTTTACTTTTGTACAATTTTTTAACAATTATTTCTGATTAAAATTATCCAATTAGCAATATTAGATTTTCTTTTACTTTTACTTTTAACATTTTCCATCCAAAATCATTGATAGAAGTGGATGTAATGTGACTGCAACGTTGAAGTGTAATGATGAAATTGACGAAAAAAATAGTAAAGTGACCTTAATGAATAATAGTTGAAAGTACGGTGATCAACTTGTAATTTAAGCCTTTGGGAAATGAATGGATTGAAATATCTGATACATCAAATTTTCCCTTTTACCTTTTTTTATTAATTTTTTGATAAGTAATTTTTCCCTTTTACCTATTAGATCTTTTCCTGAGAATTATGCAACTACACCCATTGAGTATACAGCTTTCCATAACTATCATGTCAAGAAATGAAGGAAGAAAAAAAAACAAACAAACAAACCTACAGGTCCAGATGATTAGTGACAACAAACACCTAAAATTGCCCCCAACATTTTTAGAGATGTTATCTGAACCTGGTATCATCTTCCTGCAAATTAACGATTGGTATGAGTTTCTACTTTAATAAAAGACAACTCATAATTTTGGGGTAGAATCGACGAGAGAGAGAGAGAGATTTTGTCACCTTGCGCCATCAACTGTTGCACCGCCATTGTTGCTATGGTTTGCTAATCCTAGTTTCTCACTGGCGAAAACATTTCAGTCCCTACTTCTTGTGCAAGGGTGAATAGAGCACATTTTAGTTCAATAGTTTATTAAAGTAACATTTGAGCAAACAAGTCACCTCTTTTTCACTGATTCAGACAAATTAAGATTCACTCAGAGCCTGATAAGTGTAAGAAGCACAAAAGTACCAACCAGGAAATGAACTACCCATTCAGAGCCTATTCAGCCCAAACAAGCAGATGGATGTTTTACTGTTATCACTTTGTAACAATTTCGCGAGCTGGTTTACCTCAGAGGTTGGAATCTCTTATTCATTCATGCCGTGTTTATTCACGACTGAATTGTGGATGTTGTGGATTGATAGGAATATCTGATGTTTCCATCCTCAGCCAAAGAAAGTGAATGTGCTTGTGCTTGGTGGAGAAAAAACGTTAGATGGAGACATTGAGAAGGATCCATTGTTTGGTTATACTAGGTATTGACAGCGGAAAATTAACAAATACATACACATTTTACCATGTTCTAATTTTAAGCGTAAGATGGAGAAGCTAAGAAGGAATCCATCGTTTGGTTCTAGGTATTGACGGCAGAAAATTAACTTAAACATGCACATTTTACCATATTTTAATTTTCATTGCACAGCTTGCCATGTTCTTTGACTTGTGTACCTATGCAAGGTGGAGTTGATGGAAATATTAGCGATGCTTAAATAATTTACCATTATGCACCTGCAGGTCCTGCATATGACCTTTAATGCTTTTAAATTTTTACTCTATTAGTTCTTTATTCGTTGCCATGAGTCATGCCTCATACCTATGCCTAAAATATATGCAATCGCCTGAAACTCTATAGAATTAACTAACACAACCATACATTTATTGGGGCCATCCACCCAAACGCTAGTAAATGTTCATCTATGTTTCCTGTGAAATTATCCAACTCACATTTTCTAGCTGTCAAACATGCTTGAAACTCTACAAAATATCTGACAATTCCAAAAATGTGTTGGAACTATCCATGTAACTTCATGAGAACATGACAAATTAATATTTAACAAGCTCAGTTTAAATCAGTATAAACTATAAAGGGCTCAGAAAGGATACCTCGCTCTTTTCCAATTATGTATGCAATGAAGTAACACTTGTAGTTACAGATATTAAAAAGACTACACCGATGGATCAGGCAGGGTGAATTGATCTGTCCGTTGGGATGACCCGTCTAAACCATGAAAATAAAGGGCCAAATGCCAATGTGTTTTTTTGGGGGGATGGGCTGTCTAGCCCGTGACCAAACAAGCTGACCCGCTAACGACCCTAAAAGCATGCGTTACAACTTTAGAATCCTAAGTTTCTTAGTTTCTTTGAACAGATCCACAACACTGTCAACAACTTCGACAAACACCCTCACCACCTTCTTTTGAGTTGAAGAAGTTTTGACCACTGTAACCGCAAATGCGTCCTAGCTAAAGGAATAGGACGGTTTATTGAAAAGCAGTATGGCAATCAACATTTGCAAAGACCCATTAGAAGGAGACCAACATCGTAGATCCATGCAAGTGGTGTCGAATGAAGCCCAAAGGATTGGACGAGAGACGATTAAAATGATTATAGATCTAGGGTTTATGGAGAGAACTAGGTAGATCTAACAGAATATGGGAAGAAGAACGAAGAATAAGATTGCCACATTGGTGATGAAAACCTCCTACCCGAGTTGATTTCTCTGAAAATTGCCTAGGCTAGAGAGAATAAACACGGAATTGTCGGATCAGTAGAAAGTCTTTTAATCCTTAGGAAGTGAATGCATAGTGAGCTAGGGATATAAGCTAATTGGTAAGATTGGACTTAGGAAGTGAACATATAGTTAGCCTTTTCTGAGGAGGAAGTTAGGGCAGCCCTTTGGAGTATGAATGGCAATAAAGCGCCCGGCCCCGATGGTTTCTCCATGGCATTTTTCCGGCACAGTTGGGAGATTTTGAAGAATGATATCATGGATGTATTTCAATTCTTCCATTCGAACATGGGCTTCGAAAAAAGTATTAATGCTTCTTTCATCTCTTTGATCCCAAAAAAGACGAGCGCGACTAAAGATTATAGACCCATTAGTCTTATTGGGAGTGTCTATAAACTTATTGCAAAGGTGCTTTCGATGCAGTTGAAGAAGGTCGTGGGCAAAGTTATTTAAGAGTCGCAACATACTTTTGTTGGGGAACGTCAAATTATTGATGCATCCTTTATTGCCAATGAAGTGGTGGATGATAGACCGAGTACAGGAGAGTCACGCTTGATTTGCAAATCGGACATTGAAAAAGCATATGACCACATCAATTGGGAGTTTCTCATTTGTTTGCTTAATAGGATGGGTTGTGGAGACCGGTGGAGAAGATGGATCTTTCGGTGTATTTCTAGTGTGAGGTTTTCGGTGATGATTGATGGAGAGCCGGCTAGATTCTTTGGAACTTCGAGGGGACTTCGCCAAGGAGACCCTCTTTCTCCTTTCCTCTTCATTTTAGTGATGGAAGCTCAGAGCTTAATGATGGATAAAGCTATAGCGAGGGGTTTCATTAGTGGCAGTAGGAAATGATAGAGTCCCTCTATCGGTGTCGCATCTCCTGTTCGCAGATGATTCTCTTGTGTTTTGTGAAGCGAAGGACTATCAGCTAGGCTATTTACGGATGGTCTTGCTTTTCTTTCAGGCTGTTTCGAGACTTAAAGTTAATATCTCCAAGTTTGAAATTATTCGGGTGGGGAATGTAGGAAACATTGGGGAGTTAGTTTCCTTCTTCGGCTATAAGGTGACAACCCTCCCTTCTACCTAATTGGGTCTTCCACTAGGAGCTTCTTTTAAGAGCTCGAACATGTGGGTTCCGGTGATAGAAAGATTTTAGCGTCGCTTGGCAGGATGAAAAAGCAGTGCTTGTCATCAAAGGCAGGTCGCCTTACTCTTATTAAGAGTACCTTGTCTTCGATGCCTAGTTCGTAATCCCAACATCAGTTAAGTCTATTTGAGAAGGACTTCTTATGGGAAGGTTCGATGGTGGATCGGAAGTATCATCTAGCAAATTGGTTCAAAGTTTGTTTTAGTATCAGAACGGGTGGCCTAGAGATTAAGAACCTCAGAGTTTTCAATAGAGGTCCGACGGGTAAATGGTTGTGGAGATACTTGAGCGAGAAGGATGCGCTTTGGCGAAGATTGGTGGTGAGCAAGTATGGGGAAGGAAATAATCTTTGGTTTCCAAAGGAAGTCTCCTTGTCTTATGGGTGGGTGGGGGTTTGGAAAGGAATCTGGAAAGGGTGGGATGCTTTTGCTAGAAATATCTCCTTTGAAGTAGGAAAAGGTTCTACGGTCAGATTTTGGTTGGATAGGTGGTGTGGAGATGTGGAGTTGTGGAGGGCCTTTCCTACCCTTTTTAAGATTGCAATTGATAAAGAAGTCAACATCGTGCTATTATTATTATTTGTGGAAGGCATAATCAGTTGGAATCCAGTTTTTAGAAGGTACTTTCAGGGTTGGGAAGTGGAGAGCTTTCTCAAGTTCTCCGAGTTGCTATATTCGCAGCAGCTGGACAGATGTAATGATGATAGGGTCATCTGGTAAAGGTCTAAAAATAAAGTGTTTTCGGTTAATTCGTACTACTTTGGCTCGGATATTGGGGGAAGGGGTCTGTTTCCTTGGAAAGCTATCTGGAAGACTAAAGCTCCGGCTAGAGTTACTTTTTTTTCATGTGGGAAGTGGTGAATGAAGCTATTCTTACGGGGGATAACCTTAGGAGGCATGGTAAGGTGATACTGAGTTGGTGTTACATGTGTAAAAGAAATGGTGAGAGTGCTTATCATCTTATACTTCATTGTCCAGTGGTGGGTGCTTTGTGGGATTTCATCTTCTGCATTTTTAACTTACCTTGGGTTATGGCGGAATCAATCAAGGACCTCTTCCTTTGCTAGTCTTTGCACAAAAGGAAACGAAGAGATCTTATTTGGCAGACTATTCCTTTTCCTTTGGGAATGTGTTGGGTGATTGGGAGAGAGAGGAATAGGAGAGCGTTTGATAATGAGGAAAGGCCTATATCAATGCCGAAGAATGAACTTCTGTAGCTACAGTTTTTTTGGTGTATTGACGGTGCTAGGCCTGAGGTCAACTCTTTTGCTGACTTTGTAGCAAACATTTGTAATCTGTAATTATTGGGGTAATCCTCTTGTGTATATAGGACGCAGCACCTTCTTTGCCGCTTTTGTTATTAATATATACTTATAAAAAAAAGATTGGACTATGCGCTTAGTCCGCAAGTTAGTCCTATTCCTATATGAGAAGAGTGGACAGTCTTGCCAAGGAAGAGGACTAAAAAAGGCATGCATTAATTGTGAATTTCTCCCCCCCCCCTCCCCCTTTTTTAATTTAAAAGTAGTCTTGTGGTCCGAACCACTTTCTCTTCTTTAGTTCGACTTTCTTCCTCAATTCAGTAGTCATAGGCTCATAGCAGGCTGAAGGACGAGTAGGCAAGTTGGCTGCCTTAAGGAGATAAGCCAAACAAAATTTATATAGGTGTTTCAATTTTTACACCATACTTAGAAAATACTCCATGCATTCCAAAGTAATTGTCCTGTTTTCTAAACGTTCATTTTTAGGAAAACACTTTACTCCTTTATCCATACTTTTTCTTCCTTCTTTAATCATGGCCACATGCATAAGGGTTTTAAAGAAAACTGCAAATTATATCAATATTTATAATATAGCCAATTAGTTTTTTTTAAACGGTGTGCCAAATCAAACAAAACAATTATTTAGGAACAGGGAGTATGTTATTATAAGTAATATTAATCGTCCTTCGGCATGGGCATAGAATAAGAAAAACTAATTGATTATATTATAAATATTGGTATAACATGTAGTTTCCTAAAAAGCCGCATGTGCACATGGCCATCATTAAAGTAGCATAAAAAATTGAGGGTAAAATGAAAAAAGAAAATAGGACAATTATTTAGGAATGGAAGCAGTAATATGTATTCACACATACTCTAGCTGCCATGCACATTCTTCTACAGCTTAGAAGATCCAATGGATAAAATAAAAAAAACTGACAGAATTGTGGGAATGAAGGAAGGGAAACAATTTACATTCCATAGTTAAGTGAACTTGAAAGTTTAGAATGGCCAAGATGACTAGGCTTCATGCAAACTCAAACAAGGAGAGTTTGATTAATATTGAAAGATCGTTGCGTAAGTTCTCCATTGTATCGAGCCTTGGAATCATTTTGAAGAAATGCTGCTTGTATCAGTGAATGGTATCAGTGAAGAAATGCTGCTTGTATCAGTGAGGGGGAGAGTAATGAATTTATCACTCAGATGATGTTGTTCTATGACTTTTCTTTGGATTGGGCTGATTTCAAATTTTAGATTTAAATCTATATTTTCTTAAAAAAAAAATTGGCGTGGCCTGTTTAGTTAGAAGCCTGTTGGGGGGGGGGTTAGGGTTAGGTTTTGCAATGCTAGTGATAAACTGGTCAGTTAGGGCTGCCTGAAACCGTCATCCAGCCCGTTTAACATCTATACTTGTAGTGAGTGTTAGTGCAATCATGCATACTTTGTATTCTAATCTAATACCCCCTCCATTCCGGCAAAGAGTCCCCGTTTGAAAGTCAAGCTTTTTAAGAAAATGACACTTTTAGTAGCTCATTAGTAATAAAATGCACTTTTATGCCTTAATTTTTTAAATGGACTCTTTAAGTGAAACATCCCAAAATAAAATAGTGGACTCTTTGCCCGGAACGGAGGGAGTACTACCTTTCTAGTTTGAGAAGGAGGGGGAAGGGTGGTTAATCTGAGATGAAGAAGGGGAGAGTAACCTTCATTAGGGTTTTATGCCTTTTATTCCATTTTGCAAGCATTTGGGAGGAATGAATCTTTTGGGTTTGGGAAGGGAGTGCACCCCTCCATTTTCCCCTCTCTACCACTTTGACATCCAACCCAGTCAAAAGTAACAGTCAATTTACATTTTTATGTACTTGCACCCCTCAGTCAATTTACATTTTTATGTACTTGCACCCCTCAATTTACAATAAAAGATGATGTGTGTTCATTTGTAGTCATCCTGGAATGTGAAGCTTGAAGTGCTACCTTCAGTCTTCTCACTTCTTCTCTTTCCTTGTTTTTACAGTCAGACCTCCTGGTGGTAAAGAAGAAAAATAAGCGTTACTGCCCAATATATTTCTGCAAGGTTTGTTTACTATGAAGTTGCTCACAGAAAAAAAAAATTGGTGAGAGAGCTATTTTTAGATGCCTTATTAGTTTAATCATGCTTGTTGCTAAAACAGGAAGATATAGAAAGAGATTTGTCAAAGGTCTCAAGGGCATCAAAAGGGTCTGGTCTTTCGCAACACATAGTGGTATCAAATTTGATGATTTACCTTTTTATTATTTATATCTAAATGTTTTTTTTTTAACCTGTAATTGCATCAATGTCGTCTTATCTTGAAATTCAGTGATGGGAAGGTTTCTTTCTTGAAGTAATTAAACACTTGTGTGGTAACATGGAAATTCCGTTCACATTTGCAAAATTGGCATGTTCTTCTCTAATCATAAATTCGTAATGAAGATGCTATTTCTAGAAATAAATTTTCTTCCTGTATTACACCACATTTATATGGCCACTGCTGGGAATCAAACTGGTTTTTGAGTCGATCTGGTTTCTGATTAGGTTGTTTTGTTCAACCGATTAGATCTTGTTAAAGATCTCTGTTAGATGTAAAGGTAAGTTGAGGACATAATGCAGGTTCCAGCATCCTATGTCAGGAGTGTAAAAGAAAAGTTTGGTTTCTGATTTGAATTGGATATCACAACTAATAAGCCAGGGTTTACATCTTTCATTTTGGAAATTTGTATATAACTGAAAGTGCATTCTATAATATTCAACTGTAGCTTCCTTTCTCAAATATCATGTACTGACTCCCTCTCGAAAAGAGGATCACATTTCTAAATTTTAAGCTTCAATTTTCATTAATTTTCAAAAGGTTTTCTTTCTTTACGGAAAGATGATATTATTTTTCTTGTTGTTCAAAAAAAAGATACAACTTTCATGCAATTTGAAGGAAATCTAGAGAAGTAAAAATACATAATTTAAAAGTTTGATTTGTCAAATGCAACTCCTTTTTGGGGACGGGGAGAGTATTGTCTAAGAGAAAGGAATAGCTATTTCCAGATATTAGTTTGTTTTGGGAGTTCAGAATTTTGGCAGAATCATCCAGGCTAAATTCTAGCAGCCTCTTAGTACTTTCAACAGGGTGTGCAGTATTATGTGGTATATATGTTTACCTGTTTTCTTTTCTTTTGTTTGAATATTTCTATTATAAACTGTGAATTCTTCTGCTCCACTTTAGAATATGCTGTTTTGTGTGACCTATACAGGTTGGAAGTATGGAAGATGTTCTGAAAAAAATGGAGGTAACCGACTTGTTTCTTGTGTTTAATTTGCAATTATTTATTGATCTCGTAATTTACACCATGTTATGGCAACCTATATCTGATGTCAGATGAGTGGGAAGAACTCTGTCTGGGGAGATTTGATTTTCATCCCCCCTGGTAAAACGCATTCTCAGCACATTCAGGAAGTAGTAAAGGCATGATAAGATGGATGCATGACCTCTACATGTCTTGATCTAATTCTAAACACAAAGTGAATATGTTGCCTTTCTCAGTCGTTCTGTCAAATACAGGTTAGCAGATTGGTTAATGTTGTGGGTTGTGGGTTGTGTGTTGTTAAAATAACATCTTTGTGATGTTCATCTGTGTTTTGAGCGAGCGTCTTTTCTGATGTTCAGGTGTTCATCTGGAGTAGCTAAACCAAGAAGACGTATTGTTTGGGGGAAGCCCTTATTACTAAAGGAACACTTAACCTGTTATTTGGTGAAGGACAGTGTATTCCAACTTACAGATACAGAAATAGGTTATATTGTATCTGCACAGTTTTGATTTTTGAGCATTTCATATAGATTTTGTGTTGGTGATTTCGTACTCATGGCAGAACAAGAGCATCTGAACTATCCCCATGCTGTTGTATCTTGGCCAATCGGTAGGAAAGTTAGAGCGAGATTTGGTCAAACTCCGGAAATTGTTATGATATTGAGGTTGCAATACTGAAAATCCTTGATGTTTCATTTTTATACTAAATGATGGACGACGGAAAGAGTGGTATACAAATATGCAGGCCCTCTAACTTGAATATTATATTATGGTTATGGTGGTGGGGGAAAGGGGGGAGATTGGACAAATGAGAGACGAAACACTAAACAAGCTTGTTCACGAGCTATTAATGAGCGAGTATAATTGTTCAAGTTTGGTGAGCTTAAAAATTTGTTCATTTATGTTCGTTTAACCAAATAAACAAACGTATTTGAGCTTCTTAGCGAGTATTTTGTCGAACATTATGTTCATTTTAGGCTTAAATCACAAATTGGTTACTCTACTTTTCAGCTTTTTGCAATATGATCACTCTACAATTTTTTTTTTCTATTTCATCATTGTACTTCACCACAACTAACAAATTGGTCACTCTGCCTCCTTTCCGTTAGTTATCTTGGATGGAAATGATGAAAAAGACATGAATGCCCTTTATTTTGTTTGCCTGTATATATTGAAACCAAGTAAAGTTAGTCAACCATATTTGCCCTCAAATTGTGGAATCCCTTGACAATCATATCGTGAATCTTCACCCATGCTATCCCAATTCTTGACTCTATTTTTCTTTATCAACTCCAATAAAGATCCGGAACCTGAATTAACTGATAGTCTAAAACCCTAGTGACATAATGCAAAATGAACAAAAGAAGGGGGGGGGGCTAAAACCCTAATGTAATGGAGTACTTAATTCATCAAATTGAAAAGACCCTAATTTCACTCGCTGAAATAAGCTAAAACCCTAACCCTAGAAGATACTAAAAATTCATCGTCTCCACACACATATTCAAGAAATTAACGGCATACATATTTATATATCGCCCCGACGGTGGAGCGGGAGCGGATAAAGACGCGAGCAAATTCAAGTGGCCCTGAGCTATCGGTAGGTAATTTCCAACCCTAGTTGTCGACGCCTCTCCCATTGATTGTTGTTGGTGTAAGAACCTCCCAAAGAACGATTCGAGAAGCCACGAGGCGGGAGAAGGACCAACCATATCCGGTGGCGCCGGGCGAAGCTCCAAACCGTCCAAAGTCGACCTAGCGGGCAGAGCCTGAATCCACCGAAGCCGGCGGCGCCACTACAAGAGCCATGCTATCTTCTTTACCTCCGTCAAGGCTATCATCGTCGGACCGAAGCCTCTTGCCGAGAATAAAAGGAGTGGGCGTAATTAAGTGTGCGACGACGCTTCGATCAAGGCGGCGGAGATTGAAGAGTTAGTGGATGAGTTACGCGGACGGATACTGATGGAGAAGCTAGCAGAGTGGTGCTGGGTGCCGTGGCGGCGATGATGGAAGGTTCACTGGCGGAGGAGCCACTCAATGGTCTGGCCGTCGGACTTATGGCCGAGTTCACAAGTGAGCTGGAAAACCCTTGCGGCGCAGATGATCGGGTACTTAAAGGGTATTTTCGAGTTAATGTAAAATTTTAAAGCTTTCCATCCAATTTTTTGGATGGAGTGATTAACGTGCATTACTTGGTCTAGTACAATGATGAAATAGAAAAAAAAAATTGTAGAGTTATCATAATGCAAAAAGCTGGAAAGTAGGGTGACCAATTTGTGATTTAAGCCTTCATTTTATTGAGCCACTAAAACTAATGCCCAAGCTCGCCAAAATACTGTACACCTGGCTAGTACATGGCCCAACCAATTGAACGGGTCAATTTCATGTACCTTTTCAACCCACACCAAAACGTTTCGGGCTGGGGTAAAATTTTATCGAGCCTATGCAAACGCAAACTAAAGCCCATCCAAACATAATACAAGGTGGGTGGGACTGGGAGGCACTACATTCCAAATTCCAATAACAAAAGGAGATTACGGTATTTTTTTATTTTATTTTATTTTATTTTTGGGCGGGGGAGTAGCATGTTTTCTAAAAATTAATACAATTAAGTCAAACCAAGCTTAAATCTCTCCTCTCTCTCTCTCTCTCTCTCTCTCTCATCTAAATAGCCCAAAAGTTGAGTTTGAGTTTTACTTATTAGCCTTTAACGAGTCCAAATTAAGCTAAGTTAAATTCATGCACACCAAGCAAAGAGATGGGGTTTAGATGAGATTGAGGATTTCTTTTATTAACCTTATCACAACTCATAAAACTTGTACAATCATATATTAATATCACCAACAAATTTCAACTTGTGCCTGTGCCTTAATTTAGGAAACTTAATTGTGATCCCATACCAATATCAAATAAAAATTGTCATGGCAATTAGGCTAATTGGTGAGATGTGATTATCCTCAACCTAAACCCAAATAATAACCTCATTAGTAATTTGATTACTTACTGTTTGGTTGTAATTGCTATGAAAAATAATAATAAATAGAAATATAAAATCAAAATCAACGCTGTAGCTTTGGAATTTCGTAACACAAACAGTGACACTTCATTGCCTATATGAAGTTGACAATCCAACTATATAGTTGTTGGCTATGCCTAATTGCCTATCCTCTTCCTCGCTTTCTCTCTCTAAAACTTCCTTCTCTTTAACCCCCCAATGCCACTTTTCCATTTTTGCCCTTATTTTATCTTTCAATCTATAAGAGTTTCCTTTTTTTAATTGTGTGTGTGTGATGAAAATTAACTTCAAAAGAGTGAATTTTAGAAATCAATTTTTGGGAAGATCATATTTATGTTTTGTTAAAAATAGGTCAAATATTTTATTTTACAAAGTCTTTATCAGTTAAATAAAAGGATTAGAATCTCTCAAGTATGATAAGAACGGATGATTTATTATTGATTATTTTATATTTAATTAAGTGGTTAATATCATACTTTTTGGAAGTAATAAAGAGTAAAGAGTAAAGAGTAAAGAGCAATGCAGATTATACCGATGCATCAAAGATGTAATTGACCAAATATCCACAGCAAATCAAGTCAAAGTTGTAAAGGGTAGAAGTGGAATACAAAGATCAATCTAGAAAATTTAACACCAACAACATATGACACAATTGGCAAACAAGTAAGGGTGTCATTTGGTCCGAACCCGGGAAAAGGGAAATCCAATCACAGAAAAGCCAACACTTGGAGCTCTGAGCTCTCAACTCAACTTACTTTGATTTAAATCCAATTTTAGTTTTCGCCGCCCTCCCCCCTCCCCCCTCTCTAGTCTCTATAATATGCTAATTATGCCATAAACTATCTAATAATTGGACAAAATTGACACGTATATAAACATTCCCCTAGTTGCAAACTTGCAACTTTAGACCAACTCTTCAAGAAAGAAAGATGAAGGCTACATCTCCTTCTAAGGCTTTGGTCATCAAAATCAACCTTGTTTGTCTTGCTTCCTTCCTTGTAATATGTGCCACTCTCCTTCTCCGGCCATCAATGACCGTATACCACGAGAATGCCGTGTGGCGTGTTCGCTGCACATTGCGAGACTGCCATCACAAGGTAAGGTGAGCTAACTCAATTACTATATATGGAGTAGTTTTTTTAATGCACTATTTTTGTTCTTTCTCTCTAGCCTGTTTGTTGGATTTCGACTGGGTAATCTTGAATTTCTATTTTCTTTCATAGGTTGAGGATGGCATTAAGATTAAGGCAATGCTGGAAGACCCGAAAAGCAATCAATCGAAGCACATTGAAAGGGTAAAGAGAGAGAAACCAAGTTTCTTGAATGGAATCATGGGAAGGGGGATGAGGATTGGAATGGTGAATATGGATGGAGAGGATGTAAGTGAATGGAATATGCATGGAGAGACAATCCCCGTTTATTTTGAACAGGTATCCGATTACTTCGAGTGGAAAGACTTATTCCCTGAATGGATAGACGAAGAAGAAGAGTTAGAAGGGACATTATGCCCAGAAATACCCATGCCAGATTTCGACAGTTATGCTTCGATGGATATGATTGTCGTAAAACTGCCGTGCAAGCATCCAAAACAAGGGTGGAGGAGGGATGTGTATAGGCTGCAAGTGCACCTTATAGCAGCGAAATTGGCAGCCAAGAGAGGGAGGAGGAATTGGAGTGGGAGAACAAAAATGGTGTTTCTGAGTAAGTGTAGGCCAATGTTGGAGTTGTTTAGGTGTGATGATTTGGTGAGACAAGAAGGTGACTGGTGGTTTTATGAGCCTGAGATGGAGAGGTTGGATCAGAAGGTTTCTCTGCCTGTGGGCTCTTGCAATTTGGCTTTGCCTCTTTGGGATAAAGGTATGGTTTTAATATTTAGCTTCTCTTTTTTTGTTCAAAATTACAAAGGCCAGATTGAATCTATGGGAGCTTTAGATTAAAAAAAATAATAAGATTACTAGAAATTTGGAAAAATGGGTTCAAAATTTCTTATCCGTCCTTCATTAAGGTTGGTTTTGAGGAAAGAAGAGATATGCATAATCTCATTTTGAATTCATTTTATCAAAATTTGAACAAAATTCATAGAAATTAATACTCACTCTGTTCCATCAAAGAGTCTTTATTTCATTTGAAAAGTGTAATTATTAAAAAATATTATATTGGTCGTAATTATAAAAACGGCATATATTGAGTGTTATGGAATGGAGATGACCGCTAAATTATTTGGAAGGAGGTGTATAAACTAAAAATGGAAACGCGCCAGGTAGGGGTCGAACCTACGACTTTCTGCTTAGGAAACAGACGCTCTATCCACTGAGCTACAGGCGCTTTTGATACTTGTGGTTAACTAATTTACTATATTAAAATTACCGTAGAAAGGAAAAGGATTTTAGTGCGATTGTTGTGTCCTTTGTGAAGTTGTTGAGCCATTGAGTGAAACGCAATTTTCAGAACAATACTATGCATTGACAAACAATTAAGACAAAAATTTGGGTAATAAGTTTTTTTTATAAAACGAATCTTCCTTATCTGATATACCGTGTTAAAAAGTGGTTTACTCAACTTTTAGAATAATACCTAACACATAGTGTGCTAGTAGGATAAACTGTAAGAGAGTGAAACTTCATCTTAATTTTTTTTAGACAGTTTTACCGGAGATCTTCCCAACAATTAATATTTGTTCCCTATGTTAAACTCAACTGAATCTACATTAAAGTATTTCCTCCGTCTTATATTGGAACTTGAAGACCTAGATTTTAACGTATTTTGTACATATACAGGAATCGATACAGTGTACGATGTATCCAAGATTGAACGCGGTACAAAGACATTTAAACGACAAGCCTACGCTACAGTCCTCCACTCCTCTGAATCGTACGTTTGCGGCGCAATTACCTTAGCCCAATCACTCCTCAAAACCAGCACCAAACGCGACCTTATCCTCCTCCTTGACAACTCCATCTCCATACCCAAACGCCAGGCACTCGCCGCAGCCGGTTGGAAGATCAGAATCATCAAACGAATTCGAAACCCAAGAGCCGAGAAAAACTCGTATAACGAATATAACTACAGCAAGTTTAGACTTTGGCAGCTGAGTGACTATGACAAAATCATCTTCATCGATGCAGACATCATCGTATTGCGTAACCTTGACTTAATATTTCACTTTCCTCAAATGTCGGCCACCGGAAACGACGGGTCGATATTCAATTCTGGTATCATGGTAATAGAACCATCCAATTGTACGTTCGGTTTATTCATGGAGCACAGAAAACAGATTGTATCATACAATGGGGGTGACCAAGGCTTCCTCAACGAAATATTTGTGTGGTGGCACAGGTTGCCTAGGAGGGTCAACTTTCTTAAGAATTTTTGGTCAAACACTACAGTTGAGACTACTGTGAAGAACCAACTATTTGGGTCGGATCCACCAAAACTATATTCCATACATTACTTGGGTTTGAAGCCCTGGCTTTGCTATAGAGACTATGATTGTAACTGGGATATAAGTGACCAGCGTGTATATGCTAGTGACGTGGCTCATAGGACTTGGTGGAAGCTTCATGACACCATGGATGAGGGATTGCAGAAATACTGCGGTTTGTCAGAGCAGAGGAAAATTGAGTTGAAATGGGACCGACATTTGGCTAAGAAGATGGGGTTGGCTGATGGGCATTGGAGGATGAATGTTACAGATCCAAGACGCCTCGCTTGATTAAATTTTGATATTCTTTTTACTTATATTCTTTGTTTTGGTTTGGCTATTGTGAACCGTGGTAGTGCTTTTTCCTTGTATAGAATTGGTTTTAAGGGTATTTTGGCATTAAAGATAAGTTATGAGAAAATAACTTCATTATTTTATTCAAGAGTAAATAAGAAACTATCTCTACATTAAAGGTAAGGTGTTAGTTGTCTTCGCTTATGCTTATGCATCCCTAAATTCTGCTCTAAACCCTCGCTAATATCTATATTACAATATAACTTGGATTGTACATGTGTAATTGATAAATGCTAATGAGGGGTCGATATCAATTCATTTACGGAGATCCTACGGTCCCAATTTCGTCTAGATTTCACATGTGCGAAGGGCGGTTGAACGGCGGTTGAGCAACCCCTACCCACCCCTTCTCACATGTTCTCTCCACCTCCTCTCTTTGAATCGATATAATTCTAACTGGTATTGTTGTCTATTTAAGAATAATTATTTAAGAATAAAAATAATTATTTACAAAGTTAAGAAAAATACTAAAATTTTAAATTGAAAAATAGTTAATTTAAATCAATAGAAGTGATAATAATAATAATTTAAATTGAGTGTGTAAAACATTCTTCCGATTTTTAATGTTGTTAAAAAGGGTGGATTCATCTTTTTTTGTTTAACCATTTTTTAAAAATGTCTAAAAAGGTACCGCATCTGTTTTTTTTTTCTCCACTGCTGACATCCTCCCCTACTTGCGCCGTGCCATAGGCACGGCACAAAGACTAGTATTATATACATGCCGCAGCAAGGCTTTTCCTATATTAGGTTAAGGACACATTTGTCAATACTGAAAGTTTATAAACTTGCACTTTACATCAATATGCAAAGTTGGCCGAAACCGATTGTTCCAATAAGCTTTTCGGTAATGGTATACTTCACTGGAAAAACACAATAACAATTTATGGCCATAAGCCTCAATCGCAAAGTGCACAGCTTACAAGTTACATCCCCTATCAAGGACTTGACCCATAGCAAATTCTAAATCCATCACCATGTACCCAACAGGCCAACACTCATTCCTTCTTGTTCTTGGAGACAAATACATGCTCGTTGAAGTTTGAACCACATCTATTAATTGGAGTATGAATGGATGGTAACCAGCCTTATTATCATGGTTACAGTCATTGATATATAATCTCTGTAAAGCAATCCATACATTCCACAAGTCAAATTATTGGTTTCAAATCTCACTTAACTTAATAGAAAAAAATTAAACGAGAATCAGGATCCAGTCAGTAGGTGGGTTAGAGAAGGAAAAGGCAACCAATTGAAATGATTGGATGAAGACCCAACTAGTAATACAAAGGGATGAGGGAATTAGTTGAGCAGAAAACCCATTTTAGGTACACCTACCACTTACCAGGCAGATGTCAAGTGTATTAGTAACTATTAATGATTAATCCCCACGCTTCATCTTCAATGATCCAAAAGCAATCCACACACAATGTTAGACTTTGACTTTGTACAAATTGTTGATGAAAACTAAAAAAACATTTCTATGTATCTTTTCAACGTGGGTAACAGCCACAAGGAACAACCAAAAACTCACTCACAAACATTGACACTACACCTAGAAGATTTCTTATATTTTTCTTCTCAACACCAGAGATATAGATATAAAACGTAATTTTCAAGACTATTTCCATAATATTCATTATGGAGCTCACAATATTATGTGTGGACAATGCTGACATTCTGGTATAAAATTAGTTTAGGAAGTCCTTCATTGGATCGTCAGGATGAACCCTCTTCATCCTGTATGCCTCCATATCCTCAGCCGTAACCTGCAAATCCCCAAAAAAACGAAAACGTGAGGAATATATATTACATCAAGTTGACTCCAGTATACACAATTTCTAGGTGCTAATATGAATATATACATACCTCATCATTCCACTTGACATTGTATTTGCGCTTCCTTTCATCTTTCTCTTCTCTCCTCCTTACATCCTCCTGTACAGGTCAAGTAATTTTCAGTGTCAAGTAATACCAGTACCTCCTAAGAATCCTCTCCTTCAGCACCTCCCCCCCCCCCCCAACACACACACACATGCACAAAAAAGAGTACCAAGAAATACCATTAAAAACAGTCCCCCCCGCCAAAGAATAAAGAACTTAGAAAGAACAAAAAAAAAAAACCTAAAATGAAGGAATTCAAGCCAGAAGCTGGAGCAGAAATTTTACCTTCTTAAGAGATTCAGCCAGTTTTGCCTGGTCCAAAACCAAATCATCCGGAACATCAGTTCCCCAAGTGGCAAGCTGCTTCTCCTCAGTTGGGGCAAGCACCTCTGATTATACGATAATAATGGGATCAGAACCCAGTAAAAGATTCAATACTCAAACGTTTTCAGATACTGCCACACTTTAACATGTGTGCAAATAACTGCACAAACTATAGATGAATATTTACGCTAATCAAAAAGAACAATGGGAAGGAACAACAAGCTGTGAAAACATCAAATAAGCGCATCAATCTAAATATGTTGCAACCAAATTAACACGGAAATTTGACATAACAGGAACAAATAAAAAATGCAGTCCATCCTTTCTGGCCATTAGTCATGTCAAACAATAAAAAGTTAAGAGAATAAAGCTGGAACAGTAAGATGGAGAAAAGACTAACCTTCAGCAGCCTCTTTACGAGCAATATTAGCCTTCATAAGGTCTGCTGCAGCCTCAGCAGCTTCAATTCCAGCAGCACCTGTACAATAGCTATTCCTCACAAACTGTTTACAGCACTTATAGCCCCATTGATGATCCTTCCACCATGAACCCCAGACAGTCGTGTGGTTATTGATGTAGATATCTTCCTCATACTTGCTCTTGGGAAGAGCCATCTCCTGCAAATAGCACAATGCTCAACTTGTTAGATCTACAAGGCAAAGCATGCTTGAAGTCACGCTCCACTCATATTTTCCTGAGGCCATCATTTCTTTCCGGCTATTGAAAGTACTGGGCTCCTAATCTGCTTTAGTACCGAGTCTAGTTCTCTATTAGGCCACACCGCCAGAGTATTCAAAAACGTGTTATAGAGATACGGCTATCATTATCAATGTAATAACGGAACACATATACAGTCCAAACATACAATGCTGGGGATAATTTTAATTTTGGTAAAATATGACCTTTATTCATAATCAAGAAAGAACAGCAGTGGAAACCCCACAAGCACCAACATGATGATGGCGAGAAAGATGAGGATGTACTTTGTTAGCTAGCCTGCACATACATCCAGTTTTAAATGCTTATAGAGCCTCCTGCATTGCCTACAGTCTTTAATATTGAGCTTACCATGAATAAGGGAACTCTGAGCTTTGGATTTCTTTTCTTTCCAATAAAACTAGCCAAAGAAAAAGGTGAAGCTTAAGAGAGCGCAACAAGACAATATACAAGGATCGGCAAGACTAAACTCCTGATCCAGTAAGATTCCACAGACGCATTTCTGCAGATAATCCTGACGGGCAACACACCAAAATAGGAATCAAGGAAAAGACTTCCTCATATTGCCTTTCATTTGGATAGATCTTGGAGGAAGTGAGAGCAAAGAGAAGGTATCATCATCAACACTAATAAAATTAAAGAAAGGAGATGCATGGCCAGATGAAGGTGAAAAATACGTCGGTAGGCAAGAGAAGAGGATCACCCCGTGGTGAATCAACATATATGGTAAGGCAGGCAAGCGCCCATTTACTTTGGTAGAACTTGCAGTTTTGTACGACAACTTCGTAAAAATAACAGGGTATTTCTATGATTATGGATCTTTGCCCCGCTTTCATTGCCAAAATATTTGCACTATATTTAGAAATTCCCCCAACCCCCTTGTTACAGAATAGGGAGAATAAGTTGTTCATAAGACATTTCGTCCTTAAATATATGTAACTCCCTCTGTCCCAAAATGAGTGTCCCTTCTATAAAATTTGTTGACACAAAATGAGTGCACTTATTCTACTAAGTTACGAAATTCACGTTTATCATATCCCTAATGCGTACTTGCAATAATACTATAGTGTGGCTAACGGTATGTATATATACTATCAAAATGACCTAAACATCAACTTCCTTAATTTTTGCAAAAAAACTAAAAAGAAGCATTTTGGGGTGCAGGGAATAATATTTTAGATCATTTTGTCTCTAAATGAGTATGACTTTAATTCAAATATATTCATACAGGATTTAAATCATAACATTAAATTTTGATAGAAAGGCAGTATAGGTTTTGCCCCCTTCCAAATTCCTTTTGGCTTCACCACTAGGACTACCCCCACCCAGAGTCTTCTTGTCTCCCCAAAAATTGAACACAATGGTTCTTTTGCCCCCTGGTTAAGATATGTGAGGTAAGAAAAATCCTAGACTTGGTAAAGGCATTTCCACGAGTTTGCATGGGTCACATAAATTCCTCAATTAGCATCCCGCTAATCTTGTCACGCTACTTGCTTCCAACCACTTGGTGCAAAAGAGAATGAAGCTCAATTCGGAAATGCCTTGACATTTTAGCCACCAGGGAGATATTTCTGCACCACTTTGTGTGATCCTGAACCCTTACTCATTGACAGTGTTCTAAAAATCGGTCTAGGTGACCGTCTAAAAAAGAAAAAGAAAACGAGATGAAGGATCTCGAACTGAAGGCCTCTTGACGACGAGGACCAAGACTATGGCCCACCTCTATGATATAAAAGAAACAAGAACACATAATGCAATTCTTTCACCTAAGATGAGGCCCTTTTTTTTCTGAAAAACCTGATTCCCAAAACCCAATCGACTCTATCACAATCTTTATCAATATTGAAGTTCAATCACAAGAACCTTTGTACCTCTCCTATGGGTGGCATCCCCTCCCTTGGAACAGGAGCAACACCAAGAATCTGGCATGCCCCCTTGCAAATGAACTCGAAGAGCAGAATCAGTATTCCCCAATACTGCATCTAACCGCTCTTCCTATAAACAAACTAGTTATGAAAGTAGCATTTTATGCTCTAACCCAGTATAGCCCATTTCAAAAGAAATCAGAGATCACCTTTAAGATCAAAGGTAACAATATTCCAACTGTGACGTAAAAGAGCCTGTGAAAAACCGCCGGTCCATCAGGACTGGACTTTTCCCTCCTGTAGATAAAGGCCAACTCTAACCAGGTATCAGCCTCAAATTCAAGTGAGCACCACTCCCATAGTTATGAAAGTTGAGCACCTCTTCGCCTGAGCGAGGCGGATCCACAGAAGCGAGGCTAGTTGATCGCCCTTCTCGCCTTTTGAAGAGGCAAGAGGTGTAAAGAGGCGGACAAAGGCGAACAGACTAGAAAAAACTTAAAATGACGTACTTTTTAGGTTTTTAGGTTTTTAACTTGAAAGAAATGTACTTACCTTGGTGCGACTTCAACTTTTAGTCTTCCAATTGGACTCTTCAACTTGGAATGGAGAGATACAAATATACGAACACACGACAAGGCTTCTAATTCGCTAAACAGAGACAGGTGTGAGTTCGTGAATGTCAACACTGTTTGGGCTTCACTTTACAAGAACGAAAACTTTCCGGGCATCGCTCTTTCACCACGAGTCCTCATCAACTGAGTACTGCCATCTTAAACAACCAGGTAACTTTCTCTTCTTTTTTTTGTGGCTAAATTGCATGATAATTTGACTTCTTCCTGCTTCTTTTCTTCAATTTTTTAACTCTGTTTTTTGCTCTCTGTACTGCACTGAGTCTTCAAGAAACAATTTACTTTCTCTTCTCTCTTTGTTTGGTTAAATAGACATGATAATTTGACTTCTACTCCGCTTTTTCTTTCATTTTTGAAAATGTGTTTCTGTTTATTTGATGTTATTTTTTTAGTGTGTATTTATGAAAGGAAAAACTATTTCTATGCTTCTTTCACTCTGTATTGCCTACACTCATTTCTCTACTATAATTTGACTGCTCTGTAACACTTACACATCTACTCTGCTACTATGTTTCCGTTTAAAAATAATTTGTTTGTTTTTTATAAAAAAATGCAACAATTTGACTACAATGCTACAGGCCTACAGCTAATCAGTTTCTGGTTAATCTGTTATTTTTCTCGTGTATTCATGAAAAAGAAAAATGTTCCTATGCTTATCTGTATTGTGTGTACCACTGTACCCTGCTATTTATTTGACTGCAATGTAGTTCTGTAACACTTCTAGTAAATTTGTAACACTGCTGCTTCTGTCTACATTGTCTTTTTAGTGTTTTTTATGAAATAAAAACTATTTGCTTGTGTATTTATGAAAAATAAAATACAACAATACTTACTTTTTTGTTTTTCTAGTTACTCTCTCTTTTTTCCCTCAATAATGTCATTGTCACACTCTGTTTTTTTTCTTTTTTGTGTCCTTTTTATTTTGTTCTTTACTGTCTTGTTATTTATTTTTCTTTAGGCTTTGCGTAGAAACGTCTAACACAGTGGGAAAAGGAAGCGCGAATAGAAATGATCCATCATGGAAATATGTAAAATTAGAAAATGAAAAGAACATAAACAATACGATTCTTTTTTTTGTAACCAAAGAAACACTGGAGGGAAATGCAGGGCAAAACAACATATAGTTGGAGGCTTTAGTAACATTAGGCCTTGTGACAAAGTACCAGATGAGGTTAATGAAGAGATTCTAAATTATATGAACTCAAAAAGAGAGTGAAGGAGCAAACTATTCTGGAAAAACAAGTAAGGCAAGAGAGAGCATGTGAAGAGAATTTGAGAAATTATAGTATTGATGAAGATGATGAAGTTGCGATTGAAAATGAAGAGGTTCAATTAGCAAAGAGGGTAAAACAAAGTGGCCCAAGCAGCAGGAAAGGACCGATGGATTTGTTTGTAAATCACGGTTCGCAAAAAACTTCAAAAAATATGAAGAAACAAAAGGATGAAAAAGACAAGGAGGGCATGAACGCTCCAAGTTTTTATGAGGTGAGAGTTCCTTTGCTAAAGAAAGAGGTGGAAGTGATTAAGAATCAGATGAAAGACCATGAAGAGGAGTGGAAGAAGCATGATTGTACTATTATGTCGGATGGCCAGATAGGTGGAAAGACAAAAGAGAAAGGACATTAGTTAATTTTCTAGTCAATTGCCCTAAAGGAAACATGTTTGTGGAGTCGGTTGATGCTTCTGAGTATAGCAAAACGGGGGAGAAGATATTTGAATTCTTAGTAATTTTGTGGAGAGAATCAGGCCGGCGAATGTGGTTTAAGTTATTACGGACAATGATTCAAATATGAAGATGGGGGGTAAAAAAATAGTTAAATATTTGATAACATAATCTACTTCATAATTTATAATGTTTTTTTCCCCTCTTATTTTTTCTCTCCTTTTCGTAGGCACGTTGTTGATGGCGAGATATCCACATTTATATTGGACACCATGTGTTGCGCATTGCATATGGACTTGATGTTGGAAGATATATTTGAAATACTAAGGTTCAAGTCAATTATTGCAAAGGCTATGAAATTAAATAGCTACATCTATAGTCGCCCTATGTTGTGAATTTGATGAGGAAGTTTACTGGATTGGAGCTGGTTAGGCTGGCAAAAACTCGTTTTGCCACAGCTTCACGCTTGGAAGGATCAATTTAGTGAAGAAAGGCTTGAGGGCAATGTTTGTGTCTGATACATGGAGAAATAGTAAATGGGTAAAAGAGGCACAAGGTAGACAAATTCAAAAGAATTGTTAAGGTTGCGGGTCCTCTTGTTAAGGTGCTTAGAATTGTTAATGGTGAGAGTAAACCTGCCATGGGATATATTTACGAGGCTATGGATAGAGTGAAGGAGGCAATTGCAAAGAGTTTCAATGATAATGAAGAAGATTACACCGAGTATTTTCAAATCATTGATAAGAGGTGGGAATGTCAGCTTCATCAACCTTTACATGCATCTGGCTATTACTTGAACCCTGGATTTTTCTATAACAATGCGGATATTGAGATGGATAAAGAGGTTATGGGAGGGCTTATCAAATGTCTCGAGAGATTGATACCGGACGTTAAAGTGCAAGATGTAGACAGTAGCCAGATGACTACTTATAAGAATGCTAGTGGTCTCTTTGCGTTTGAAATAGCTAAAAGGCAAAGAACAAAAATATCACCAGGTAGTTTACTAGTTTATGACATATCTTTTACATATATTTCTAATGTGAATTCACTAATGACAATAAACTTTATTTACTAGTGAATGGTGGGAGAAGTATGGTGGAGAGACTACAGCTTTGCAAGCCTTTGCTATCAAAATTCTTAGCCTCACTTGTAGTGAGTGCATCTAGATGTGAGAGGAATTAGAGTTTCTTTGAGCACATAAGTTGTAGTTCGAACTAATATATACTTAAATTAAAATTACAAGTTTTTTGCATATTTTTATTATTTAAATTACGTGAAAATTGGCAGGTTCATAGCAAGAAGAGAAATAGGTTGGCTCAAGCAAAAAAACGATTTCATGTTTGTGAAATATAATAGAGCATTGAGGCGACGATATATGTGTCAAGAGCGTATTGATCCAATTTCCATGGTAGACATTGATGATTGTAATGAGTGGTTGGCTGCTGAAGATGGGGAAGTGCGTGAAGATGGTGAAGAAGTGGTCGTTAATGACTTCGATTGGGAGGTAGTTAGTAGAGCTTGTGGAGCTGAGGAGTTCGACTACCCTACTAGAGACAAGAGAGCAGTTTTTACTAGTGCTACTAGCTCGAGCCAATGCCTAAGGGTGGGAGTGAATGAGATAGGCACCATTGTTGTCAAAGGAAGGCTCTGGCCTTTCTCGCCTCAGGCGAGGGCACCAGGCACCAGTGCCTTAAGAGGAGAAGTCGAGTCGATGTGCTGGAGTCGACTAGAGGCGTACGCCTTTTGGAGAGGCGAGAGGTGTATGCCTTTTGGAGAGGCGAGAGGCGTAGAAAAGTCAGTTGAAGGCGTACATAAAATAAAAAAAAAACTTCTTCTTTTTTTGTTTTATTTTGTCAAACGACATAGTTTAGGGGTTAATATAAATAGATAAAACCATAAAAGAAAACCCTATGTCAACTTCAGACATTATACTAACGTAAATGAAGACTTATGAGCCCTAAAACCTTCCGACAGCATGCGCATCTTCATCGATTCAACTCGGGCTAGGGTTTCAACTTGGAAAGCATTTCGCACCATCTCAATCTCTCGCTCTCTTCTGTGGTTACTGAGGTAGGTCTCCATTTTTTTTGATAAGATTGAATTAATTACGACGCCAAAAAAGGAGGCGCAGCCATGTACACGGGAAGTAAGCTAAACATAAATTACAATTGGATTGAACTATCCTCCATATCCACAAAAAGATTCCATTCATTCGGAGATGTCTCCGAACACCAAAAGCGAAGGAGCTGAAGCACATTCTTCTTTAGCTTATCTAACCCAACTTCCACATTATCGAAAGCTCTTTGATTCCTCTCCTTCCAAATGCTCCACCAAATCGCCAACGGAGCTGAATCCCAAACCCCGTCCTCCTCCTTCTATACAGCGACCAGCCACGGAGGAGCTCGACTACTGACCTTGGCATAACCCAAGATATGCCTGCTAAGAGGAAGAAATAACTCCATATCTCTCTCGCTACAGAGCAGTGCAGCAAAAGGTGATTAGTCGTCTCCTCATCCTCTTTACACATGTAGCGCCGATTGACATAAACCCTATTTCTAGCTCTTAGATTATCCCCCGTAAGGATAGCCTCCTTAGCAACCTCCCACGTAAAAAAAGCCACTCTGCCGGGCACTTTAGGTTTCCAGATAGTTTTCCAAGGGAAAGAGTTTTTGTCGGTATCACATAAGGCTGAATAAAAGGACTTGAATGTGAACTTCCTGCTCTTCGATCTCACCCAAACAACCCTATCTTCGAGAGGCCCTTGTCTCTATATGGCGTAGAGTTTCTCAAGAAAACTTGCCAATTCTCCAACCTCCCAATCTTGTAAATTTCTTCTGAATGTAGGGATCCATGTATCTCTACCATCAAGGTTCACAAACATCTCGCTCACCATAGCCTCACGATTAACCACCAGATTATAAAGCCTAGGAAGCACCTGTTGGAGAGAAATTTCCCCACACCATTTATCATTCCAAAACCTAACATTTTCCCCATTCCCTACTTCAAAGAGAATGCCACGATGAAATTCCTCCCAGCCTTTTGAAATTCCTTTCCATACACTGGATCCATAAGGGCATCTAACAACCGCAAGGAACCACGACTGATTACCTTGTCCAAATTTATCAATCACGATTTTCCGCCACAAAGCCTCTTTCTCCATAATGTATCTCCACAACCACTTACCCATCAGGGCACTATTGAACTTCCTTAAGCTTTTTATGCCCAAACCTCCACATTGAATACTTGAACAAACGGAAGTCCAGTCCACAAGATAAAATTTTCTCTCCTCGTTGCCTCCCTCCCGTACGAAGTCCCTCTCCAGTTTTTCAATTCTCTTTGCGACTGAGGCAGGAATCAAAAAGAGAGACATGACGTAAGTAGGGAGGTTAGAAAGGGTGCTTTTAATTAGAGTCATCCTGCCACCCTTTGACAAATAAAGTCTCTTCCACCCTGCCAACCTTTTTTCGAAGTGCTCTATGACTGGATTCCACATGTCTACTTTCTTAAAAGAAGCACCAAGTGGGAGGCCCAGGTACGTAGTTGGAAGACGACCTGGTTTACAGCCAAAGAAAGAAGAAAGGTCTCCCAAGTTGTCCACTGCACCTACAGGGATAATTTCACACTTGGAGATGTTGATTTTCAGCCCCGACACCGCCTGAAAAAATAGAAGAACCATCCGAAGGTAACCAAGTTGAGATCTTTCCGGCTCACAAAACACCAAAGTATCTTTCAAGGTATAGCAAGAAATCCCAATCTACGTGATCATAGGCCTTTTCAATGTCCAGTTTACACAGCACACCAGGAACCCCACTCCTCCTTCTAGTATCAACGACCTCGTTAGGTATGCATCTAAGATTTGTCTGTTACCAACAAAAGCATGCTGAGAATCTGAGACCACCTCACCAATAACCCTCCTTAGTCGATTCGATAGAACCTTTGCAATCAGCTTGTAAATTCCCCCCAATAAGACTAATTGGTCTAAAGTCTTTTAAATCTTCCGCTCACCTCCCAGCAGCGCTGAAAGAAGGCCACGAAAAGCCGTCAGGCCTGGGGCCTTGTCCCCTTTTAAACTTCTCAGAGCTGCTACTACCTCTTCCTCTATGAACTCCTTCTCCAACTGCTCTTTATCCTCAATTGGATGAGATTTAAAAGTAACTCCATCCAGCTTCAGATTACATCCTTCACCCTTCGAATAAAGCTCCTGGTAAAACTCTACAGTCCCTGTCTTTATAAGATTGTAGTCTTCCGTCACAATGCCATTAACCTTTAATCTTTTTATCTTATTGAAACTGTTGTGGGCCTTAGCCATCTGGTGGAAAAATCTGGTGTTCTTGTCTCCTTCCCGCAGCCACAGGCTTCTCGATTTCTGCCTCCAGCTGATTTCTTCACTTAGCAAAAGTCTCTTAATTTCCAGATTTAACTCTACTCTTCTTCTGTCTTCAGCAGCTCCCAGCCTGCCCTCACTCTCCAGAATATCTAATCTACTGATTTCCTCCATAACCCCTTTAATTCTCACTTCAATCATTCCAAAAATCTCCCTGTTCCACAGTCTGAGATCCACCTTAAGCAGCTTTAATTTTCTGGCGATTCTGAAGCACGGCTTCCCCTCGACCTCATACGAATCCCATTTTTGTTTCACCCAATCCATAAAACCAAGATCTTCGAGCCACATATTTGGATTTCCTCCTATGACTTCCATCACTCTCCAGCAGAATAGGAGCGTGATCAGAAGCTACATTCGGAAGAGAATGTTGGGAAAAATCACCCATGTGATCTTCCCAATCCGAGGAAAGGAGGAACCTGTCAATTCTTGATCGTTGCTGACTGTTCCCACCTCTAAACCAAGTGAACGAATTCCCTTCTAGAGGAAGATCCACCAAATTCATCTCAATAATGAAATCATTAAAACTATCCATGGCCTGAGAGAGCCCTTGAGTACCGAGACGTTCATAGGGAAACCAAATCGAAATAAAGTCCCCCCCCCCAGACACCATGGAAAACACCATTTTTGACGGACTAACTTTAGTTCATTCCATAAAACTTCACGCTGACCTACAGAAGACGGGCCATAAACCCCTGAAAAAACCCAACACTTTCCATCTTCTGCATTTTGAAGAAGGACAGAAATGGAATGAGAGCCTCGAGTCATATCTACTTTGGAGACTATCCTGCTATCCCACACCAGCAGAATACCACCCACTGTCCCTTCTGCTCGAAGATAAGCCCAGTCGAAACTGCGATTTCTCCACACTTTCGACCATACAATTATCTACACTGCCCAGTTTTGTTTCCTGTAAACAAGCGATGATAGGCTTCCATCGTCTAAGAGATCCTTTCACTACCTGTCTCTTTCTAAAATCGTTTAATCCCCGCACATTCCAGCGGAGAATCTTTATATCCATGGGTAAACTTACAAAGTCCTTTGAATCCTGGCTCCCTTGCCGTCTATACCTGCAACCCCGTCAAAGTTAATGGTGCAACACAAGTTTTTTAGTTCCCTGCTGGATCTACTTTTTGTTTTGTTCTGGGAGTGACCTGTTCTGCCCTTGTCCGATAAATAACGACCTCTTTCGATATCCATAATCAACTCCTCAATCTTATCTTCATACCCTTTACACGAAACAGCCAAGACTCTACCGAAGCTTTTAACCCTATTCCTTACCCATACCGAGATGTTTCTATTATTCTGATCAATCAATGCCCTGTCATCCCCTCTATATTCCTCTGGCGGAACTATTCGAAGAGGCGTACATATCGCCACCTCCTCTGGAACTGGACTAGAAACCATGACTGTTTTAGACAGAACTTCTACTTCACTTACGCTCAGATCCTCATCCCTGAAATTGCTTGCATCGACTGTCTCTGCCTCATTACAGAAGCTCTTTTTTTCCTGTTCAGGCAAGGTGATATTCTCATGACCCATGTTGCCTGCTATCAAGGCTCTTTCCTCATTCAGCACCCATTGCAATACAGTACTGACCACATAGGCACTACTGCACCAAGAATTCTCTACTGAATCCTCGACACCAGGACTAGAATTCACTTTCGAAACTTCCTCACTGGGAACGCCGACGTCTTTACCTTCCGTATCGGCTACAAAGAAACCACTGCTCCTAGTATTCTCACCTGGGGTATCCGCCTTGATGTTTGGACACGCTTCTGGCACTCCTTCACTGGAGGCCTCCTCTGCTATGTCGCCCTTGAACCCCTCAAAATTGGGACAAAGGCTCTCCTCCGATTGGGACTTGCAACTAGCCTCTCTGTATTCCTGCTTCGTCTCTAAACAAAAGACGAAAAGACTATTCGTTACAGACTTACAGCCCCATTAGAAACGTAAAGACTCGAAGAATTGGGCCCAAAAATCCTGCCCCCTGAAATTCCTTCCTCATCCTCCTTTGACCCACCATCCTCCATCGAGCCCACCTCAGTGTCTTGACTGAAACTCCCTTTCTTTGAATTATCTTGCGAATTAGCTCCACTTTTGTCTGGCCCAACACCAAAAAGCCCATCAGACGAGCCCAAAATGTTGCTGCTCTCCCCTTGGACGGCACCGTTTCCTTTAGAGGATTTGAAATTCAAATCCTTGACAACCCACGTGCTGCCTCTGCTGCCACTGCTGTTCTGCACCTCTGCCCTACCTTTTCCTTTGTCGTTCCTCCTGATCCGAACACGCTCTGTGCGTGCGTGCTTCTCACTCCCCGTCCTCACACCTTCTTTACCCTTTACCCCTTTACTGCCTCTCATGCCATTAACGACAGCCCAAGGATAACACACCGCCGTAGTCTCCGCCCAAAGAGCTATCTCGAAAATCCGATTACTTTCCCCAATTTGAACACTCTCTGGTAAACTTCCATGATAGCTAATTAAAATTCTCGCCTGTCTCAAGTCTGTCCTCGTCCTTGTAGCTTCATCTACTTCCAGGAAACCACCACAAAAGTCTCCAATCTGGCGGAACACTGCGCTTCCCCACAGATGAAGAGGCAAGCCTAGAACCCTAACCCACGCCTCCTTGGGCGTGCTTCCACCACTGTGACACAGGCTCATACAGTCCCATCTCTCGAGAAGCATAGATTCTTTCTCAAAAAACCACTCTTTAGACAAAATTCTTTGTGCTTTGGTGCTTCCTCCTTTGAAGGGAATTTGAACAAAAAGAACATCCCACTCATGTCCACCACCGACTACCTTCCATTTTTTGTCTACCCAGGCTTGCAAATCTGATCTCAAAGGAATGGGACTAAATCTCTCACTCTACCTACCAGACATCTCTCCAAAAAAGAGAGGGAGTCCGAGTTAGGCCCTTCCTCTATGGAAAAATCTGCGCCGGAATTCTTTGGCAGGGAATTTGTTTTCACTGAAAAATCGGGCCATGGCGAAATCCTAGCAGTCTCTACGAAAGATTTACCAGATGAGTTGAACTCACCTTTCCCTTCAAGCGCAAATCTTCTAAAGCTTATCGGAGACATCTACCCACTCAAAACCTTCAACGATTTCCGGGATGCAAATCGACTCTGTTCTTCCGATCTTCCTAAGTTCATCTCATGATTTGAATTTCAACTATGAATGATGAAATTTGTGTTATTGATAATATGTTAGAACCTACTTTCATTACTATGTACTGTTAATTAGTTATCTTCCCTCTTCACAGTGTACTTCAAATGATTTTAAAAAAAATTAATAAATCTGTTTCTATTTTTAGAACTAATTTTGAACTGAATAGTTTATTAGTTATCTTCCTTTTTTTCACTTGTTTCTGTTTGTTTAATTTTCTGTTTTTTTGTCTTTATTTTTATTTGCTTTGATAACTATTTTTTTTCTTGTTTGAAGTTTTAGTTAAGTTCATCTAATGATTTGAATTTCAACTATGAATGATGAAATTTGTGTTTTTGATAATATGTTAGAATCTAGTTTCATGCATTATGCTCACTTATAACATGTTTTGTTGAGATTTATAAAGTTATATATATTTTATTTATTTTTCCTTAATATTGTTTTCGTGAGCGCCTTTCGGGCCTCTCGCCTCAAAAATGGACCTCTCGCCCGCCTTTCGCCTTTGACAACTATGATAGGCACTTAAAGTACGTCATGCGCACACCTTGTAGATGAAGAGGATGAAGAATAACATGAGCCTATAAACCCCAGTAGTGGAAGATGATGGATTAGATTCGGGTCGTGAGTTAGGATGTATAATGTGTTTCTAGTTGCAACTTGTTTTCTTTTTTATAAGTTGTATATTAGAAAGCGTCAAAAAAGGTAACGCGTCTTTGTACACTAGGAGTACATACAGAAAACTAATCTAAGGAGAGACTATTAACAAAATCTACAAAGGAATAAAGGTGAAGAATGGAAGTATTAGCATCTTCTGAACACTACACCAAGACTGGAGGATTCGCAACACAGTGTCTTTCAACTGCGACAAGGACCTCTCCTTGTTAGCAACACAGTTTCTAGTTGCTACTTGTTCCGTGACTTTATTAGAAGTTATAATTAATTCGAAATTTCATCTTTTGCTATGGACTTGTAGGTTTGAATGTTGAACATGTGTTGGTGACCCCAAGGGGTGGGCGAGATGGCAAGGGCACTTGGGCAAAGACCTTGAGGTCCTGGGTTCAAATCTTCATACTAACAAGGGGTCACACTTACCTATTTAAAAAAAAAAAAAACATGTGTTGTTGGATGTTGCCTTGTTGCTACTGTATGTGAATTTTAACTTAATTTCATATATTATTTTCATTTATATAACTTTTGGATTATGTCACAATAAAATTAGTATATATATATATACACTATAATATTTTTCTTAATTTCTCACCTTGTTCGCCTTTCGGTCGCCTGCCTCTCGCCTCAAAAATGGACGTCTTGCCCGCCTCTCACCTTCCGCCTTTAATAACTATCACCACTCCAGACCTTTAATCATAGGTCTGGCTACTCAATCTCACAATAAAACCAGTGAACTCCGCAGGAAGTACAAGACGGCTAGTATGGAAGTCCCCATACCTAGACCCAATCTCCACTATGAAAATCATCCACCTACAGTCCTCCTATTGGCGAAACCATGATTTTTTTTTAATTCACAATTTCTTTCCTTCCCCACCTCTCCCTCCTCCCCCCCCCCAAAGCAAAATTTCTGCCCCTTCGAACATCCTACTTTGTAATGCCACCAACTCATGATTATGAATCCCTTACTTTGTAAATCTTCAAGAAAGTCTTCGGGAGCTTATGTGACAGATTTGGCTCGGACTCAGTTGGAGAAGGCAAGTTCTAGAATGTGGATGCCGTCCACCAGTGGGTAATAACGTGATGCTCGCATTCTCACGGGAAAGTAGCTCTCAGATTCCAGGATGCTCAGTTTGTTTGTCGTTATGATGGCATATTAGCACTCAAGGCCACGGAGAAGACCCCTGGCATCTCCAACTTATCAATCTGGAATGTCAAAAAGTAGCCATTTGTCAGGCTTATGTCCGTGAAACCTCTCAGTTCCAAATTTTCATATCCTCTTTGAAGGATTTATGTTTTATCAAAAAGAAAAAGGCTGCCAACCTCCACCATCAGGTTAATACTCCTTCCACCACCCGCGAATCATTCTAATAAAAATGTGATAAGAAGCCGCATATTCTCGAACTGGAAAGGAGTAGGACCCCAAGTCACTCGACTATAGTCAAGTTCATAACAATTGGAAAGTGTTCAGAAGTAAGTCTTCCCAAGCTCCTGAATCAAACTTTAAAAAAACTCACCCAACCCACTAGAGTCTAGAGACCAAAACTAAAATGATGCTTGTTGGTTGTGGTTATGAAGTATTAATATTCTAGCCCAAAAGGAGTTGAAGCTAAGTTATGGGTACCTTTATTTTTATTTGTTTGATAAGTATGATAGGGGTAGCTTTATGTAAATTGTATGGTTAGGAAGTCTCTAATCTAAACATGGAAATGCTCAAAATAGTAAATGGATACCTCTAGTTCTATTTTCCATCTATTGATAATGTGAATTTGAGTATCCCTATTCAATATCATCTATTGATATTTGTGATACTCTACTCTAAAGAATATATTAGAAGTTAGCAAGTCTTGAAGCACCGACGGTTTCCTACCAAAATGCACTTTGCTAGCGAAGTAGCTTTTCTGCTCATACCATTGTACCAAATGACATGCGAATAAAGAGGTGGAAACAAGCATTTGACATGCAAAAATCGGCATTCACATTTTCTCCCAAATTACTGTTTGCTATAGGAATTCTTTCGAAACAAGACCGGTTGTATGAAATATCATGCTTTGGGTTTCAATTTCTACAAGCATATATCATATCACATACAGCGACATAACCACTATTTTATATGCTCGAACACTGGCAATTAACAATAGTCAAGACAAGCATCAAACAATTCACTCAACAAAAAGAGATCAAATAAAGAAAGATCTGGATTCAAATAGTACATCAAGAATGAATGTTGATTCAAAATTACCTGGCCCTTTATGATCCTTCCAGCGCGATCATACTCGACTTCTCTTTCACTTTGTCCCAGTAAGAGCTCTTTTGGAAGAGCTTCGTCGGTGGCTGCATTCCCATACTTCTCCATAATGGTCTCCTTCACCTGGGACTTCAATTTCTCTTTATTGACCTTAAAATTCTTAAAGAGCAATTCAGCTTGCGATGGAGCAGCTTGCATGTGCACATCATTTCCCTTCTCAAATGATTCCCAAGCATGCATATGGAGCTGCTTGAACTCCAAGGCTTGACCACTAACTCTGTTTTGATTGTCACCCTAGAATGTAAAGGAACAAAAAATTCAACGTAAGATAACTAGGCAATTGAACTAGAACAGCCAGTAAATCACACAAACCAAAGGGATGCTCACAGCATAGAACTTCTCATTTGGATCCATGTCTGGAAGAGGATCCTCACGCATTGATCGGGTTTTAGGATCATAGTGGGCAGAGTTGACATCAAGATTCAGAAGGTATTTTGCAGTATCCTCTCGAATACGCAAGTTCCTGGATTCAACATAATTGTGTCAAAGGCTCAAAGCCACACATTTTCTAATTCCGAAAATATTTCTGCAAATGTGCAGCCTACCCAACCAGCACGACAAGACATTTATTAAATAGAAAATAGGAGGACCAGCTGCCTGATCCTGAACAAACCAAAAAAGAAAATACGAACAACATACAAGTACAATGAATGCACAATGAAAAAGACTCACCTAACAGTTCCCGTGCTCCCACCACCAGTAGTACGCACACGCTTCTCAACCTTTGCAAAGTCCATCTGTTTGCTCTCATCAACCTTTGCTTCATCTACCTTTAGGGCATCTTCATTGTCCTCATCGTCACTCACCCCCCCTTCTCCACTTTGACTATTGTTTTTTTCTTCTAGCTTTTTCAGCTGCTGGTCCTTCAAGAATTTTCTTCTAGCTTCATCCCTAGCTTCATATCTTTCTATGACATGAGCATATGATGCTGCATCATAACCATTCCATCGGTCTCGTTTCCCATCATAATCGAGTTCAAACTTCTCTATCTTCTCATCTGGTGCTATATGTAAGCTTGTCCACTTCGCTCCCAATTTGCGGGGCCGTTCCATGCATGTCTTTGCATCGTGTGTCATAGCTCCACAGCTGTGGTAAGAAAATATGACATTGATAATCATTCTCTACATTTGGGTAAGAAGATATAGAAGTCATGCTTTTCCTCAAAAAAGTAAAAAGCCATTCAAACATGAAATCTTAGATTTAAAAAACAAAACAGAATCAACAACTTCACCATAATCCATGTAATTTCCAAGAAAGGTTGGCTTGTTTTTTTAACCGCTCTCTACTCTGCCTTCTCTACTCTACTCTCTCTCTCTCTCTCTCTCTCTCCTTCCTTCTATTTCTCTCTCGGGCTGAAAACAAACACAAAGATTGTTTAACTATATCTCCATTTCATTTTTTGTTGGACATTTTAACTTATTTTAATGAGACTTGGGATTATTTTTTTAATGTTACGTTACTCTGTTCTTTATGTTTACCACTTTACTCTGTTTTTTTGAAAATTTTGCATGTTGAATTTGAACTACTTGTTATTATATGTGAACTTAATTTCATAAATTATTCTCATTTATAACATGCTTTGGAATTTGTACAATAAAATGAATAAATATATTCACTATATTTCATAATTTATTGTCTTGCTCGCCTTTCTGTTGTGTTGCCTGCCTCTCGCCTTGCCTTTTGCCATAAAAAGGTGGGATAAATGCAAAAACCAACCTTCATCAAGCACCAGAACTAAGAAATACCGCGACACAATGGATGCTCATCCATGAATTAGAGGAATTTGGCCATCTCTACACCAAAACAACAATGAAGATTATAACATAAAATCCACAGGGTAAAACAGGATGGATTTCGGACTAAAGTCAACCTGCTGGGGCAACAGAATCAACCCCACACCCTGATAGTTCTCGACACTCGAACTCAAGCAGACCAAGCATATCCTATCATCAATCAACTTCCCTTTAACTCCAGTGCTTGGTGCCTTCATATGGGTTCTAGAGGGGGATTTGGGACTATGGAGGCTGGAACTCAGATTCCATCAGAGTTCAACAACTAGCTGCAGAGCCTCGTCTCATCCACCTCCAAATCACGTACTCGCCTGCAAAGCCTCCAATTATGTTGACTTATAGACACAATCCTCCTCAACTCCACAGCCAAAACCAGGTATGCTTTATTGCTTTCCAACATTTGATTCGCCCCTCGGTGGACCATATCCCTCATATATTTAAGTTTCTTTCAGAGGGTGGGGTCAGCAGCCTCTCTTGGGATTTTAATTTCTTTCGCCACCTTAATGATTAGCTTACCAATGAATTGCTCTTATTAATACCCTTTCTCAAGTGGGTTTTCCTTTTTGTCTTGGTTCTCAGGTATGGGTCTTAGAGGGGTTTGGGCTATCCTCTTGTTCTTTTCTATCACACTTGACTTGGTCTGTTAATCCATCCATGTTTCCATTGTCTTCATTTATTTGGAAGGCTCGAGTCCCCTTCGAAATTAGTGTCTTTACTTCGCCTCTAGCACTTAATAAACTCAATACTAATGACATGTTGCAAAAGTGTAGTCCTAACAAGAGGATTTATCTGAATCGGGTTCAATGTGTAAGTTTCAGCAGAATCTAATGATCATTTTATCTTCCAATCTGCTCATCATCTCTAAAAGGAATTGTTTTTGTAGTATGATATGCCAGGTTGAGACCTAAGTCCCCAGTCTGTAGCTTCTTTCCTTTAATTACATGTTAACGGTTTTGGGAGAGCTAGGGATGCGGCATCGGTTTGGCAGTGCGGAATTCTTTGGCGCATTTGTGGGATAAGGCTACTCTTGGGCATTGACGAGGGGAGCTTCCCTTGGAATCTAGTTGCAGATATATAGCAAGATTAGACTGCACTTCTTTTTTAGCTTGTTTTACCTAGTATGTTTTGGTTTTCTCTATTCCTTCATGGACTTCTCGTCTGTGTTTTTGTATTTCCTTCCTATTTGATCTAATCTGATTCTTTTCTGATCCAAAAAAAAGAAATAGTCTGAATAATATGTTTCTTATTCAGTGTACCTTCACACTTTATAACCCGACTGTGAAGATAGGTTTCACAGCTGATGCCCATCTGCAGGACATCAGAAAAATGCATCCACAAACTGCATAATACGCATGACAGTACGACATCAGAAGCCTATTTTTATAATATTCATTATAGGGATCTTAAAAGTAAGCACGTATTTAGACTCCGTTTGTTTTACAGAAAATGACTTCCAGAAAACATTTTCCTCATTTCCAGTGTTTGGTAATCCTTGAAAAATGTAGTCTATGTAAAAGCCTTTACACGTCAACGGAAAACACATAAGTCATTTTTCAAAATTTATTCGGCCCATGTTCGAGCACCCCTCCCATCCTTCCTCTTACCCAACAACCTATCCCCCCCTCTCAACAAATCCCTTTGCCCTCATTTCCACCAAACCCACCCACCCAATTATCCCCAAAGTAAGAATATTACAGTATGCCTAGCCCATTCCCCACCCTCCCTCTCCCTCATGATGACTCAGTTGAGTTACTTTTATCTTTTTCACAAAAATCATAATCTTACACGTATTTACATACACACAATTATACACCAACAAATAATTTTTTCGCACATATAAATTGAGTTTTTTATTGTGCTTGTGCACACAATTTATAATTTATTACTTTAATACATACTCACTACGTCCTAAAATAGGCCACTATATTATTTTGAGACGTCCGCCCAAAACAATTATCAATGTAGGAGGAGGAACATCTTATAGGAGACTGTGTCGGTGGGTGTTTGGTAGATTATTTGGAAAGACAGAACGAATTTTTGATAATATTGATGGATCGCTGGATCGGATGAGAGATTGCCTTTTGAGAACTTTGTTTCTTTGGTATTCAGAGACAGATCACTGCCCGCAAATCACTGCCCACAACGTGTCTGATGTTTCTTTTGTGGATTTTGTGAATAGCTTTAGCGTTGAGTAGATTTTGTTGCTCTCTTGTGCACAGAGGATGCGTCACCTCATTTGACACCCATTAATATACTTTATTTATTTATAAAACATTCATATCAATTATCAATTTTGTCATTCTTATTTGTAATTGTAAGATTGATAAGTAGATGGACCCTATTGATTAGACACCACTAGTGATAAATTGTGAGGTTCTAAAGGAAAATTATTTAAAGTTGAACACTATTTAAAAATCAGTAATGTTTTTTTTTTGATAAGTAAACAATATGTATAAATAAAGGCGTCTAAACAGGAGACGCGTCCTTGTACACGGGACATATACAAGACACCATCAATTAATATTAACAAAAACTCCCCATCTGAGGGATCTATCATTAAGCACCACAGCCCAATAAGCTCCAAGACATTCTTCTTGAGGCGATCGACTTCTGCTTCAATGTTGTCAAAAACCCTCATGTTCCTCTCCAGCCATATCGTTCACCAGATCGCATGAGGAGCTGATACCCAAAACTTGTTTTCCTCCTTCGCTTATATACTGACCACCCTTGCAGAAGCTGACTCACCGATCTAGGCATGGCCCATGTGATACCAGCCATTCTGAAAACCAAATGCCAAAGGTCCCTCACTACAGGGCAATGGAGAAGAAGGTGATTCAGTCTCTTCCTCTCGTTTACACATATAGCACCTATTCACGACAATCCTCCCACGAGCTCTCAAATTATCCCCCACTAAAATGGCCTCCCTTGCTGCTTCCAAGACAAATAATGTTTTTCGGCATATTCATGAATTGTTTTCGGTAACATTTTTCGTGTGTTTGCCAAACACCTGAAAATGTTTTTTTTGATAAGTTACACCTGAAAATGTTTTCGGCATATTTTCAAGAGATTTACCAAACACTTGTAAATAAAATATTTTTATTTTCCAATAGCTATTTTCTGGAAATCATTTCCATAAAATAAATAGAGTCTTAGTTACATTTTGCCTAATTGGAACAGCATTTTTCACCACAACAAAAATCAACATGGACATCGCTACTTTTGCAAATTCTGAGAGAGTATTAAGGGCTATATTGAGGATGCTAAATGAACATGAAAGGTCTTCCAAACCTGCATACCATTAAACTTACTTGCTCAACTCACAGCCCACCACCCACCCATTGTAAAAGCGTATCACCACAACAAGACCACCCAAAAGTTGTTTGGAAGCATACAAACTCAGTATAGTAAAAACAGAACAAGAACAACGGACAACCACAAAATCAAACATACAAAGAGATGATGTATTTTCTTACTTTTCGCATGCACCCTTCCTGTACTTGTCAGCCTGATAAATTTTTGCCCCTCTGTCGTACCATGATTTTGAATAATTTGGATCAGACTTCCACTTCCTTTGATGTTTTAAACTCTACAAGGCAAGAACACCAAAAGTTTCAGTCTACAACCATGCAGCAAGTGAATATGTACCAAAAGGCAGAAGTACAGGAAGTATACCGGTCTCTCTGCATTGAGATACCAAGGGGCAGATGACATATACTGAGGAATATGTGGATTGATCTCTTTTCCATCCTCATCAACCTCAGCTGGCGCAAGCCCAGCCTTACGTGCTTCTTCCAATTCCATCTGCTTCCGGTGGTCCTCCCTAGATTTGAATGCCACTTGAATCACAAAAATAGAGATGTTACTAATAGAAGAGATAGCCAAAAAAAACAGTAACATCATAATTCAAGATGCTGATTTATTTCCCTCAACATCCCAACCACCCAAAAGAAATATAATAATATATATGTGCAAGTTATCTTGCAAATAAGTGAATAAGCAAAAAATTATAACCCCAAAAGGTTCCTATCCCCACACCACATCCAAGAACTTGTTCCCACAAACTCAATTAGAAAAAAAAAATCTTTTATCCTAAGCAATGGAATAGTGTGCCCGATTTAGTTCTCATAACTAGTGACTAAAAATAAGCAATCAGTGCATGCAATGGAAACTTCTGGCGATTGATTAAATGAAAACTGTAATGCTGATACATTACTCTTCACTCCTGAAGAAGGAAAAACAACGCCAACATAAAAACAAAAATAAAATAAAAGATAAATATATCATCATCAACCCAAGGCTGGCTGTCAACACAGGACGGGCAAACAACAATGCAAATTCCGTGACTTCAATAAACAGAAGAAACCCAGAACAAAAAGGATTGCTAGATTCAGTTCCCCAGAACCCCTAAATCAAGGAATAGAAACTTTCAAATTCGAAAAAAAAACTAATTCTAATTTTCTAAAGCCCCATCTTGATATTCGATTAAGAAGTGGCTAGATACACAAGGCATTAACTGAAGACAAATTAATAGTCAATTCGATGGTGTCGTGATTGAAATAAATAACAATTGAACCGTTTGCCTGGGACTAAAAAATTCGAAGAAGGCGATTGAATAAATACAAAGATAAATTAAACTGAAAGTTAAGAGAAATGAAGGAAACGCAAACCTGATGCAGTCGCCATGTTTTAAGTTGTAGGAGAAACTCTGAGGGGAATCTAAAACAAAGAAAAATAGAGATGGCTATGGAGAAAGAATCGTTCAGCAGCTGATCACTGGTTCGATCACAAACTTGTCGGATAGAATGAAGAAACTGAATTTGTGCCTTATTTTCCCGTAGAAGACGAGAACGATGATAAAGGCGGTTTCCAAAGAGACCGCGGAAACGGGTATGGATACGGCCCACGAGGATATTATCAAATATCAAATACGGCCATTTGGCCCATCCTTTTATCTTTTAAAAAAAATTACAAGTCGATACATTTTTTAAAATGTGTTTTCAAATCAATCCAATCATTTTTTAAACATATTTTTTAGATACAATTTTGAGGTAAAAGTACATTACTATCCCATTTGTATCGTACAGGAAGGAAAAGGCATGAATATGACTCAATTTTCTTCATTTGCAAAGTCCCTATGTCATCGATTATATGCATAGTAACAGTGACAGACTGACCGGTCACTTCGATTAACAGTATACTGCTTGTAAGAAACAGGAAGCATTCGATTAACAGGAAGCATTCAATTAACTGCAAAAATAAAACGAAGAAAGAGGAAATTTTCCCAACGCAACGCGGTTTGTCGTTGAAGAAGTCTTCTTCTCAACCATCATCGGCATCTCCTTTTTCGTCATTCTTCGATTGACTAATTTCAACTAACCCCCATCTGACTGTCCTCCATTACGCGAAAATTCCATCGCCGGAGGACTCAATTTTCATTGAAATTTTGAGCTTAGGGCGTCGATTGCAATCGCAGGGGAAATATGGGGTGTTTTGCCAGCAAAAACGCCGATTCCAAAGCTAGCCGCTTGTCTCGATGGCGCTCCACCGGCATTGTCGCTTTGCGCGACTCCAAATTGAAGGCATTCCTCCCTCCCTCTCTTTCTCTCATTATATCTGTATTCACTTACATGTTTTAGCTTTCAAGCTATTGAATTAATGAAGGTTTTTAATTTATTTATTTATGAGTTTTAACTGTAAAGATTGATATTGACAATGGAGTCGCAAAAGGGCGTTCGATTCATGCCCAACGATGCAGAATGCATTCTTTACCTGCTTTACAAAGTCACCGGTGATCCACTCCCTTCCAATGCGGTGGTTCTCGATGAATTCGATCCCTACAATGAAACCGAGCTCCGCCGTCTTTTCTTTTCCGCCACCGAAAACGGAGATTTGTTTGACAGGCATCAGCATTTCACCAGATGCCAATATTTTGCATCAGCAACAATTATAGGCATCAGCATTTCACCTGATGCCAAGATTATGTTTGACAGACATTAGCAATAGGCATCAGCATTTCACATGATGCCAAGATTTGGCATCAGCAATATTTTTGGCATCAAAGTCCTGATGCCTGTAATTAATCATTTGATGCCAAGGCTTGGCATCAGAGTTTTCATTAATGACATTTTTGTCATTTGGCAAGCAATTTGTAGTTTTATGAAATGTGCAAAAAATTAATGGTCCTAGATGAAAACATGTTTTCAAAATTGTACCCACTTTAAATTCCCCCTATCTTTTTGATCTTTGACTATGTCAAAAAAGTGGTGAATAAAAACTTCTTATTTTACTCTTATTTAAATCGGTAAGTGGTCAAGTAATTGACTCTATTCCTCAACTTCGAGTAATCGACTTATAATCGACTTAGATCATTAACTCCTCTTTCACAATTCATTTGTGAGGAGAGATAAATCAAATCATGACCTTACCTCTACCTTTAACAGCTAACAGGAGAACCTATTTGGATCGATTCAACAATTCTTCTTGATTTGTTTTCAATTTCATCAACATTATCAAGGTAATTCTTTCAAATTCTCGACCTAATTCATGGTTAGTTACTCTACCCTTACATTTTTCCCACACAGTCTAATTAATCTAGATATATTGGTCCTCTCAAAATTTTGATATTAGTAGTTTGAATGATTCATGCTTCAATTAATCAACATATTTTGAATTACAATTTCAATCAACTGTATGTGTAGAAACATAATTGGTGTTTATGTTTATTGTTTTTTATGTGTTTAATGTTTACAATTTGCATTTTAATTTATTTTAATAGTTTATGTTAATCTGTTTGGTTTTGCAAACATGGGTAAACTCTTTCAACCATGAACTAAATTTTTTTTTTGTTTTCAAACATGAACTGCATATTTTTTTGGTTTCTATTTGTTTAAAACATAATTATTGTGATTAATATTTATAATTTGTAATTCTATTACAAAGAATATGTCATTCATTACTTCGTCATTAGAAAGATATTCTGCAAAAGTGTCATGCAAAAGTAAATTGTCAGTTATAGATTATGTTTATCAAAAATTAGATGAAGAACACAAAAAATTGTTCTTGGATTCTGCATTTAGAAAGTTGTATGGGATAAAGGAGAATATGAACCCCTCTAATGTGTTGCTACATGTTTTAGTTATGCTGAGGATTGAGTCGCCGGATGAAAATGAGTTGTGGTTTTGTATTGGGGGTCAGAAAGTGAGATTTGGGCTCTCAGATTATACGTTAATTACTGGTTTATATTCGGGTGATGAGAGTGATTTTACTAAGAACATCCTTACAACAAAAAAATTATTTAATGAATACTTTGAGGAACGGAAAAAGGTTGTGAGACCTGAAGAATTAAAGGAAGCTTTTTCAAGTGCAAAAAATGAGTTGAACATATACAAATTGAGACTTGCTGTTATCTATGAATCTGTGCTGAGAGCTAAGGAAATGACTACTTCGATTGACACTGATTTTTTTGAATATTGTGGATAACTTGGAGTTGTTTAATAATTATCCATGGGGAAGAAAGTCTTATCCCAATCTTCTAACTACACTGAAAAAACTTTTCGAACAAGGATGATGTTAAAACCAATACGTTTTATGGCTTCTCATTACCAATACAGGTAAACAGTTGAATTCAACTATACATCAAATGACAATAAATTATTTTCATTACATGTTTCTTACATATAACTTTGTTTAGGTTTGGGTACGTATTTGAATTATTTTGCAACTTTCCTGGATTTGAAGATCTTTATCAGCTGGAAAATATAGGAACAAAAGTTCCTAGAATGTGTAACTGGAAGTCGACGGGAAATCCAAGCTATGAAGAGATTATTGAAATCTTGGATATACAACATGTAAAATCTTTCCATTATTTCTACCACAATAATGAAAGATTTATTTTATTGTACATTTCATTAATGAAGTTTTTATTGTTTTTGAATTAGCAGGATGTTGTTATTCTTCCTTTGGTTCCGAATGATGCGGAATCTTGTTTGCGTTATGTTCATGGGTTTCCGGGGACTTGGTGTACAATATACACATATAGTTTAGAGGAATAACCAACTGAAGAAGAAGTTGCCCCTGCTAATGATTTGATGAGGGTAATCTTGGATGTTGTGACTTCTATGCAACAAAAGATCAATGATAACTTCCTTTAAATCAACCGGAAGATTGATGATCATAGTATTCAAATACGAAAGATTGATGATCATATGATTGAAATGAACCAGAAGATCAATGAATTAGTTGAGGCGAAGAGGCAGCAAACACCATCCCACCATTGGCAGACATCACCTTACCAGGATACAACGATAATACCACCTCTTCATGATACGATGATGGCACCACCTGACCACAAGACGATGATGGGGACCACTGAGAAATAGACAAATCAACATACAGGGGATACTGGTACGGAACAGAACAAATCATTGGAGGTGAATATTGCTGCTACGTGGGAGACCACTGAGAAAGAGGCAGATCATACAAAGCATACAGGGGATACTGGTATGGAAAATAACAAATCAATGGAGGTTGCTACGGGGGAGACCACTGAGAAAGGGACAGAGCATACGGGTAATGCTATTAATGATAAATTTGATTTAGCCTCCAATAGATATAAAAGAAAAAGGATAGAAAAAGATATCGACTCTGCAAATATCTTGGATGAGGGAATGGTGAGAGTGAAAAAACCATCGAGCCAAGTAAAAACTCCCTACACTACTCATTGTCGTGTCTAGGGGTGAGTAGGGCATGTCAATGCCCATCAAGCCCGTTAAAGTCCGTCAGTGCCCGACCCATGGAGCCCGTGCCAATGGGCTATACATAGTACTGGGCTTTAGATGAGTTAAATGCCCGTGGTCTCGGCTCTACTAGCCTTCAGCCTTTTCTATGATAACTTTTTTTAATTTTTTTAATTATAGATATTTGACCAAATCATATATATTTAATTTGTGTATTATACTATTACTATATTTATATATTATAAATTATAAATTATAATATATAAGTATAGTAATAGTATAATACACTTAAACTAATAAAGCTATTGTTAAAAATAAAAGTCTAAAAGTCAAACCCTATTATTTTAATAATTAATTACTCAATCATCTAGACATCTATTGATATTCTATTCTCAATTTCATCATATGCAAGATTAAAATTTGACATCAGTATTAAATATAGTATTAGTAAGGTGTGGCAATTGTCTTCTTCATCTTATTCGAAAATAACGACGTTCCAACTCTCAAATCCTGCCCAACGACGTTCTCGACTCACACATCCAACGCCTTCTTCATCTTTTTTGATCGTTTATTGCCCCTCTCAAGTTCGTTACTTCGTCTTCATCATCTTCGTTCAGTTCACACTTCATCGAGTCGCCGCTTCCCTTTTGCATTTTGTCTTGAATGAGAAAACAATAAAATTATTTTAAAACATAAACAAATGGGCTGAAGCCCGTGCCTGCGCGTGCCCGCACAATGCCCGTCTGAAGCCCGTCTACTAATGCCCATGGGCTGATCAATAGTACTGGGCTTTTAAATCTAATGTCCGCTGCTTGATGGGCCCATACTGGGCATTGCCAATGCCCGCGGGCTTAGGACCCGTGCACACCCCTAGTCGTGTATTTGGCGACCCCATAGTTAGTGGTATGCAATTTGAAAGAAAACTTGTAGATGGCATGAAACCTGACTTATTCATGGCACTGAATTGTTCGAAGATGACCCTGTTTAAATCTTGGTTGAAAAGGGGCATCAAGTGAAGGCTGCTGGAAATGCAGTGCAAGAGAGGCATGTTGCAGCTGAGAAAGCTGTTGGAAATGCAGTCTGAGGAGGCTGTTGCAAGCGAGAAAATTTGTTGGAAATCCAAGAGACTCTTGCAACTCGAAGGGCTGGAAATGCAGTGCATGAGAGGCCTGCTACAACTCATCAAGTGAAGGCTGCTAAAACACAATTAATAAAAAGAATCAAAATTGAGAAAGGGCAGCAAATCAGAAAATCAAAAAGAAATAAGATGAACATTTGGAAGAAGAAGTGTGAGGAAACAAATGGAATGACTAAAGAGATAGATTAATGCATATAATAGTATGGTTGTTTTTCTTGTTTTTGTTGATGTTTGATGGATGATGGCATGGTATGGTAGTTTTGTTGATGTTTGGTGGATGATGGCAAGGTTGTATATGTTTGCTAGTTTTTGTTAGTTGATAATGATCACATGTAAAACAGGAAGTTATTTTTTGGGAAGGTTGTATATGTTTGGTGGATGATGGTAGGGGGATTGGTACTTTAGTTTTGGCAAGGTTGTTTATGTTTGCCATTTTTTAGGAACTTGATACTTGAAATGTGAATCTACTTGGGCATGTAATGAGATATGGTTATAAGCTCTAGAAACATTGGAGGAAAAAGTTTGCAGTTGATGTATTTTGTGCGAACATGGATCCTTAAAAATTTTGAGAAGCCATATTATGTTGTTGCTGCTTGTATTTGTTTTAATGAGGAATTCGGAGATGACATTGGTCATGTATTTTCTTTATTTCACAAGGGTCATGTAAAATACACTTGTTTATGACAATGACAATCTTTGCTTACCTTGATTAATGAAATTAATTGCTCTGTTTTTGCTTTATTTTGGGTGCTACTTATATGAGTTTGTAATTGCAAATATATGTCAATTGAAAATGTTTGTATATTACTCAGACAGTTTGTATATCACTTTCATATTTGCATAGTGTAGATTAATCTTGCAGAGGGTAGGGTAAATGAATCAATTTACACTTATGGGTTGACTTGAGTCAAGTAACTGACTTCAGTTACTTGACTCATGCTTAAAGTGATAAAACAGGAAGTAGGCCTACTTGCTGATACTCAACAGGAAGAACTTTTACATTTGCTAAAGTCTAATCAATTTGATTAATAACCAAACTATGTTTTGAATAGTGTAGGGTGGATTACTTAACCCAATATTATAACAAATGAGTCAAGTAACTGACTTCAGTTACTTGACTCATGCTTAAAGTGATAAAACAGGAAGTAGGCCTACCTGCTGATATTCAATAAGAAGAACTTTTAGACTTGCTAAAGTCTAATCAATTTGATTAATAACCAAACTATGTTTTGAATAGTGTAGGGTGGATTACTCAACCTAATATTATAACAAATTAGTCAAGTAACTGACTTCAGTTACTTGACTCATGCTTAAAGTGATAAAACATGAAGTAGGCCTACCTGCTGATATTCAGCAGGAAGAACTTTTAGACTTGATAAAGTCTAATCAATTTGATTAATAACCAAACTATGTTTTGAATAGTGTATGGTGGATTACTCAACCCAATATTATAACAAATGAGTAAAGTAACTGACTTCAGTTACTTGACTCATGCTTAAAGTGATAAAACAGAAAGTAGACCTACATGCTGATATTCAGCATGAGGAACTTTTAGACTTGCTAAAGTCTAATAAATTTAATTAATAACCAAACTATGTTTTGAATAGTGTAGGGTGGATTACTCAACCCAATATTATAACAAATGAGTCAAGTAACTGACTTCAGTTACTTGACTCATGTTTAAAGTGATAAAACATGAAGTAGGCCTACCTGCTGATATTCAACAAGAAGAACTTTTAAACTTGCTAAAGTCTAATTAATTTGATTAATAACCAAACTATGTTTTGAATAGTGTAGGGTGAATTACTCAATCCAATATTATAACAAATGAGTCAAGTAACTGAAGTCAGTTACTTGACTCATTTGTTTTAATATTGGGTTGAGTAATCTACCCTACCCTCTGCAATTATTCAACACAAGTAAGTAAAGTTATTGAAGTCAGTTACTTGACTCATTTGTTATAATATTGGGTTGATTAATGCACCATATACTATTCAAAACATATTTTGGTTATTAATCGAGTTGATTAGACTTTAACAAGTCTAAAAGTTCTGCCTGCTGAATATCAGCAGGTAGGCCTATTTCCTGTTTCATCACTTTAAGCATGAATCAAGTAACTGAAGTCAGTTACTTGACTCATTTGTTTTAATATTGGGTTGAGTAATCTACCCTACCCTCTGCAATTAATCAACACAAGTAAGTTAAGTTATTGAAGTCAGTTACTTGACCCATTTGTTATAATATTGGGTTGATTAATGCACCCCACACTATTCAAAACATATTTTGGTTATTAATAAAGTTGATTAGACTTTAGTAAGTCTAAACGTTCTTCCTGCTGAATATAAGCAAGTAAGGCCTACTACCTTGTTTTATCACTTTAAGCATGAGTCAAGTAACTGAAGTCACTTCTCTTAAATAGATTTATCCTTGTGAAATTCAGCATGTTAAGTAAATAATGTATTGGATGATTTAACATAGCCAAAACATAGGTTGGTTATTAATAAAATTGATTAGACTTTAACAAGTCTAAAAGTTCTTCCTGCTAAATATCAGCAGGTAGGCCTATGCAAGTTTAATAGACATTATGCAAATATGAAACTGATATACAAACTTTACAAACTAAAATAAGAAATAGCACCCAACATTGAAATTCAAAATTAAAGTTACAATACATTGAAATCTGAACTGATCATTACAAAACATATAAATTTCAAATCCGACAGTTACTAAATTTGTGAATGTCTATCACTCATATGGGTTTGATCACGACACAAAAGGCGGTTGTGGCCAACTTGACGACACCTACTGCATCTTTGTCTTCCAGAAAACTCTCTAGTTGACGGAATTCTTGTTGTTCTACGACGTCCAGCTCGACGTCGGACTAAAGGTGGCAAGATAGTCATTTCCTTAATATTATCTGGAATGTCCCATTCTTCTTCAATGGGCACTGGGAAGATGTTTTGGAAATACGCCACTTTCCAACACTCAGTTGTAGAGAATGATGAGCACAACGGGTACACAGAAAAACCTCTCCTTTTTGCAACTGCTATTGCATGCTCGCATGGTAGATGGTTCAACTGAAATTTTTGGCAGGTGCAAGTATTCTCATCAAAGTTAACTGTGTAATTCTTGGTCCCGCTCCTCACAACATACTTGGACTGATCAATGGGTTCAACCACTGTAAACTTATTGGCTTTCTGAATTGCTTTGCCTAATTTATCTTCCATTATTGGGGTTAAAATGGTTGTACTACTTTGTGATGCTTCGCGCCTTTCACAAAACCACGCCTGCAACTTTTTTCCAATAAACTCAAGTAGCGAAAGTATAGGACTCTGTCGAGCTTTCCTAAAAATGAGTTAAGAGACTCTGCATTGTTTGAAATCATGATATTGTAACGGTCTCCTTTGAAATGTGACCTTGCCCACGTTTCGAAATTTGTTTCGCTAAGATATTTCCAACCCTTCTCGTCAGTTTTCTCAATTTCAGACATATTCTTGCGAAACTCTTCTCAGGTATATGTCTCTGCAACTCTCTTGAAAAGTGAGACCGTGTCAGCCTTTCAAGTAACAATCCTTAAGTTGCCTTTTATATGATAGATACAATGAGCATGACGTGCATTTTGGAAAACAATACGGACAGCACTAATAAGACTCTTATGTCGGTCGGATATCACAACAAGTCCTTCATGGTCACCTGTTATTTCTTTCAACTTTTTAAAAAACCAAAGCCATGATGCATCATTCTCAGAATCAACAACAGCCCATGCAAGAGGATATATATGCATATTTCCATCCTGACAAGTAGCAATAATCAGCGTACCTTTATATCTTGAAGTTAAAAATGTTCCATCCACAACAACTATCAGACGCATTGCAGAGTGGAATCCAAGAATGCAAGCCCCATACGCCAAAAAGAAATACTTAAAGCAGTTTTCACTATCAAGGTCTAAAGAGAAGACTGTTGATGGATTAACCAATTTCATGTTATGGGCAAATGCGACCAACTTAGTGTAACTATCCTCAGATGAACCCCTTAGGTGTTCTAAGGCAGCTTCTTTACACCTCTTCGCTTTTTGATAACTTAGATCTACACCCAATGATCGGTAAACGTCGGTAATGACATCAACATGTCTATACGTAGTGTTACGATCCTCAAGCCTTGGCGATATTTGTACTCCAATAATACGCGACATTGCTTGTCTATGATTAGCCATGGACATATTTAGGGGGCAAATATGTTCACTTGTATATTTTCGAATCTGAAAATAATCACATTCTAAGTACTTTGTTGCAAACAAACGTCATTTGCAATTATCATCACCACGAACTATTGTGTACACTTTCTTTTTCGATTTTTTTTTTGTTTTGAATTGAAAGTTGTTGTTCAATGCAAGCAAGTGCACAACTTCGTGAAGCTCTTTCTTGTTATTGAAGACTTGGCCAACCTTCAAATCAATATCTACAGGTAACACTCGTGATGTACTTCCAACCTAAGAAACTAAATGCTCACTTGCGAAGTCATTTCCTTCTCGGTTGCCTTGATCTCAATAACCTAGGCTAAACTCGAATCTCGGTGGTGTTGAGAAATCATTCTCATTATAGGATAAGGATTCTCGAATTACCTCCAACCTATCCAAACAATCATTCGTATTATGATCGCCTCATTCAGGTTGCATTTCATCACTACCAACTCCATTATTTTCTTCTTCAAATTGTGGGTCATCATCATGACCAACTCCATTATTTTCTTCTTCAATTTGCCTGTCACCACCACCATCAACTACATTATTTTCTTCTTCATTTATGTCACCACCAACTCCATTATTTTCTTCTCGGTGCTCGTCGCAATTTTCTTGGCTCACATGGGTTACACATAGAGAAGCCAAATAGCCTTGTTTATTAATATTCAAGTACCATTCAACTTCGTTGTTTGAAGTAATCCGGACTGGAATTTGAAAACTATGCACCGTTGTTGGAGTAAGAAATGCTATCTCTATATCATCAACTTTGCAAATATTTCGTTCTTTAGCATATAACTCTTCACATGAAGTTTCATCATTGATTGCATGCCCTGTTGCATTTTGGTTGCCACTAAATTTCCATGACCATCGGTTGTTTTCATCTACAAAATGTCCAAAATAAAACACAGTGGTCCAATTTTGGTGAATAAAAACAGTGGTGCAAAATTTTGGTGAAGTCAATTGAATAAAAAACTAGTCTATAAAATTGTAAAATAAGATTGTAGTTTCATAAATAAAAATAATGAAAAATATTAAGTTTGTATTCAATTAAGCCATTTCATAAATAAAAATAATGAAAAATATTAAGTTTGTATTCGTTTATAGTGGATTAGTTAAGCCACGTATATTGCAAAGTTTGAAATGACCCTTAATATCGTTTAGAGTGGAAGTTGACCAAACACGTAACACTCAAGTAGATTAATTGACCCTTAATATCGAGTAAAATTAAGTTAAGACCAAAATCGACCAAACACAATGCAATCTGATCGATTAATCTACCAAAATAAAAAAAATCGATACCCTTAATTTTATTCACGATTTCAATTAATCAACCAAAAACAATGCAATGATTTACTTAATGTCGATTAAAGAGACCAACATAATCATCAATATAACTCTCACTCTTGTAATGTCGACCAATCATTCATTCAATAAAACGGTCTTCAAAAAATGTAACAAAGTCCAAAGACGGTCTTTGGCGGAATTTGGAAAGAGACAATCTTGGAAAGAGACCAAATTGGAAAATGCAAGCAGAAAAGTTGCAAAGCCGTTGCAAACCTATTGTTGTAGTTGAACTAACTGGAAGAGGGAAAAAAAAGGGTATTTAAGATATTCAACATAAGACATTAGTAACTTATTTATCCTCATTTAAGAGGAAGGGGTATAATAGATATTTCCATTCAAATATAGCTATATATGATTGTTTTATATAAGTGTGGTTATTTTTGTAACCTACCTCATTTTTATGGCTGAATAGGAAGAAACCCCTACGGCCCACACATTATTTTGTTTCTTTTCTTTTCTTTTGGGAGAGATTCCACCCAGAACTTCAGTATTGGGCTCCTGGCCTCTTGGCCCATGCCCGCTACTAATAAGCATCAAAAGCAAAAGCAGGCAAGCCCGCCCGCCCTATTAGGGGCGGGTTGGGCTGTGTTTTCTATACCGTTAGGATGCGGGCTTTCGGGCTTTGCACGGGGCTTTGCGGGTTAGGCGGGGCGGGCGGCCACATTTATGGACCCTTGAATCTGGCTTTTGTATTGTTATAACTATTAAGTAATTGACCCAGGCCCAAGTGTAACTGTGTAAGCCAAAAGTCAAAAACACGTAAGTCTTACTCTTAAGGGTTAGGGACACCCAACTGATTGGGTGTCTTACTCAAAAATAAAAATTAGGATTCAAGATTATTACTGTTGCTTTGAGCCTGCTTGTTCAATGATGGAGCAGTGCTTCAAGATTATTTGTGATTATAAGGCGGATCCACAATGGTGCAAGAAAGGGGCATATGTGACTATTACTTATTTACTGCAACTAATTTTTGCCCACCAAACTTTGATCAGCCTAGCAATAATGGTGGCTGGTGTAACCCACCCCTCCAACATTTCGATATGGCTCAGCCTGCTTGGGAGAAGATAGGCATCTGAGGCGGCATTGTTCGATGATGTACCAAAGGTGTGTATCTTATTATCTCTCTCTCTCTCTCTCTCGTTGACTTTATGATATTGATGGGTGCAGGGTTCCGTGCAAGAAACATGGTGGAGTTAGATTCACTATCAATGGAAGGGATTACTTTGAGCTTGTTTTGATAACCAATGTTGGAGGAGCAGGAGATATTAAGTCTGTGTAGATCAAGGGCTCGAAAACTAGTTGGGTGTCTTACTCTTAAGGCAACCCAAAAGCCCGTGGGCTTGCCCGTTTTACCCGCGGCCCTACGCGGGGCGGTTTGGGCTAGGGGTTTTAAGGCCCGTTATATTCGTGGGCTTTCCCGCCCCGTCCCGTTTTACAGCGGGCTTTTTAGGCCCGCGGGCTTTCCCGCCCTACAAGCCCGTTTTGACACCTCTAGCTACTAATCAGGGTGATAATCGACAAGTACTATGAGTGGAATTATGATCGCAAAAAGTTCATTATTATTTTTAGCTAAAATTCTGGTCGGTCTTTTTTCCAAAGTTACTAACCTTAAAAGTTTACATTTCTTTTTTTCAACCACAAAATACCATTTTTTTAAATACTGCTCAAAAAATGTCATCGTCTTTTTAAACAGCTCCGACAATACATTTTTGATTTGAAAATCACGATTGTGCGCAACGAAACGGGGATTGTCAGGTTGTAGGGGTCGAGAGGGCAGTGCCCTCGAAAGGTAAACACTTTTTTTTTATTCATGAAATACGAAACTATAATGGATATGTGCTGGGTTGAAGGATTTTTCAATTGAGACGAAGGCGAAGAAGGAGGACGAAGAAGAAGGTTTACGACGGAGGAGATGGAAGAAGGTGGAAGACGTAAACTGGTTATTTATACTTTTGTATCGCGGTGCAAAAATGAATTAGATAATATTTTTGCACTGCGGTTCAAAGTTTAATTTCCTAGTCTATTTTTGAATCGCGGTTTATAAATTTCATTGTATTAATTTTTGCACCGTGATTCAAAGTTTAATTTCCTAATCCATTTTTGAATCACGATTCATAAATTTCATTGCATTAATTTTTGTACCGCGGTTTAAAGATTAATTTCCTAGTCTATTTTTGAATCGCGGTTCATAAATTTCATTGCATTAATTTTTGCACCAAGGTTCAAAGTTTAATTTTCTAGTCTATTTTTGAATCGTGTTTCATAAATTCATTGCATTAATTTTTGCACCGTGGTTCAAAGTTTAATTTCATAATCTAATTGCACCGTGATTCATAAATTTAACCCGATATTTTTGAACCGCGATACAAAAACGTAGTACGCCTCAGCCTTATTAAGGGTATCACAGTTATTTTGCCCTCAAAAGTGTCCTTTTCAAATTGAAAAAAAAAATTGGACTAGAGCGGTTATAAACTTTAGAAAGTGGACTGACTCGCAATTTTTTCTTATTTTTTAAAACCATTATAGTGTACTTTTTAGGGGAAAACGACGATAATACCTTTAATGAAGAAAAGAAGCGCACACAAAGCCACTGTCCTAATTTATATGTTAGTAAAAAAAATTGGGCGTTGCTCAAAATTTTTGGGTGTCGGTAAAAAAATTTGGGTGTCGATAAAAAAATTTGGGCGTCGTTACACATGATTTTTTTTAATGTCTAACTATTTATATACCGAGGCAAGATTTAATGGAATGATGCCTAATTAAGTACCATTGAGGCATGATTTGATGGAAGGGATAAGTATATCATTAGTCCCTAAACTTTGGCCGAAGTCATCATCAGTTCCCCAACTTCAAAAAGTTTCACCACTGACCCAAGTAGGCCTTTTTTGCTCATCGGAGGTCCCTAGCCCTAACGCCGTTAGTTTATTTCCGTTAAGTGAATATGTGCCACTCACATGCACAAAATAATGGGGCCATGTATAACATCATCAAAATAAGGGGGTAATGTGAAAAAATCTCGTTAAGTACAAGAGGAAGAAAGGTAACCGTCGATTTCACTACGGGTAGTACCCGGCGACTTAGGCTCGCCGACATCAACAGCGGCAACAATTTCTTGAATTGTGTCCTACATCCAGAAGTCAATTAAACCGGTCGGCTCGGCTCCAGATTGCATCTTAGCTTTGCTCTCCTCTGCACAAGCCGCCAGCGTCGACGCTAGTCTCGACACGGTGATTCGGGCATTCCTAAACGCAGAACCCGGCAAATCGATGGGCAATTTCATCAATCCGACAGTGAAGAAATTGTAATCAACTTCGAACCACTTCCTCGATTCCCCTGTCAAGTACGGTCCAACGAAGACATTCTGGGATGTTTCCAAGTTCATATCGCGGCAGAGAAACTTGAGAGCAATCGGGTGGGTCAAATCCGAATCGACCCACGACTTCAAATGTTTGAGAATGATGTACTGTTGAAGAGAGGTGTAAGTCGACAAAGCTCTAGGGGTGAAATTGGGAGCACCTTCGTGAGTCTGTCCGTTAAATCTCATGACAACCTCGTTGACAATCGTCTGGCTAATTCACTACCTAGAGAGAGAAACAAACAAAGTACCACTGGAGAGAGATATGAAGTAAGAAGTCCTCCTCTCCTTCACGCGTACTGTCAAATCTCACACATATATACTTTATCTCTCTTTATACTCGTATATTTTTATATGTTTTTACGATTTCATGGCCCTTTCTGGCTCAATCCCAACCTTACCCAGTCATACACGGTTACATTTGATTCCACCATTGTCATCCTCCGTCGTTTCGCTTCTACTTTCTCGGAATAAAATGCTCATGAATTTCGATAAAGCCGTAAAGGAAATGCCACAAAAGTCTTTCTACGTATTCTTTTTCTTTTCTAGCTATTTGGGTTAGAATTTATAATTGACCCATGTGAAATTCAAAGTCTATGGATTAATTTTTAATTGCTCAATTGTTTTATCATACAGTATAATTCTCCAAGGACAGAGTTTCTTTTGTTTCCTAACTTTCATGGATTTGATTTCTCTGTTACTTGCTTGAAACTCAAAGGACGATTTCATTATCTATGTTTGAATACAGTTTTCAATTTTGCCATAATATTTTTCTTGGGCTTGTTTTTCACCAGTATAGCCCCAGATTTTGCAATACGAATCTTGTTTTTGTATAACAGAACGAAAGTAATTAGTAACATAATTTTAAAAAAAATCAAATTCTCGTATGAATATGCAAGGGCAAGAACTTCTGCCATATCTGGGAAGAAGGAGGGACCTTTCACTTTGTCCCCTTATTTTGATGATGTTATACATAACCCCCTTATTTTGTGCATGTGAGTGACACATATTCACTTAACGGAAATAAACTAACGACGTTAGGGCTAGGGACCTCCGATGAGAAAAAAGGTTTACTTGGGTCAATGGTGAAACTTTTTGAAGTTGGGGGACTGATGATGACTTCGGCCAAAGTTCAGGGACTAACGGTATACTTATCCCTTGATGGAACGATGCCTAATTAAGTACCACCGAGGCATGATTTGAAGTAAAGATGCATAATCAAGTAATATTGAGACTGAATTGGAAAAATAAATTGAAGTCTGCCACCATATTAAAGAAACGACGCCTAATTAGTAAGACCGAGGCATGATTGTAAGAAACGATACCTAATTAAGTAACACCGATGCACGATTGGAAGCATTGATGCCTAATTATTTATATACAGATGCATGATTTGAATGAAAGATGTTTAATTAAGTAACACCGATGTAAAATTGCAAATAACGATGACTAATAAACTAAAACTGAGGCATGATTGTAAGGAACGATGCCCAATTAAGTAACACTGAGGCATGATTGGAATAACTGATGTCTAATTTTTAAATCATTAAACACGTGTATTTTTAAATCCAGGCAGAATAGAAAAAATTATTGTCTAATTAAATTACACCGACGCTGAATTGCAAGATACGATGCCTAATTAAAAACACCAAGGCAAAATTGGACACACACATCATAGGCAACGATGCCCACATTATAGACAACTATGCCCAAATTGGATTTACCTGCAAGTGATTTCTTTGGATTCTACCCATCTGTGATTCCATTCCATTCCATGTGATTTCATTCCTTGTGATTCTAGTACAAATCGAACACTTTGATTACAAAATTACAATGAATATAGAACACAAATGTTCTGGGTCTGCTCCATATGAAATGAAAAAAACGTGGAATGGAATGAGCACTTTGATTACAAAATTACAACGAAGATAGAAACAGATGTTTAGCACAATGCTCTTCCCGACGGATAGATGGACATATATGATTTTAGGAAGAAAGAGCTTCAAAGGGAAAATGAGATTGGGAATGGCTATGGGATTTTGGAGAAGAAAGGACGGTAGGAGGAGGGGCATTTAAAGAAGAAAATAACTAAAATAGACTTATGCGGTTGAAAAAAAAAACAGGGTACTTGAGCCGTTATAATTTCAGAAAAAATTGCCAGTCGGTAATTATTCCTACTAATTATCTGAAGAGTTAATTGCGGGTCGATCCCTTTTTGGAGAATCATAACCGCTTTAGTGCTCCCTTCTTTTTTTTCAACCGCATAAGTTTTTTTTTTCCTTCCTAAAATGCCCTATCACCTACCGGGTCCTGTCTACCTTAAGCTTTCAGTTGACTTAACTTTAACATGTGGGGTCCTTGATCAATTACAAAACAAACTCAACATTGATTGTAACTTCTCACGAAATAATGATATGGAAGCACTTGAAACTCAAAATGTAAACCAAACACAGAATACCTACAAATCAACAAATTTAACAGAAAAATTTCGCTATTTAATTAATAACCAGATAGATTTTGCAAGAAATTCATATAATCTGAGGTCCAAAACAATGATTATGCCAGTGAATCCTTTTAAATATAAAGAAAATGAAAACAGAAGCCAGCTTCACTCGAGCATTTTTACTTTAGCTAAATACGAATAAGAGATTTTGTTGATAAGAGGTTGTTGTGTTGCGTGATCTCCATTGGCCTTCCATCCGTCAGAACTTACGATGCGAGTGTTGGAACTTACGATGTAGGTGTCAGAACTTACGATATGGGCGTCGGAACTTACGTTGCGGGTGTCGGAACTTAAGATGTGGGCGTCGAAACTTATGATCTGTGCGTTTAAAATGCGGGCATTGGAGGTTTCTGCTATATTAAGAGTGTCCATTGATAGAAAACTTTATTCGTCCCTTCTTAACGCAAGAAACCTTAACATTTGACAATGCCATGCATACAATTAGTATTTTAATTAGCACATCCACATAGTAGTCGGTAGACGATTAGCTGGTAGGAGTGAAAATTTTGAAATTCTCTTATATATATATATATATATATATATATATATATATATATATTCCATAGCAAGAACCACATCTTAGTACTACAGTGTTAGTACCATACCCTTGGTTGTACAAATTTCCATACCCACATCGGAGTCTTCGATGCCCGCATCATAATCTTCGACGCAAGCATCGCACACATCCACGCAAGCATCGCACACATCCGACACAAGTGTTTTAGTAGGTTGAGGGACTCCTTTGTTTGAATGGATAGATGGACAAATTCATCATGTGAGAGTTCTCTTCCATGGTAGGATGGGATGGGGCGGAGCTCTGTTTTACTTCCTTTTTTCGGGGCATGGGAAATAAATGGTTCTGGGAAAGTGTGAACAACTCCAATTTGATGATCTCGGAAAGCTTGAACAACTCTCTTTGGCCAAGGATTCCACCATTTTCAACCTTTCAAATCTGACGAGAGAATGTGTGTGTGTGTGTGTGAGAGAGAGAGAGAGAAAGAGTATGTGAGAGAAGGAGTGTGTGTGAGAGAAAGAAAGAGAAAGTCAGATAAGAAAGACTTTTTTCATTCCCAAGGTACAATATTAAGACCCGTGAGAGACAAAAAGTACACTTTTTTATATTTCCAAAGTGTAATATTTACTCTTATATCAAACTTTCCATTGTGATGCCTAATTTTTTTTTGGAGGGGGACTTTGTGCACGTGTTTTTTTATTCATTAAGGTATCTTCGACATTTTACCCCTAAAAGTGTACTTTAACGATTGAATAAAAAGAAAGTAGACTGGAGAGGATATAATTTCATCCTATAGGACTGGCTCGGTTATCACCCTTAACTGAATCGCTCCGATTCACCCTCCCCCCGGCCCACTTCTTAACCCGTTCTTGTCGTTTTTGGTCATTTTCAGGTGTCCTCCTTCTATTTGCAAAAAATATTAGTCGGTATCTTTTCACAAACTTTTTTTTCACTACAGTTGCCCTTTTTTTCCAACCACATAAGTCTATTTTTGAAATATTATTGTTCCGAAAAGTACGAAGTTGTAATGGACCTATGTTGTGTTGGAGGATTTTTCAGAAGAAGAAGAAGGATGAGAAGGCTTATGACGGAGGATGAGAAGTCTTACGACGGAGGATGAGAAGGCTTACGACGGAAGAGAAGGAAAAAGGAGGAGGATGAGGAGGAGGCTTACGACGGAGGAGAAGGAAGAAGAAGACATAAGGTTTGATTTATGACGATTTTGCAGCGAAATGCATCAACTTTTGCAGCGCGATGCAAAATCGGATTAGGTAATTAAAATTGATGCATCGTTGTGCAAAAATTGACAGTGCGATGCAAAAAATTAAACAACGTATATATTTAGGGGGAATTTCAAGTGGGTACAATTTTGAAAACATGTTTTCATCTAGGACCATTAATTTTTTGCACATTTCATAAAACTACAAATTGCTTGCCAAATGACAAAAATGCCATTAATGAAAACTCTGATGCCAAGCCTTGGCATCAGGATGATTAATTCCAGGCATCAGGATGATTAATTTCAGGCATCAGGACTCTGATGCCAAAACTCTGATGCCAAAAATATTGCTGATGCCAAAAATGCTGATGTCAAATCTTGGCATCGGTGAAATCTTGATGCCTACAATTGTTCGATGCCAAAAATATTGCGATGCCAAAAAAAATCTTGGCATCGTGCGATGCCTACAATTGTTGCTGATGCCAAATCTTGGCATCAGGTGAAATGCTGATGCCTATTGCTGATGCCTGTCAAACATAATTTTGGCATCAGGTGAAATGCTGATGCCTACAATTGTTGCTGATGCCAAATCTTGGCATCAGGTGAAATGCTGATGCCTGTCAAATATTTCCCTCACTGTAAAAGACAAATCTGTAAAAGCAATAACATGTACAGTCATGGCTAGCACCGGCGATGACTTTTTCAAGGGAAATGTCTTGCCGGCTACTCACCAGAGTTGCTTTCCCAATTGGTGGGTAAACAAAACAATCATGTCTCTGCATATGGTTCTATAACACTCATCATCATTATCTACTTCTTTTTCTTATTCAGCGTCGCCGGCACTACCACTGTGTCGACGGCGCCTGTTGCCGTCGGCAAGACAACCGCCAAAATCCATAAGCAAGCAGTACTCATATGGCATTTCACGACAGTCTTATATCAAGCCAATTCAAGTCAATGACATCATTAATCCGGAGAGCCTGATAAAAGAAATGAGAGGGGGAACACCGGCACGGGCACCGACATCAATGGAGTTGGAGGTAGCGCAAATTAAGGAAATGTGCAGTAAGTGGGAATGGAGAGGTTATTCCATCAATTACTTGAAATATAAAAATAGTAATCAAGATGACAGTCCTAACCTACCTCCCCTCCTTCTTGTTCATGGTTTCGGTGCCTTTATTCCTCATTGGGGCAGGTAATTTACACACTCCCCTCTCCTCCCACCCACACCCCCTTTCTTTATTACTCCCTCTGCAAAGAGTCGATGATTTGAGTTCCAAAAACACGAAAAAGTCTTCTTAATAAAATTTCATATACACATAAAGGGTAGTGATGTACTTTTGTCTTAAAAATGTACCCAAAAGATATGTTCAAAAAATAGGTGGATTTATTTGAAAAAATGTTTTTAAAAATGTACCGGCTTGTAATTATTCCATATATTTATTTGTATTTTGGAGCGGAAGCCCAAACAATCAATCTCAAGCAAATAAGAATTTAAATTTATATCAGTAATAATATAAATTCTGAAAATTTTCCTTATACACAACATTTGTTGGTTTTTCATATTCATCATATATCAATATCTTCATATCTGAACGATTTGTTACCCTAGAAATGACGACATATAACTGACCATAGTTGAAAACTGACTTTTTAGGAAGAGTCCTACATGAGACAATGATTAACTCTGACTTCAGTCTTTTCCTTCTACAATTAAATAGCCAAGACATTCAAACAAAAATCTACAAATTAATAATATTTAACAAATAAGGCTAGAGGACTTACTCTAGATCCTCTAGATCAATGTTGATATACTTGGCACTTTGCTCACAACGTCTATACTGCTGATGTTTTAACAAATATATACCTACTATATTATCGATGACATCTTCATTTGAAATGCAAAATAAAATTAATGAGAGAAAATATGAATAAATTAAGTAAATGTTTGAAGTTGAATAGTAGAATCCCTACCTAATAATCCAGTTTCGTCGATGTTTGGGATTGACTGAATTTCTGGAAAACCTGTAATCTTATATATATGATTTGGAAGGTTTTTGTCCCCAACTGTTATTACATGTGTACTTGTGTAGTAGCCATAAACTGTAATTTATAATTATTTTTTGTTATGCGGTATTTACCACCATTGTCAACCACGCTTATATTTGATATATAGTATAAGCAATTTTCACGGAAGGTTGATTCAAACTGCTTCATCAAAGATTTATTTATTGAAGCATGAATTCTTTCGCGCTGCAAATTGGAAAAAAAAATAGTAATACGTACTCATTTCAACTTTATCTAGTAGTTGAAATATATTTTTACAGAACAAAAATTTGAGTAGATGATTTATGTGCGTACCTCTGCATCTACAACAACTAACTCCATACTCTATGGGAGTTTGAAGTCATTTTCTACAGGAATTGACAACTTTTGACCGGGTTGGACCTTGACCTTCCCTTGTGAATGTCTTTTAGAAGAGATGCAATGAAAGGCATTTGTTAGAGTTTTTTTTTTTTTTTTGCAAAACACACAAATGGGCCACCCAACTTTCCCACTTTCTGCAATTCGGCCACCGAAAGTTTGAAATATCTATTTTGGCTACCCAACTTTTGTTAGTTGCAAGCGGGCCCATTTTTTGGATGGACCTTAGATTTAACCGTTAAGTTATGTCAAATATCTATTTTATCCTTCTAAATACAATTTTTTTTGTGATATTAGAAATCCAAAGGGGTCTAACTGAAAAAAAATAAAATAAAAAAGCCATTTGTATAAAGAGAAGGGATCAAAGTATAATTAAAATAAAAAGGGGCCAATTGTGTGTTTTTTGCCGAAATAAAATAAACCCCAAGGTAACAATGTTGATCTTCATCTTCTCCAAAAAAATAAATAATATCTCAGCACCACCCCTTCTCATTTTCTTATTTGAGTTTGAAAATGGTAGTTCCATTTTCAACCTTGAATTCATGGAATTTATTTCCACAGTTCTTTCCTTGATTCACACAATTCATTTAATCTAATTGGATCCACTTTTCATATCATTTAAACTACCCAAAATATTCAGATCCAATTTTTATATCATATAATCAAATCCAATTTTTAGTCAAAATTTCCTCAAATCCCCATCTCAATCTTCTCTCCTTTAATGTTTCCCCATTTAGTATTCATATGATGTCTTCGTTGAGGCTAGATCTGACCACAAAAATCTACCCAGAACCCAGTTCCATGGCATCCCATGACGGCAACATCGACATCAATGATGATTGAGTTGACCCCTTCACTCTCTAGCCCCTTTTATGAAGATTGACGTCATCCAATTGGCCCCTTCACTCCCTTAGCCACAACCGTCGTTGCTGGAGCTTCAAATTGATCAATTGCTTTACTCTTCTCTTTTTCTATCTTCCTCCCCCCTCTCTCTCTCTCACACACACGAAAAGATCTCGACAACAAGCTCGGTAGATCTGAAAGATCTTTGCTTTCGTCAAAGCTCGTTTCATCAGATATTTCTAGATTTGCTGGGTATGAGAGGCTTTCGGAGTCGATGATCCACGACGCCATGTGCTACTCCCTCCTCCCTAGCGGCATGCGCGTCATGCCCATTCTCTGCAATGTTGCCCACGAGCTCGTCAGCGGCGACCAATCCTCTGACATGCCTGCTGCTTGCGGCGTTGAAATGATCCACACCACTGACAATGCCCTCTGGTCTCTTCCCCTATATATATATATATATATATATATATATATATATATATATATATATATATATATATATATATATATATATATATATATATATATATATCTGGGAGAAGATTAATATATATCTGAAGCTTGGCCATTTGTTGACAGAGAAAAGTTATTTCAGGCTCGGGACTGAGACAATGCCCTTTGCTCTCTTCCCCCCCTCTCTCAAGACCTTCATGCCCTCCGATGAAGATGAACAAATATGGGAAGATGAACAGATATGAAGTGATGAACACACCCATATCCGTAACCCCCCCCAAGTTCTATTATTTACAGTTGAAACCCTTTTTGAATATAATTGTTCTCCCCTTGATATTTATAGGGGTAAAATAGATATTTGACATAACTTAAAGGCTAAATCTAACGTCCATCCAAAAAATGGACTCACTTGCAACTGGACAAAAGTTGGGTGGCCAAAATAAATATTTCAAACTTTCGGTGGCCGAATTGCAAAAAGTAGGAAAGTTGGGTGGCCCATTTGTGTGTTTTGCTCTTTTTTTTTTTTTTTTGTATTGTTAGTGAGTATTTTGTGACTTCTAAGTTTTGTATCATGCATAAAACTATCTGAAGTAACGCAAATTTTTGATATATAGGTGAAATGGAAAATTAAAAAGTCCCTTGGCAGCTGTGGAAGATGGACAAAAATATTATAATGTACAATGGGTTGAAGGACAAATATGTACTCCCTCAATTTTCAAATTAATGTCAGCTTTGATCAGGGCCGTTCCTGACATTTTATAGGCCCGGGGCAAATGAACAAATAAGGGCCCCAAAAAAATTGATAATACCCAAATATGAATGCCTATAATATAAATTTCATACTTCAAAAGACACGTTTAATTGCATTTAACAAAAATTAGTGTGTTTTTGTTACAAATCTCAAAAATACATCGAATTTCAAATAAAAATTTCCATCAACTTGCAAAGCCTTCCATCATCTTGAAATTATCTTGTATGTTGCAATGTCATCACATATCACCTACTAAAACAAAGAAGCACACAAGTAATCATAGAAAACAATTTCGTCGAGCATTTCTAGAAGCAAAATCATCAATAATAGTATCATAATCAACATTATCAAGCATATCCTTCTCAATACATAAAATTGCCAAACCATTTAACCTTTCTTGTGCCATTGATGATCTCAAGTAGTTTTTCAATAACTTCAACTTTGAAAAACTTATTTCTGCTGATGCTACTGTTACCGGCACACTTAACATGATTCGATAAGCAATTGAAACATTTGGGTAACAATATGCAGCCTTAACAAACTCAAGAATTTCAAGTACTGACATTAATGCATTTGGCAGTGTCATTTGCAATACTCTTAATTCAGAAAAAAGATATTCTAAATCAACATCTGACGAACTATCATGAGAAAAAGTTGTATGAAATTTAGTGCAACATTCCTTTAATTTATTTTCATCTAATGCTTTCAAATGATTTGAATAAAATAAGAACCCAAAGATACTTTCAAATGTCTTTAGTTGCTCAAATCTCTTTTGCAAAGAAGTAGTTGCCATATGAACAAGAACTAAAAAGTAGCCAACTCTAAATGACTCCTCAGGCGATTGTATTTCTTCATCATGATCATTTTCATCAAATTGTTTTCTCCTTACAATATGACGTCTAATTGGGAATATAGGTTCTATGTTCATGTCTAATGCAAGGTTTTTAGCAATACTCATGCTCGAGCAAAACCCTTCATTTCTATAATTTTCAAAAAATGACATTACTCCTTCCAAATGCTTCAAGGTAGCATCGATGCACATAGATTTAGATTGCAACTTCTTACTCACCATGTTAATAGCAAATAAAATATCGTACCAGATAACCATACCAAGTAAAAACTCAAAACTTTCTAGTGCACTTGCCAAGCTTTCCGTTTCACTCTTTGACTTGGCATCATCACAAGAATTATTCAGTTCCAACAAAGCTGCCTTTACTTGAGGAGCTTGAAATCTAATAGCTTTAACACTTTTGATTCAACTCTCCCAACGAGTATTACACAATGTATATATACGCTGCACAACTCCAAAAAATGAAACAACTTTAACACAAGAATGAGTCATATCACTAAGAGTAAGATTAAGACTATGACAAGCACATGACATATATATAAAGCTCTTGGATTTATTCCTAGCAATCGCTTTTGAACTCCTTGGTGTTTTCCTTTCATATTAGAACCGTTGTCATAACCTTGACCCCTCACATCATCACATTAAGATCAAGAGACTTAAATGCTTCTAATAATTCATTAAAAAGTCTCAAACCTGATGTATCATCCACCTTCAAAAACTCTAAAAAGTACTCTTCTATTTTTATTTTGTTACTCGACACATTCACACATCGTACGAGTAAAGTCATTTGTTCTTGATGGCTCACATCTGGGGTACAGTCAAGAATTATAGAAAAATATTTTGCTTCTTTAATCAACCCAATGATTGAACTTCTAACACTATTAGCCAAAAGAGAAATCGGCTCATTTTGAATTTTGTGACCAAGGTAATGATAATGAATCTCTTGATTTTGAATGCGTCTAACATGATCTTGCATTGTCACATCAAATTCAGCAATCATCTCAATTAGTCCTAAAAAATTACCATTGTTGTCTTGGTAGAGTTTCTCATTTGATCCTCAAAAAGCCAAGCTATGTTTAGAAAGACATTTAACAACAGAAACTATTCTCATTAGAACTTGCCTCCAACGTTGTTTCTCCTTTGCAATTTCTTGTTGCAAATCTTGGTCAATTGTTTGATTTTTCTTTAATCTTACTCTTAGTTCAAACCAAGTGTTCATGGTGGTCATATGGTCAGCACTATTCTCATGTTGTCTAAGCCTTTCACTAAGATGCTTCCAATCCCTCATTCCATCATTAGCTAACAAAGTTTTGTTGCCATCATGTTTGAACAACTTACAACAAAAACAATACACTTTATCAACATGTTTAGAGTAAATCAATCATTTTCTATCACTAATCTCCCCATTACTCAACTTTCTAGAATAATAAGAATATGAAAAATGTCTAGAAGTAACATCTATAGGAAACACAAGATTCAATTCCCTTATAGGCTCTTTTTCAACCAAAATATCCTTTGTTTTACTGTCAAGATTATCCTAATTTCTAGGATCATAAATATCCAAAGAGGGAACTGGTTGATCATCAACGCCTAAATTCCTAGTATATGAGGCATTAGTTAAAGCAATAGGCTCATTCAAATTAACATCATTCTGATTAATATGATTTTCATCGTTTAAATTCTCAATAGATGGTTTAGAATTCCCATCATCCAATCCGTCAACAGAAGGACCTACTTTTTTTAAAACAAATTTATGAATAGCCCCTCTTTGGGATTCTACAAAATGTTCTTCCCGTTTTCGCTTTTTTTCTTTTTTTCACTTCCAGAAAGATGCTTTTTAGGCAACATATTAAAAAAAAAAGATTTCGATAGCACCTGGAAATTGGAATATGGAAAAAAGGAGTTGTAACTTGTAACCAGTTTATGATGTTGGTGCCTGCAGCCTACATTCAAAGATTCAAACATTCAAACATTCAAACCAATAAATCGATAATATTCATTAATTCATATAAAATCTCGATTTATCCCCAAATTGAATGGTTAAAACTTAAAAATTGAATAGATTAATACTGGAATCGGAAATAAGGAAATTATTACAATATTACCTTAATAGTTTCGAAGAAATCAAACAAATTAATAATCGAAATCGAAACAAACAAATTACAAATTTACAAATTACAAAAATTACGTACCTGAACTGAACAACGAGACGACTGAAGTGAACTGAATATGAGATTCTGAATGCCGAAGCAGCCGATTAGCCGAACGTGTAAGGGACTGCCGGACTGGCCGACTGGAGTCTGGAGTCACAGACTCACAGTCATTGGAGTCTCTGGAGCCTGGAGGCGTTTTGATGGTTGAGCACTTGAGCGGCTTGACCCGTAACAGCCGTTGCCCGTTGTTCGTTCCGTTGAGTCGTTGTCTCGTTGACTAGAGCCTAGAGGGAGAATTAGGGAAAGAGAGAGAGAGTGCGTCTGTCTCTGTTCTGTGCGTTACCGTTTTGATGGTTGAGCGACTTCAATCTTCACGTCATCATTAAGATTCAAGGTCCTCAAGGAGCGGAAGGGTCGGGGGCGAGTGGGCGACGATGTCTCTGTTGCCGATTGGGTGATTTGGAATTGGAAATTGGAATTGCCTATTGCCGAATTGGGTTTGGGTAATTGGGTCTCGTGACTTCTCGGTGATTGCCCTGCTTGGCTGCTTCACAAATCACACCTGGCGGCCTGGCCCATTCTCCAAAATTAATTTAATGCTACATATATATACTATGGATATGGATTAAACTTTGGACCCCTAAATAGTGAAGGCCCAGGGCGGTTGCCCCTCTTGCCTAAGCCCAGGGCCGGCCCTGGCTTTGATTTGCACACCATTTAAGAAAAAAATAATTGAATGTATTATAAATATTGGTGAAATGTATGGTTTCTTTTAATTCCCTTGAGCATGTGGGAATAATAAAGTAGGCAGAAAAAGTAAGGGTAAAGTGGTAAAAATATTTTCCTAGTTTGGAAAGTTTTGAAAGAGAACAATTATTTTAGAACGAACGAAAAAGAAAATGAGAACGATAATTTGAAAACGGAGGGAGTAATATTTATAGTTTATAGAATACAATTCATTGGTGTTGGTTTCAATGAATTATAATAATGCATAAAAGGATGGAGTTGTATTGTTTTACTGAGTAATAATAAATGTTGTGAAATACTGTTCAAGTCTCTAGGCTTTAGTTTCAATGAGTTTTAATATATGACTTTGTATTATTAAATTATAGCATTTGGTGGGAATTTCCTTATTTGTGTTAGAGAAGGGTGTCTATTTTAATTTTTAAGAAAAGGCAAATTGGGCGGGAATTTTCTTGTTTTAGACTACCTATATACATATACTAGTATCTGTGTCCATGCGATAGACACGATGCCGGTATGATATCAGCTCAACGAAGGCTCGAGATAAATTATAGATTACCATTTCGTCAACAAAAACAAAATCCATAATTGAGGGGTTGGTTACAACGTAATTGGTTGTGGAGGAGTTAATTCAAACAAAACACATAACTAAGAGATTCATATGTAACTCAAATACTTACGATCAATCTGGACCGCCAGTTGTGTTTGGCATAACTCGATCAGGGCTGCCAGTTATACCCTGACCTCTTTTATAATGTAGATAGATATATAGATAACTGATGTGATGCACTTGTGCCACCATCCATGGTGCAAATGCGCCAACTTTAGAGACTAAGCCTTCATTGATGCGCACCCACGCCATCCACCATGACGCGTCTGCGTCAAATACTAGAGCTTCTGCCGAAACCAATGCACATGCACCAAAGAACCGCATGCTTGCACCACCAAGCGCAATCACAATTCTAGATCTTGTTCCTTCGCACAGAGGCAACCAACAGCGTGCAATTCACTATTAATTTGTGTGCTTATGATTACAAAGGAAAGAAAATGCATAATTACATTTAGAATATCGATCCTACATGATCATGTCTCGTTATTTTCTTTTAAAGTATTGCTTGTATAACATACTATTTAACACATTTGATACTAAGAGAAGCATGAATACACACTTATGAGAAAAACTCCAAGTAAATGGAGTTAAATGTGCATTATGCTCGTTGACTTGCTCAATTATATCAAGTTGTTTATAAGTTACATATTAATGTCACAAATTAAAATAAATAAAACTTCATTGTGATGCTCTAACTGCACATTAACTCATAGTACCAGTCGAATTTTGATATAATTGAACTTATAGATGACATTTGGTCGTGTAATCTACTCGAGTTAAAGGGCTTAGCCTCATTCAAATACATGATTACATGCCTTGATTTAATAAACTCGGGTTAATGATAGCTTATGAATTTAACATGTTTCATCACACTAACATTCTACATCATGAGTTGTCCATATTTATGTTCCATTATCACATATCTCAAAATTCGTGCTCGTTCACATGAATTTATTTTATACGATTGTCTTAAAGCTCAGCTAATTATCATGTGACCTAAATAAGCTCATGACCTTTTTTGCCTCCACATTCCAAGATTATATAAATTCATAATTCGTTGCATGACGTACAAACGTGATTACCTACTTATTTGCATAAAGTTATATGCGTAACACTTGGCTCTATGCTCGATTTGCTTATGATTGCCCTCTATTTTTTCACGTAGCTCATCAATCATCGCACGGAGTTTAGTGACACCTATTAAGTCATAAAGAACCCTTGCAAAATTAACGAACCTCGGTAATCGAGGAGAAAATCTAAGTCTCATAGATCGAGTATATGAACGATACTCGTTAATCGATGTCAAAAATAAAATCTCATACATCAATCAAACAGAACAAACCTCATTAATCGTGATCAAAATCAAAGTCTCGTGAATTGAACAATCGAACCTTATCATTCGAGGTGAAAATCAAAGTCTATATAATTGAGCAAATAAGCGTATCTTGGTAATCAAGGTTAAAATCAGAGTCTTGTGAGTTGAGCAAACAGACAAACCAAGTTAATTGAGGTAAAAAAGAAAGTCTATGTAGTTGAGCAACTTATCAAACCTTGTTACTCGAGATGAACATTAAAGTCTCGTGAGTCGAGCAAGTAAACAAACCTAGTTAATCAAGGTCGAAATCAACGTCTCGTGAATCAAACAAATAAACAACCTTCGTTAATTGAGGTCAAAATCAAAGAATTTTAATTGAGCAACTACACAAACCTTGCTTGTCGAGGTAGAAATCAAAGACTCGTTAATTGAGCAACTAAACGAACCTTGAGGTTAAGGTCAAAATTAAAGCTTCGGCTAGCCCAAACACTTATATGAACCATGACTAAAAAGAGCAAAACATCAAAACCTTGGCAAGTTTAATCGACCACGGGTCAAGGTAAAAAACCAAAGTCGCAGCTAAATGCACCTTGCAAGGTAAAAAACGAAGCCTTAGTCAAACCCTAGCATTTTATACAAGGTTTGAGTGTTAATCCTTAAACATCCAAGCCTCGGCTATTCCGAGTAGTCAAACAAATTTTGCCCAAGAAGTTCAAAATTAAAGAAGTATTTTCAAGTAAACAAATCAACAAATTTTTGGTGTAACAAGAGATAATCACAAGGGAATAATAATCATCACCCTTGAGATGAACCTTGGGGATTAAACTGATCATTCAAACACACCTTGTTTATCAATGTATGGGCTTAGTTCGAGCACCTAAAAGCATCATGCTCATCGAGAACAATCCTTAAGTGAATATATAGTCATGTTGTTTCACCCAAAGAGTTCATGTTTAAAAAATATAATTATTAAGGGATATATAAGTATCATTAGAGTTTATTATAATTATAAAAATGTTTGAACATAATCAATATGTTTATACTACATGTAGAGATTAAAGTTGAAAGGTTAAGTAGATTGTATGCATTTTTTTTAAATGAAGTATTTAGGTGAAACATTTCAAAATAAAATAGTTGATTCTTTGTATGGAATAGAGGGAGTTTTTTTTTTTTTGTCTCCACATATCCCTCACCGTGTTACACAATCTTTCGTATATGTGTATTAAAATTTACGATAATTGCTTATATAATTTTATAATTCTGATTTTATAAGTTTCTTACTATCATAATTAGCTTCTTGTTTGTGTTTTTAACCCTATTTTCTCTCTACTCATTGTATTTTTTTAACAATTACTCCCTCCATTTCAAGCAAAGAGTCCCCCATTTGAAAGTCAAACTTTTTAAGAAAATGACACTTTTAATAGTTCATTAGTAATAAAATGACATTTTTATGTCTTAATTTTTGAAAGTTGACTCTTTAAGTGAAACATTCCAAAATGAAATAGTAAAATCTTTGCTCAGAACGGAGGGAGTAATATTTATGAGATTGTTTTTTCTTCTTTTCTAAATCAATCTCTTGGTTTTTTCGGTTCATCCTTTTTTTTCTCCCACTCACCCACTTTACCACATCTAAACCCAAAAAAAAAAAAATCCAATTATAACTTGGTACGACATTAATTTTTTTTTTAAAATGAATATAATAAGGATCAAGTACCGTCTTACTAAGAGCATCCACAATGGTGGATTCTTAAACAATTCTCAGAATTGTTTAAGAATTCCCAACCATTGTGGACAATTCCCAAATAAGAATTCCTCCCCAAAATTCCTAATTAATAATTCAAGGGAAGAGAGAGAGAGAGAGAGAGAGAGAGAGAGAGAGGGAGAGTGACCAACACCGCAAGGCTAGGAGGAGTACGTGTGGCACACGCGAGGCTAAGAAGGGTGACTGGTGCTGTGGGCCTAGCTGTGGGCCATTTGGGAAAATTTGCTCTCTTTTTTTTTGTTGAAAATTTTGAATTGTAACCGTTTGATATTTTTGAAAATGACTTTTTCTTTTTATTTATTTTTTTAATTATGTAATGTTTTTAAGTAATTTGAACTATTCACGTTTTTATGTAATTTTAATTATTAACGTTTTTATGCAATATATTAATAACAATTATAAACAGATTAATTTATTTATATTGCATATTTGAATATGCAATATATTAATAAAAATTATAAACGAATTAATTTATTAATTTATTTATATTCAATATATTAATAAAATTATAAACAAATTAATTTATTTATATTGCATATACATATTTGAATATTCAATATATTAATAAAATTATAAACGAATTAATTTATTTATATTGCTATGTTAAGGGTTTTAGTTTAAAATATTTGAATATTCAATATATTAATAAATATTATAAACGAATTAATTTATTTATATTATATATTTGAATATTCAATATATTAATAAAAATTATAAACAAATTAATTTATTTATATTGCATATACGTATTAATTAAATTATTTGCAAAGTATAAAAATAAAAAGTAGTGTAAATAAAGTGAATGATGTGGTAGTGAGATCCATGTAAGAATTGTTGAAGAATTAAAACCATTTAAAAAAAAAGAAATTATGAAAATGTATAATTGACAGTGGGACTCAGCTAACAATTTGTGGGGGAATGTGAACGATCGTGGATGCGCTAAATACATGTACTCGCATCCTAAAAACGACTGAAACGGTAGTAGTCACTATGGACCCACTTGTTATTAATTGTTTGTAATGTTCTAATTGTCCAAACAACATTTCCCTATTTACATAATTACACTACCTGTAATCAAGAAAATTCCCGTTAATAAAATCAAGTACAAGGACAAATTAGTCTCAAAATGTTCAATGTTTCCGCGTGTGTGTAGTTTCACACTTTTTCCTTGGACCGTGACTTAATAAAAGGAAAAGGGTTAATTGCACTATTGGTCCCTCGATTATGGGTCGTTCTCAGTATTAGTCCATTAATATTTTTTTTGTTAAAATTGAGTCTTAAAAGTTTCAAATTTTCACGTTGTCGGTCCTTTTGATAGATGTCGTTTGAGAAATTCCGTTAAATACCACACACATTTGTGTAGAGATAAATTGAAAATTTTCATTCAACTTTTTTTTTAATTTGCAATCAAGTCCCTATGATCTGGAAAAAGGCCAAATGACCTTCCTCAAATTTGAAACTGGTTGACAAAAGTAAGTGTTCGAATGATTTTAAAATTCTCTTTATCTTCTATTTTATTCTTAACACAAAGCAAGTTGGAGTAAATTTTTTGGGGAAAACAAAATTCTCCACCCTTAAGGTCAATCACATTTATCCTTCATCACCTTCTCTTTCTATACCTCTCAAAATTTTCAACACAAAGCAAGTTGCTGCAATTCGTCGGCTGTAACCTGCACGCCTCGCCACCCATCTTCCTGATTGCGTGTTTAAAGAGAACGGTCTAGACTTACTCAAAACCATCCCAAATTTGTAATTAACTACCCACAACAATCAAGCAAAAATCGTTTGAATCAAAGGCGGAGTCCAGCGGATTTATGGCGGGGTAGAAGGGTTTGATGTAGGCGTTAACCCAGTGGTGGGCACTATGGATATTGACGAGGTTGGGGATCTTGCTGTTCGGAATGGTGATGGGCTGATGGTGACCGAGATTCTGGAGTTGGCGAAGCCGCATAGGATGTCGGGGTTGACGTCGAAGATCTTGATGCGGTCGTTGAGGAACTGGGCGATCTGAGCGGGAAGGGGGAGGTTGTTTGCTTGTTGTCGTGGGTGACGTAGTTAACGCCAATGGAGAAGATGATGTTGAAGCTTTGGTGGTTAAAGATTGATTTGTGTCCGGAGAGAAGAAGTCGGTACGGGATGATGGAGAGGAGTGAACTGGTGTAGTAAATTAATTGTGTTTTGTGCAAGCCATTTGATAAGAATTTAAGAATATGCTTTATTTCATAGTTAGTGGTTCTGTTTTGGTCGCCATGTCTGGTTCCCAAAAGAGGTCATGAATGGAAGAAAAAAGATTAAAGTTTGAAAAAAAAAAAGAAGCCGAAAACATTAAAAGTCTTTTTCTTTTTGTGTTTGTATGTTTTTTTAATGTTTTTTTTGTTTATCTTTTTGGGAAGAAGGCCTTTAGGTATTTCTTCAAACTCTAGAGTCTCAACTGCAAATTAAAATATAAGTTAAGGTATGAGAAAATTTCATTTTAGCCCTTATTTAATGTACATTTGCAACTTAGCGGAATTTCTCAAACGTCATCCATCAAAAGGACCGACGACGTGAAAATTTGAAACTTTTAGGATCCAATTTTGACAAAAAAATGTTAAGAGACTAAAACTGAGAATGACCCATAGTCGAGGGACCAATAATGAGATTAACCCAAAGGAAAACATAACCACCACCCAGCTCCAACCGAGCTTTTCTGCCTCTCCACCATCGATAAAGAACGAGTAAATTTCCCAAATGGTCCCTAAACTTTTTGTCATTTTTGCGATTGGTCTTTTATCTACCTAAATGGTCCATGTACTACTTATTTGAAGGAATTGGTCCTTCTGTCAAATTTCATCAATTTTTAACTGTTAAGTTTGAACACGTTCATTTTTGAAAGGGTAACACAATTCACCAAGAGAAAGTAGGGGGCTAACTCTCCTGACCACCATTGCCTCACCCCCGCCATCATTTTCCACCTCTCCACCACCTCCAAACGCCCTTACCTCCTCTCCGTATCATGCTCTTCCCCCCACCACCAAGAATCCATCCAAACCCATAACCAACCCACAGTTAAACCTTGTTTCCACCATAACCAAACCACAGTCAAAATGTCTGCAACAATTAAACTAAAAATCGACACTACCCATTTCAATCCCACCTCTCGAAACAGTTCCCAAATTCGTCTTCTACTCAAACCCATCACCCTAAAAGTATCGTTCTTTGCATTTTTCGAGAACTTCAATGGTGTCTGTCAACTGTCAAGTGCATGTTCTTTGATTGACCAGATGGTGGGTCCCTGGTGAATATGGTGGTGAAGGAGAAAGATAGGGATTTGAAGGCTTTGAAGTCTCATGCAATGCCAAAGGTAAGATTGATTTAAAATGTGTTCATGTGATCAGTGAAGGTTATGTGATCAGTGAAGGTTGAGCTAGTCCATTGAAAGGTTTCATGAGAGAAGAAGAGTATTTGCATTTCAATTTTTTGAAGATGAATGATGAGTCAGTGGTCAATATGTCTTTTCCAATTGTCTTGGCCATTAACAACGAGGCTAAAGAGAGAATCAGCGGTTCAAACAATGTGGCATTGGTTGGTCCAAATGGTGATTCGGTTGGCATTTGTAGGAGGTTGATCTTCCTTATTCCATTTTAGCCATTTTTTTAACTTCTTATATATACACGATATATGAAGAAAAAGGTGTGAGAGGAATGAGACAACATTTTTTTTTAACTTTTTACAAAATAGTCCCTATACTAATTTAAAAGAATTGACTATTTTATCCCTAGGTAAAAGCACGTGTACGTATTTAACGGCACAAATGTGATGAAATTGGACGGAAGGACCAATTGCGTTAAATGACATAATACAAGGATTTGATTTTTTCGAATTTCATTATAGGGACCAATCGCAAAAATGGCAAAAGATTTAAGGACCATTTGAGGAATTCACCCATAAAGAACAAAGAAAAGAAAAATGCAAATATATAAAAGTACAAAAACAAGAAAAAACAAACAAAGAGAGCACACCACTGCCTCTCGTCTCTAATGGTCAAAACAAAAAGTTGCTGTGTTTATCAAAACCACTAAATTATCACGAGACATGAAATAAATTGTGGAATATTCTTTTTAATTAGATTATTAAAGTGTGTGTTACATTTCAATTTCTCAAACATTTTCAAACATTTACCTCAACGATTAAACTGGATTACAAATGATGATACTCCTTCGTTCCGCTCAAAGAATTCATGCTTTGAAAATTATAATTATTAAGAAATATATAATTAATATTAAAGTTGATTATGATTATAAAAATGTTTGAGCTTAGTTAATACTAGATCTTTGTGCCTATGGCACGGTGCCAATATATCTGATTTCGTCAATTGAAACGCCAACGTCTAAATAGAAGATGCGATTTTTTTAAAAAATGTTACAATTGAGGGGTACATTACTTCAAGTCGTAGCTGAGGAGCGTTATTCGAACTCGACCCATAGTTAGAGGGTTATTTGTAAGGAGTTATATGTAATTGACCTATAAACGTTTGATTTTGCGGCGGAATCAACCCACATGACCATATAGTCTCAGTCAATCAATTGAGCTTTATTGTGAGATTATATTAATGTAAGGTTGATGTTTTGTAAGGGGTAATAGTTTAAAAAATTAATCTCAGGGTGTGACTGCTAATAATATTAATTGTAGGAGGTGACTTTGTAAAAGAGTGATATAAAATAAAGAGTTATAAGTTAATAACTTTTCTCACACATGTGAATATAAGAGTGAATCTCAACCATTAAATTTTTTAAAATAATTTAATCTCAACCTTTAAATAACTTTAATCAATTATATATATATATGAGAATAAACTCTATTGTAATATAAATTTTAATATCAAATATGAAACTTAAAGTTAAAATATTATAAAAATAATAAATATAATTTTTAAAAATAAACATTTCAAAATAGTAATACGAACATTTTGACCCGATAAGTATGGAGTATTAAAAACGTATTACTATATCCAATTCAAACAAGAAAGTCTAATGAATTGGAGAGGAGAGAGAAAGTAGAAGTAGTAAGTAGTAACGTGAGAAAGGGTAGGGTCCACGCACGTGTTAGCACCTCTGCATTCAACATTATTACTCCCTACTTTGTGTGTTTAATTAACTTCATCCATTCAATCCCCTTTAATTTTTCCTATTTATTAACCTTTTTTTGTATTTTTCGGAGGTGATTTTCCGAGCTCTTGAAAAATTCTACTTTTCTCCGTCCTCTCAAAGTTTTTCGGGTATCTATTCATCATTCAGAGAGAGAAATGGGGGGATTCAAATAAAGTTCAGACAACATTTCATCCAGACAATAAAGTTTTTGGATTTTGACTTCTGTTCTCTTCCATTTTGCTGGTAATTTCCTGGTGTGCCTTTCTTTTTTATTTCCCTGTCTTTCCTTTTTTTCCTTTTGATGCTAATCCTGTGAATGATTAAAGCCTGAATTCCTGAAACGGGTATTCTTTCCTCGTACAATTGCTCCTTTTGATTAATTATAGATTTTAGAATTTTCAATTCTGCTATTCACAGAGTTGGGTTTCATTTCTATGCTTATGTTTGTGTTTGTTAATTATGTTAAAGACGTTTTGAATGTTTTTAATATCTATTAATTTGCAATATTGTATTTAATGTAGCTCCCCAGCTCCTTATTCATCTTGATGATTTTTCTTGCTTTTCTTTAAAATCTGTTTTCGTTTGTTTGTCTAGGCTTGATTCTAGTCGGTTGGTAGTGGTCCTAATTATCTCAAAAGCTGCTCCTGGTTATGTATATCTTTAGTCAATCTTGTTTATAGAGATTCTCCACCTCTCTCTTTCTCTCTTAAAACGTACCATTACCAAGGAGGAAAGATTGTTAGTATTTGCTCTAACAAAGGACTCACTCTGCCTTATAGACGAATACTGAATTATCTGATCAAATAAGGAGAAGAGGCTAAACGAATTCATTTTGTCCAAATTTGCATACAACGGTTTTTGAGAAGCCTTTGCCATCTCTGTTGTTAGAATTTATCTTTGCATTCAAAATCTTCTCTTAAGCATGGATTGATTTGAAAGTTTGTGCCAAGTTCGTAAGCTGATATAGTGATATTAGATTTTCTATACAAGTATTTAATTTTGGCCAATTTTTTTCCTAATTGGTAATATTATTTATGCACCGTTTTGCTTGTTGCATTATCATAGACCCTATAAACTTGGCATTCAGGGACACCAGCCTGCTATATTTGAGAATCCCTATATTATCATGCGCACACACCAGTTAGGATTTCACAGGTAAAATCAGGCTTTAAATAATTTGGGTTCTTTTCATATTGAATGTATGCCTGTACATGTTCTATGTTTCGCATACAAAGGATCGGGATACTTGGATTCTGTAGAAACATTGTTGAGCTGTGAAATTTACCAATCGTCATTAATGCTACAGACTTGTTGTATATATTATAGAACATGGTATATTGTACAGGTTATCCTTATTATTATGTAAAATTGTAGATTGATTCAATCCCCAAACAAACCACGAATGGTTGGCAGCCAACTTTGGTTCAGCTAAATCTGCTACAGGTTGACAGTTAAATCTGTCAAAATTATGTCAACCTTACATAGTGAGAACATAAAATCAACTTAAAATTACCTTAAATATGGATGCTTTTAGTTCTACTCCACATCTTGTACAAGAATATCATATCAAAGTGGGTTTGCTATCTCGAGAATTAATGAAGAGCTAATTATATATTAGGTATAGAAGTTCCATAAAGACAAACCTGAGTGGCAACATACCTTGCTTTATGCTGGCATAGCTGCCATGCATCTTGGCTGTTTAGGAAAATTTTACGCATGTTTTGTTGAGGCTGATAGAACACAAGGGGATTAGATTCGTTAATACTTTTACGCTGCCTGATGGCTGTTTTTGTTAAGGTAGAAATGTCGCGGTCAAAGACAAAGACAGACAAATGGAGGATTTGTTTCTATTGCAACTGTTGGTGTAGAAATTCAAAAGATATGTGTGTGCAGTTCATTCATTTGGCATTCAAAATTCAACGCAATGATACTCTCTCTCTCTCTCTCTCTCTCTCTCTCTGCAATAATTGCTACTATTCCACTTTTCTAGAAGGTAATAACCTTTGTAATACATAATGATAGTATTGGGTGATTTACTATGTCAAAATATATGCGTCTTTCCTTACCCTTGGATCAACGTGACAATATATTGAACTAGTTTATTGAATTGATGCAGTTTTCCATTTTCATGTCACCTTCCTTACTCTCTTAGGGTTAGAGTGGTCTTCTTGCTCATGTGAATTGGTTGAAGAACCTGAGTACTTCTTGCACTTGATTGGCTACATAAATTGCTTTGATACATACATTGGCGAATGATATTGGAATATGGAATGTATCTTGGGTTCCCGTAAATGTGAAGATGCACTTTTATGTTTATAGAAGTTGCAAGAGTTTAATTCCAATGTAGTCTACCTTTCCAGTGTTAAATACAAGGGAGAAACTCGGGCTAGTCCCTTTTCAAAAGTTTTCAACCGCTTCAGTCCATCATGTTTTTTTTAATGGAAAAAAGGCATTTTTGGGGGCGAAAAAACAATGATACCCTTAATAAACTAAACACACGAGTGCAAAGTATTAGTTCATGTATTGATTTTGCATCGCATCGTGAATCCAATTTATTTTCTGCATCATCGATTTTGCATCGCGATGCACAAAATCAAATCCAACTAAGGTAGTCATTTGTAAATAAATAATTATATTTATAGTCAAAGTTTCCTTATTTTATTGATATTGTAATTAGTGTATGACTCATTTATAGATTAATTGATTGATTTCCGTAAATATATAGTCAAAATTTCCTTATTTGCTTGATATTGTAAATAAGGTAGGAATGAACATAGATTGATTGATTGTAGTCAAAGTTTCCTTATTTTACTTATATTGTAATTAAAGTAGGAATCAAATATATTAAATATAAATCGACTAGATATTCATGCCCGTGCCTATGGCACGGTATTAGATTTCGTCAATTGAAATGGCAGTGCCTAAATAGAAGGTGCGATTTAAAAAAATGTTACAGTTGAGGGATACATTGTTTCAAGTGATAGTTGAGGGATTGATGTTTTATAAGGGGTGACAGAAGATTAATCGCAGGGTGTGACTTTATAATATGAAGATAAAATATAAGGAGAAGAAAAAAGGGTGTCTGCTCATAATATTAATTGTAGGAGGTTAAAAATGGATAACTACTCATACATGTGAATGTGAGGGTGAATCTCAACCGTTAAATTTTTAAAGATAATTTAATCTCAACCTCTAAATAGCCCTAATCAATTACCTAGCTGTTTTATAATATAGATTGATTGATTTCCGTAAATATGCACAAATTGTCAAAGCTGAGCCCGGCCCGGTTGTTCTTTCATGGGACTGGGACTAGGCCCCAAATCAGAAGGCCTGTCCCACTAGGCCTGGCCCGATCACATTTGATAGATGTCTTTTAATCCTTCAATCCTAATCTAAAAATGGCAGCTAACATCAATACAAATATACAATGGTCAGAAAAGCTAATTTAACTAGATAACTGATAATGCCTAAATTTCCCCAATAATATGAATAGAGTAGAATATCCCTAAACAACTAATAATGCACACGTTTTCCTTAATTAATACAACCAAATTAATCTGAATAATAACCCTTTGTAACCTCCAGTGAAGTGCGTTCGGCATGTGCATTTACAATAATTATCTAGCACGCAATCACAAATGATTATTATCAAAGAAAGTTGTTCAAGGTAAAAGATATTCTCATACTTGCGCTAGATCCTGATCATCCATCCCATTTCTTGATTGCCTGAGATAAGTGTCGTTTATCGAGTCGACTAGTGTCATTTTAGCCTTATTGAAGAACTGTAATTGTAGCTTATGAGACAATAATTAGAGAAGAAATGTAGAGAATCTTGCTTGCGAATTGTGTGTGTGTGTGTGTGTACTATCTATTCTACAATGGTATACTTTGCTTGGGATTAACTAGTAAGTAAGTGTGTTTTGCTGTGTTAATGTATTTTATTAATTTATTTTGTCTTTGAACAAATGAACTTTGATAAACTAACTAGCAAATTTAGTTAATTTGTAAATTTATTGAATAAAAGTAAATAGTTTTTCTGGCCAGAGTTGATATGGGCTGGGCTTGAGCTTATCGTAGTATATCTCAGCCCGTCGGGCTTGGGTTGGTCAGGCCCGATTGACAGCTCTAAGATAGACAAATTGGTGCATCGCGATGCACAAATTGATTCTTAGCACGTGTCCGGTTCATTAATGGCAAAGTTGTCTTTTCGCCCCCAAAAGTGTCTTTTTCGAATACAAAAAAAAAAAAAAAAAAAAAGGGGAGCGGCGCAGTTAAAAACTTTAAAAAAGGGAGCCCGCAATTTTCCCTAAATACAATGATGCCTGGCATTAGGAGTTCAGCATGTTGATGATTAGTAGTTGAATGGTTGTTAATAACTCTATTTATCTGTTGTTATGTTAGAGCATTGTCAGAATGATCTTCATGTTGTGCATTAGGTTTTCATAAATAGCCATTATTAGTAACGTTGAGCTTAAGTATTCACCAGATAGATCTGTTAATGCTCAAGAGGAAAATAGGAAACTTGAGTCATGGTTAAAATTTGATACCTGCGATCGGCATATGAAAGCATTGTGTAGTACTTCATGAAATGATATGCATCTTTTCCAAACCTTACATACTGTAAGAGTTCATCAACTGCATGCGATTGAGTTAATCCTTTCTCTGCTTCTTTTCCAAACCTTACATTTTGTAAGAGTGAGGAAGATAGTTTGCATCTCTATGAGTAATGTCACTCTAGAAATGGAAGCAAATGCAAAAGGGACCTTGAAATGTGGATATCCTGCTCGGCAAATTGTTTCATCAAATTTGACTTAGCTTGAAAAGAAAGGACCAAGGGACTTACGTTGCATCTGACCACAAGTTTAGTTTATTAGTTCAATAGGAATCGGGTTCCATTAAGTGATAGAGTTTGCTCTAATTAAAAAGAAGGTGGTGAGAAAGTAATTGTAACTGACGTCAACTATTCAAGTCCTTTCCTCCTCATATTATGGGCCACATCATTAACCCAGTCCCAGCCTGAACTCGAATGGAAGGACGAAGATACTGTTAAGCCCATAAAAAGATTTAGGAAAGTAAAGCTTGAAAACTATGAACAGCAGAAGTGGTAATTAGTAATTTATTTTCATTTTGCTGTTCCTCCAAGTTTTTTTATTTAAAAAAATAAACGCGATTTCACAGTTTGCTGTTGTTTTCAAGAATAAACATGTACTCCCTCCATTTCTAACAAAGTGTCATCTTTGACTCGGTACACAAATTAAGAAAAACTAATTGACTTTATTATAAATATTGATATGCTATGTATTTTCCTTTGAAGCCAAGTGCAAGTGGGACCCATCATTACAGTAGCAAGAATAGTAAGGGTAAAATGGTAAAAATAAATTTTTAAAAAGGAGATATTAGAAAGTGAACACTTTTTTTTTCTGGAACTGACAAAAAAGGAAACATGGACTTTGTTTTAGGAACGGAGGGAGTATTAGGTAATAACATTTTTATCTTTAAACTTCACTAATTTTGGTCTGATTACTTGGATTTCAGATCCTCAGTTGGCTCTTCTTTGCACCTTTTCTACAATGGAGGAAGTGAAAATTGTCGAAGAAAATTCCTCCAAGGAATTGTCTCACTTGGTACCAACGCCCCAAAACAAGGATCAATCAATAAGTGTATCAACAAACCTTGAAAGTGATGGAAACATAGAACCTATTAGCCATGTATCAGTGGCAGATGTTTCCAAAGTAGTTCATCAGCCAGATGTTTCCAAAGTAGTTCATCTGCCAGATGTTTCTGATGACCCAGCTAATCAATATTTTCCAGCGGACATCTTACAGGTATCAGTTACAGATGATTCCAGAATAGCTCATCAGATAGATGTTTCTGATGCCCCAGTGGATCAACTTCTTTCAACGGGCATCATTGAATCTGCTTCTCCTGTTACAGTTGTTGAATCCCAAAACGATCAGGTTCTGGTGGCTTCTATATCTCAGACTAGTGATGTACAACATACTTCTGATGGACCTACCCTTGAGCAGGAAACCTCAGGTCCATTAAATGATATTTCAAAGCTGTTGGATTTACCAAAAGAGGAAACTTTGACACCTCCATCAAAACCCATTCTCCCACATTCAGAAGTAAAACCAGATGACCTTTTGCCAAATGATACTTTGGAGCATAAAAGAGAGGAAGTCCTGCAATCAAGTCCATTATATACCCCAGAAGCAAAACATAATGATGGTTTGCCATTGTCTCAAGAAGATGGCTCTGTTAGCCATGTTAATGTTCTTGTTGATGGTGTAGTTACAACTTCTGAATTTCCATCAGGAGTGCGACCAATTGAAATTGAAAATCATGTAGTCGCATCAGATGAGGATGCTGAACTAATGGCCAAGAATCTCAGGGTTAATGTTAAGACAACAGAAGGTCTAGACCCTTCTAAAGATCTCGAAAAGGCTGACTTGAACCGAGGACAAATTGATACAGCTGCACCTTTTGAATCTGTTAAAGAAGCTGTATCCAAGTTTGGGGGAATCGTTGACTGGAAAGCCCACAGAGTCCAGACTGTGGAGGTATAATGCTTTCCAACCTCCTAGTTTCCATTTCTTGAACAGCTCTCACCCTACAGCCAAAACGAAAAAAATAAGAAATTGTTGTTTTCACTATATTCCTCGAATTGGTGAATGCTTGATGATCTTGGAATTAATTTTATGAAAATGGGTTGACTTGTAGAATTTTGTATTTATATTAAGAACTTGAGAACTGACTCTATGCAGAGACGCAAGTACATAGAACAAGAACTTGAGAAAGCAAACGAGGAGATTCCGTTGTTTAAGAAGCAGTCTGAGGCTGCTGAAAATTCAAAAATGCAAGTGTTAAAGGAGTTAGACAGTACTAAGAGGTTGATAGAAGAACTGAAACTCAATCTCGAGAGAGCAAAAACGGAGGAGCATCAAGCCAAACAGGATTCTGAGCTTGCCAAGCTGAGGGTGGAAGAGTTGGAGCATGGGATTGCAGATGAATCTAGTGTTGCCGCCAAGGCACAACTCGAGGTTGCCCGAGCCAGACACGCCGCTGCAGTTTCTGAGCTAAAGACGGTCAAAGGCGAGCTGGAAGAACTTCGCAAAGATTATGCTGTCCTAGTGTCGGAGAAAGATGTGGCTGTTAAGAAAGCTGAGGAGGCTGTCGCTGCATCGAAAGAAGTTGAGAAGACAGTCGAAGATTTGACCATTGAGCTGATAACGACGAAGGAGGCTTTGGAATCTGCACATGCTGCTCATTTGGAGGCAGAGGAGCACAGAATTGGAGCAGCCATGGCACGAGAACAAGATATTTTGACTTGGGAGAAAGAATTGAAGCAGGCTGAAGAGGAAATTGAGAGGCTAAACCAGCAGCTTCTGTCAACAAAAGATCTCAAGTCGAAACTAGATACTGCTTCGGCATTGCTACAGGACTTGAAAGCTGAGTTGGCAGCTTATATGGAATCAAAACTTAATCAGGACATGAAATCTGAGGAATCAAAGAAGGATACTCACAATGATATACGAGCAGCAGTTGCTTCAGCAAAGAAGAATCTCGAAGAAGTGAAGTCAAATATCGAGAAAGCAACCGATGAGATAAAGTGTCTGAAAGTGGCAGCCACTTCGTTGAATTTAGAGCTGGAGAGAGAAAAATCAGCACTTGCCGCCATTAGGCAGAGAGAAGGGATGGCATCGGTGGCGGTTGTGTCTCTTGAGGCGGAGCTAAACAGGACAAGGTCGGAGATTGCTCTTGTCCAGATGAAGGAGAAAGAAGCAAGGGAAAAGATGTTGGCGCTGCCCAAACAACTACAGAAGGCAGCTGAGGATGCAGATCAGGCCAAGTCGCTTGCTCAAATTGCTCGTGATGAGTTGAGGAAGGCTAAAGAAGAAGCAGATCAAGCAAAGGCTGGAGCAAGTACAATGGAAAGTAGATTACTTGCGGCTCAAAAGGAGATAGAGGCTGCAAAAGCTTCAGAAAAGTTAGCGCTAGCAGCTATTAATGCTCTGCAAGAGAGTGAATCAGCTCGAAGCCATAGAGATGAGGATGAGGATTCGCCAACTGGAGTTACGGTTTCTTTAGAGGAGTACTATGAGTTGAGTAAGCGGGCCCATGAAGCGGAGGAGCAGGCTAACATGAGGGTGGCCGAAGCTATCTCACAAATTGAGGTAGCTAAGGAGTCCGAATTAAACAGTTTGAGCAAGTTAGAGCAAGTTACTTCCGAACTGGCTGCAAGAAAGGAAGCATTGAAGATTGCCATGCAGAAAGCTGAGAAGGCCAAAGAAGGGAAATTGGGTGTAGAACAGGAGTTAAGAAAGTGGAGGGCTGAACACGAGCAAAGGAGAAAAACCGGTGAGCCTGTTCCATTAGCGGTGAACACAACAATGAGCCCAAGAGCAAGCTTTGAGGAGGGAAAAGAATCAAAGAGCTTTGATGGCCCCCAAGATTCCGCGTCTCTCAACCATAGACACAGTCCAAGGGCCTATTTGGAAGCAAACACAAGCAATAGCGAAACTCCTGAATCATCTCCTGACGTGAAGGCTACTAAGAAAAAGAAGAGGTCATTTTTCCCGCGTATTTTCATGTTTTTGGCCAGAAAGAAAGCACAGGCGAACAAGACAGCATAACCCTTTGCCATTCTGACATAATTTCTCCACTGTACATGCAACAATTGTTTTTGCTTACGCTAAATTGATTGGATTGCATTTTTTACTCGCAAGAAAGGATTGCAACGAGGGAGAGGACCTTTTTATAGGATGTAAGAAGTTGTATTATACCGCTTTTTTGGGTGGGACAGAATAAGGTGGTTTTCTGATTGTGTATAGGGTTGTTGCTTTCGTCCACCCCAGTTCTTATATGTGAGGTCTGTAAGTTTGCTCATATACAAAACTATGAACTTTCTGAAAGTGATCTTGTTGATATATATAAGTCTGTCTTTCATACAATTCTATTGACCTTTGATGTTCGTCACTTCAAGTTTGTCATATCCAAAGTCAGGTTCACACTTCAAACTACAGAAATGGGTCGTTTAGTAGCAAGCTTGAAGGTTGCAAACATTAGATCCTTTCCGGCTCTGAATTCATGCGCCATCTCGTCCTTTTCTTTTAGTTCTGTTGTTGCTTTTATGTTTTTGGATTTTTGTTCTTTGTTTTAAGTTAACTCTTTTCCTTCTGTGGTACCAAAAGGTATAAAAGAAAATAAATTACTCAGCCGTTACATGGTGTACTCAAGAAATCAGACTAAACTTGATTTTATAATGAGAAGAATATCGCACTGATATCTTGCAACATTTCAGCATGCAAGGCCTATAGCAAAAGGACTTCAAGTTTACACCCTAAGAAGCAGATCCAGCAAGAGTTTGAATGATAGTTTTGTGCCATGGATTTAAGAGGTGCTCAACGAGGTTGTCGATAGGGCCTACATGAGTGATCGCAGCTTGAACGAATATCCCGAGCATGGCTACCATTGCGAGCCGTCCTACAATGACAATCTGAATTAATTCTACACACAATCCATCACAAGGAATTAGATAGTAGTTGATAATCAAACAAAGAGAGAATACCATTTTTAATCTCCTTCAGCTTCCACTCTTGAGCATTTTTAATATCTTTTGCAAGGCCAAGGGGATTGAACAAAGGGCCACCAGGGTATCTGTCACATTAAGCGGCCTGCTAAGCATTTTTTTTTTTTCGTTTTAAGTAAATATTTCTACTAAGAATAATGAAGAAGCCGAAAATGATTACCCCGGTTCTAAACCTTCTAGTGCAGCTTCTATCCCAAGGAAAGGTCCGTCCCTGGCTTGGGATCCAGGATTTGTGAAGTCCACGTACCTTTTGGTTTCAACAAACCTGCAGAAATAGAGGCAAATGCGGGAATATGGAAAAGTGGATAGTAATACGAAGAAATGACAATGTAAATCTAAAAATAACTTGTTATCAATATTTTTCTACGATGGCGTTGAAGGTTTTACTTTTACCCCATCAAAAGTAACTGGATAATGAAGAGAGTTGTGGTACTGGCAAAATCAAACTTTGTGGCACCTGCTTCATACCACACAGGTAACTTGCTTATTCCTGTTACACGGAGCAACTGCAACAAGAAAAAGAAAAAGAAAAACCACACAATATATATGTAAGTGACGGGGAAAAGCGAACAAAGATGGAAAGGATCTTGGAGGGGGAAAATGACGTCTTAAAGGGTTTGGTTCAAATCCTATCAACATTTTGTGGTAGATAAGGAAATCTGCAACTATCTTGTCCAAAAGGACCAAGGTCATCTGTCAAGTAGTAACTTACATCAGTGAATAGAATTCCAGCAACTCCGGCCATTGCAAAGCGAGCATGAACCAGTTCCGCCTGAACATACCACTTCAAGCTTTTGGGATCCTCTCCAAGTCCAAGAGGATCAAACCCGAAATCTCCGGCCAGACTTTATAAATAAGAAAAATACTAAAAGAGAATTTAGCAATGCAATTGCAACATGATTGAAGCCAATTTCACAAATGTGGGAATCGAGGGATCAGGGACTCTCACCTTCCATCGAGATACGGTGGAGGGTCAAGCCCTGGAAGCCATGTGGGTCGCTGCTGAGCTTGAATCATGGTTTGAAAGTAGCGCAGACCAATTCCTCTCCTAGCAGGGTAATAATTGTTTGTAGCACCCAATGCTGGTTTACTTCTTTTGCTGCCAAGAAAGGAGGAAGAAGAGGATGCCAGAGCTTGGAAGCCTCTTCCTACTGCAATTTCCATCTTTTTTCTATCAGCATAACAAGTTACAGCCCCCCACAATTCCAAAACTTGAATGATGCACATACACCACAAGGTCCACAAACATGTCATCCAATAGCCACTTCACTACTGGCACACTTAGTTACATGGGCCCACTTATCCCAATTATTTTTCAGCCGTTGGATTCCCCATGTAGCTACAGTAAAACACTTGCTACATCTTTGATCACGCAGCATGTTTGCCTCCCTCCAATTTATCTTCGGTCTCTGTACTCTGTTTAAGACCTTGGTGGATAAAATCTCAAACATCCGATGATCCGACCATACCATATTAGTAATATTACGGTACACCCATTATTAAAAGTTAAAACTTTTTTTTGTGGTATCAGTATCAAATTATCAATATACCCCCTTCGTTTTTTCAACATTTTTTTTTCTTTCAACAATCTACTTACCAAATATCTCATTTTTTGAGCAACTTGCAATCTAATCATACAGGAAGTAGAGAGAGAGAGAGAGAGAGAGAGAGAGAGCAAACAGGAGTAACTTCATGCATACACAAACATTTCTTGACTAGACCATGAAAGAAAATATTCTCATTACTTCAAACATTATGAGTTTACGACAACAATAATATTGCTGAGGCTCACCAAGCCCTCGCAACAGTTACAAAACCTATGAAGAGAATGAAAGTACAATAGCGAGTACTAGCAGATACACTAAGAAGCTTTGTAGATAAAAAACATTTTAAACAACAATGGAGATATATGTGGAGGCCCAAATGTTAAACAAAGAGAGCATTGTTTAGACGTGAGAGAGCCTGCTGGATATGCTGAAGGAGCTAACTTTCATGGGCGTGGCTACAACCAGTGGAGCCTCAGGTGAATCGCTGACTGCGAATTTTTCGTGCATGAAGCGACTGTCAACAATGGAGTCGTCTTTTAGAACTATCTTGTAGCAGTAGCAACTCTTCAGGCCTACCTGATTTCTGTAGCACTGGTGGGAGCCATCCTTCACCTGTTGGAAGTTCCATATCACGCTGAACTTGCCTACCGTGGCAACAAGGTGGCGCTCTTGCTTCCCGTTTTCCGTCACCTATGCAATTTTATGAAACTGTAACTATTAATCCAATGTACCAAGAAAAACAACAAAATAAATGACATTACGGGTATGTTGAAAATTCCGTAGGCCTCAATTGATGCACTTTGTTTAATTTAAAAAATTCCTGCTTTCTTTGCCAGGATAACGCTATGTTCCTTGTATGCAAGGACATAAAAACTTCACATACAGCAGAAGGCTTTCCTGCTCAACAAATTTACAAGAAAATCAAACTAGAATACTGTAATACCAGAGATAAAAATACAGATACATCCCTCTTTTAACAACATTTTCATTTTTCTTTCTGAACTCAATTTGGTCCCTAATACATGATATTATCAGATGAAACTTCTACAACAAACTACAAGTTTTGTGCAGATTCTTCAAATGCCACAAGTGAGTTACAATGATCCAACCAAAAAACAGAACAGAAAATCATCATACGCAAGATAAAGCCTTTGGACCATGGAAATTTCAAATATTAACATGATTTTTCATCAAAGGACTAGAAGGCATAACCAAGCAAGAATAGTTGTAATAGTAAGCATGCCACTGGTCAACCACACAGCTGCAGTATTTCACATATTTAATTCAAAATCTGTAATAATACTGAATAAGAGAATTCAAAAGAATGCATATGATGGGCCACATAAATCAAAGCACTGGAAGGGAAATTAAAGCGTACCCATGAGAACTGAGCTCCACGGAACTTATTGTTCACTCCAGCCATATGTGAATCAAGAGGAGTCAACTTCAACAACCTTGGGGCCGCGATTTTGTTCCCCATGCGGCCAGCAAAACCAGTCTTTGAATTCCCATCCTTGTCAGTGAACAAAGTGCAAATAAGAATCAAATAGGTATCAGTTGTGCCCAAAATCCACTTCCCATCAAAAGTAACATCCACATGAGTAATCGGTGAACCAAGACCTGGAAAAGCTGTCTTGGCCTGCCTCATAGTATTGTTCGAATACAACCTAATTTTTCCATCAAGGGAGCCAACAACAATTGACCCATCACCCGTAGTTGCAAAGCACTGAAAATTAGTCCCCCTCGAGAACTGATGCCCCTGGGTCCAATTCAGGACAGGCGTATTAGCATCAGCAAGATTCTGAACCATCCCGTGGCGGTCACGCATATCCCATCTACATAGTCTATTATCATCCAATCCCAAAAAGGTCGAACCAGAAGGGTCCATTTGAGCTCCCTTACTATCATTCGTGACATCCCTCATTGTAATATCAGTTCCATCTTTCTCAAACTTCCACTCGGTAACAACTTTCCCAGTCTCAATGTCAAGCTGATGTAACCCTCTCGTATGAGGTTTCCCATCATTCATTGGACTCATCAACAGCATATTCGTCTCAGCTCTCATAAGAAGAGCCTTTCTTGGAGTCGAATACACAGAACTCTTCATTCCACTATCAAAATTCACATAAACCCCTTTCCCATGTACCCCATGAGAGAAATTCTTAACAACTTGAATCCCAGAATTACTCACCAAGAAACTATTATCCAATGCACCTAAAGCCAAGCTTTGTATTGCACCTCCACCCTCTGCAGCCTCCTCAAATTCCTCCCTCAAATCTTGATTAACCCTCACTGGGGTTGCAGGATTAGGACTTTTACCAAAACTATCCTCTGCATCCTCCCACATCGAATCGTCTGCCACTTCCGGGTTTGCCCACGCAATGAAGTCCTTCCCATAAACTTTAGCCTTGTTCTTATCCGTACATTCAAACCCATAAGTATTTTCAAACAAACAAACTTCATATTTTTCAATAAAACCCTTAAAATCCTCTTCAGTAAAGAACTTCATAGCATACACACCAGACGCAACTAAATCGACCCGAAGCTGATCTCCCAAACTCTTCAACTGCAACTGCTGGTCAACCCTGGACCGGACCTTTGACCCGACTTTCAAAACCCACCAAGATTCTCCCTCATCTTCTTCATCTTCATCGTCAGACCCTTCTTCGGGTTGAGAAGTCTTGACAAAAGAGTACGAAGCGAGCTTGTCGATAACGACCCATTTCGATTTGGGGGTGTTGCCGCCAACATGGAGGTAGAGCTTGACGGCGTTCTTCAAAGTCGGGCTGTTAGAAGGGTACTTCAATTTGAGGGCTTTGAGTTTGGCCTCAACTTCATCAATGGACGATGGCGTTTTGGATTGTTTGGTACCGGAATCGTGGTCTTTGACATCTTCGTAATGTTCCTCTTCTTCGGTTTCTTCTTGGGATTGTTCTTCTTCGGAGTCGGAATCGGAGATTTCCAAATCTTCGCGACTGGGAGCACCACCCATTGTGTTTGGAGGGGGGAGATTGAAAGGAAAAGAGAGTGGAGTGACTGTGTAGAAATGGGGAGGAGGCTATTTGGATTCTGGATCGGAACGTTTGGTGAGGGTCGGGGAGCGCCAATTTGAATTTTTTTGAATGTAGGGTTTGAGAGTAACATTTGGACTTACCGGGTACTGGTTGAGTAGGTTAGCAAAAGTTCTTATTTTCACTTGTTTGGAAAAGACAAAATGCATATTTAGGCCACTGTACTTTTCAAAAAATTGCAATTAGATCACTGAGACGTTAAAATTTTTGGGATGACCACTTTACCAGACTTATGTTGAACGTTAACCCATTTTTTAGATAGACATTAAGTTTAACTAATAAATTACATTAAATACATATTTTCATCTTTTTCCTCATAAAAGAGAAGTCCGTTCCTCCCTAGCCTAGAAATAAGCTCGAAGTGGGATAGATTTGGATGCCTAAGCTTTCAAATGACGTGTCTCATAAATTCCTTCACCCTTCTTTCAACCTCTTCACCGTCACCATAAACTCAGACTCCATCACCGCCTTGTATGTAGACCCCAAATCGTCCCCCTTCCCAACGTCTCCATTGACACCTTCAACATGTCTTCCAAACTATAACACTTTTCGGCAAATCATCTTTTCTGCAAAAAACCAGACTCCTTACGCCCCCCTCTCCTCATCCTCCTCCCCACAAAACCCCCTTGTTTACCCACATTATTACCACCACTGCCACCACCGTCTTCTCCCTCCGTCGCCACCACTATTTCCCTACCACTAACACCTCCCCGCCCCGCCCTTTTCTTCTCCAGTGAAGACATCGATTGCCACCTCCAGATCTACTACAAGATCTATAACGCCACCACGATATCTATAACGAAAATTTATAGATTTGTCACCTTCATCTCTAGATCAGTTAGATCCATTCTAATTTTCTTGTAAATTTGTAGATGATGCCTCCATATTCAGATCTGTTAAACACTTAGAATCAACGGCCTTGTACTTTCTCGTTTGATTGGCAAGCGTTCAAATGTTTTGACAGCTAAAGAAATTGATACATTTATATGTTTTATACAAAATGAGTATAAAACAAGAGGCTAAGCATCCCGAACACCTTTTGAAATTAAACAATACAACCCAGATTCCTTTTGGACTTTGAAGGAATGGTCAAGCTATTGGTGCATTATGAGATTCCTAAAGAAAAGCTTGCCCGTGTTCTTAACGATGTGAATCTTACCAGGGCTTCGTATCTCAAGTCAGTTGAAGAGATAGAGAAAACATTAGAGAGAGATGGCAGATGAGGGGTTTTGTGGTTCTTTTCAGTTGGAGAGAGAAAAATGATTAGTGTTGTTCTTGTGGATATGGGTTTCTCAATTTTCTTGAAAAATTGTAAAAAAGGGATTTTGTGATTACACAGATTTGATTGGTTTGATACAATTAATTTTGTAGGTTATAAGTAATCTACTGATTTGGAGCTGTTGTAAAACCTAGATCTCATTAAGCACTTGATATGAAATTTTAATTTTGAATTTGGAGAGTGTGCGTATGTGTGTGTAATTTGAATTAGAGAATTTTTTTTTAATTTTTTAGAGAAGATGATGATGATGAAGACGAGGGTAAAATAGACATTTAACTTAACTTAACGTCCAAACTTAACATACATCCAAGATAAGTCTAGTACAGTGGTCATCCCAAAAATTTTGACGTCTCAGTGGTCTAATTGCAATTTTTTGAAAAGCATATTGGCTCAAAGGTGTGTTTTGCCTTTGGAAATCTTTTGAACATACTTCGTCGAAAAACATTTTTCAGCGTTTTGCAAGCATACGAACAATGTTATGAAAAACAATTCATGAATATGTTTAAAAAGTTAAATACTTTGTCCTAGTATGAATGCCCCTATTGAATATATATTAACTAGATCTTCATACATGTACTTATGGCATGGTACCAGTATATCCGATTTCGTCAATTGAAATGACAATGTATAAATAGAAACTTCAATTTTAAAAAAAATGTTACAGTTGAGGGGTACATTGTTTCAAGTGATAGTTGAGGGATTGATGTTTTATAAGGGGTGACTGTTCAAAAGATTAATCGCAGGGTGTGACTTTGTAATATGAAGATAAAACATAAGGAGAAGGAAAATGGTTGACTGCTCATAATATTAATTGTAGGAGTGACTTGTAATAGGGAAAGAAAAAATAGAGAGTTAAAATGGATAACTACTCACACATATGGATGTGAGGATGAATCTCAACCGTTAAAATTTTAAAGATAATTTAATCTCAACATATGAATATCTCTAGTCAACTACATAGTTATTTTATAATATATACTAGATCTTCATGCCCGTGCCTATGGCACGGTGCCACTATATCTGATTTCGTCAATTGAAATGACAGTGCCTAAATAGAATGTGCGATTTTAAAAAAAAATGTTACAGTTGAGGGGTACATTAATTCATGTGATAGTTGAAGGATTGATGTTTTATAAGGGGTGACTGTTCAAAAGATTAATCACATAGTGTGACTTTGTAATATATAGATAAAACATATGGAGAAGAAAAATGAGTAACTGCTCATGCTATTTAATTGTAAGGGGTGACTTGTAATAAGGAAAGAAAAAATAGGGAGTTAAAAATGAATAATTACTCACACATTTGGATATGAGGGTGAATCTCAACCGTTAAATTTTTAAAGATAATTCAATCTCAACCTCTGAATAGCTCTAGTCAATTACCTAGCTGTTTTATAACATAGATTTTAAAAAATCTTCGAATTTAAATAAATTTTCCTTTAATAACCCCCCAATTAATCACTAGTGATGTCGAATCAATTGAGTCCATCATTTTTCAATTTAACAAATATGAATAACAAAATTATAGTTGATATGAAAAAAAAATTAAAAAAAAAATTGATAATTGTTTTGGAATGTCCCAAAATAATATAGTGAACACTTAATTTAGGATTTAGTGAATAATTATGAAAAGTATAATTTATAAATAATGGGAATAACAACATGACTTTTTTCTACGAGAAATCCCTTCAAAATACGGTTGAAACATGTCAAACCTTAACCAACCTAGAATCCACTAGGAAGAGATAAATGAAATCCACCAGATAAAAGAGAGAACTCTAATTTTATTAAAATTAATAATTTAATTCAGAATTACAATGAAGCCTATTTTTATAGGATTAGTAATGCTTGGAAAATAAGTTAAAACCTCCTAAAAAGTAGCATAACCTATATAGTAATCTAATATGACTTAAATTCATCACTTAGATACTTAAATCTACTTATAAACATAAAAATATTACCCTATTAAAATTAAATACGAAAATTACAATAAAATAAAAATACTTAAACTTAAAATTAAAACTAATCCAATCTTATCTTACAACAATTACTTTGGATAATTGAATGAGTGTTTTTTGGTGAAAATGACTTGGGATAATCGGATGTGTGTGTTTGGTGAAAATAACAAGCAAAGGGGTTTTGGTGAGAAGAGGAGGGAGTGTTTAGGGAGAGGGAGCGGAGTGGCAAGCGTTGAATAAATTTTGAAAAATGACTTATGAAAAATGAGTTTGTAAGTCATTTTTTAAGGGGTATACTTAATACATCACCTATAAAATACTTAATACATCACTTTTAAAAAATGTTTAACCAAAATACGCTTTACATAATTTATTTTTTTTGTTTTTTTATTAAATTTAATTTAACAAATTTTAAATTTAAAAATATTTTAAACACAATTAATTTATTAATTAATTTGATTTAGTTACTAAACACAATTAAATTACTAATTAATTTTATTTAGTTATACTAAGTGAAAAATTATCTTTGAGTTAGGTTTAAATTAACAAAAAAAATAATTTGATTTGAATTAGGTTTAAATTAAAAAAAAAACAAGTTTTGGGTAATTTAATTTTTTTGTTTTTTAATTAAATTTAAATTAGCTAAAATTTAATTTTTTGTTTTTTATTAAATTTAAATTAGCTAATTTAAAATTTAATAATTAATTTGATTTGAATTAGGTTTAAATTAAAAAAAAATAGTTTTGAGTTTAGGGACCGGTTTTGTACCAGTCTAAATGGGGAGATGGGCTAGGGACCGGTCTGGTAGCAGTCCAAAATGGAGGGGGGGGGATGGGTTAAGGGCTGGTCTGGTAGCAGGCGCTGGGCTTGTGGGGGAAAAGAATGGGCTTGGGACTGACTTCAATCCAGTCCTTAAACCCAAAAGTTTTTTTAAAAAAATTTAAACATAATTCAAATCAAATTAATTATTAAATTTTAAATTATCTAATTTAAATTTAATAAAAAAACAAAAAAATAAATTGTAGCTAATTTAAATTTAATTAAAAAAATAATTAAATTACCCAAAAAATGTTTTTTTAATTTAAACCTAATTCAAATCAAATTAATTATTAAATTTTAAATTAGCTAATTTAAATTTAATAAAAAACAAAAAATTAAATTTAAGTTAATTTAAATTTAATGAAAAAACAAAAAAATTAAATTACGTAAAGGGTATTTTACTAAAAAAAATTTAAAAGTTTTGTATTAAACATTTTATAGGTGCTGTATTAAGCACCTATGTTTTTAAAAAGAATGTTTCATTTTTCGTTGATTTGTAAAAACCTTTACGTTGATTACATTCTTTAAATGTTACTAATATCAAAAAAATGAAGAAAATATTTTACGGAAGTCATTTTTTATGAAACAAACGAAGCCTAATTTTAAGAGAGAAGTGCTATGGCAAAACGATAGTTCAAAAAGAAATAAATTAAAAAAGATCAACAACATTGCACAATTACGTTGATTTATGTTAGATGTTCATGTTGCTCTTATCATTTTCTTTCTTTTTTGGTAATAGTAGTAGTATAATTTTTAATTTTTTAGGCATTATGATTTAAATGTTAGAATATAAAATTAACATCATTTTCTAACAAATGTGGAATATATATATATATATATATAGTGGAAGTCTTCTAACCAACATGAGATACATAACAATAATAGTAAGTATTTTATTTTCATACTTTTGAAAGATACATCTATTATATTAATAATAATAGTAGAAGTCTTTTATCTTAAAACTTTTGAAACCAACATTATTTCTATCTAATATGAGATACATCTCTTCTATTGTTAGTAAAATAATTTTATCTACCAACTTTTAAACTAAAATAATTCTTTATTGGTAAGATTTTATTTAAGGACTTTTAAAGCCAACATCAACTTCTAGCAAATGTGAACATATATCTTCTTTTGTTAGTTTAGTAAAAGTCATTTATCTAAATACTTTTTAAACCAACATCAATTTTTAACCAATGTTTGTTACATCACTTTTATTGGTAATTATAGTAAAGATTCATCTTACATTGGCTATAAATTAATGTTGATTTTAGAAATCATTAAAGTACTCACCTAATTCTTGTTGAAAAAATAGTGTTTTTAGTGAAAAAAAAATTATGCAACTTGAGATACGAATTTTTTTACGCGTCATTTGTTTGTTGGCAAAGGTAATTGTGCAAATGTATTCTACTCGGTGAGAGCATCAAAATGATATATTTATTTGTACAAATCGAGTTTTGGATGAATAAGATATCAAAGCTTAAAGTATGGTATTAGAAGTGGGTCATTAGAGTAAAGTACTCATCCAATACTAATATAATAATATTATCTCATATTGGTTAAGAAATGATACTGATATTAAAAATCTTTCTATATAAGACTTCCACTATTATTAAAAATAGAAGGGATTAATAGTAAATGATTAATATCACAATATCATATTAACTATTATTTTTAGCTACTGACTAGAAAATGAAAAGTATCAAGTCAAGTGATGTGGAGGCTTGAAGATTCAACAATATCAAAAGTTGAGTGATGTGATACATCTCTTCTATTGATAATAATATAAAAATCATTTTATCCAAAGACTTTTATAATCAATATCTATTTTTAAATAATGTGAGATACATCTCTTTGTAACCAATATGAGATACATTATCTATAAATATTTTAAACCAATATCACTTTCATAACCAATGAAAAACACGTCTTTTATATTGGTAATAAGTCTTTTATAAAAAGACTTTTAATACATACATCACTCTCTAACCAATGTGGAATACATCTCATCATTTAATAATAATAGTAGAAGTTTTTTATCTTAAAAAATATCTTAAGTTTTTTTTTTATCTAAAGACTTTTAAAATCAACATCACTTTTTAACCAATGTAGGATGTATCTATTTTATTGGTAATAATGGTAGAAGTCTTGTATATAATCTAAAATAGTTTAAAATCAACATCATTTTCTAACTAATGTGAGATATACATCTTCTATTGGTAATAATGGTAGAAGTCTTGTATCAAAAGACTTTGAAAACCAATATCACTTTCTAACCAATATATGATATATCTCTTATATTGACAATTAATAATAGTATTTTTAAAACTAACATCAATTTTTAATCAATGTGAGATACATATTTTATATTGTTAATAATAGTAAAATATTGTGTAACTAATGTGAGATACATCTATTGTAAGAGTGAAAGCCTCTAGTCTAAAAACTTTAAAATCCAACTTTTCTTTTTAGATAATGTGATATACATCTTTTTTATTGGTAATAAGAATAGAGGTTTTTTATATAAGACTTTCAAAACAAACATTTTTTTTCCTAAACAATGTAAGATACATCTCTTCTATAGTGATAAGTAGAAGTCTTTTATCAAAAGAATTTTAAAACTAACATCAATTTATAATCAATATGAAATACATCTCTACTAATATTACCATTAGAAGAGATGTTTCTTATATTTATTATAAATTGATGTTAGTTTTAAAAGTCATTAGAAGTCTTTTATCTTAAAACTTTTGAAACCAACATCATTTTCTAACGAATGTGAGATACATTTATTCTATTAATAATAGTAGTAGAAATTTTTTATCTTAAAAATTTTGAAATCAACATTATTTTCTATCTAATGTGAGATACATCTCTTCTATTGTTAGTAAAAGAATTTTATCTAAAAACTTTTAAACTAAAATAATTATTTGTAACCAATAAGGAATAAATCATTTTTATTGGTAAGATTTTTCTTAAGGACTTTTAAAGCTGCCAACATCAACTTCTAACAATTGTGAACATATAGTAAAAGTCATTTATCTAAATAGTTTTTAAAGCAACATCAATTTTCAACTAATGTTTGTTAAATCACTTTTATAGGTAATTATAGTAGAGATGCATCTTACATTAGTTATAAATTAATGTTGATTTTAGAAATCGCTAAAGTATTCACCTAATACTTGTTGAAAAATTAGTGTTTTTAGTGAAAGAAATTATACAACTTGAAGCACGAAATTCTTTACGTGTCATTTGTTTGTTGGCAAAGATAATTGTGCAAATATGTTCTACTTGGTGAGGGCATTAAAATGATACATTTATTTGTCCAAATCGAGTTTTGGATGAATAAAATATCAATGCTTAAAGTATATGGTGTTTGAAGTGGGTTATTAGAATAAAGTACTTACCCAATGCTTTACCCAATGCCAATCTAATAATATTATCCTACATTGGTTAATGATTAATATCTCAATATCATATTAACTATTTTTTAGCTAATGGCTAGAGAATGAAAAGTTTCAAGTCAAGTGATGTGAAGGTTTGAGGATTCAACAATATCAAAAGTTGGGTGAGGTGGCACAACTATAATGCTCCTTACCAACTTTAAATATATATATATATATATATATATATATATATATATACTAGTTATTTAGTCCGTGCTTCACACGGGTACAATGTAGGATATATATATATTTTTTGTAATAATATTATAACTTTTAGACATTGTAATTAGATTGTTAATCTCTTCCATGGTTATAATTTTTTTTTCTATTTTTACTAATATTAAACGATTTTTTTTTACCTAAACACTTTTAAAATTAATATAAGTTTCTAGCTAGCGTGAGATACATATTTTGTATTAATAATAATAGTAAAAAAAAATTATCTAAAGACTTTTAAAATTAGCATTTAATTTGATAATAATATTAGAAGTCATTTTGCTAAAAACTTTTTAAATCATAATTTATTTTTAAACAATGTGAGATACTTATTTTATATTTTCATTGGTAATGAAAGTTTAAGTCTTTTATCTAAAGACTTTAAAACCAACACCACATTCTAACCATGTGGTATACATATTTTCTATTAGTAATAATAGTAGTAGATAAAAGACTTTTTAATCAACATTCATTCCTAAACAACGTGAATACATATTTTCTACTGATAATAACAAAAGATGTCTTTATCTAATGACTTTTATAACCGATACTCATTTCTAAGTAATATAAGATACATTTCTTTGTAACTAATGTAAGATACATCATCTAAAAACTTTTTAAATCAATATCACTTTTATAACCAATGTGAAATACTTATCTTCTATTGCTAATAATTGTAGACTTTTAAAATCAGCATCACTCTTTAACCAACATGTAATACATATCCTCATTTGGTAATAATAGTACAAGTCTTTTATTTTAAAAATTTTATAACCAACATCTCTTCCTAAATAATGTGAGATACATCTCTTCTAAAAGTAAAAGTCTTTTATTTAAAAACTTTTAAAACCAACATCATTTTTAAACAAATGTAGGATATCTCTTCTATTAGTAATAATAGTAAAAATCTTTTATCTAAAATTAAAGTTAACATCACTTTCTAACTAATGTGAGATATACATATTTTATTAATAATAATGATATAAGTCTTATATTTAAAAGCTTTAAAAACAAACATTACCCTCTACCAAATGTATGATACATCTATTCTATTGGTAATAATAGTATTTTTAAAACCAACATTAATTTATAACCAATGTGTGATACATCTTTTCTATTGATAATAACAGTAGAATACTTTGTAACCAATGTGAAATACTTGCATCTATTCTATTTGTAACAAAAAGTCTTTAATCTAAATATTTTTTAAACCAACATTTATTTTTAAACAATGTGAGATATATATCTTTTATTGGTAATAAGAGTATGTAAAATGGCAACCCGGATGATTCAATTGTTGGAAATATTTTATTGATATGTAGATAACATGAATAAACTCACTATATATAGGGTACAAGAGAAGTTAGATAAGTAACAATCTGAAGTTTGTTAGATACATGCTTACATCAAATATATGATAGAGGTTATCACAATTCAAATTTTAAATTTGTGATCTGGATATTGGAAAGCTGGTGCATGAGGGCTCTTTTCATGTTGATTGTCTTAATAGGTTTCTTGAGCCGGAGTGACATCGGAACGGACACCCAACTTGGCCACGAGACGACGAAATTGATCTGCACCTAGTGGTTTTGTAAATACATCTGCAAGTTGTTGTACGGAGGAAATATGGACTGGTTTAATCAACCCTGATAGAATTTTCTCACGAACGAAGTAGCAATCAATATCAATGTGTTTCGTGCGTTCGTGAAAAACTGGATTTTCAGCAATATGAATAGCTGCTTGATTGTCACAAAAGACTGAAATTGGTTGTAAAATAGGGATGCCTAAATCGTTAAAAAGATAACATAACCATTGTAATTCGATGATAGTTTAGCAAGGGCCCGATATTCACCTCGGCGGAGGAAAGAGACACAGTAGGCTGCTTCTTGGATTTCCAAGAAAGGGGACTGTCACCGAGCATCGTAAAATACCCAGTTGTAGATCGGCGAGTGGTTGGGCAACCTGCCCAATCTGAGTCAGTGTACCCTTTAAGGGTGAGAGTACTAGAGGAAGATAAGAAAATACCATGATTAATGGTACCCTTTAAATAACGAAGAATGCGAGTTGCAGCGGCCATATGGGGCTCGCGAGGATGCTGCATGAATTGACTAAGATAATTAATTGAAAAGGTGATATCGGCCCGGTAATTAGATATAACAAAGTACCAATAAGACGGCGATATTGACTTGGATTTTGTAATGGAGCACCCGCAGTGGGGAGAATTTTCAAATGTTGTTCCATTGGAAAAGCGGATGGTTTGGCATCTTGAAGATTAGAATCGACAAGAATGTCAAGAATATATTTACGTTGACATAAAAAAATACCTGAGGGAGAACGAGAAACTTCAATTCCAAGGAAATATTGAAGACGACCTAAGTTCTTGATGGAGAACTTAGATTCAAGTTTGGATTTGAGAGAGGCAATTTCTGATTCATTATCACCAGTGATGATGATGTCGTCAACGTATACAAGGACAAAAAGTGTGAAATGCGTGGAACGCTTGATAAAAAGGGAATAATCAGCCCGTGATTGGGTGAATCCTTCAGCTAAGAGTGTGGTGGAAAATTTATCAAACCATTGTCGAGAGGCTTGTTTAAGACCATATAAAGATTTGTTTAACTTGCAGACACGTGAATCACCTGTCATGTTAAAACCAGGTGGGAGTTGCATGTAAACAGTTTCATGTAAATCACCTTGGAGAAAAGCATTGTTAACATCAAGTTGGTGGAGAATCCAACCATTGATGGAAGCGAGGGATAATAAGACACGAACCGTAACTAGTTTGGCCACAGGGGCAAAAGTATCATGAAAGTCTATCCCTTCTTGTTGCGTAAAACCTTTTGCAACCAAGCGAGCTTTATACCTGTCAATGGTACCATCAGCGCGAAACTTGACTTTGTAAATCCACTTACAACCAACCGTGGACTTTCCAGGTGGGAGAGGGGTTAAGGTCCAAGTGTTATTAGCTTCTAACGCTGAAATTTCTTTGCGCATGGCCTCTTGCCAGTGAGGATATTTCATGGCTTCAGTGAAGTTTTTAGGTTCAGTGGTTGTGATGACACTAGTTAGAAAGGTGCGATGATGAGGGTGAAATTGGGAGAAAGAAAGGTGATCGACTAGGGGATAAGGTGAAGAGGCCGTACAATGGCGAGTAGAGCATACAAAATCACCCAACCATGTTGGAGGATGTCGACTACGATCGGAGCGACGCAGTGGTTGGGCAGGAGAAATGATGTCCAGATTATTGACAGGTTCAGGGACCAAAATAGGATCTTGTGTAGATTCGGGAGGAGAGGCTTGTAGGGAAGGGTCAAGCCCATCGGAAGAAGAGAAAGGGGTACTCCTAGGCGAAATAGGAGGGGAAATGTTAGGAAGAGGAGAACTAGACTGAATCACGGAAGAGTCATGGTCATGAGTGACATTGTCATACACTTGAGGATGAGTGGAGATGAAGAAATCATCAGAAGTAGGAAAGGATTCTTTAAAAGGGAAAACGTGCTCATGAAATGTGACGTCCCTAGAAACAAAAGTTCTTTTAGTGGCCAAATCCAAAATAATATATCCTTTATGATTGAAAGGATAGCCAAGAAAAATTCCAGGTTTGGCTCTTTGATCAAACTTATGCTGAATATTTTTGTTATGAGCATAACAGAGACAACCGAAGATACGTAGATGTCTATAGTCAGGGGGTGAGCCAAGAAGGATCTCTTGGGGTGATTTATGCCCAAGTACTGGAGATGGTAATTTGTTGATCAAATAAGTGAGAATGGCATTCTCCCCAATAATCTAGTGGGAGGTTAGCTTGGAATCTTAAAGAGCGAGCTAGAAGATTAGAAGATGGCGGTGTTTTCGTTCTACGACCCCATTTTGTTGGGGAGTGGAAACACAACGTTGATGACTTCGTTGAATCCCATTATCATGGAACCAAGAATCCCATTATCATGGATTTCAAGTTTGGATAAAAATTCTTGTCCATTATCCGATCGAAAACGTTGAAGTTTGGGGAGAAAAATATTTAGGGATCCAAAGGATACATTAGTTATCTTCTTGGAATATTGAGTCATGACATAATTAAAAAATATTTCAAGAACTTTATAGTTTCGCTTTTAGTGTGCATGAGATATACCCATGTACAACGGGAGAAATCATCCACTATGGTGAGAAAATATTTTGCACCAGTAAGAGAAGGAAGAGTAAATGTTCCCCATATATCACAGTGTAGTAGCTCAAAACAAGATTTAGATGAAATAGAGCTTTTATTAAACTTTAAACGCGTCTGTTTTTCTTGAGGACAGACATTACAATCGAAAGAGAAATTGGAACTAACATGTTCAGAAGAACGACAAATAAATTTAAAACGGTCGAGATTGGGGTGACCAAGCCTACAATGCCATAAATCTAAAGGCATTTTATTAAATAAACATGAAGAATTTAAATTAAGAGTTGGGGAAATTTGAAGGCGATAGAGTCCAGCAACAAGTTCGCCTCTACCAATCACTTTCTTGGTTGCTTGGTCCTGAAATAAACACATATTGCGTGTGAATAGCGCAGTACAATTGAGAGATCGAATTAATTGACTTACAGATAGCAAGTTAAATTTAAAACTTGGTATATGATATACATTGGATAGATAAAAAGAAGGAGAGAAAAACACTTCTCCTATATGTGTAACATCTGCATATGACCCATTAGGCATTTGCATTGAGATGGGTTGTGGAATTAAATGATAAGAAGAGAAAAAAGATAGTGAAGAGCACACGTGATGGGTGGCACCACTATCGACAAACCATGGGATAGATGGTTGCGAAGAAGAAAGGTAATCTGAAGCGGAAAGTATTATACCTGAAAGGGTATTAGGGGGAGGTGCCATGTTTGTGTCGGCATCTTCTGTCGTGACGAGAGAAAGGAGACGATTGCATTGAGAGGCAGTGAGATTCGCTAGCATGGCAGACATGGCGGTAGGAGGGGCAGCGGAAGAAGGTGTAGGCGGAGGAGGGGGCGAGCTTCAACCATGTTTGCCCGCGGTTGACTTGATCGATCAGGAAACCCAATGAGATAGTAGCAAGTCTGGCGGTAGTGACCGTGTCTGTGGCAGTGATCACAGATAGGACGTTCTCGTTTCTTTCCTTTAGAGTTATAGGAAGCAGGACCATTGTTTGGGTTTGGAGAGGAATTAACGGCGGGGCACCGTGTGCTGAAGTTGAGAGCAGCAGATTGTATGGAGGGAATTTGTTTAGCATTAATGTTTTGTTGCTCCTCTTCTTGTAATACAAAACTAAAGATTCGAAGAACAGGAGGTAATGGGTCTCGCAGCAAAATCTGGCTACGGAGACCTGAGAATCGGTCATGAAGACCTTGCATGAATTCCATGGCACGATCTTGTTCATGGCGTTCGAGGAGGAGTTTGCTAGCGCCACAGATGCAGGGTGCCACAGGTACTAGAGAGTCATGCTCATCCCATAAGCCTTTCAATTGAGTGTAATACATGGATACCGGCATGGATTCTTGCTTGAGATTAGCAATTGCCGACTTTAATTGAAAAAGTTTGGGACCATTGGAATTAGAGAAACGTACCTGTAAGTCTATCCAGATGTCATGGGCTGTTTTGGCAAAGATGCAACTTGGTCGAATACTCTCATGAACCGAGTTAAGCACCCAACTCCCTACCAAGTCATCACAGCGTTTCCAGCAGTCATAAAGAATGGGATCATCTTTTGGAGCTGGAAGAGAGCCATCAACGAATCCTAGTTTTGCCTTGGCATTCAAAGCTTTTGAGATACCACGAACCCACGTTGGATAATTGTCTCCCTGCAATAAAGGGGTATAGAAAACAGAAGTTGGGTTGTCGTTTTGATACACAATGTATGGATCGGGTTTTGACAGTTTGCTTGTGGTAGTCTGTTCAACTGGAGAGGTAGTGATGGTAGGACTGTTAGTTTGGGTTGGAGTTTGGGTTGGAGCATTATCATTGATTTCAGCCATGAGAACTGAGATGACAAAGAAGAGAAAAAAAAATTATATTTTAGCGGGATACTATTGCTCTGATACCATGTAAAATGGCAACCCGGATGATTCAATTGTTGGAAATATTTTATTGATATGTAGATAACATGAATAAACTCACTATATATAGGGTACAAGAGAAGTTAGATAAGTAACAATCTGAAGTTTGTTAGATACATGCTTACATCAAATATATGATAGAGGTTATCACAATTCAAATTTTAAATTTGTGATCTGGATATTGGAAAGCTGGTGCATGAGGGCTCTTTTCATGTTGATTGTCTTAATAGGTTTCTATAAAGTAAAAGTGTTTACTATAAGACTTTTAAAACTAACATCTTTTTCTAAACAATGTAAGATACACTTTTTTCATATTCTAACAATGTGAGATATTTCTTTTCTATTTCTATTGGTATTAAAAGTTTAAGACTTTGATCTAAAGACTTTTAAAACAAACATCTCTTTCTAACCATGTAATATACATCTTTTCTATTGACAATAATAGTATTTTTAAAATCAACATTAATTTTTAACAAATGTGAGATACATTCTTCTATAGTAATAATAATAATCTTTTATATAAAAACTTTTGAAATCAACATCTCTTTCTAAACAATGTGTGATACATCTCTTCTATTGGTTATAACATAAAAATAATAATAGTAGTAGTATTTTATCTTAAATAGTTTTGAAACCAACATCTCTTTGTTAACAATGTGTGATACATCTCTTGTATTGATAATAACATAAAAATTCGTTTATCTATGAATCTTATAACCAATATATGTTTCTAAATAATGTAGATCTCTTTGTAACCAATGCGATGTACATTATCTAAAAACATTTTAAACCAATATCACTTTCCTAACTAATGTGAAATACATATTTTTTTTCTATTGGTATTAAGTATTTTTATAAAAGACTTTTAATACCTACATCACTCTCTAACCAATGTGTAATACATCTCATTATTTGGTAATAGTAGTAGAAGTTTTTTATCTAAAAAATATATATAAAACCAACATTTCTTTTTTATAATGAGATATATCTATTATCTTCTCTTTTATTAATGATAAAAGTAGAAATCTTTTTATTTAAAGACTTTTAAAATCAACGTCACCTTTTAACTAATGTAAGATTTATCTATTTTATTTGTAATAATAGTAATTTAAAACCAACATCAATTTATAACAAATGTGTGATATATATATATATATATATATATATATATATATATATATATATATATATATATATATATATATATATATATATATATATATATCTTATGTTGCTAATAATAGTAAGTCTTTTATATAATCTAAAATAATTAAAAATCAATATCATTTTTTAACCAATGTAAGATATACATCTTCTATTGGCAATAATGGTAGAAGTATTTTATCAAAAAACTTTGAAAACAAACATCACTTTCTAACCAATGTATGATACATCTTTTCAATTAGTAATTAATAATAATATTTTTAATACAAACATCAATTTCTAACCAATGTGTGATACATTTATTCTATTGGTAATAATAGTAGAATATTTTGTAACCATGTGAGATACATCTCTTGTAAAAGTGAAAGTTTTTAGTTTAAAGACTTTAAAATCTAACATTTTCTTTTTAAACAATGTGTTATACATCTCTTTTATTGGTAATAATATAAAATAATTTAAACTCAACATCATTTTCTAACCAATGTGAAATATACATTTTCTATTGGTAATAATGGTAAAAATCTTTTATCAAATATATATATGGAAGCTTTGGATAAGTCTTCATTCTAAAGCATCCATGTGGAAGTTTTAAAAACTTTTGGTTTTCTAGTGGCTTTGAAAATCGACATCACTTTCCAACCAATGTATGATGTATTTCTTCTATTGGTACTTAATAATAGTATTTTTAAAACCAACAATTTCTAACCTATGTGGGATACATCTCTTCTATTGTTGAAAAATTGGTGTTTTTAGTGAAAAAAATTGTATAACTTGAGGTTCGAATTTCTTTACGTGTCATTTGTTTGTTGGCGAATGTAATTGCGCAAATATGTTCTACTCGGTGAGAGCATCAAAATGATATATTTATTTGTCCAAATCGAGTTTTGGATAATAAGATATCAAGACTTAAAGTATAATACTTGTTTAAAAAAATAGTGTTTTTTGTGAGAGAAATTGTGCAACTTGAGGCATGAATTTCTTTACATGTTATTTGTTTGTTGGCGAAGGTAATTGCGCAAATGTATTCTACTCGGTAAAAGCATCGAAATGATATATTTATTTGTCAAAATCGAGTTTTGAATGAATAAAATATCAAGAGTTAAAGTATAATACTTATTAAAGAAAATAGTGTTTTTAGTGAAATGAATTTTACAACTTGAGACACAAATTTATTTTCGTGTCATTTGTTTGTTGACAAAAGTAATTGTGCAAATATGTTCTACTCGGCAAGAACATCAAAATAATATATTTATTTGTCCAAATCAAGTTTTGGATGAATAAGATATCAAAGTTTAAAGACATCAAAATAATATATTTATTAGAAGTAATATCTAACTTGAAGAGTTTTATAAACTTTTATCCCACATTGATTAAAAGTAATGTTAGTTATAAAAGTTTTTAAATATAAGTCTTCTAATATTGACAATAGAAGAAGTTATATATACTAATACTAATACCCCTATTATATTGATTATTATTAGCTAATGGCTAAAAAACCAAACGTTTTTAAAACTTCCACATAGATGCTTTAGAATGAAGATTTATCCAAAGGTGATAAGGTGACACAACTATAGTGCTCCTCACTAGGGGTGGCAATTGGGTGTTACCGGTTAATTTGGATATTATCCAATAACACCCATTAAGGTTATGAGATAAAAAAATATACGTGTTTATTGATTTGACACTAATAAATGATTATGTAAAAGTAAGAAAAAAAATAAAAAAGTTAAATACCTTATTAAAAAATTAAAAATTTACATTCATTATAATTATAAATTATAAATAACAAACAAATATTCTTAATCCAAAACAAATAAAAAATACGTTCATAATAATCAATAATTTTTATGATTACTTGTTTATATTTATATTAACTTTCAAATATATATCAAAAAGTGGTCTAGTCTAGTGGTAATAAGCTTTGTTGTAAGACAATTTGATTCAGGTTCAAATCTCGCTAATGGTAAGCTATGCATTTAATTATTATTATTTTTAAGTAAATGGCTGACGGTGGCTGGTGGCAGTTGGAGGTGGTGGCCGGTGGTGGGCAGCGGCGGGCGGTGGTGGTTGCCGGCTGGTGGCGGTGGTCGGTGGTGGGCAACAGCGGTGGTGGTTGCCGACGGTGGTAGGCGGTGGCCGGAGGTGGGAAATGACGGCGGTGAGTGGAGACTGTTGACAGTGGTGACATTAGTGGATAAATCCGATGGATAACCGGTTAATTATCTATTTTGTTAATGAGTGTTAATGGATAATAACCAATAAGTCTTTTATAATGGATATAATAGATAACTCATTGGGTTAGATAAATTTTTGCCACCTCTACTCCGATGGATAACCGGTTAGTAATAGCTCATAGCATCATTTTGTTCCTCAAGAGTCAAGAACTCAACATAGCATGTAATCATAAGACCGTTACTAATTTTACACATCTGTGCGCTAAATGTATAAATAAAACTATTTATTAATTAAATAATATTTAAGTAGAACAAAGAAGTAAATCAAAATTAAAAGAAGTAAATCAAAATTAAAAGAATAAAATAAGTTAGAGTAATGTATTAAATAAGATATTTTTATGAAATTATTATCATTATATTTTTAAGTTATGAAAATCAAAAGTTTGAGAAAAATATATGAGTACTCTCTCTTTTCAAATTATCGTCGACCTTTCTTTTTTCATCCGTTCTTAAATAATTGTTATCTTTCAAAACCTTTCATTTTAAGAAAATACTTTTACCACTTAACCCTTACTTTTTCTACATATTTTAATTATGACTACATACTCAAGGGCATTAAAGGAAACCATAAATTTCACCAATATTTTTAATACAATCAATTATTTTTTCTTAAACAGTGTGCCGAGTCAAAGTAGATAATATTTTGAAAACGAAATGAGTATTATTTATTTAGTAAATATATATATCATAAATTAGAAAAGAAGATAAAACATGAATAACTGTTAATTTACTTAATAATAAAAATTAAAAAAATGTAACAAACATTACAAAAATTTACTTTTGAGTATGCGAGAGATATCTATTTAAACGTCTTTTCATGTTCGAAATGACAACATGATTTGAACATTTTCCATGATTTGTTGAATCAATAATGGACGAAATATTTGAACATGTAAAAGGTGAGTAGATATATAAATTACTTTTTCTTGTATTGTGTATTTGTGTAGTAGCTGGAAAAAATATGTACTCCCTCCGTTTTCAAATTATTGTCTACCTTTTCTTTATCATCAGTTTTTAAATAATTGTTTTCTTTCAAAACTTTCCCTTTTAGGACAACACTTTTACCACTTTACCCTTATTTTTTCTACTTACTTTAATTATGGTCACATATTCAAGGACATTAAAAGAAACCATACATTTCACCAATATTTGTAATCTGGTCAATTCGTTTTTCTTAAAAAGTGTACTGGGTCAACCCAGAAACTATTTTGAAAACGGTGGGAGAAATATTTTAAATATATATAAATAAATATTTAATAAATATATTTTAAAATAGTATAATATATCTTACCATTTGTGATATCCAATAAAAGAAGAACTAAAGTAGGATGCAACACATTTTGATTAGAACCTCCAATATTATAGTGTTGGGAAGCAATATTTTCTGCAACATAATTTATATAATATTATAAAATTAAAGAAACAAATGCCAAGAAATCATCCAGATATACTATTATTTTCATATGGACTGTATAATTCAAAAGACTTTAATACAACTCATTCAAAAGACTTCAACAAAATTATCCGGGAACAATATTATTTTCTTATGACCATTTTCAAAATGAGAAATAAAAAAACTCACCCTATTGAAAAACACTAAAAGGAATGTTATATATAAAATCCAACCCATTAAAATCTCACCTCCGCCCCTAATCCCCATGTGATGTAAGTTATCCATTTAAACCTATTATATATAACCAATCTGTAGAAAATAATAAACTTCAGGAATAATGACATAACCTTTCCATTGATTGAATCATCTATTTATATAAAAGTTACAATTAAGGTAACACTAAGAGTGTGGTACAAGAAATCTTTACAAGAAGGAATTACAATAAGAAAAGAATTACAAAAGGAAAGGAACTATACAAGGAAGGTAAATAAAAATAAATAATAATAACAAATAAATATAATAATATTATTCTCCAATATGCCCCTGCAAGATGGATCCCCGTGATGAGAGACTAATCTTGTTAAGAAGAAGTCGAGATCATGTACAATGGGGGAGCAACATCATTAAGCTACCAAAATCATTAAAAATAAATAAAAAACATCTTTAAACTACTCTAAGTTACCCAACAAAAAAACTCCTTAGAGCGGTGACACAAACCCCAATAACTTTACATACCCACTATATTTATCTCAATTATATTATATCTTTATATATTATATATTAATAAATAAATTCGTTTATGCAAAATAAATTTTATATTGCATAAATTACTAAATTCAAAATTCAATTAATTTTTAATAAAAATATTTTTCAAAAATTAATATTCATTATTAAATAATAATACTATATATTATATTTTACATGTATTAAATTCAATTGATTCAATGTTATTATGGTTAATTATATATTACATGTATTAATTAGTGATTGTTAACTATGAAATTTATCCATTGAGTTAATATTAACTACTTAAGGTATTTTCAAATATTATTTATCTGTTATGTAAAAATCACTACAATAATTCAAACAATAAACAGAAATACAACGATTCAAATAGAAAGTCCGCCAACAATAAAACAAGCATAATGAAAAATACAACGACAATAAAAGTGAAGATTATTCAAACACCAACATACTCGTTACCAAAAAGTCTCCAAATATTTCAAATCATGTAGCAGGCGGCGATGAGACTCCTTATCTCAAACGACACATCTTCTTTTAAGATACCTCTGGTGCTCCGGAATACACTCGTTAAAATATTGTCATGCCGAGCTACCATCTGTAATGTCTATCTGATCATAGTCGGAAACATTTGGAAACATTAAAAAATTTGTGGAGTAAATGATTCGTTGGGCGTAGATGAGGGTTGATTATCTTGATTTTTTTTTGTTTTTGCCTTTTCGAGAGAATAAACGTGAAGCCATTGATTAGGTAATTAACAGTAAAAATAATATTAACAACAATAATATTACTAATGATAACAACAACAATAATAAGAACTTATTCATTGCTAATACTCCGTATAAAGTAAATGACAATAATAATATAATAATGAGAATAATAACAAAACAATTAGCAATAATGACAATAATATTAATAGCTAAATTATAATTATAATAATAGTAACATTAATAATTAACAATTAAATAAAATATTAGTACTAAATTTAGTTAACAAAAAATTCTTGAAATAACTAAATATGGTTAATGGAAAATATCAAATTTTGGGAGGGAGAGAGAGGAAAGGAAGGAAAACTCAAAAAAATTGTAGAAAATTGAGTTGGTATCCAAATTCAGCAAACCAAGTCTTTATTTATAGATAAAAATGTGTATATATTTTTTAAAAAAATAATTGAAAAAATAATAATTTTTGAGGTGAAATATAGGCCAAAAATTAGATAAAACAATTGCATGAAGGGATGTTCATATCTCAAGCCAAGTATGTTCTTAACTTGGTGAAGAAATTCAATATTGAGAATGGAAAACAAAAGAAAACCTCTATGGGTACATCCAATAAACTTAGCAAAGATGAAAAATCTGAAAGTGTTGACCATACATTATATAGGAGCATGATAGGAAGTCTGTTGTATTTGGATCCGACATCATGTATAGTGTGTAGCCAGTGTGTCTTGTGTGCTAGGTATCAAGCAAACCCTAAAGTCTCTCACTTGAAAGCTGTCAAAAGAATAATTAGGTATGTTGGTGAGACTTGTGCTATGGGTTTGTGGTACACAAAACACACTAACACTAATCTTGTTGGGTTTAGTGATGCTGATTGGGCTGGTAGTATTGATGATATGAGAAGTACTTCAGGTGGATGTTTCTATTTGGGGAATAACTTAATCTCTTGGTTTAGTAAAAAGCAAAATTGTGTTGTCCTCTCCACAGCCGAATCTGAATACATTGCTGCTGGTAGTGGGTGTACACAACTTCTATGGATGAATCAAATGATCAAGGATTATGGCTTACACAGCAATGTATTAACCATATATTGTGACAACACCAGTGCCATAAGTATAGCAAAAAATCATGTTCAACACTGTAGAACTAAACATATTGATATAAGACACCATTTTATCAGAGACTTGGTTGAACAAGGTATTATTTGCATTGAACATGTGGGAACTGAAAATCAATTGGTTGATATTTTTACTAAGAGTCTAGATTTAAGATTTATAAATCTTAGAAAATCTCTCGGTATGTGTGCCATGTGACCCCTTACTTATATATATATATATATATATATATATATATATATATAATATTAGGCATCTTGCATTGAGTTTTTAGGGGGGCACACTAGTTTTATCCTTTATGTCTCAGTACCTTTGTTTGCTGTCCTGGATTTTCATTCGACATTTGTTGTGATTTCTTTGTTCTGATTCTCCCCACTCTCTCCTTAAAATATTATTGGAATTGAAAAATCTTAAGTTCACAAAGGAAATAGCTACCTTTTGAAATTTTTGGGATGCAGCAATTTATCAAGGTACTATGGAACTTAGGTTGTCATGGGTTGATCTTGAGAAAATTGACTCCCCTCAATAGAAAAAGTGTGAAAGCTACCTAACGGAAAAGAGCTACCTATGAACAAGGTTGTGGCACCTTTCTTTTGGGACTATGAATCCTCAGATTTCATGGGTTGATCAAAAAGTAAAGTGGCTACCCTTGGTAAATAGTGTAAAAGGTTCCTAGTGGCATGATTTGAATATGCTTGAAATAAAGTAAAGCTATTCTTCTAAGGAAATAAAGTACCTATGGTTTTTGTGAGAGTTGAGTACTGATTTGGTGAACAAAAGATGAGATTTTGTACATAAAATCACAACTTTGGCGAATGTATCTTCCAATGCAGCTACATTGGGAATTACATTCGGATGATCTAGATATTTATCACATGTGTGTGACTACATTGGTTTTATGATCTTGGCATTCGATAGGCATAATTTCTAGGTCATAATCTGTTGTAGATCATATCAACCTATTGATTCTTTGTCCTATCTCAGATTAGTGCATTCTATATACCAATGTTCTCCTTGTTGCAATTTATGTGGTTGTCTAATATGTGTTGTGTTCATGAGTTTCTGGTCCAGATGATGCTTACTGATTGTCAGTTTAGTGGTGTGACAATTTTGGTTAGTTAAGTGTTGAGTTTGTTCAAAATCCTTGCTGATTTTAAATTTCAAAGATTCAAACAGAGGTTGGTTGCTAATCCCTCAATCTTAACTCTCCACCTATTTCTCATGACAAAATCAGATTTTCTATCTCTCCATTAAATGTGATTTGGTCAATATTTGATTTATCATCAAAATTCAAAATTTGGTTAGTTGTTTTATCTAGTCTCTTCCTATTCCCTTATCATTAGTGACTAACGGCTAATTGTAATTAGTGGCAGCTATTATTGTTGTTTTTAGGCGACATGAACTTCACACCTTCAGAAACATCACTCATTCTTCAATTCCATAGAAGTGTGCTGCCAAAGATTGTCTTCTCCGAAATCCCTTTTCTTCTCTCTCTAATTCTCTCATCAAAAACCCCATGGCTTCCTCATCTTCATCTGCATCTAAGTGTTTTTAGCAGAATCCCTCAGTCGATGTAGCTTCCAATGAAGCTACATCGACCCCAATCTCTTATCCAGAAAATCCCGAATCCGCAATGGTGGTTGCCCAGCCTCTTTCGGAACCCCTTACTGTTATTCTTCCAGGAGAGAAGGGGAATGCCATCGACGTTGACAATCTTGTTGACTTATCCGGGTTGCCCCAAATTGGGAACCCTAGCTCTAGAAGATCAAAAGCGGCTCAGAGGTATTCCATCAAATTACGAAAATCCAAGCAAGGAAGACATTGCAAGTGCAAAGAAACACAAGGTAACTCCTGGTGAATTTAAAGAACCTGTGCCTATTGATAGTGATTCAGACGACGAAGATTTTGAAGCTGAAACAGGGTCTATTCATGGTGCTCAAGATTCTGTTTCCAAACCTACTTCTTCAACGTTTGTTCCAGTCGTAGAAGATGTGGCTGACGAAGATTACCCGATTCCTTCACCGCGGGTTGTTTTCCAAACTGATTCTTCAACACATGTCAAGGAATCCTCAGATGATGTTTCTGGTTCTCCATTGGCTTCCAATGCCGATATTGGTTTTTCTGATGATCAAGGCACCCTGACTGATTTCCTGGTGCAAATGAAGTCTGCCTCTGCTCAAAGGTCTCCACAATCTTCACCACCTCCAGCTGAAAATTTGGTTCAACCATCAAGCTCTTCCGAGTTTGATGATAGTTCAGACAGAGATTTTGCAAGTAAGGAAACAACCCCAGTTGATAGTGATGAGAGCGACAAGGCTCCTGTTCGTTTTACTAGAAGTCGCGCATCATCTGCCAATGTAGCTATATCCAGAGCTATAAAGGTTCCTGTCTCTTTTCCTACTTCTGTTAGTAAACCCTTCTCTATAAAATTTCTTTCTAAGGCTGCTTCCATTAGATACAATACATCTCGAAAAATAGTTGATGAACGGGTTATTCCTTCTGATGAACTAACTGAGCAGAATTTGACTCAATTCTTCATAGATAGAGATCTCTTATGCACTCTTTCTTCTGCCACACCATACTTTAGAGACCTAATCTATGAGTTTTATGCGAATCTTGAGAAGAGAATTTCTTTGTGTCTGACCCCAAGTTTGAGAAAGTCTTTGTTCGTGGGAAATAGTACATGTTTTCATCCTCCCACATCAATGAATTGTTCAATACTCCTGAAATTGGTTCTTTTTCCATGACATCTGATCTGAATTTGTGTGCTCTTGAACTCACTGGGGGGATTTTGCATAAATGGCCTGGGAAGGGTTCTAACATTAGCACATCTCAATTGTCCTCTCTGTATTCCCTTATGCACAAAATCTGTTGTGCAAACTGGCCCCCCACAACAAACACAAACACATTGATAGAAGAACATGCAAAAGTGTTGTATCAAATAGGAACCAGCGAACCCTTTGATTTTGGGGACTTTGCCTTTCGAAAAATCACTTCTCTTGCTGAATCTAAAGGTGATAAAAGGTCCCTTATCTTTCCCTCCTTGATCTACAAAGTTCTGGTATCTCAGGGATATACTCCAGCTGCTGGAACAAGGCTGACTCCTGTCCTTGACCCTCTCCATATTTCTGCTAAACTCCTGAAAGGGGACATGGTTATTAATCTGCCCTTATCCTATCCATATGTTCCTGTCACTGCATATCCCTCTTTTTGTGTTCCTGGTCCATCACAATCTCAACCCTCTGTCCAACCTTCTCCCAATGTTACTGGCAATGCAGCTACATCAGCTGCCTCATCTCTGCCTATCTCAGCTAATCCTTCTGCCCCTATATCCGTTGCATTCATAACTGCACAGCTGAATATGGGCAATTCACAATTGGCCATCCTGTCCTCTCAAACCTCTCTCCTCCAGTCCTTGGCAGCTCAGTATTCCTCTTGGCTAGCTCTACATTCTGGCCAAATAGGGGGTGATGATGCTCCAAGTGTTCCTGTTTCAAGTGGTCCTGCTGTTACTTCTGTTGTTCCTGAAGTTGCTGCACATGATGTCTCTGTACCTGAATCTACTGTTGCTGTGGAAACAGTTGCTGAAGAAGATTGAAGATTGTCTATCTGGTGGTTGTGGTTGTTGTAATCAAAACAATATTTTATGTTGGTTTGTAATAAGTCTCTTAAACTGCTTTCTGCTTGGTTGGTTATGTAACTTTCTTAACTGTTTGGTTTGGTTTATGGATATTTCATACAATTTGATTACCTATTATTTATGTATGATACATATGTTCAGGGGGCGGTTTTGGATATATCTCTATAACAAATGCAGGTTGAAGTAGGAGCTTGATAACGACAACACTTGTCATTGTATTTGACCAGAAATGCTCAACAAAAGGGGTGATTGTAAGGGTAAAATAGGTCATGCCTATTTTAGTTCTTGTTTCCCCTTTCATGGTAAAATTCATATTTGACAAGTTTTTGGTAATTTTGGAATCTACATCTTTAATTAGATTTTGGTAGCATTATATTTGGAAACAAAATCTTATTTTGAATCCTTTGTCAACCGGGTATTTAGTCCCGGATTGTTTTTTGTGTGTAGGAAATCTCGACACTATATATAGAGGAGCTTGGACACGGCTGAGGGGTGCAGAGTTTTAAGAGAGAAATCATAAGGCAAAAGCTGTGAGCAGAAACATTGAAGATTCAGAAGCAATCCCTTATTTCAGACGTGCAACAGTTTGATTGTAGCTTCTGATGTTATAACATTGGAAGCTACATCAAGTTCTGAATTGCGTTTATCTCCCTGTTAAGTTTTAGGGAGTTGTTTTGTTTCTTCCCACGTTTAGTATACTTGTTTTATGTGGGGTTTTGTTCTCTCCAAGACGTGTTGTCTTGTGAGAGCCTTTTGTTTTGTGATTTCACAATATCTTTTGTAAAACGATTAATCTTTCTAGTGAAATATTTGTGGCCTTGAGGCTAGGTCTACAAGCATAGTCTTGTAGATCGTTTTTGGTAAACTTTTGTGTTCAGTTTCTTTTTGTCTGATTGTTTCGGCTTCCGCTGTTTTGTTTACTGTGACTTCCATTGTAGCTACATTGGAAACTACTTTGGTTTTTCTTGAGAATCCTAGCTATTGTGTTCTTTCACCCTTATTAATGGTGCCACAAAGATAACGAATGAGACATTTAGTGGTGAGCCAGTGATTTGTAGTCGGCCTATGCATGAACTGGGAGTGCTTGTTGACCACATAGGCGATATCTGGGCGAGTAAGGGAGAGATACTGGAGACTCCCTATGACAGCTCGGTACTCGGTGGGATTCATAAGAGCTGTACTGGACTGGAGAGAAAGTACCAGCGAGGTGGCTAGTGGGGTCGCCATAATGGGAGCATCAGTTATACAAGTACGAGCTAGGAGGTCGGCAATGTACCCTTGTTGAGAGAGCAATAGACTAGTAGGGTGAGGAACCACTTCGACGCCAAGGAAATAATGAAGAAGGCCGAGGTCCTTAAGCAAGAAGCGAGTAGCGAGGACATTTATGAAGTCCTGAACAACCTAGTCATTGTTTCCCGTGATGATGATGTTGTCAACATAGACGAGTAGCATAAGAATGATACCTTACTTGGCGAAGATGAAGAGGGAGGTATTAACCACAGAGTTCTTGAAGCGAGTAGCAATTAGAAACTGACGGATTTCATTGTACCATGCACGGGGTACCTGCTTGAGACCATAAATAGCCTTGCGTAGACGAAAAACATGCTGAGGTCGGCTAAAATCAATAAAGCCCTATGGTTGAGCCATGAAGACTTACTCGGTGAATGTCCCTTGGAGAAATGCATTGTTGACATCTAGTTGTTGAAGAGCCCAACCCCAACTGACAGAAATGGAAAGGATGAAATGAACTGTTGTGGGTTTAACCATCGGGCTGAAGGTGTTGTAGGTGGACTCATCATGGCGAGGAAGAGCCAGATCAACCTTGAAGAAGGGAAATTCTGACTCGACAAACGAACATGATGGGAGACATACAGTTTGGATTTGGACGAGTACCCGAGGAAGACACAAGGGGTTGACCGAGTATCATATTTGTGAGAGGTGTATGGTCGCAGCCACGGATAGCAAAGACAACCAAAAGCACGAAACTTAAGGTAGTTCGGAGCAGACCTAAAAAGTTTTTTATAGGGAGAGGACATTTCGAGAGTAGGTGTAGGAAGGCGAATTATGAGATAAGTGACTGTAAGGAAGGCATGCGACCAGAAGGAGAGAGGAAGCGAGGTATTGGTCAGAAGAGAGAGACCAGTCTCGACTATATGGCGATGACGACACTCAAAGAAACCATTGTGCTCGGGAGTGTGAGGAGGGGATGTAAGGTGCGAGATGCCTTTGCTGGCGAGGTAGGTGGCTAGCCCAGTGGTCTCGACAATGCCAGTATACTCCTCTCCATTGTCCGAGTAAAGGGTGACAATTTTGTTTTTGAAGTGGTTTTCAACCAGGGCTTGAAAACGAGGAAAAATGGAGGCAACATCAGATTTTTGTTTGAAAGGGTAGAGCTATATGTAATGCGTGTAATGGTCAACGAATATAACATAATATTTGAACCCATTAAGAGAAGTGATGAGGGAGGTCCAAACATCAGAGTAAATAAGTTGAAGGGGATGAGAAAAGACAATAGTAGATAAAGCAAACGGAAGTTTGTGACTTTTATTGCTCAAACACACATTACAAAAAGTTGAAGTAACTCTATTATGCTTAAGAGAAAACTTAGACTCTAGGTGATGCTGAACTGGGGGAGAGGGGTGACCGAGACGATGATGCCAGTCAGGAGAAAAGCTCGTGGAATTGGTAAAGGCAATAGGTTGACTAGGAGGAAGAAATCTTGACCATTTATACACACCATCGTTAGATTGTCCTATCAGCAACAAAGTCCCTGTCTGTATATCCTTCACATAAAAAGAAGTTGGTGAGAATTCAATATATGTTTTATTGGATGTACAAAATTGGGGAATAGAAATGAGATTTCGTTGCATGCTAGTAACAAATAGAAAATTATGTAATTGAAAAGTAGTTGAGGGTGTAGGAAGAGAGGTTGAACCCGCGTTGGCAATAAGCAGACCGGTGCCATCACCGATGACCATGTCTTCGTTGCCCGAGTATGGCTGATGAAGAAATAGATTCCTAAGGTCATTGATGACATGATGAGATGCACCACTATCGAGGAGCCAACTCGGAGAAGGGTTACCCGTGGTTGTGGCTATATGAGCACGCGAGTGCCAGTTGTTGGTCATGGGCGAGGAGCAAACATGCATGGACGCCGAGGCTTGAACAAGTTGAAAGGAAGGACACTGAGAGACCGTGTGACCTTGTTGCCTTCAACCCTGACATTTTCCGAGGTAAGGACGACGAGAGCCTGTGTTAGTGGTTGACGAGGAGCGAGGTCCTTGAGCGGGCTGTTGTGAGCGATGATACTAAGCAGATCCATGTGACCTCGTGGACGCAATGTTAGCCATGATTGAGTGAGGAGTTGGAGCGGATTGCTTCAGAACTAGCTTACGATTGATGAGTTTCTCATGGAGTTCATCAAAAGGTATGGGAGTGTCACGACCTTCAATGACGTTAGCGACCTGGCGATAGTCCTTGCCGAGACCGCCCAGCACTGTCTCGATGAGATCCTCATGGTCGAGGGGTTTACCAAAGGCGGCAAGTTCATCAAACTTACCCTTGATGAGCTACATATACTCAGAAATTGATTGAGTACCTTTCGTAGCCCGTTTGAATTGGTCCTTAATTTGCTTGATGTGCCCACGGGAGGCGAGTAAAGGTGTTAACGAGAATGAGCCAGACATCTCGAGTGTTGGTCACTTGACCAATCACAATGAGCGGCACTAGATGCGAGGTGAGGAAGCCGACAAGGGCACCAAACAGTAGCTTGTCTTGGCGCATCCACGGGATGTAGGTCAGGTTAGGGACAAGGGCATTGTTGGCAATGATAGTGGTTGGAGGACATGGGGAGGTGCCATTGACAAATTTGTATAGATTTTACCCGATGAGCGTGGATTCAACATGAAGTTTCCAGGCTAGGTAGCTGATAGGGGTGAGCTTGGTGATGTTGTGGTTAAAGATATTGATGAGTTGGTAGGTTTTGGTGGCATTGGTGGGATCTTGGATGGTGATGGTGTTGGAGGTCATGCTGAACTTGGGGAGAGATGGTGATGATGGTTATAGGGTTGCAGAAGTTTGGTGGTTTAAAGGTTTTGGGAGCAAGACTGATACCATGTAGAAAATAATAAACTTCATGAATAATGACATAACTTTACCATTGATTGAATCACCTATTTATATTGGAAGTTACAACTAGGGTTACACTAGGAGTGTGGTACAAGAAATTAACATTTATAAGAAGGAATTACAATAAGGAAAGAGTTGTTCTCCAATATAATCCACCACAAATAAACATAAATATATTATTCTCCAATACAATCCACCACCTCAGCACCTAACCAAATTCAACACATGTCGTCTAACAAATACAACCCTTCATTTAAAACCATTCTTATATAATCCTCATCATATGTCTATTCATTCCCTTCAAAATTTCATCTACCTAACATTCAGTAATAAATCCTAACAATCTCTTTCCCCATATTATTCAAATATTTTTTTAATTTTTCATTGAGCTGAAAATTGAGTCTCTATCATTTTATTTTACCTTATATTTTGTTGTATAACTTTTAAAGTTTTTTTTGAAAAAATACAGATTATCTCCATCCAATAATATCTCTATTTATTATTATTTTTATTATATTTATATATTTATATTATTTTAATATCTACTATTTGTGATGCATGGGCTGAAATTTTATTGTGGGTCGAGTCCCAAATAAAATAATGACACTAAAATCTATCCTCTCAACGGCCTAATTCAAATTATCCCATACAAAAAAAATATGCCTAAAATAATTAGATTAACCCAAAACAAATATAATATTAATTAATATAAACATTTTAACTAAAATTATGAGGGTATTACAATTACAATGAAACAAAAATAGAAAATTGCAAACTAGTACACTTTGACAAATTTTCAATCGCTTTAGTCCCCGATATTATTTTTTCAAACCATTACAATGCAATATCAGATGATGTATCGCGATGCATGAAAATACTTTTTAACGTTTGTTGAAATTCGACAAAGTATACACCAACTTAATTTTTTTTGAAATAAACATTAATATAAAAAAATTAGGTTGATATCGAGTTAGCTCAATAAACCTAATAAATAAAGAAAAAGGAAGAAAAGTAAGAAACCGATTTTTTTTTAAAATGGGGTTGTTATTGTTCTAGTTTGAAGTTATAAAACTAAAAAATAAACTCTAAGCCCTAAACTACGAATAACGTTTGTGCAAAGCTCACCGACGCTTCGTCTCACACTTCATTGGCAACACACATATCTCTTTCACACTGCTGACGTCATGGTAAACTTTTATCCCTCAATCACTATTTCTCTCGATCCATCTCTGTTGTTCTACAATATCTAGTACAATTATCAAGGGATAATCTTGTTTATATGACCCCTCATGACAATTATTAAGAGAGAATCTTGTTTATATTACCCTCATAATCAGATATTGATAGCCAACGGTGTACATTTGAAATTGATAGTTGAATTTTTTTGGTGATCAAACCTTCGAATCTGATTCAATAGTCATAAAATTTTCAGATCTATTAATTTTTTTACACTTTTGTGGATATGTGTGGGTATTTTTTATTCAGTAGAATACTGCATTATTTTTTTGGCTACTAAAACTTTGAATCTGGTTCAATAGTCATAAAATTTTTGGGTTTAAAATATTTAAAGCTTATTTGGTGACTGATTTTTTTTAACTTTACATATGATTAGCCGAAACATCCGCAAAGAATGTTGTGTTGAATATTTATGTATGTAATACTAAGATAAGTCATCAGTATATATCAATAAGCTAAATCAAACATGTCCTTAGATAAATTGGATTAAAGGTGCTTTCTTCACTTGCAGTTAAGGGAAATAACTGAAACAGATGAAACTTAGTTGGATTAAGAGATGACATCTGTAGTTGAGGAAAAATAAAAAATAGATATAAAAAAGAGAAAATTTGAAAACACTGTAAATCTATATTATAATCAAGGTTCTAAAATCGGGCCGCTAGGCGCACACTAGCGCCTAGCGCCTAGGGACTAGTCGGCATCGGCCTAGCGAGGCCTAAAATTAAGGCATAATTACCATTTTTTTAATAATTTACATAAAAGATCAAACACATTGACTACAAATGTAATTTTTTTTATATTTGTCATTTTATCAAACACTTGTCTATATTTGCAAAATGAACAAAAATATACAAATCTACCATTAATCTCAATTCTCAACAACCCCAAAGCAATAAACCAGCCAAGTTTAGAACTAAAAACAAAAAAGATATTACTTCAGTTCGCCCCCCATTACCTCCCTATCTGCCTCACCATTACCACTCTCTCTTCCTTCTCCGGTCACCGCATGCCACAAAATTAAAGCTACAAAATTAAACTAAGGTCAGCGAGGTTTGACGTAGACGCCGACTTAGTCGATTAGGCGGCGACTAAGAAAGTCGCGGAGAGGGCCTAGCGCCTCTAAGCGAGCTAGGCGGGAGTTTTAGAACACCGATTATAATAGAGCTTGGGAAACACGCCGCAATTGATTTGGGATAAAGAGCGATCGAGATCGATTCATTTACTAAGATCTTACGGTCATAATCACGGCCAAGTTCACATGTGTGAACGGCGGTTGAAAACCACCCCTTTCTCTCTCTCAAACTCCCCCACTATTCAAGATTCACTCTGAAAACTACTCATCTCTCCCTCTCCCTTTTCTTTTGAAATTTACTAAGAATTATATCAAGAATATTCATCATACGAAAGCAAATAATTCCAAATTGCAGCAATTAATCAGACCCGCTTATGGGATGGAAATTACAGATTCGAAGCCGGCCGTGATATTTGAATAAAAAATTATTTTGCCACCAGTTTCCAAATAATGTCACTCAAATTTTTTTAAAGAATTCTCATTGTAGTTTTTAAAAAGTTGATGAATGTCAAATTTTTAAACGAAAAATTATGTGCGAGCATTCATTTCAATGTAATATTGATATATATGAAATATAAAGAATGTCTCTCTTTCACGTTTAATCTCACAATCTCAACCGTTTTTATCACATTTTTTCCATCCCTATTTTATTACTGCAAAAATTATCGAGATATTACAGTTTACAGTTATTATTTTACATTTAATATTTTACAGTTAATATTTTACGATTTTACAGTTATTTGCGAAAATTAGTTACTCTTTTACTGAGATATTACAATTTTACAGTTTTACAGTTTTATGGTTGCGAAAATTTGTATTTGTATTTTTTTTCTTTTTAATTGTTATCGTAATTAAATTAATCAATTTAATTTTTTTCCGACCCGTAATTTCGTAACTTAATCAGTTTTAATTGTTTCGTAACCGTTTTTTTTAATTGTTTTCGTAACTTAATCAGTTTTAATTTTTTTCTTTTTAGATGTCCACGCAATGATATAACATTTGTCAAGGGAGAAATTAGTAAATTTATACAAAAATGAAGACTTGGGGGTGTAAGTGGTTTGGTTTGTTTTGATTTAGGTTAAAATCACAAACAAAACTGCTCCCTATTGGTTTCAAAAAATTCAAATCGAATTGAACCAAATAAGGTTTTGAACTGAATCGAATCGTACCACTTAGTTTGGTTTGGTTTGGCTTAAGCCAAAACTATGAACGGAACTGCTCTTTATTGGTTCCAAAAAATGTAAACCGAACTGAACCAAATAAGGTTTGGAACCGAAGCGAAACGAATAACTCGGTTTGGTTTGGTTTGGTTCAGTTTTGTGGTTTATATAAATTGTTTTTAATCAATTTAACAAATATTAAGAATAACAATAAAAATAAAATTTTAATTTTGAATTAACATCAAAATTAGAAAATAACCTACGAAAAATAAATTATCATGAAGAAGACAATACAAATTTCAAAATAAACACAAACCATGGAAGAAATAATAATCTTCCAATAATTAAGATTTTATTTGGTTTAGTATGTATGTGTGTGTGTGTGTGTGTATATATATATATATATATATATATATATATATATATATATATATTTATATTTATATGCATATCAGATAATTCAAAAATTCAGAATAGTTAACAAATTTTATATAATATATATTATATAATAAATAAATAAAAATATATATATTTGTTTTGTTTGATATCAAAAATTATAAACTGAACTGAATAGTTTTCTAATTTTTGAAACCAAAACTGAACCGTATTCGATCAAAACTAAACTGACTGATTTAGTTTAGTTCGATTATATTTTGTGATTCGGTGATACTGATTTACACCCGTATAAAGACTCATTGAGGGACATTTTTTTTAAAAATAGACGCCCATATAGGTATAGAAGGAGTAATTAATTTGTTAGTCTTTTCATTTCATTCTAATTGATTCATCAAACATAAAATGAGGCCGGAATGGAATGTATATTCCATTGAATTTCGTTGGACCCAAATGCAAGAAATGATCAATTTCATTCTATTTCTTGTGTACCTACAAAAAGGGGAAGAAATAGGAAAAATAAAAGTGTTAAAGAAACATAATGTAAAAAAGAAAAATGGAATAAGAGCATCTCTAATGTGTGTTTTCGTACACTTCTTTTTAGTTGGGTTCTATTGGTACCTATATATTTTTCTTTTTTTACTTATTTAAAAATATATCTTCTCATTATATAATCTTTTTACACATTTTTTTACAATTTTTTTTAATTTAACCCCTCAAACCGGCCACCCACATACATACCCGCTTAAAAAAATTCTTTTTTTCTTGTTAATTAAGAAGTTTGTGCACTTCGAGCCTGAGAGCCCGGTCTGCTACGTGTAGCTCATACACTGGTCCACTGTGCATGTAACATCTTGGGTCATCAGACCCACCACAAACCGACCCAAAAGTCTATGGATGATGTTGGTGCCTAGTATTATCATATTACGTATGATTCAAAATTATCAAAACAACAAAAAAAATTACTTCCCTGCTTTGTTAAGACCGCCTAAAAGTCTGGAAATTACTTAATGCCGTGTACGTCCTTATCTAATTTTTGAGAGTTGTCCATTTAGTTAAATATTTGTCATATAGTTATAATTAATCTCGGGTAATTGTGATTTAGTTGAAAAAAGTTATTATTAATCAAGTTTAGTGAAAAGAATATAAATTGAAACTTGTCTAGACTTTTAAGCAGTTTTCACTAAACTTGATTATGATAGGAAGCATAAGACTAAAAGTTTATTAAATTATGTATTTATGTTGCACATTTATTTCATGGATATATATTATCAAATTTGTATTCTATTTTTTCTCCCAAACACAGTAATCATTTCCAGAAGTAGCAATCTGAAAATCTGCTGGTATGAGATTACCCACGTCAAACCTCGGTCCAATCTTCACGATGACCTTTTTGTCTATCATTGCTACATAAAGATCAGAATCAGAAGCCATGATCTGCACTTGGCTTGTTGCACTAATCCCTTTCCTGCTCCTGATATCAGACAACTTAACAAGTTGGTCTTTAAGCCCCCAATCAAAGAAGTGATCATAGAACTGCAAATTAACATAAGGTAAATTAATATTATCTAGAGGAATATATATTAATTTGCAAGTAATTAAGGCACTGCCGCATGCATGCGCAGATGGACATTAATTAGTGATTACCACTTACCAGCGAAGGAATCCCTGGATGGGTGAGAATGTAGGCATATCCTTGCATGACCTTATCAGATGGGAACGGCCATTGATTCTGTGTTGATCCAGTATCATGATTGTCAATAAAAGTCACGGCATTTTGGGCCAAAACTCCAATCATCCCTGGGGGCTTTCCATTGCCATCTTTCAATCTCCACAACTCTCCCTCCACAGCAGCTTGAAGAATTCCCTTTGTCGTAAAATCAAAAGCCGTGACAGCCCCACCGCTAGTTTGAACCCATTGAGCAAGTGCATTGCGGTGCTGGTCCTGATTGTAGCTGGGTTTTCCGTCATTCCCATAGGAAAGTGAGTTCCATAACTCCCCAACTGCAAAATCAGGGGAAGTGTTTTCCATATAGATTTTGATTATACTGGGAGAGTATCCCTTGACGAAATCAAACCGCCATCCATCAAAACCGATATCAGTCTTGAGCCAATTCATCCAATCTGATAACTCTCTTTGGACTCTAGGATTGAGATGGTCAATGTCTGGAGCTGGTTGAAAGTCATCTCCAGAGTCAAGATTGCCGGTGCCATCAGAATATTGAGTGTCGTCTTTGCAAATGAAGGATGGGCCCCAGTCGAGACGGTCATCGGGAGTGCCTCCCTCGAAGATGCACCATATTCCTCTGCTATCTTGCTTCTCGGCACATCTGTGGTTTATTACTATGTCGGCAAGGCATTTGATCCCTTTGTTATGAAAAGCGTTGACTAATGCTTTCAGATCCTTCTCATTTCCATACCGGGAGGCATCCAGATCATACAACCTTCCTGGCATGTATCCTGTATATATGCTATATAGGGTTTAAAACATAAAGAGAATTAAGGTTTATATGTAGATATATATATATAGCTTAATAATTAGAACATGGAAAAACTCAGGAAATTATTCACCACTACTAGCTATACGTACGGAATTAATGTAAGAAATAATAATGAGAATGAAACTTAGAAGAAAATAAGGGAGTACCTTGGGGAGCAACAGACTGAGAGGGAGGTGGTAGCCAGACATGGGTGACGCCGGCAGTAGCGATGTCAGATACGGAGTTGATGAGCGAATTGTACCATCCTCCTTGCTTATTGGACGATTCCCAGTTAAACCCCTGTTTTTATAAATAAATAATCAAATCCAATATCCAGTAATTACGTTTCTTAATATAACAACGCCGTACCCGGGACCCGAACGTACCTGAAATAAGAGATTGGGAGCTACGAAGGAGGTGAAGAGTGAGAGGGCAGCAAGACAGACATAAGTGAAACGAGGAATCATCATCATCATCGTCAGTATCCACTATCCAATACTAAACAACAGTGGGTGCGTGGGTGTCTTTATAGGGTGCAAATGTGCAATACTGTGTCCACCGCGTGTGGAAAATTGCACCAATTGAACTTTTGTTGACGAAATCAAAATGGCAAACTATGTCATTCATCCTTCGGCTTAATTGCACCATTGGTTCATTGACTTTGAGATATTTTGATTATTAGTTCTTTAATAATTTTTTTTGTCAATTTTGGATCCAAAGAGTATAAAATTTTCACAGCTATAGTCCTTTTAATGAATACTATTAAAAAATTACCATTAAATTGTCAATGTGTCTCATACGTACATTAAGTAAGAGCTAAAATAATTTTTTCAAACATAATGTACATCACAATTTACAATCGAGTTTCTAGGGTTTTTAAAAAAAACCTAGAGGTCTTCTTCCCCAATATACAAGCGCATCTCTGCCCTCAAGCTGTCATCAATAGTCACAAATCCTAGCCTTGATCCTCAAAGCTACGTTGTACAATCATGGACTGGTTGTAGTCAGATCTCCACCATTGTTGCTTCGTCTGGTTGGAGTCATCTCATCGTCGTCGCTTCCCAAGCGAAAATCATAATAAGAGTTTTTGCCTTCTCCTGTCACCACGACAAAACCCTAGCGAGGTGGCCTCGCTCCGTCTCTGCCTTTCAATTTCCCTGATTGCCGTTGAAATCAAGTTGCAGTGAACCCCTGATCTCAGGTCCAACTGTCCAGATTCAACTCAAAACCAAATCTGATCAGGACTCAAACCCCGTCATAAGAAAACCTTTTTTGTTAATTTTTATTTTACAGGTTTACTTTATGTTCAGCCATGATCTTAGTCCCTAAAAAGACCTAGAGGCCTTCTTTTGTTTTCCCTTAATGGGGAAAACATTTGTGCGGCGGTGTATTGGGAAAGAAGGCATCTATGTCTTTTTTCAAACCCTAAAGATTTAATTGCAAACTGTGATATAAGTTAGGTTTGAAAAGAAAAACATTTTAGCCCTTACTTAACACACGTGTGAGGCACATGAGCAACTTAACAATAATTTTTTAATGGCATCTATCAAAATGACTTAAGCTGTGAAAATTTCAGACTTTTAGGACCCCATTTTAACAAAAAAATTGTTAAGGGACAAATAATCAGAATAACCCAAAGTCAAGGGACCAATAGTGTCATTAACCCTTCATTAATAATCAATCATCTACTCAAAATTTCCGCTGTCTCTACTGCATGACTACTAAATTATGCGTATTGGTTACTTTAATTTCTTGTAAATTAAGGAGTAAGGACGGTTGCATTTCAGCTACTACGTATACGATACGGGTAAGGGTAATTCAACAACAAAACAAATCAGACTTCTTTTTAATTAGTATTTTCTTTTCCTTTTTGTTTTTTAATTATCAATTTAATTGAATTTGACCATATAATATACCAAATATACTTATCATTACACTTGCCTTTTGGCTGCTTAATAGACGGGTTATTCAATAAGGAAATAAATTAAAGCCACATTTTTATTTATTTGGGTCAATACTTATATGATCGAGTTTTATATAAAAAAATATATTTGTCCTTACAAAATTATAAAACTTCAGACTCAAGTCAAGAGTAAATTTTAATATAAAATAAATAATTTTAGTGATTCAAATTCCATCTTGTAAAACAAAAAATATATATAGGTAAAAAGTTTTGGTTTGACTTATATAAGCATGTTGACTTTTAAATGAGAAAAAATAAAGTTCATGGAACACACGGATTATCAGACATTTTTCAAAACTATATGCTATGTATCATGTATGAATATTTTCATATAAAAGAGTGATAAAATATGTATCATACATAGTAGATATCTCATGTTTATTAATCTAGGTAATGACCGGCGACCCTTTTAGGGTTTCTTTTGACTTGAATATTCCCTTAATCTAACTAGAAGGTTTTAACATATTAAGTCTCACCTTTTCAAATCAATTTACATTATTACTCTATTAAGTAACGGTAATACTTAATGCAACACACATTTTTTTCTTAATATAAGTGTTAAAAGATGAAATTCTTGAGTAACTCATATTATTGATGAAGATGGCAACATTCTTACAGAATAATTGGAGGAATTGTTTTTGTAAATTTCCTCTAATTTCTTGATCGATCACAAAAGAGAACCAAATAGCAGATATAAATATACTGCTTATACACAATCACAGCCCAACGGCTTTAACTGCCACAAGAAGGAAAAAGACTAGACTACCCTTAATGAAATAGCTGAATAACTAACAACTATGAGCTAAATACACCCGATACCCCTGTACTTTTGAGAAGACTGAATAAGAATAGGATATTAGCACTTTAGCCCCTTGTTAGTTTACTCCTTCATCTTTATCATCATGATCCTTGTCTTTAACACCCCCTCTCAAGTTGGAAGTGGAGAAAAGATTCTTTACTTGCAACTTGCAAAGTAATTCAGAGAATTGAGCACTTGGAAGGGCTTTAGTGAAGATATCAGCCACTTGAAGATGAGAAGGAGTATACTTGGTTATAATCAGCTTTTGTTGCACCAAATTCCTGACAATGTGGCAGTCAATTTCTATGTGCTTGGTTCTTTCATGATAAACAGGATTAGCAGCTATGTACATAGCTGATTTATTGTCACAGTGGAGAGGAATGGGATCAGTAGAGATGATTTGATAATCTCTGAGCATTGCTGTAATCCAGATCAATTCACAGCAGGTGTTTGCCATACTCCTGTATTCTGCCTCTGAAGAGGATCTACTTACAGTATGTTGTTTCTTGCTTTTCCAGGATATTAAGGCACTACCAAGGAAGACACAGTATCCACTAACAGATCTTCTTGTAATAGGGCAGAAGCCCCGAATCACGAGAATGCGTAGGGGATAAAGAGGAATCAAGGATAGAAGAGACCTTGTCTGGATTGCTCTTAAGATATTTGACAAGCCTTAAGCCAGCTTTCCATTGATCAGCAGTTGGTTTGGCCATAAATTGACTTAGGATGTGAACTGCATAAGCAATGTCAGGCCTAGTGATAGTTAAGTAGATCAATCTTCCTATCAGCCTTCTGTAAGGCAAGGGATTGCTCAATGGATTGCTGGTGTTGACTGCAAGTTTGTGATGTTGTTCAATTGGTGTGAGTTTGGGCTTAGAATTAAGGAGACCACAGTCTTTGATAATGTCCACAGTATACTTCCTTTGATGAAGGCATATACCAGTAGAATTTCTGGCAATTTCCAAGCCAAGAAAGTACTTGAGACTTCCCAAATCTTTTACAGGGAATTTGGAATGCAGATAGTCTTTTACTTTGATGATCAGATCTTTGTTGTTTCCTGAAATAAGGAGATCATCAACATATACAAGAACAACAACAAAATTTTCATTACTCTTCTTAGTAAATAAGGTGTGGTCATTAGAAGATTGCATAAATCCAAACTCACATAAGGTATGGGAGAATTTTTCAAACCATTGTCTTGGTGCCTGTTTGAGGCCATAAAGGGATTTATGCAGTTTACAGACAACTGGACCTTTGTCCTTTGAAAGGTTATGATTGTATCCAGGTGGAAGGTCCATGTAGATTTCCTCATTAAGGTCACCATGTAAGAAGGCATTTGACACATCCATGTGTATAATTTCCCATTTCTTTGAGGCTGCAATGGATAAAAGAAGTCTAATGGATGTCATTTTGGCCACTGGTGCAAAGGTTTCAAAGTAATCATTTCCTTCTACTTGGGTGAAACCTTTAGCCACTAGCCTAGCCTTATATTTATCTACACTCCCATCAGGATTGAACTTAATTCTAAAAATCCATTTAGATCCAACTTTATGCTTATTTTTAGGAAGATAATCTAGGGTCCAAGTCTTATTATTTTCAAGAGCTTTTAGCTCTTCTTCCATGGCTTTACACCACAAAGGATCTTTAGAAGCCTGTTCATAAGTTTGGGGTTCAGTGACAGTGGAAATCTTACATGAGTATTTCATATACTCAGTTGAAATTTGATTGAGATTATAATAGTTTTTGAAAGGATAAGGAGACTTGGTTTTAATATTATGTGTTTGGATATGAGAGGGTAAGTCAGTGTAGTCTTTATATTTTAAAGGTATACTTCTGTTTCTTGTAGGTCTAGTAGAGACAGGAACATTGTCATTTGGATGAGTATTGGTATCCTCATCAGATTCATTGTTTTTGTTGTTAGTGTCTTGGGTGGCAGAGATGAATTGTTCATCTTCATTGTCAGTAGTGGGACACACATCAATGTTAGGAAACAGGTTTTTGTTAGTAATTTCAGATTGATTCTCTTGTTTGAAGGGAAAAATGTCTTCACAAAACACTACATCTCTACTAAAGAAAAGTTTTTGAGTAGATAAATTGTAACATTTGTAAGCCTTTTTGGTATAAGCATAGCCAAGAAAAATGCACTTCTGAGCCCTAGGCATGAACTTGTCCCTGTTGAGGGCAAGAGTAGAAGCATAACACAGACATCCAAAGGTTTTAAGATGATTATAGTTAGGTTTAAAACCATAAAGGGCTTCAAAAGGAGTTTTCAGTTTTAACACAGAGTTTGGGAGCCTATTAATGAGATAAGTAGCGGTGAGCGAGACATTCTCCCAAAATTGTATAGGAGGTTTGATTGGAATTTGAGAGCCCTAGCTAGTTCTAAGAGATGTGCGTGTTTTCTTTCAACTACTGCCATTACATTGAGGTGTCTCAGTGCAAGAACTTTGATGGATAATTCCTAAAGAGTCAAGCAAAGTATTCATTTGAGTGTTAAAGAATTCTGTGCCATTATCTGACCTGACTTCTTTAACACTTTTGTTGAATTGAGTCTTGACCATAGTAATAAAGTTCTGTATTAAGTGGTGGACAACAGCTTTGGTTTTTAGAAGTATAGTCCAGGTGGCCCTAGTATGGTCATCCACAATGGTCAAAAAGGAATTATATCCATCATGTGTATGATGTTTGTAAGGACCCCATACATCACAATGAAGCAGATCAAAGGCAGATGTACTGTGAGATTTGCTTAGACTAAATGGTTGTCTAGTTTGCCTAGCCAAGTGACATATATCACAGTGAAATTGGTTGTAATTATCAAACTTCAAGGAGCATATAGAATCAATATTTTTCATAGCATATAAAGGCAAATGGCCTAGTCTTTTGTGCCACAGGTACATAGGATCAGGAGGAGAAGAACTGTAATGGAAATCACTATCAGGAGGATGAATAGAAACATTGTTATTTTGGCTATAGGAAGAATTATTGCTATGTTCTTATTTGTCTCTCCCATGCAATAGCTTGTCTGCAATTTATAAAGACCTTCATTCAGCTTACCAATCTCCTTGAGAGTGTTCTTGGCAGGGTCTTGAATAAAACAAGAATTAGTAGTAAAGATAAGGTTATACTTAGTACTTTGAGTAAGTTTGCTTCCTGAGACAAGATTAAATTGAAAATCAGGAACAAAGAAGACATTGTGAAGAGTAATATCTCTAGTAAGTCTGACAGATCCTTTATGTGTAATTTTTGAGTTCTTTCCATTAGGTAAATGGATAAGTGATTGAGTGGGAATAGGATCAATAAGATTTGACAGGGAGTTGGTTATATGATCTGAGGCACCTGTATCAATAATCCAGTCTTGAGTTCTTGAATTGCAATTAGATGAGCAAAATGAATTTACATAGTTAAGAGTGAGTTCGGTGTTACGCCATACACTCGGCAATGTTCTCGAGGGAGTCAATTTCTCCATTGGCTTTGGGATTGATCATAGATAGAATAGAGCCACTTGTTCCTTTGTAAATTTGTTGTTGTTCTTTGTTATCTTTTGAATTTGTAGACTTTGATTTAGCTTTGTTCTTTGGCATTTTTTGAAGCAAGCGGTTTTGTGCCAAACAAAGGATGCCAATCTGGGAATCCATTCAAGAAAAAACATTTGTCTTTTGTGTGTGAGTCTCCATGACAGTGATCAAAAAAAAACTTTCCCTTTGAATTGTTCATATTCTTGCCAGGATTCTGAACATTCTTGTTGAATCTGTTGCCTCCATTACTGTTGTTGAACCTTCCAAGTAAAGCAGTAGGAGCATCTTGTTGGTTTAAGAAGTGGCCACATTGCCTTTGCCCTTCTTCTTGGATTAACATAGAGACAGTCTTTGACAAGGAGGGTAAAGGAATCATACGTAAGATTTGACCTCTTACATCAGTGTAAGAGTCAGAAAGTCCCATTAAGAATTGGGTAATCTTGTAGGCATGATCATAGTCTTCACGAATTTTGGAGGCTCCACAAGTACAGTCACATGAACAATTAGGAATGGGTAACAGATTCTGAAGTTCATCCCAATGCCCCCTAAATTTAGTGAAATAAACATTGATAAAAAGAGTGCCTTGTGTGCATAAGGCAATTGTTTTCCTAATCTGATAGAGTTTAGGAATGTCACTTTGTGAATACCTAGCAAGAAGGTCTTCCCACATTTCACTAGATGAAGAAAAGTAGACAATACTTTGCGGATTCGGGGGGACACAATTTAGTAGCCAAGAAATCACCATTGAATTACATATATCCCAGACATTGATGTACTTAGATTCTGGTTGTGGTTTCTTGAATGTCCCATTGATCATGCCAAGTTTGTTCTTGGCAGAAAGAGCAATGGTGATAGCTAACTTCCATTGAGTAAAATTGTTTTCAGTAAGGAGTTCAGAAACAAGATTCATCCCTGAATGATCATGGGGATGAAGAAAAAGAGGATGACTGGGAGGTAATTGAAATGTTGTTGCTGAAAAGTCATAGTAATCTGTTGTTTGACTAGCAGATTCTTGAGAGATTTTTGAGTCCTCTTTAATAGGGGGGTTATTATCCGACATGATGAATCAAAGACAAAAGACTTAACAGAAATAGAAGAAGGAAGAAGAAAAAGAACCTGGAGATGATGAAGATCAGGGAAGAACTTACTGAAGGAAGAAAGAAATTGTATGGATTCCGGATAAACCTTGCTCTGATACCATGTTAAAAGATGAAATTCTTGAGTAACTCATATTATTGATGAAGATGGAAACCCTTCTTACAGAATAGTTGGAGAAATTATTTATGGAAATTTTCTCTCTTTTCTTGATTGATTACAAAAGGAAAACTAGCAGATATATACACTGCTAATCACAAACACAGCCCAACGGCTTTAACTGCTACAAGAAAGGAAAAAGACAAGACTACCCTTAATGAATAACAGAATAAACTAACAACTATAAGCTAAATACACCCGATACCCCTGTACTTTTGGGAAGAATGAATAAGAATCAGATATGAGCACTTTAACCCCTTTTCAGTTTACTTCTTCATCTTTATCAACATAATCCTTGTCTTTAACAAATATATATGCCTAGTTTGTGACATTGATTCTATGTTTCATACTTAATTGTTTGATTGGAGTTTTATGGGTTTAATAACCTTAGTAAACAGATTGTAAAGTATGTTTATGATGATATTCAAGGGTAGAGATATATGATAAATCATTCTATCTTGTTTGTTTAAGTGTTGGAAGCATGTTTGATGACTTGTGAATGAGTATATATGCCTAACTTGTGACTTTGATTCTATGTTGCCTACTTAAATGTTTGATTTGGGGTCTTATGGGTTTAATGACCTTAGTAACCTATTTATTCATGTTAGTATGGACATAGGAGAGTATTGAGGCCAACGACTTCTATACCCTAATTTTTGAAAGATTGATTATGACTCAACGGAGTTGACCATTGAGTTAGTATGACATTAAGGAGTAATATGCCTAAGTCCTACGAATTTTGGGGTAGTATTAATGGAGGTTAAGCCTCCAAGCATTTTAAAGTATATGAACAGCACTTGATGATTAGAGCCTTGATTTTATCTCTAATGTGATTATGTGCTAGTTGTGAAGTAAAAGCATGACTAGATGATTGTAGAGTACATGCCTACTTATTTGAGCATATGATAATGTATTACGTGTGCTTGAAGTTTGAGTCCAGCTGGAGTCGGTTTGTTGAGTCTTTGGGGCGGGGGACGATGTATCATCTTCACGAATTGTGAGATTCGTGATTTTGATGGATCGCCGCGCCGGATTGCACACACCCTCTATCGATGGCCACGGTAGGGAAGTAGTTGATCTCAGTTGTAGTATGGAAACATGACTTTGATAACTATCGGAACTCGAGCGGGGAAATGTCTCGGGGACGTCGATATCCACGAAAGGGATATCGAGGACACATAAAGGTTTTGCACGTGTGTTTGCAGGAGCGACACGGCGGAAAAAGGGTAACGGTATCATATCCCTTTTTATATGAATTGACTCACGAGTGCTTATATGTGAATAATGTGCTACGTGAATATAATATGATATGGAATGATGGTTGAACGAATTAATGAAATGTTATACTTGTTGATAACATGATACTCGAAATTGTTAAGTATGGATATCTTGACATGATTATTTATGAAATGTATATTATGCCAATAGCATGAATTATTATTGTTGAGCATGATGCCATGACAGGAAGTTATGTTAGTAACTTGCTAAGTCTTTATGACGTACTCCTATTTGTTTTGATTGTTTTCCCTAGATCTGAGCCGAGCGAGCGGTTCGAAGTGAGTATCGATTTGCGTTGGAGAAGCTTTTGAGGAGGTTGCTACCTTGTAAATTTTAGAATCCTTTCTTTTGGCAAGGACGATGGGAACATAAAGTTATATAAACTTTATGAGGGGTAGCAAGACTTTATGTGTTTGATTATTAGTACTTATGTTAATTAGCACTTAATCTTTCGAGAGCCGACATGTGTTAGTCGTGCCTTATGTAATTATGATGCTCATGCTTTAGTTGTTTTAACCATGTATTGGTTAGTTTATTATGTTTGTTATCCGGCATGTTTTTAGCCATTAAGCATGTTAGACTAGAGTTGTAGACTTAGTTTAGTGTTGGGTTCCGGCCGTAACGTCGCCGATGACTTGGTATATAACTGTTATAAATTGTTATCACATGATTTTATTTTTGGACCAAGAGATTCATTATCTCTAAGGTTGTCATAGTTTGAGCTTGTTAGCTCGGGCACCACTGTTTAATTATATTACGCTTCCGCATGTGTTAAAGTTTTTGGCGTACCGTCGTTATGGCCTTACCCGTTATTTGTTATCTTGTGTGTTTTTTACGGCACGACCTCGGGGTCTCATATTGGGATTCGGGTCGGGTCGTCACAGTTGGTATCAGAGCTATTGGTTAGCTATCTGCCAGGATAGGTTCCTTGGCCTAGTTTGGGGGTTGGTTTTCTGTGAATCGTTGAATATTAACGTCGAGAGTTATTGTAAGATTAAGATGTTTGAATCTAGAATGTGTGTTAGCACTAGTAGAGGTGCCAGTATTGATGAGTATAAGGTAGTATTAGTAGTATCCATGTTTGAGAATCCACCAGAGAATTGGTGGCAAATATTATGAGATTATGGTTTAATATTTAAGTGATGATCACAGAGTTAGCTCATTGGAGCAGAGTACTTAGTACCGAATGAGACTAGGAAGAATCCATGAATTGTGAAAAAGTTAAGGATTAAGGATGGAATATTATAGGCAATTTATTTTATTACAGCTTGCGGATTATCGAGGGGCTGTGGACTATACTTATGAGAAAGGGTTGGATATTAACGAATGCACTCAAGAGAGGACCTCGAGAACTGTTAAGGATGATGATGAGTTAGAAGGCAGTTTGAAAAGATTGCCTTAAGATGAGGATTAACGATTCTAGTAGTGCTAGTAAGCGGTCTAGTGACTCTTAGTGAGATGGTGATAGACGACCTAGAGTTTGAGGTTGTGTACGTGCGTGGCGGTTGGCCATTGCGGAGTTTTGAGACCTACCGAGATAGGAGGTAACTCCTTATTTATATATTATGGTTATTATTATCGCTACTATGAGTATGCGTGGTATCGTTAGCTCACATGCATTCATACATACATTGCATTGAGTATTGAAATCTATTGATTGTTGGTTTCTCGGGTTTATTGATATGATAAAGGATGATGTCCCGGTATGGGATTTGTTTATGGTTTTGATTGAATTTTGATTTTTCGGCAAACAATTAATTGCGGTATAAAAATGTGATAATGTTTACTAGTTGTATTTGCTAGTGGTGCGTTGAGTTTATACACTCTATGGATATACGTGTAATGTTATGAGTTGCATGAATTAAATGGATTATATGAGTAGAAGTATGATGGTACTTGGTGATTATATATCACATTTGCATGATATACGTGTATGCATGTGGTATTGTTAATAATAGAAATTTTGTCATTTGCTTAAAGATTAAATTATGAGTAAGGATATGGTTACAAAAAAAATAAAATAAAATAAAATGTATTTAACAGATATAGTTGTATTTGAGTATGAACATGCTTATGTGCATTAGTAGTAAAGGTAATTTTCTTAGTCTGTTGCATGATTATGTGAGACAATAGGGAAGGATGCTTAGAAATTTTCTCATGGACCTTGGCATCCTTGCAACGGAAGATTTTGAAATCCAATTTAGCCGGTACCCTAAATTGGTGATCAAAAGAGGTTCGTTGGTGGACTAGGATTGGTAGCAAGTAGGTTAGAAATTGACTAAACATCTTACCAAAAGGAAAGGAAAATAAATGGAATGAATTTTTATTCGATGGTATTATTTGCTCTTGTGAGCTTTGTCCATGATTTGGAAATTTGAGTGTGGCTTGCATGATCATGAATGTTGACTTATTGTTTTAGGAGCGTGTTGTGGAACACTCTTCTTTAGTTTGTGGATTGCTCTATCGGCAATTTTTATGTCTTATGATTTGGAATTTGTTGTACTGAAGCCTCATGTTGTAGCACCGAGGCATATAGTTTCGGAATATTGATCTTTATAAGTCTTGATTTTGTTTTTGTGATATGTTAAGGATTCACGTGGTTAAATAATCAGTAATGGAATTTGTGTGTACTTTTGTGACTCGAGTATGAGTCAAGTTATTTTCAATCTTAAGTATTTTGAATTGCTATGATTATTGGAAATTTTTGAGCAAGTAAATGTGGATTTTGTAGTTTTATTTTTGATTGCTTAGTTCGGTTATTGTGATAGTATACTCGGAGATTGAGTCTAGGTTTATGGTTTTGAGCATCGAGTGTTCACTCAAGATTGAGAGACACCGTAGTTGTGTTTGGGTATTTGTTGTTGGGTGATGACCTAACGTTGGTTTGTTATACGGTTTAGAATTCGAGACGAATTCTTTTTAAGGGGGAGAGGATGTAAGACCCCGATTCCCGGTTAGCTTGAATTGCGAGCAATGCTCGCACTTCTTCCCTTGTTGATCACTTATTTGATTTCTGAGAGAGTCGAGATGTGTATGATAGATCACATTAAGACCAAAATACTTTTAAGAGATGTCATTTAGTTCTTAACTTGCTAAAGTCACAAGTCGTAACTCAACGATAATCGAAATCCGACGCGATTGAGAGTTTACTCGGGTTTTTGTGTTCCTGACCTCGATTTGGTCCTAGATCTTTACATGATGATTAAATAACATGTTTAGATGTGTTAGACTTCTAGATGGATTCATATATGTAAGTATTAGAGATCATTCATAACATCCTTAACATGATTTAAATCTTGTTTGAATGCTTGTCGAATCGACGGTTTGATTGCTACTTTACTTCTTGTCGTTCTTCTTCTTTGTACGACTTTTTCGGTTGGTATTATTTTGACCCTAGATGACTAGGGGACCTTGGGGAATTAACTTAGAATTATTTTTGAGTGGTCGTGTAAACGTTTACACACGCTCGAGTTTGATTTTCGGAAATTCGCGTATTTCCGAAGGCCACGATATGTCTGTAGTATTTTGGCCATAACTTTGTGTACGTAACTCGGAATTCAGATCCGTTTGATGTGTTAGAAACTAGACTCATAGAGATTTCTAAAAATACCTTTTGTGTAATTTTAGGACGTGTATTTCGGTACAGGAATATTTTGTAAAATGACCCAAATTCTGGTCTACTATAGTTGACCACTCATTGTGTGTTAGACTTTCTATTTGGCCAACCTAACCCTACCCAAACCCAACCTAACCCACCCTAAACTACCCTAGTTCGTCCTACCTATCCTCCATTGCATGTTCAACAAGTTTTGAGAGTCCTTGGGTGCATGCAAACCACTTGGCATGTAGAGACATCCACATGCACAAACATGCATTGGACACGTTCTCCCACCCCACTTCAGCCAAAGATTGACCAAATGCCTCCACTAAGCCATCCTATTCAGCCATCTTCTCCAAAAAACGTGGCTGATCATATCTCTAAGGTTGGAGAGGTATTCTTGAAGGTTCATAGGTGATCAACAATGGTGGCCAAGTCTTGAGGAGGCCATTGCCAAAACCCAACCATAGAAGAGGAGAGGAGGTCAAGGAGATCACGTACCCACCTTTGCATGGACGTTTTGTACATCTTGTAGGACTGATTTAAGGTGAGTTACAACATCTCTTTCTATTTATCTTAGCCTCATTGACCCTAGGGAAAACAATCTTGCTATTTGAGGTCAATGAGAGCACTTAGGACTTTGTAGAGATGCCTTGTTCTCGTGTATGCTAAATAATGAATTTTTGTTGCATAAACAGATTATGATCAGATTATAAACCATGTTTATGATGTTATTTAGGTGTGATAATGTATGATAAATCATCCAATCTTGTTGTTTAAGTGTTGGGAGCATGTTTGATGAAATAGTTAGGCTTATAGAGATGTCATGTTCTCGTATATGCTAAATGATGCATTTTTGGTTGGATGAACAGATTATAATCAGATTATAAACCATGATTATGATGTTATTTATGTGTATTGATGTATGATAAATCACCCTATCTTGTTGTTCAAGTGTTGGGAGCATGTTTGATGAAATAGTTAGGCTTGTAGAGATGCCATGTTCTCGTATATGCTAAATGATGAATTTTGGTTGTATGAACAGATTATAAACAGATTATAAACCATGATTATGATGTTACTTATGTGTAGTAATGTATGATAAATCATTCTACCTTGTTGTTTAAGTGTTGGGAGCATATTTGATGGAATGATTAGGCTTGTAGAGGTGTCATGTTTCACTATATGCTAGATGATGAAATTTTGGTTAGATGAACATGTTGTAAAGTATGACTATGATGATATTCATGTGTAGAGATAGATGATGAATTATTCTATCTTGTTTGTTTAAGTGTTGGGAGCATATTTGATAAAATGGTTAGGCTCATATTTGATGAAATGGCAAGAATGAATATTGTTAAAAGATGAAATTCTTGAGTAACTCATATTATTGATGAAGATGGAAACCCTCCTTACAGAATAGTTGAGAAATTATTTATGGAAATTTTCTCTCTTTTCTTGATTGATTACAAAAGGAAAACTAGCAGATATATATACTGCTAATCACAAACACAGCCCAACGGCTTTAACTGCTACAAGAAAGGAAAAAGACAAGACTACCCTTAATGAATAACAGAATAAACTAACAACTATAAGCTAAATACACCCGATACCCCTGTACTTTTGGGAAGAATGAATAAGAATCAGATATGAGCACTTTAACCCCTTTTCAGTTTACTTCTTCATCTTTATCAACATAATCCTTGTCTTTAACACCCCCTCTCAAGTTGGAAGTGGAGAAGAGATTCTTTACTTGCAACTTGCATAGTAATTCAGAGAATTGAGCACTTGGAAGGGCTTTAGTGAAGATATCAGCCACTTGAAGATGAGAAGGAGTATACTTGGTTATAATCAGCTTTTGTTGCACCAAATTCCTGACAATGTGGCAGTCAATTTCTATGTGCTTGGTTCTTTCATGATAAACAGATTAGCGGCTATGTATATAGTATATACTTGATTTATGTATCAGATTGAGAGGAATTGGATCAGTAGTAATGATTTGATAATCTCTGAGCATTGCTGTAATCCAGATCAATTCACAGCAGGTGTTTGCCATACTCCTGTATTCTGCCTCTGATGAGGATCTACTTACAAGATCTACCGACAAGTATTTGTTTCTTGCTTTTCCAAGATATTAAGGCACTACCAAGAAAGACACAAAGATCCACTAAATCTTCTTGTAATAGGGCAGAAGCCCGATGGTCGAGAATGCGAAGGGATAAAGAGGAATCTGAAGGATAGAAGAGGCCTTGTCCTGGATTGCTCTTAAGATATTTGACAAGCCTTAAGCCAGCTTTCCATTGATCAGAAGTTGGTTTGGCCATAAATTGACTTAGGATGTGCACTGCATAAGCAATGTCAGGTCTAGTGATAGTTAAGTAGATCAGTCTCCCTATCAATCTTCTGTAAGGCAAAGGATTGCTCAATGGATTGCTAGTGTTGACTGCAAGTTTGTGATGTTGTTCAATTGGAGTGAGTTTGGGCTTAGCATTAAGGAGACCACAGTCCTTGATAATGTCCACAGTATACTTCCTCTGATGAAGGCATATACCAGTAGAGGGATTTCGGCAATTTCCAAACCAAGAAAGTACTTGAGACTTCCCAAATCTTTTACGTGAAATTTGGAATGAAGATAGTCTTTCACTTTGGATGATCGGATCTTTGTTGTTTCCTGAAATAAGGAGATCATCAACATATACAAGAACAACAACAAAATTTTCATTGGACTCTTCTTAGTAAATAAGGTGTGGTCATTAGAAGATTGCATAAATCCAAACTCACATAAGGTATGAGAGAATTTTTCAAACCATTGTCTTGGTGCTCGTTTAAGGCCATAAAGGATTTATGCGGTTACAACCGACCTTTGTCCTTTGAAAGTTATGATTGTATCCTGGAAGGTCCATGTAGATTTCTCATTAAGATCTCCATGTAAGAAGGCATTTGACACATCCATGTGTATAATTTCCCATTTCTTTGAGGCCGCAATGGATAAGAGAAGTCTAATGGATGTCATTTTGGCTACAGGTGCAAAGGTTTCAAAGTAATCATTTCCTTCTACTTGAGTGAAACCTTTAGCAACTAACCTTGCCTTATATTTATCTACACTGCCATCAGGATTAAATTAACTTAATTATGAAGATCCATTTGGATCCAACTTTATGTCTGTTTTTAGCTAGATAATCTAGGGTCCAAGTCTTATTATTTTCAAGAGCTTTTAACTCTTTTTCCATGGCTTTACACCACAAAGGATCTTTAGAGGCCTGCTCATAAGTTTGGGGTTCAGTGACAGTAGATATCTTACAAGAGTATTTCATATACTCAGTTGAAATTTGATTGAAATTATAATAGTTCTTAAAAGGATAAGGAGACTTAGTTTTAACATTATGTGTTTGGATATGGAAGGAAGGTCGGTATAGTCTTTGAATTTTAAAGGTATGGTTTTATTTCTTGTAGGTCTAGTCGTGGCAGAACATTGTCATTTGTGAGTATTGGTATCCTTATCGATTCATTGTCTTTGTTATTAGTATCTCGAGTGGCAAGGTGAATTGTTCTCTTCATTGCTGGTGGGAGACACATCAATGTTAGGAAACAAGTTTTTATTAATAGTTTCCATTTAGAAGCTGATAGGAGACACAGTTCTTCTAAAAAAAGTTTTTGAGTAGATAAATTGTAACATTTGTAAGCCTTTTTGGTATAAGCATAACCAAGAAAGATGCATTTCTGAGCTCTAGGCATGAACTTGTCCCTATTAAGGGCAAGGGTAGCCTAGCATAAATACGCATCCAAAGGTTTTAAGATGGTTATAAAGAGATTCAAAAGGCGTTTTCTGCACATGTTTGGGAGTCTATTAAGATAAGTAGCATGAGCGCACATATTCTCCCCAAAACCAGATAGGTAGGTTTGATTGGAATTTTAGGTTTAGCTAAGCTAATTTGTATGTGTTTTCTTTTCTCATTTGCAAGAGCTTTGATGAATAATTCCCAATGAGTCAAGCAAAGAATTCATTTGAGTGTTAAAGAATTCTGTGCCATTATCTAACCTGACTTCTTTAACACTTTTATTGAATTGAGTCTTGACCATAGTGATAAAGTTCTGTATTAAATGACAGACAACAACTTTGGTTTTAAGAAGAATAGTTCAAGTAGCCCTAGTATGGTCATCCACAATGGTCAAAAAAGAGTTATATCCATCATGTGTGTGGTGTCTGTAAGGACCCCATACATCACAATGAAGCAGATCAAAGGCAGATGTGCTGTGTGAGGTGCTTAGACTAAATGGTTGTCTAGTTTGCCTAGCCAAGTGACAAATATCACAGTGAAATTGATTGTAATTGTCAAACTTTAAGGAGCATATAGAATCAATATTTTTCATAGCATATAGAGGCAAATGGCCTAGTCTTTTGTGCCACAAGTACATAGGATCAAGAGGAAAAGAACTGTAATGGAAATCACTATCAGGAGGATGAATAGAAACATTATTATTTTGGCTATAGGAAAAATTATCTGTTGTGTTCATATTTGTCTCTCCAATGTAATGACTGGTCTACAATTTATAAAGACCTTCGGTCAGTTTACCAATCTCCTTGAGAGTGTTCTTGGCAGGGTCCTGAATAAAACAAGTATTAGTAGTAAAGATGAGATTATACTTAGTACTTTGAGTAAGCTTGCTTCCAGAAACAAGGTTGAATTGAAAATCAGGAACAAAGAAGACATTGTGAAGAGTGATTTCCCTAGTAAGTCTGACAGTTCCTTTATGTGTAATTTTTGAGTTCTTTCCATTAGGCAAATGAATAAATGATTGAGTAGGAATAGGATCAACAAGATTAGACAAAGAATTAGTTATATGATCTGAAGCACTTGTGTCAATAATCCAGTCTTGAGTTCTTGAATTGCAGTTAGATGAGCAGAAAGAATTTACATAGTTAAGGGTGAATTCAGAGTTACCTGCCATACACTCAGTAGTGTTCTCAAGAGGGGAGTCAATTTCACCACAGTTGGCTTTAGGATTGATCATAGATAGGAGTTGAGCAACTTGTTCCTTTGTAAATTGGCCGTTGTTTCTGCTGCTTATTGGCCGTTGTTGTCCGTATCTTCTAAAGTGAATTTGTAAGTTTTGATTTGGCTTTGTTCTTTTGGCATTTTCACAAGCTGAATTTGTAAGCTTTGATTTGGCTTTGTTCTTTGGCATTTTTGAAGGATCTGGTTTTGTGCCAAACAAAGGGTGCCAATCTGGGAATCCATTCAAAAAGAAACATTTGTCTTTTGTGTGTGAATCCCCATGACAGTGATCACAAAAGAATTTTCCTCTTGAATTGTTCACATTCTTGCCAGGATTTTGAACATTCTTGTTGAATCTCTTTGCCTCCATTCTTTGCCTTTGTTGAACCTTCCAAGCAAGACAGTGGGAGGATCTTGTTGATTTAAAGAGTAGCCACATTGCCTTTGCCCTTCTTCTTGAATTAACATGGAAACAATCTTTGACAAGGAGGGTAAGGGAATCATACGTAAAATTTGACCTCTTACATTAGTGTAAGAGTGAGACAGTCCCATTAAGAATTGGGTAATCTTGTAGGCATGATCATAATCTTCACGGATTTTGGAGGCTCCACAAGTACAATCACATGAACAATTGGGAATAGGTAACAGGTTCTGTAGTTCATCCCAATGTCCCCTAAATTTGGTGAAGTAAGCATTGATAGTAAGTGTGCCTTGTGTACATAAGGCAATTGTTTTCCTAATCTGATAAAGTTTGGGAATATCACTTTGAGAGTATCTAGCAAGAAGGTCTTCCCATATTTCACAAGATGAAGAAAAATAGACAATGCTTTGTCGAATTTCAGGAGACACAGAATTGAGAAGCCAAGAAATCACCATTGAATTGCATCTGTCCCAGACATTGATGTACTTAGATTCTGGTTGGGGTTTCTTGAATGTCCCATTGATCATGCCAAGTTTGTTCTTGGCATAAAGGGCAATGGTAATGGCTAACTTCCATTGAGTAAAGTTATTTTCAGTAAGGAGTTCAGAAACAAGATTCATCTCTGGATGATCATGGGGATGAAGATAAAGAGGATGACTAGGAGGTAATTGAAAAGTTGTTTCTGAAAAATCATAGTAGTCTGTTGATTGACTGGTAGATTCTTGTGAGGTTTTTGAATCCTCTTTAATAGAATGGTTATTATCCGTCATGATGAATTAAAGACAGAAGAAAAAGAAATAGGAGAAGGAAGAGGAACAAGAACCTGAAGATGATGAAGATCAAGGAAGAACTTCACTGAAGGAAGAAAAGAATTAATTAGATGAATTCCGGATAAACCAAGCTCTGATACCATGTTAGAAAGTTGAAATTCTTGAGTATCTCATATTATTGAAGAGTAAACCCTCTCTTACAAAATTGTTAGAGAAATTTTCTGGAAATTTCTCTCTTGATTAATTACAAAGAGAAACAAGCAGATATATATATATATATATACTGCTATTACACAAGCAGCCTAACGGCTTTAACTGCTAAGGGAGGGAGAAATGACTAAATTACCCTTAATGAAAAACTGAATAAACTAACAACAATAGGCTAATTACACCCGACACCCCTGTAAATTGGGAAGGATAGATAAAGAATCAGATTTAAGCACTTTAGCCCTTTTCAGTTTTGATTTCTTTTTACTCGTTCAACTTGATCAACATTATCCTTGTCTTTAACAAATTTCCCCATCTAACATGGATCTCCATTCTTATTTAAGCTGACTAATAATTTTCTATGGCTCCTGCGGACATGGAAATTAATAAAGTTTGAATCTTGACCAAAATGGCAATAATTCAAAGTCTTAGTTTGTCAATACATAATTTAGAAAAATTGTAGCTCTATCTAAAATTGACAAGCTCAAATTATCCAAATCTATGGAAAAAAAAACGAAACTAATTAAAATGTTAACTTATATATTTTTAAATCTATTTTTTTTAAATTTGCGCCAACTCTGGTGATTGATATCATCAATTGGAGAAGAAGGGGCATTTTAGGAAGAAAAAAAATAGACTTATAAGGTTGGAAAAAAAATATTGCACTGGAAAGATTATAATTTTTTTAAAAAAAAGACCGGCCCGTAATTATTCATTTCATTACTAATTAACTACTAAAAGTGTTATTTTTTTTTCAAAAGTTTGACTTTTAAACAACGATTCTTTATCCATAACAGAGTGAGTGCGTAATTAACATGATATTTAATGACTTTTTTTTTTGGGTCAACTGTACATATTATTGCCTTTTTCTATTAGATGATATTTAATTAGCAAATATATGCTTCTTCTGACCCAAAATTATTATTCAGTGTTCCCTTTAAGTCTATTAAAAAATAATTGAAATGAAATCTCCATCCGTTTTTTAAATTATCGTCATCCTTTCTTTTGGGACGAATGTAGTAATGTTGAAGCCTTTTGAATTATTTGATCTATGTCAAAATCATAGTATGACTAAATGATCATTTTGGTGTTTGTTTTTTTTTCAATTGAATAATCATATATAAAATTATGTTGTAGAAAATGATTAATTCGCAAAATCTATAATGAATTAATAATCTTATTGTTATATATTTTTAGTTAATCAGTATCCCATAATTTATTCTTTTAATTTTGTATGCATAATTTAGTTGAAAAACATATATGACGTGCGTAAAACGCACGGGTACAAACAATAGTTAGTAATAAAATAACAATTTTATGGCTTAAATAATGAACTCTTTGATGAAAAAGAAAATCTTTTCGTGGTCAAGGTCATCAGGGCCGACCTTGAGTTTCGAGAGGCCCATGCCCAAAAAAAAAGGGGGCCCTTTGTAAAAATAAAATCATTTAAAATATTGGAAAAAATAAAAGTAAAAAGTTTATAGCAAGAATTGAATCTAAAATCTCTTATAATCTACTAAGTATGTTAACCATTGAGTCATCTATTCTACATTAAATTAATCAACACGTTATAACTTATAAAAACTAAGTATGTTAACCATTGGATCATATATTCTACACTAAATTAATCAACACGTTATAACTTATAAAAAACTAACAGACTAAAATAAGTGACAACCTAGGATTCAAACCTATAACCTCCACCTTAAATCATGTGTAGCTTAATTACTGGACGAAACCAATCAATTAAAAACATTTTTTACATTATAATATATATATACTAAATATAAAATAATACTCAAATATTTGGGACCCTAAAAATTAGGCCCCATGGCGCTCTGGCCACCCCAAGGCCGGCCCTGAATGTCATACCACTGATTATTCTAAGCACTAAGCGCGAATGTTGCCGGATAATGGTGACTATGAGGGGTCTATATTATATGTGCATGATTGACACTTGACGAACATCTAATGGTGCGTCGAGAGAATCTATAAATAGATACCATTACTATTTAATACATTTTTGAGAAATATCACGGGACACCCTTAAATCAGGTCCGTGATTGAATAAATAAGTGGACCAATTGCACTCAACTTTTCATCGTCAAATTAGACTAAAAGTCTAAAACTTAAAACATGCAATTTTATAGGGTATTTTTGTAAGATACTTTTTTTTGTTCGATTTATTGTGTGTTAGTGGACTAAATTGTATGAGAATATTAGGTTTCGTCTTACGAATTAAAATCCGTAAAGCCGTCTTTCATATTAGACGTATTTAGGTATGACATTTGGGTGAGTTAAATCAGGTATGAGTTGGGTTGAAACGGATAATGGGTCAAAACTCATTAAAACCCGAATGAGTAATAATGAGTCGGGTTGGACTATCCGACCTGTTTTAACCCAATTCGATCAAACTTGTTAATTTTTTATTGAAATGAGGATCGGATCGGATCGAGTGGTAGACGTACTCATCAAATTATACAATTGAAGGAACTAGGAATAATAAAGGCAAGCAAAAGATAAGGACTTGATTACTTGTGGACATTATAATCTTCCAAAATCAAACCAAAAAGAGTCACCAACTACATTCATAGTTGAAGACTGCGTCAACGGCACCTTTATAGGTTTCTTACTATATATACCACATTAAGCAATGTTAGTTTTACAGTTAACTCCCACAAACCTAGGAGTACGTCGACGATAATGGAAATCCATAAGCTTTTTCTCAGTTTAGCCATTCTTCAAGCACTTATCCTCTCCCATATTGTATTTGTACCAACCCAAGCTGCCCTTTTTCGAGAATACATTGGAGCCGAGTTCAACAATGTCAAATTTTCCAATGTCCCTATAAACCCAAACATCGACGTCCACTTCATCCTCTCCTTTGCCATTGACTATACAACTTCTTCATCCTCTTCCACTCCAACCAACGGTAAATTCAACGTGTTCTGGGATACAGCCAATCTCAGCCCAGCTGAAGTGTCCTCTATTAAACGTCAGCACCCCAATGTCAAAGTAGCTTTGAGCCTAGGAGGAGACACTGTGGGTGGTCCGAATGACTATGCTTATTTCACCCCTTCTTCAGTAAACTCATGGGTTTCTAACGCCGTTTCTTCACTCACACCCATCATCAAGCAGTACAATCTGGATGGAATCGATATCGACTACGAGCACTTCAAAGCCAATCCTAACATCTTTGCCCAATGCATTGGGGGGCTCATAAATATCCTTAAAAAGAATGGAGTAATTTCGTTTGCTTCAATCGCTCCATTTGATGACAACCAAGTGCAGAGTCACTATTTAGCTCTGTGGAGGAGTTACGGACATGCCATAGACTATGTCAACTTCCAGTTTTACGCGTATGATAGAGGAACCACGGTATCTCAATTCATCGCTCACTTTAATACCCAAACTGCTAATTATAAAGATGGTAAGTTGTTAGCAAGCTTTAGTACTGATAGTAGTGGAGGGTTAAAACCGGAACAGGGTTTCTTTGATGCTTGCAAGACGCTAAGGAATCAACAAAAGCTCCATGGTATCTTTGTTTGGTCTGCAGACAATTCGAAGGCCGGAGGATTCAAATACGAGAGGCAAGCTCAAGCGTTCTTGGCTAGCTAGGCTTGATCACTAGTTCACTACTCATAATAGAAGTAATTCTTCTGAGCAAACATTTGTTTTGTGTTGATTTGTAACAACGATTCGCCTAGTTTAACATCAACTGCAGTTTGTTTGCTTTGTTTTCTGTTGTAAGGTATCAAATTTGCTAAAATATTATTAAGTAGTCAATGCAGTCAACAATCTTTGTTTGCTTTGTTTTCTGTTGTAAGGTATCAAATTTGCTAAAATATTATTAAGTAGTCAATGACTCAATGCAGTCAACAATCTAAAGTAATCTTCAATTCAAGGATTTCCAGAAAAAGTACATCACGGTTTTAAGATCCACACAAGTCATTTTCTCTTTTTCTTATTTTATTGTTGTTATCTTCTCTTTAATTCAAAATGGTCAATGAGCAAACGGTGCTGGAAGACATAACCAAGGATTCGGAAATAGTGTGGAGAGCCAGAGTACTACTCTAGTTGTCCTCTAGTTGGATATGGTATCAGAATTGGGCTATAGTAAGTGCTCGTTCAGCTTATTTGGAGTGATTTTTGGTTTTTAGTTTTTGGCTTTTGAAAAGTCATATTTAAAGTATTTGTTTCAGTTTATAAGCCAAAAGTCAATAAGTAAAGTACAACACCCTTTATGCATTGAAAAGCCAAAAAGCCAAAATTTTAAGCTTTTTTGGTTTTTTTTAAACATGAAGACAACTATTCATTAATAAATATTTGATTGTCTTCATTTCATCTTTTTATGAAATATACATAAAAATATGAATACTAATTTTCAAGTTTTTTTTTAACAAATAATTATAAATGATAGGAGTTTCTTATGGTAGGGTAGTACACTTTCAAATGTTATGTTAATTTCATAACATTTTATTTATATCTTTTATTTCAGAATTGGGCTCGTTTGTTGTGGGTGATAGCTTATAACTTATGGTTGATCGCTTAAACTGGTGGCTGAATGACTTTTGGCTGATTGAATGATAGACTGTTTGTTACAGCTGTTGAAAAGCTACTTATGAGTCTGTTATAATTATTTGTTAAAAAAAACATAGAAAATTAGTATTCATATTTTTATGTATATTTAATAAATGGATGAAATGAGGATAATCAAATATTATTAATGAATAGTTGTCTTCATGTTTTAAAAAAAAAAACAAAAAACTTAAAATTTTGGCCTTTTGGCTTTGGCTTTTCAATGCATAAAAGGTGTTGTACCTTACTTATTGGCTTTTGGCTTACAAGCTGAAACAAACAATTTAAATATGATTTTTTCAAAAGCCAAAAGTCAAAAGTCACTCCAAATAAGCTGCAACAAACGAGCACTGATTATGCTTAAGTATTTTAAATAAGGCAAATGATATTACGAGTTAGAGCTTGTAATATTATTACGAGCTATAGTGTTAGAACCATTGGATAATTAAGTTGGTGATGATATGAAATGTTTATATCATTACTTAAAAAAGAATATATTTGATATGGTGTAGAGATCTAAGTAGATTTGATCTAAAGACACTAACACTAAAGCTTGTAATAATAACACAAACTCTAGCTCATAAAATCATACCTCTTTTAATAATTATGATCAACTTTAATGATATTAATAACACTTAAATATTCGACTTTTCAAATTGAGACTTTTTGGGTGGAATGGTGGGAATAAAAAACGGGTAAAATTATGATCGGTCTCTTTTCCAAAGTTTGTAACCCCTCCAATTCATTGTTTTTTTTTCAATCACAAAAGTCTATTTTTCGAAATATTGTTTCGAAAATATTATCGTCTCCTTCAACAGTTCTGACAAATACGTTGGATTCGAAATAACCATTGTTACGCAACAAAACGGGGATTCAAAAATCACCATGATTTTTAGTAAGAGCGAAGGCAGAGAATGAAAAAGGAGGAAGAAGAAGGCGGATAAGATGCATTCGAACCCCGTTTGCATCTCGATGCATCAATTGGTTGCTTGAATTGATGCATCATGATACATAAAAGTTGGTGCAGCACGATGCAAACTGGATTAGATAATTAAAATTTATGTATCACGGTGTAAAAATTAGATTTTGTGATTAAAATTAATTCCATTTAAATTGGGCATCACAATGCTTCCTTGGCAAAATTGGGCATCACCGAATGCAAAATGTAAAGAATCAACTAAGAGAAAGAAGGAAGCTTTTTGACTAACCTGGCCTAAAGAAATAACGAATTAACTAACCTGGCACACAAGCCGGATCATGCTCACAGCTACTATGTAGATAAACGGTTTTTTCATTTGAACAACTATGGATTCTCATAGTCCAAGATTTTCATTTTCATTTTCACTTTCACTTTCTTTCTACCTTGGACTCTTAATTAGTTGAATATTCAGCTGACATACGGAGGATCAACGAAAGCCCATTCAAAACCTTGCTTGTATTGGACTGCTGCATTATCCCATGAGCAATTCCTCTCCATTCCTCTTCTAATCAACCCTTCCCAGGAAGGCTTGTGTTTTCTGTAAGTCTCTATAGCAACCCTTAGGGCCTACAAAACCCATCACCCACAATCACTTAACGATGCCCGCATCGAAGGCTACGATGCTAACCTTAAATGGAGGATCTCCGCTTTGATATATCTTTCTTTAGTCCAAGATGTAGCAGCTAGACCAAGACCCATGGATGCTAAAATGGAAGATAGGTAATGGTCTAAGTGAGCTTTCTTCATTGTCAAGTCCATGTAGATCCACTTAGCTCATGAAGTAGATCTTCTTCGGGATGAATGGAGGTAGGTGGATTTCAAAGTCTTTTTGTGGATGACAGTTCTTCCAGAAAGAATTGAATATTGCATCCTCTAAATGAGGGATTTGTTCCAATTTAAGTTTTAATTCAGACGCGCCGGCGGGGGGGGGGGGAGAGGATGGTGTACGTATTGGTATTTTTTGAACAAATTTGAAGGTTATATATATATATATCACAAGTTCATTATCTAATTAAGAGTAATCATGAGTTACCTTGTGTAAACTTAAACTTTAAGCGAAGCGAAAGACTTTCTGCTTGAGCTACGATCTTCGTATGTCATGATAAACAATCCTACAAGTCTCTCTCGTCAGATTGATATCACGTAGCACGAATATTAATCTCTGATTCACATCGCAAATCCAAGCCTCTCGATGGTTAGGCTAGAGGGAGTATTAGGTGAGATAGAATATAGGAGGGGAGTAAAGGGGGTGGCCAAAGGAAGACGTGTTCTTTCTTTGGTGTGTTAGTTGTTAAAGATTTATCCCTTTACTTGCCCTATTTATATTGTTATACTAGTAACCCTTTTTTTTATAAGTTAAGTTAAGTCAATCCCGAATCCCTTCGGATTAGGAAACTAATTAACTTTTAATAATATAAATACAGTCCATGTGAGCTAAAGTAAATAATCGGGCCACAAGCCCAATTGCTAACATCTCTCACTCGCACACATGAGCTCACCTCTCTTACCATATCGTATCATCAAAACCCGTTAAACACTGTCTCTTCGTGCTGGAAGTGAAGCGTGCGACATGACGAGAAAGACAAAGGGTGGAGCGCTATGTCAAATCACCATCTGACCAGCATAGAACGTCCTCGTTAGAAAACAAAACTCATCTATACCCTAGACCGTATATATATATACATCAATTTAAGCATCCTCAATCCCTCGAGAGCAGTGCTGAAACCTCAACATGTTTGTGTATCAAGATCAATCTCTTGAACCATATATTCAATATGATCGCCATGACATTGAAACACAAAAATATAGATGTATATCATAATATCTTCCTTAGACACTCAAACCAATCACTCTTGATTTTAACTATTTTCCCATCAATGCTCTGTAGGGCTGTATGTGCATAACTCGTTGGTCGACATGTCAAAGTAGCATCATCAATGTCCAAGTTCATGATATAGTTCAAGTCACATAGGGTATAATCTTGACCTGAATTTGATTACTAGAACTCACACAGTGATGAAGCATGGATCATTTAATCACTTTCTTAGGTCTCATTATAGGCACATATGGTATGATGTGTATGCTATGGCAGAACTCTGACACGAAATAGGCATGTCATGCTCAAACGCCGTACGAAACTTAGTCTAGTCGCCCTTCTAGCATCTAACTTGAGTACTTAAAAGCAATCACTCTTCTAATGTCTCTTTTAATAGCTCACACTCATGCTTTTTCTTGGGATATAAAGTCAACCTTTATAAAAGGTCTCATCTTGGTTGTATGCCAAGGCGATAAATGTAATGTCATTTGCACACCCCCCTTCGTAGGTGCCAAAGACTTTTACTATCTCAACTTGCTCGCCCACCTAGCGACAAGGTGAAGTACCCTTGTGAAAGGCCAAATTCAATATCCACGACATCTTTTTAATCAAAATAAATATGATACGCAATTTCACATTAAGTCATCCAATTAACAAATAAAAGGAATAAAATGAAACTGCAATTTATTCAAACGATAATGAAAATAATAATCAAATGTCAACAAAAGTGTTCTCAGAATAAATATCAAATCCTACGAAGCTCTAGACCCAACATATGATCTTGAAAGATCTCTCTAGCTAGAGGCTTAGTCATAGGGTCAGCCAACATGCGTCTAGTAGGAATATATTCTGAAACAACTTTCTTTTATGCAACCATGTCTCTAGTGAAATGATACTTGATATTAATATGTTTAGTCTTCCCATGATACTTGAGATCTTTAATATAACCTAAAACAGCCATGCTATCACAAGCAATGACTACAGGACGATCCACATGCGTCGTAACATCAAGATGTTGAGGAAAACTCCTCAACCACACAGCTTCTTGAACCGCAACTGAGCAAGCAATGTACTCTGACTCCATCGTAGATAGGGCGGTGCTAATCTGTCGTTTGCTACTCCAAGATATAGCTCCACCACTAAGGAGGAAAGTGTAGCCTGAAGTAGATTTAATTATAACCATCTACATCTCCAACCCAATCAGTGTCAATGAAACCTTTCAAGCTTAAATGCCCACCTTGATAACATAGGGTTAAATTTGTGGTTCCTACCAAGTAACGCAGAACCCTTTTCACTACCATCCAGTGTTGAGATCTATGATTACTTTGGAATCGACTCAACATCCTTACTGCAAAGCATAGGTCAGGTCGAGTACACACCATAGCATACATCAAGCTCCCTACCGCATTCACATACGGGGTCGTAGACATTTTCTTCTTCTCTTCTTCATTCTTAGGGCATTGGTTTGTACTAAGGACATATACTTTTTCCATTGGAGTGGCAACAGGTTTTGAGTTAGTCATGCCAAATCGTTCGATGACTTTCTTTATGTAAATCTCTTGAGATAAACCGAGAAATCTTTTCACACGATCGATCCCTAATGACTTTTACTCCAAGCACATAGTTTGCTTTACCCAAGTATGTCATATTGAAAAGTGCAGACAGCCACTTTTTAGTGGTATTTATCATCTCCATATCATTCCCAACTAGTAGGATGTCATCAATATATAATGACAAAATCAATATCTTTTTCTTGGATCGTTTAACATACACAGTGGTCTTCTTCCATCATCACAAATACAATTGAGGTTATCACTTTTTGAAAGTGAATATGCCACTGTCTAGATGACTGTTTGAGACCATAGATAAAACGTTTGAGCCGGCACATTTGCACTCTTGTCCCTTGACTTCAAAACTCTCTAGTTGAGTCATATAGATCTCTTCATCTAGTTCTCCATTGAGAAAAACACTTTTAACATCCTCTGATAAATTTCTAGATCCATGTACGCTACTATTGCTAAGATTAGGCAAACAGAGGAAAATCTCACCACGGAGGAGAATGTCTCTTCATAGTCTAAACACTCTCTTTGGGTAAAGCCCTTCGCCATTAGACGTGCCTTATATTTGTCAATTGATACATTTACCTTTCGCTTGACTTTGAAAACCCATTTGTTTCCAATAGTCTTGCGACCTTGCGGAAGATCAACTAACTCCCAAACTTGATTCTTTTTCATAGAGGAAATTTCATCTTCCATTGCAGTCATCCATTCATTGTTTGCAGGTAAAGAAAGAGCTTCCTTGAATGATATAGGCTCACTAGAATTGTAAGAAGTAGTTAGGAAAGATTCATTTTCGATCGTGAATCGACGACGAGGTATATTTCTACGTTTACTTCTCCGCTCTAGTATCAGACTCCCATTAAGATCCGTACTCCCACTCGGATGAAGATCACCTTGACTCTCATTGGCGACTTCCATAGGCTCAACCTCATGTTGTACAGTAGGATTAGGTTGAGGCAATTCCCCATCTTCGCCAAAAGATGTCATATGTTTTTCTTCTATCTCAAAAATTTCAAAGTCTTTCCTAACTTCATTGTGGGAAATCATTATCAATGAAATCAACATTGCGCGACTCTTTTTCAGTCATTCCTACGTCAGGTTTTCCATTGTACATAATATAACCCTTTGAGGTATCTGAATACCTTATGAAAACACATTTGTTTCCTCTAGGGCCTAGTTTTCCAAACTTATTGGAGGTACTATGGACATAACCTGCACAACCCCAAGGATGAAGATGCCCCAATTTAGGCTTTTCAACTTTCCAAAGTTCATAAGGGGTTGTAGAAACTAACTTAGAAGGCACTCGATTAAGTATGTAGGCGGCAGTCATTAGTGCATCCCCCCAAAACGAAATTGGGAGGTTGGCCTGTGCCATCATTGACCTAACCATTTCCAACAATGTTCGATCCTTCGTTCTGCAACACCATTTTGTTGCGGAGTTCTAAGAATTGTCAACTTTTGGTGTATTCCTTTTTTCTCACACAATTCTTTAAATTGATCAGATAAATATTCACGACCCCGGTCAATTCTAAAAGTTTTTATCTTTTATCCTTTTGATTCTCAACCTCTGCGAGAAAATGCTCAAAACACTTAAGAGCTTCATCGCGGTGAGAAATAAGGTAAATATAACCATAGTGTGTGTAGTCATCGATAAAAGTGAGAAAGTAAGAAACACCATGACGTGCCTTAACATTCATTGGTCCGCAAATATCTGAATGGACTAACTCTAATGGATGTGTGGCTCTTTTCACCTTATCAAAAGGATTTCTGCAAGCTTTTCCTACCAAACAAGATTCACACAAGGGTAGGTAGCCAATCTAGTAATCCTATCTTTTCCTATATGTCCAAGTCTAGCATTCCATAACTCGGAATTAGAATCATAATAAACCATATAAGAAGAAGAATTAACAAAAGAATTATGAGAATCCAACAAATCTAATTTTAAAAAAATTATCTGACAAAAAACCATGTCCCAAAATCTCGTCACCAAAACAAATATCCAAGTGATCATCACTAAAATTAAAAGAATATTCCATGTCCTAGCAATTGTACTACTGATAATAGATTATGTTGAATTTCAAGTGCATAAAGAGCTTCATGAAGAGTCAATGTGCGTCAATTCTGCATAGAAGTTGGTATGAGCCAACTCCTTTGACTTCAACAGACGAATTGTTTCCCATGAAAATTCTTCTTGTACCCGCAAGAACTTTTTGATAATCTACAAATCCTCCTCGATCCCTCGTCACATGTTTGGTTGAGTCTGAGTCTAGATTCCACACAGGGAGAGAGTCTGTTAATAAAACATGAGAGCAAACATAACATTGCAAGGAAATAGGATTAAGGGATGCTCAGGACAAGTCCGAGCAAAATGACCCAAGGTACCATAGTTGTAGCACTTCTTCTTAGCAATATTCTTTTTGCCTCTTCTTGTCACTTTTGGGGCCAAAATTCTTAGTCTTCTTGCCTTTGGTTTGTTTCTTGCGTTGCTCATGTGGCTTGCAGACCCTCAAGGAAAACAGGAGCAATGTCACGAGTCGCATCACTTATCACGCGATTCGCTTCATGACACTCAGCCTCAAGCTCTATGTGGCGAAATACATTTGCAAAAGTCTTAATGGAGTCCATATGAGTCATGATACGCCTCAAACTACTCTAAGAGTCAGGCAGTGAATAAATCACTGCTTGAACCTACTGTTTATTAGATAAAATACAACCAGCAGCCTTAAGCTCACGAATCATTCTGAACATTTCGCGTAGTTGTTCAAGAATGACCCTGTTTTTTGTCAATCTTATAGCTTTTCAAACTTGTAAGTCAAAGTTCTCAACCTTGTAGCAGAAGTATTCCCATAAATAAGCTTGATTCTGCCCCACATATGCTTTGCAGTTAGGAAATCCTCAAACTCGCCAATCAGATCGTTATGCATGCTACTTAACATAGTAAAGCATGCACATTGATCTTTTTTTTACACTTAAGAATTTCCCTGCATGTTCTGGCGATCCTAGTGATGATCAAATTACCCATCTCTGGTTCTTCCATCACAGTATCTAGGTTGTCAAGAACCTCTTCCTCATTTAGCAAATACGTGATTTTCCTTTGCCAAACACTATAGTTGGTGCCTTCTAATTTCTCACCTTTGTTAAGGCCAGCGATTACATTTTTAGAAGTCATTTTACTACAATTTGATGCAAGAAAAAGATATAAGCATATATATTGATTCACTTTTGTTTCAAAAAATTAATTACTAAATATAATTACATCATACACGTAAGAAGGGAAAATCTGTGAGACTCGTAATCTCAACCAAAATATGCACAACGTAAAAATATTCATAAATTGATAATTTAAACAAAATAAATAAGATAGAACAAATCCATCAAAGCACATAACATGTACATAAATATTTTTACTACTGAAAATAAAATTATTAGGTCTCGTATAGTCTTAATCGCAAATTTAGAGCCCAAAATGAGAATTAAATATGAGAAAAAAGAATTTAAAATAGTTTAAAATTCACAAAGAATTATAAAAAAATTTAGAACAATCTCATACAGTCACATAATGACAAAACAACCTATGTAAATTATTTTTGAATTTTTAATAAATTAAAAAACATATTTTTATACACTGAAAAGACAAAAACAAATACTTCCACGTTGTATTGACCAAAACAGAGGCCACCATTGGACTCAGAAGGTTGAAACATGTCCAAATGCGCCAGTCGTTTCCAAAACGAAGTCCCAGACTGGCCGCACGTGCTCACAAGCGCCACATGTGCGTGTCGACTTCTTGGGAGGGCTGACGTCACTGATGACATGGCAGGGCTGGCGTCATAATAATGTCACTGATGACGTCATCATTCCAGGGGTGAACAAGGTGGTTCCCACTTGATGATGTGACAGATGACATGACAGAAACGTCAGCAATCAACCTTTTAATAGTTGACTAGTCAACAGTTGACTAGTCTACCTTGAAGCCTTTCACGTGCCCAGTCGGAGAGTGGGGGTCATGCGCCGCCCTCCCGAACTCCATTGAGGTCGCAGACGGTGGAGTTGGATTCGTATCGTCGAGTCCTTTCCAATCATGTACTAGTTGTACCCAATTGAGTGCCATAGATGGCACTTGTATCGAGGCCGAGAGTGGGGAAGATGGGACACCATTTTTATAACCCGGAGAATCGATTCGAGAAACGTGATCTGCGAGCTAACTTCTCGAGGCCATAGAATGTTCATTTTAAGTCCAAATTAAGCATACAATATGTCGTTGGAAATCCCTCACTGAGTACTACAAGTAAATATTATAAAACCACGTTTTTACAAAATATATATAGGTCAAAACAACATGCAAAGTTTCAGAAAAATCAATTTTCAACAAAACTAGGGTTTGCAATATCTTGAAAAATACCCAACAGATTTCAATGAAAATTTAGTATGTTGTTCACCTCGCCATAGGGAACTCGGACATATAAAAATTTCTAAAAAATAAAATCGTTTTACACATGAAATAATAAAACTCATTTGATTCGTTATTGGGTAAAACTTTTAAACAAACCTAAAAATAAAAACATGCAATTCATAGCATAACGAAATGAGCAATCAAGCATATAGGCTCTGATACCAATGAAGGTTATATATACCACAAGTTCGTTATCTAAGTGCAATTATGAGTTACCTTGTGCGAACTTGAACTTTAAGCGAAGCGGAAGACTTTCTGCTTAAGCTACAATCTTCGTATGTCACGGTCAACAATCCTGCAATTCTCTCGAGTCGGATTAATTAATATCACATAGCACGAATATCAATCTCTGGTTCACACCACAAGTCCAATCCTCTCGATGGTTAACTTAGATGGATTATTAGGTGAGATAGAATATAGGAGAGAAAGTAAAGGGGGCGGCCAAAGGAAGACGTGTTCTTTCTTTGGCGTGTTAGTTGTTAGGGATTTATTATTTTACTTGCCCTATTTATATTATTGTACATGAAACCTTATTTCTTGTAAGTTAAGTTAAGATAATCCCGAACCCCTTCGGATTAGGAAACTAATTAACCTTTAATAATATAAATAATCGGATCACAAGCCCAATTGCAAACAAAATGAATGAAAATGGACTTTTGCGGTTTTAAAAAAACAGGGTAACTGAGAGGTTACAATTCTAGAAAATGGTATCACCTCGTAATTATTCCAAAAATTAAGGGTAAAAATTTTGGTCGATCCCTTTTTTAAAGCTTATAACCTCAAAAGTTCACCTCTTTTTTTTTAATTGCAAAAGATCAATTTTCGAAATATTATTCCGAAAATGTCATCGTCGCCTTCAACAACTCTGGCAAATACATTGGATTCGAAAATCACCATTGTTGCGCAACAAAACAAGTAAATAATTTTTTATTTATGAAATACAAAACTGTAATTGATCTATGATGGATTGAGATTTTTCAGTAGAGTCGAAGGTGGAGGAGGAGGAAGAAGACTTACGACAGAGGAGATGGAAGAAGAATGTGAAGGATATGGTCTTTTTCTTTATGATTTTATATCGCGGTGCAAAAAATCAGATTAATGTATCGCGTTGCAAACATTGATGTATCGCGTTTCAAACATTGTTGTATCGTGGTACAAAAATAGACTAAGCAATTAAACTAATGAATCGCGATTCAAATATTGATGTATCATGATGCAAAAATAGATTAGGTAATTAAAGTGATAAATCGTGGTGCAAAATTAATGTAATAAAATTGATGCATCCGGTTCAATAATCAATTGCACCCAATTAAACTGATGAATCGCGGTTCAAATATTGATGTATCGCGGTGCTAAAATAGACTAGGCAATTAAACTGATGAATCGATATGCAAATATTAATGCAATAAAATTGATACACCGCAATTCATTTTCATAGCGCGCCTTATATATATATATATATATATATATAAGAAGTTAAATCTCACTTTTAAATTATTGACTTTTTACCCTTAAAATGTCAAAGGTAGATTTCTCCCTCTAAAATCTCACTTTTAAATTATTGACTTTTGTGTAAATATTTCACTATTTGTCTCTCCGTCTTCTCCATATTTTCTTTCTCATCACCATCATCTCATTTCTTTTAATTAAGTTTAAACATTTTTCTCTCTTTAAACATAAAAAATAGTAACTAAAACAAAAATAAAAGTTCTGAAGTCAAAAAAACAAAAATATAAGAGGTTAGTAAAATAAAAATAATTTTTGGAATAAGCTACTATAAAAATAAAAGTTACAGAATCAACAAAACAAAAATAATTTAATGCGGAGGTTAGTAAAATAAAATAATTTACGAAACAAAAGTTTAAAACAAATTCTTAAAAATATATATCTAAAACAAAAATACGTTAGTAAAATAAAAATATTTGATGGAACAAAAATAATAGTTATGAAGTGCACCAAAATATCAGGCCCGAACAGGTAAAAGTGTACTCCGAAAGTTACTTGGAAGCTTGGGCCGGAAGAAGGGCCCAAGCCCAATTCATACTAAAGCCCAGGAGGCCCAAAATCATATTTCTATAAATAGCAGGAAACTTCCTATGACCTAAAGGTAACTTTCCTAAACAAAATACATTTCAAATAATCTCTCCCTCTCTTCTGATTATATACAATTTATACTGATTATCACACCGGAGGGTTTGTGGTGACACCCCCACCCACTCACGGTGCTTTATTTTACAGATAAAAATATGCCAGATATCCAACCAAACGACGACCGTCGGACACGACGCCGGCGACACTAACACGACGCCACTTCCGACACCCTGGACACTACACGACAAGATCACCACACTTTTTGCGTGATCAGTTTGGTTCCATTGCCGGGAAACGAAAAACACTCGTTCTAAGGGTGCCGGAATACCACCGAAAAACACAAACACAAGAACTACGCCGGCAGCGATCCGACGTCCACCTATCCATCACCTTCTTCTCCAACAAATTTCGACCCTTCTCCAACAAATTTCCACCTCAAAAACGAACACGATTACATTTCTAGGATTCGAGAAAGAGCAAGAAATGGAATCGGATCTACCGCTTATCGAAATCGCCGGCGAAAACGATTCTCCCCTCGAACAGCTTCTCGATCCCGACGTTACCCACCAGGCCATCTTGATTCATCTCAGTTCGGCCTCACCCATCTTCTCCAACCGCCGAACTTCACCACCTATCGCCATCTCAAAATCTGCTCCACAGCCCCGTTCGAACCCCTGCCCCAATCATCATCGCCCAGCCAGACCCTCCATCTTCTCCGGCGAAACTCGGCCAGCATCAAGGTCAGCCCTCCATCTCCACCTCCCAGCTTCTTCTTCCCACGGCCATAACCGGTTTGATCCCCCCATCTCCACACCCACACCCTGGCCTGGCCACCGCCTCATGTCGGCGGCCGGCCAAAACCCAAGCGACCAGAGCTTTATTTCCGTCATTCGCCATATCCCTTCTTTCCTCTTAAGCAAAACTCCAAAGATTCGATCTGGCCGTCCTGATCCCGTCTTCTTCCTTCACCCGGTTCCGGCCCAAGCAATCCAGCCGACCCAGATCTTCTCCGGCGACCCAGATCTCCTCCGCGCACTACCAAAGACGGTTGAAAGCTTCGTCGTCCGTCCACTCGCCGGCCTCCTTCCGATCTCTCAGACTTGGCGTGTTAGACCATAAACAACGGTGATGCTTAAGTGGGGCTTAAGGGATTGTTTGAGATCTTTTTGAAACAACAAAAGATTTAAAAAAGTGCTTAACAAGCAAAAAGTTAATTTGGGAGCAAAAGAAGCTCCCAAGCTTAACACAAAAAAAAACCAAAAAACGACATCGTCCTTCACTAAAATGCATCAAAACGAAGCGGTTTGGAGGAATGTCTTCCGACAACAACCTGCCCTTTCCTCCCCATTCCTGCCACTTCCTCTTTCCACTTTCCACATCATCATTTTGTTTTCCTCCTTTTCTTTTTTTGTCAATTTTCAACCATAAAAAATATATTTTTTAATATATTTTTTTTCCTGTATTAAAGTAAATATTTTTACCTACAAATAGAGACTTGGTTTGTTTAATTTAAATATCAGAAAAAAATTCTATGAATTTTTCAAATTTCTAGCAATTTTCTTGTAAAAATAATAAATTATTAAAGATAAAATTGATGTGGTATGTAAAAGCGTTGGAGTTTGTGCATTGTTGAAAGAGTATTTTTATTGGGAAGCTTAAGTGGGGAACTTAGTGGCATTTTTGTAATAAAATAAAAAAAAATGAAACTTAAGCTCCCCAAATGGGGAGCTTTGTTGTCCATGCTCTTATGAGTCTTCGACGAACTGCTCTTATTCCCTTCAGACTTAGCGTTTGTCAGGTGTATTCCTTTCAACTGCTCTCTGTTTTGCGTCTTCTTTTTCATACAAACCTGCCACCATGACACAATACCAAATGTCATAAATTATTATTGTAGCACGGCATGGTAAAGTCAAAAAGGTTTGATTATTTGTTTTGAGTAAACAACAAGCTAAGGACTAAAATTTGAATAAATAAAATGTTTTTAAACTCAATGTGATGATGAGTGGAGGAGAGCTGTCCGTTTAGGGGGAAAGTCATTCGGCTGACCCAATGATGACATCAGTGTTCACTAAATCAAATCATAATTGTCGAATTAAAATTAATTACCGAGTTAAAATTATTTGGCGAATTGAAATTATATACCGAACCGAAAATTAATTACCGAATTGAAATTAATTGCCGAGTTGAAATTATTTGCCGAATTGAAATTATATACCGAACTGAAAATTAATTGCCGAATTGAAATTAATTGCCGAGTTAAAATTATTTGCCGAATTGAAATTATATACCGAACTGAAAATTAATTGCCGAATTGAAATTAATTGCCGAGTTGAAATTATTTGCCGAATTAAAAATTATATCAATTGAAAATTAATTGCCGAATTGAAATTAATTGTCGAGTTAAAATTATTTGCCGAATTGAAATTATATATCGAACTGAAAATTAATTGCCGAATTGAAATTAATTGCCGAGTTGAAATTATTTGCCGAATTGAAATTATATACCGAACTGAAAATTAATTGCCGAATTGAAATTAATTGCTGAGTTGAAATTATTTACCGAATTGAAATTATATACCGAACTGAAAAGTAATTGCCGAATTGAAATTAATTGCCGAGTTGAAATTATTTGCCGAATTGAAATTATATGCCGAGCTGAAATTATTTGCTGAGCAATAACATAACTTAATCGATTAGATGAAATATATACTACCTCGTCAGGTATGATTTATTATACGCAACTATTTGATAATAACATGTTTTAACGCTCCCCATAGTAAGTAAAAATATTTTCTTATAAATTTGACAATATTACTTTGATTAAATGTACACGGGCTCGTTAGCCTCATCAATTTAAATATTATATTATTTAACTTTTGTCGGCATATCGTGACAATTAAATGTGATTCGAGCTCCCCTACTTATGAGAAACATAACATACAGATTTAAATAGATTTATGCCGAGCTAACTACTTGCCCACCATACCAAGCTGTTATAAAAAATTCCTCGCTTAGAGCTCGCAAATCGCTAATTTCAATGTTACTAGCTCGAAATAACATGTTTAGTCTACTTACCATATGTTAGTGTGACGCATGCATTCTCTAAAGCTTCACACTCAAATACTTGCATCTTATAAATTCATCGTATCTTCTAATAGTTCGACGTGTTGCCGCAATGATTAATTTACTATTCTCGCACAATAGGCCCATATTCAAATATTTTTATCTTATATGATCAATATATATGGACTATGACAAACATTATATGCCGAAAATATGAACGACGAAAACGTGATTTCTGCCTTTACAAAAATGTTCCTAAAAAACTTTCAGGTACAAAATACAAGTGGACATAGCCTCAGCAACCACGATCAATAACGTGAGTCGTTCCTCTACAAACTATTATGTGATTAGTTACAAGGTTACGTGCCTATCGAACCTCGCCGAGGTTACATCTGTACCATGCGCCCACATTTTTTTACTACTCGCAGCTTATAATCATTAACGGGCTGATAATCGAGGACCCACAAGCTCGAGTTTCAGATTATGCTCGCGCTGCCGAGCTTCATATTATTATTATTCACGTGCCCATGCACGCCACGCTCGCGCCTCACATTATGCTCGCGCTGCCGAACTCCATACTATTATTATTTACGTGCCCGTGCACGCCACACTCGCGCCAGAGCTCGCGCCGGGACATATGCACGCCGCCGAGCTCGTGATCATTATTATTCACGCGTTCGCGGCCAGAAGCTCGGCCGATATGCCAAGGCTGCCGAGCTCCATACTATTATTATTTACGTGCCCATGCACGCCACGCCAAGGCTGATGATTATGTTTACGCCGAAGCCCTACTATTATTTTTAGCGGCTAAAAGACGCTTACGCCGCGCTGAAGCCAAGGCCGATATGCTGGCGGCCGCCGAAGCTCCATACTATTATTTACGTGCGGTTCGTGCCCGTGGCTTCGCCACGCCGCGCTGCAGTTTCAAGGCCGACTATTAGATCATTTTACGTGCCGCTACCGCACTTTTTTTTAAAGCTCGAGGCCAGTTATGCTCGTGCTAAAGCTAAGCCTCGTTATTATTTCTTCGTCCGAGCACACTTCACTTCCAGGCTATGCACGAGGCTGCGGATTATATTTCATACATGTGCCGCGTCGAGCTTTACCTTGTCCTCCGCTCGAGTCTACTCAGCGGTTGAGTCATACACAGCGCCTGCGACATAGCCCCACTCGAGTTTACTCGGGGCCAAGCTCTACCTTGTCCTCCCGCTCGAGTCTACTCGCGGTCGAGTTGTGCGCCTACTGGCGCTTAGGCTCCTGCTCGATTTACACTCGGCATTACCTTCATAGAGTGCTCCATTTCGACATCAGTTACTACCGACACGAGCTTCTCTGGCGGTGTTTAGCACGTCCATCATGCTTTCATTAGCATTGCGGCTACACTCGGCATGAGCTTCATATTGTGCTCCAGCTTAGCATCGGCTGACTTACCTCTACGGTGTTTGGCACGTTACGCTCCACTAGCGTCCATCATGTTTTCAAGACCGCTTTGTCTTGCCATTTCGCTTTGTCTCGCCATTTCGAACCGCTTGTCTCGCCATTTAGACCGCTTTGTCTCGCCATTTCGAGACCGCCGTCTCGCCATTTCGAGACAACGCGTCGCCATTTCGAGCCGCTGTCTCGCCATTTCAAGACCGCTTAGTCTCGCCATTTCGAGATTTTACCGTCTGCAAGGCATTTCGGTTTAACTTTGTCTGCCATTCCTAAAATACCTCCTCGCCTAGCCGATGAGAGGCCAGGCTCTAATGCCTCATACCTATTTCCCTCCTCGGGACGCCGAGGAGAGGCCAGGCTCCTAGCGCCTCATGCATATCCTCCTTGAGAGGCCAGGCTCTAATGCCCCTAAATACCTATTGCATCCACATGAGCATTTCATACATATTTACAAGTTACTGAACACATGCATCATCCATTCATCATTTCATAAACATAAAAACATGTTCATATTTCCTCTCTCAGTACCTTGCGGTTCAAGGCCACTTTCTTAAGTGCCTTGCGGTTTTTGGTTCTCTTGAAGGTCCTCGCCACACTCATGATGATAGATCTTATTATGGCTTTACGGCTCAATTCTGGAAGAGTCTCACCACGCCGAGGATAAATCTTATTATGGTTTTGTGGCTCAATTCTCCGGAAGGTCCCCGCCACACTAATGATAGATCTTATTATGGCTTTACGACTCAATTCTCGGGAAGGTCCTCGCCACGCCGAGGATAAATCTTATTATGTTCTTATGGCTCAATTCTCTGGAAGGTCCCCACCACGCTGATGATAAATTTTTGTAGAAGAACTACATATCTTATTTTCATGCCTATACTTGGTCGAGGTCTAATTCGCCCATCAAAGATCAATTATACACAAAGTTCACCTGCCAAGGCTCAAAAGTCAGCTACATAAACTCTTCTGGAATTCAAAGCAAAATCTCAAAACCCTCAGCATCACAAGAAAAAACTACAAGCAGATTATACTCCTTACCCTCGATGTTAGCCTCGACGGATAAGGAGTAGGGGGCTATTGAAGTGCACCGAAATATCGGGCCGAGCAGGGTAAAAGTGTACTCGAAATTTGAAGCTTGGGCCGGAAGAAGGGCCCAAGCCCAATTCTTACTAAAGCCCAGGAGGCCCAAAATCATATTTCTATAAATAGCAGGAAACTTCCTATGAACTGGAGGTAACTTTCCTAAACAGAATACATTTCAAATAATCTCTCCCTCTCTCCTGATTATATACAATTTATATTGATTATCACCGGAGGGTTTGTGGGGACACCCCACCCACTCCACGGTGCTTTATTTTTGAGATAAAAAGCTTTGCGGATATCAGCAAACGACGACCGTCGGACACGGCGCGGCGACACCCAGCGACGCCACTTAGGCACCTGGACACTACACGACAAGATCACCACACTTTTTGTGTGATCAAGTTACAAAGTCAATAAAAACAAAAAAAAAA